>OX104127.1:102149400-103381689 GCA_944470555.2 Heterobilharzia americana
ATGACATTTAGACACTTGGTATAATGATAGAGTCTAATTCCCTCTCTCTGTATCATTCAATACTGCTAAAATCCTCTATGTTTCTCTACAGTTATCAATTTGATGGGGCCTGTAGACTGGCTTCTCTCATGTTAACTTCATAACTTGAGAGTAAGGATATTTATTGATTTACTATTTATTTGGGATGTGCCGTTAGTTTAAGGTCATAACTTATGGAAGTCTTCCCAGCTCTTCATATGGAAGGTCGGCGTGCGTGTGACGTGTCTCATTATGTACAAAGAAGGTCCACTGGACGAAATGCCGCGGAGGACAGTGTTGGTGTACTCGGTGAGCCAGAAAAAGTGCCGGATGATAACAAGTTAACTGGTAGCCGGCTGAACTCAGAGGTTGATTTGGAGGCCTCAGCTTTAGCAGGAAGCCTGTTCCACAACCGAGAGAATTTGATGGCGAAGATGTTTGCATGCAACAGAATACAAATGGTTTTGTCACGGCGCTATAGGCGTGGTTGTGCAGACCACTACAACCACTGTTTTGAATTAAAATTAACCACTAGCTGTAAAAGTGAATTTATGTGACACATTAAAGAAGAAAGTCAGGTTAATCTTGAGTCATCTCATCCAGAGTGGTTCTGGACCTGGGGTTCTGCATCTGGAGCTGCGGTCTTGCTTGCATTCGTACCCCGGTAACCTGGCCGTAAAGTACCCGTAAACACCCCCTATTTTTGTTTGCTTTAATGAGGATACCACTCAATATAAATGGATGGTATTTTAGTGGTAGACTTGCGCAAGTTTTATAGAGCAGTAACTTGACTTCTTTGGGGCGAAGGTTACGAACTATGCAATCTACCAAGATCCTGGATTTGAGAGTCTGTGATGCGATCTGTCCAGAAAATGTGAGGTTCCCTGGGTATCTTAGTCCAAGGTCACATGCACTTCTAAGAATAGGTAGTTTCGTAGGCTGAAGATGTAGTTGGATGTCTACCGATGGATCACCGAAACAAGTCCAGCCACACTTGTTTTTATCGAGCTGAGGTCTCCAGGAAGCAGGCCATGCGGATGATATATCAAGCTCCTTTGCGTTAGCGCTTGGAAGTGGAATAGATTATCGTGGGGGAATGTGTATGCAACTTTTAGGTTATCAGCAAAATTCTTTGCAGATTGCATGACTGTACCACCACACATCAGTGAGGAATGCGGTGGTTACTCAAGCCTCTTGGCCAAAGACTTGGGAAGACAAGCAACGCCACTAACACTGGGCGTTTGGACTATGTCCCATCACAGGCAGACCCTGCAGACCTAGACTGAAAAAGTACTGTCTTTCCAGATGCGCTTCAAACTAAGCGGTGGAAAGACTCGGAGTTTCTTAAGCAGAGAGTGAACGCACGGTCGTGAAAGGAAGATGAGCTCTCGGTTAGTGGAAATGTCTCAAAGCTGAGGGCAGTTGTAAAGACAGCTCCTACACCTCAAAGGCATAGTGGTCTGCGAACTGTTTTTGAGTATCCTCGTAGTTGGCACAACAGGTTGAAAACCTCCACGTGATGGTGTAGGTGCGTCCAATGCCTACAAGTCACCTACGGCCCAGGAAACAAAATTTGTGTACCACTCCTCTGAAGGTTTATGATGCACGAAAGACCAAAGTAGCCGTCCTAAAGGTCACCCAGTTGTCAGCTTGCTAAACCTATCCGTGAATTCAGTTGCAGCTACAAAATCCAAGGCGAGGATAGATAGATGAGCAATCAAAATATGTTTCTGAATCAGAAGTAGACTATTTTTACGTGCGACATCGGGTATATGATACACAAAATCTTCAGCAAATATTGGCAGTTCCAGTAAAGCCAAACAATGTACGATGAAGTTTTACGTATATAGGGATCATCGTAAATAAAAAAATGAAGCCCTACGAAGTTATACATCAGAAGGTTAGGTATTAAGAGATGGAAAAGGCGAAAACAAGTAATCACCCAGGAGTACACTAGTGCTGTGCTAGAATAAATTTGCCCCGTCAGCAATTAGACGCTCTCAGCTGAAGATATACTTTATATGAGGATGGGTGTTGGTGTTGGGCGGTAGTTATTAGTAACAGACAAGAAGGCTGCAGGTTGTTCGGTGGGTGGGCATTTTATCAAATAAAAGCTCACAATACATGCTACAACACGGCCAGAGTTCATCAAGCCAGCGAACCGTGGTGAGTGTGAGACCGTGATGTTAAGCGGAGATTCATTCGCATATCTCCTGAATTTGAGGGAATTTACATGGCTTTCAATGTTGCCCAGGGAATGTGAACTTTAATGACAAGCAAGACTATTCATTTATTGTCGCACCAGTCTCAAAGCACGGGGAGTGTGCGGTGACTGTAAACCAGAAGAAAGACAACGGAGTAGTAAGAGGAGGCCATGACAACCAACAGGGATCAATCGCTGACGCTAATACCCCTTAAATCCCAGGCAGGTTTGCTGGTATGTTTTATTGAAGAAAGTACGGGTTTCATTCTTATGAGCCATATTGCTAACATACAAGTGGTGCTCAAGAAACTGAGTCCATTTTTCATGTTAGTGCACCGATGAGACAAGATGGCTACGGCTGGATAAGTATGAGGTTCGCGGGTGGTACGTAGGTGAGCGTATGCGGATAATTTAGGAACAGAGGACAGTAGTAGCGGGAAGCGCTGTGCTGACGAATCAGATACAGGAGAGTCAGATGATGAAATAAGGATCTGGTATGGCTGCCGTAAATAGTTGAACCAACTTTAGCCACCTGTAGTTCCGGTCAAAACACGCCAATAATCTATAAAATAGGTGCAGGACCGAAGTATAGAAGAAATATGTAGCACATGAAGGGGCATTGCTAGTCACAGTGTACCGAGGTTTGTGATAAGGTACTTGTTGAAGGTAGAAAGTCCATGCCACGTCCCTGCGCTGACAGGAAGCTCATATCACCATATAACACTGGTTGTCGCACAGTTGTTTTTCTTTATCACTTTTTCGTCGATATATTTTCGAGATTTTCTCGGAATACTTTCATCATGTACTCATATATGAAATTACCCAGGTACCAGAGCATTTAGGCTTTAATATCCAGCAGGTGACGGTTGAACTCGTGTTCCAACCACGAGATCCTCTAGGCAGCACTTGCCACTGTCCCTTTTTTAATAAAGTGCTAAGCTATGGTGAGTTCCTCTAACATTTCCCATATCTAAACCATATGATTCTTCTCCTTTTTAAATATCTCTTGTATATATTCTCGCCTTCAACTGTCAGCGTAGGTTGTCATGGTACGGGCAGCCAATTTAGGTGGGTAATCTGGTCGCCGCGTCTGTGACGGTCAGTGGTTTAATTCATTGTTGCATGTGCAGCACCATACCAAAGCACTTTTTCTAGAAAAAGTGAGAGGGCTGAGTTGAAAAGGTAGGTTGTGTCCCGTGCATAAATATATAAGTTGAGGGAATGAAACCCGCTATGACGATGATAAAGAGATAGTTCTGGCATCACTGATTCTAAGGTAAGAGGGATGAGACAGCACCTCAGTTTGTGATGGGTAGAACTAAGTAGTGACTAAAAGTACTAACCCACTGTCTATGTGAATTGGCGCACTATTTCCAGCAGTGTGGATAAGGTTATGTTGGTGGCTTCTACGTATAAACGTTTTCCAGAACGGGTTGTGTGACAGCCGGTAGACATCCTAGGTCTCGAGTATTAAGTGCTCCAAAATCTTCTTTAAAAAAATGCTTGTCATTTCGAAGCTGAAAGGGATAAAAAATGCTTGAGATCAATAAGCTTTTGCGTTTCGTTTCTTTGTAGATGCGTTAGAATGCGGTACACTCGGCTCTAGATGCCTGATTGGCCGTTCATTAACATGTCATCATCCTTATGAGTCACTTTAAGAACTTTACGTACTCTAAGTTCATCGGCTTAGGAGTCCAAAGATGACTAAAACGGGGATATAGCCTCACACTGTCGGGCATCTTAAGGAAGCCTATTCCAAATATTGGTGTAGCGAATTGTTAAAAAGGAAGTTTTAGGCTGTGACATCACCAGGTAGTCGCGGTCCCTAAAATCGTACCGGAGAAAATATGCTTGTCAAAGTGTCGTTGGGTTTCCGCTATTCTCTTGTTGCCTGTAGACCGTAAACAGTGAAGTATGATAGGGAAGTATTATAGTAGTGGCTGCATACATATCTCATATAGAATCAGCTCGTTTTCACCAGGACGGAAACTTCGGTAAATGAGGCCAGTGATGTGGTACGTTTTGAGCACTGTGTCGATGCATGATCTGCAAGAGAAAGGTCAGTGGAATGCTTTATCCCAAGGTCTAAAATCCAACTTCATTGCAGGAGTGCAAGGTTGTAGAGCTGGATATTTTTTGGGACACCGTTAGCCGAAAAAGGATAGGGCAGCACCTGCGCGTCACGCCATCTCTTTGGTGCGTCGAGATCCAGAGAGGAGGTTTTTCCCTGATTTAGGGATGGCGCATATATCATTTGTGTGCATTGTAGATAGAATGGACCCCACGGAGGGGCCTAAGACTTCTCCACTAGTTATGTTTCTAGGAAGAGAACAACGCTAGCTTCTTATGGTGACCTGGGCATGGTTATCCAGAATTGAGCCGATTCATTCACAATTCACTCTAAATGAATTCAGTTGATGAAGGAGTGAGGGGTGATGCGCTTTGTTAAAAGCCTGAGTGAAATCGAAGTACAGGGAGACAGCTACCTATCATTTATCTCCACTGTTAGTTGCTCGATAGAAGAATTCCAAATGGTAAGTGACGCAAGGTTCCTTAGGCGGGAATTCGCGCTACGAGGAGCTAGTACGTTTGTGTCTCGAAAGACAGGGGATCTAATGTTTTGCTACTTTCTTCATGATATTTGAAAAGACAGATGTTATGCTGATAAGGGGGTGACTTTCCTGGCTGAGTCTGACAGGTTTCTTGAACCGCAGGATAACGTGACCGGTCTCCCGTGAGACTGGGAAAGTACTAACATTGGTGGACAGGTTGGTACTTTTTGAGGTAATATAAGAAGGTCTATGCCGCCAATCTTAATGAAAATGAGGGGTATCCCGTCTACTCCCACGCTGGAAGGGAGTCACAGAGACTTCGTGGCATTACGTACTTTATTCAGATCAAATTCCAGCTCCGTGATTTCACATGCGCTAGTGTCACTGTGTTGCAAAGACCGTGACTACCATCGGTGAAAGTAAAGCCAGACGTTCTGCTTAGTAGCTCACAAATCTCTGGTGTGCCCCTGACAATCTTGCCGCACTACCTTCATATTCCTTCGGAGGTAGATGACGGTAAGTTGAAAGTGATGAGAGAGGCCTATCGTTATTTCTGGAAGTTTTATTCCCCAGTCTGGGTTGCTTGTCTTTCTGTCTGAGCTTGTGCTTTCACAACTGAGAGGCTGAATTATGGTTTGATCGGCTGAGATCCCCTTACTAACTGTTTCCAGGCGAGAGGTGATTTTCGCTTGCCTTTGCATAGGAACAAATGAACCTCGGATAGATTTTACAGGACTAGATGGTATACGAGATATTCTCAGATTCCACCGTAGTTCACCCTCGCAGTAGTAGCCGGTTATTTTGCCTCTGATGACAATCACCATAACTTCCTGAAGTACTTCCGTCTGCATTAGGTGACACCAAAAAGGAGATAGCCCATCTTGAAAACTCAACCGGTATCAACTAGGACAACAACAACAAACCGATCCAACTCCTTAACTACCTTTCCCAAGCCATGCGAAGTTAGTAGACGCTTCGAAAAGCCGGGATGCTCCTTTTTTCCAAACGAGTGGGTTAAACGATCATGCCTCAAAACCCGATGGAGAAAAAAACCTTCACAAAGTTACTGTTGTCTATCTTCAAAGGAATCTGGCCGATGCTAACGGATGACCGGTTGCGCGCGTAAATGAACCTGTGATAGGTCGTAGCTGTACATAATCGCAAAGTAACAACAAATCTCCCCATGCGCTAAGGAATCCATTTTTACAGAGTTATTGACAAATGAGCATAAATCGTCCGGCTTAGCAACATCATTTTTCACGAAATGCGACTGACCTTTTCGGTGCAATGAAACAGATAATGATCCTGCTCTCGTCGTCAAAGCATGTGAAGTCTCTGGAGCTAAGAAATAAAACTTCTGAACACGGTACTTATGCATCCTATTTTACCACATCTATAATGCTTGGTGCTAGAGAGATTTTCTTCATATAATGTATAATTTAGCAGCGACTCGCTCCTCTTAGGCTGGTAAAGTGAATGTGTTACTCCCCTCAACGACCAAAATGCGATTATTCTGGTCGATCCAAACAGGTTTCGAGTCAACCAAGAGCATGCGACTGCGCCCTTTCTGTAAAGTGCGATTAAGCATCTTTGACTTGCGCGTGGCCAAATACATACCAGTGACAAAGTAACACGGTTGATATGGTCATATCTGGGCCGTATATACGTGAAACCTGCAGTACTGCTCAATCTTTATGCGGTATAAGGCACTGCAACGATACCGCTTTGGCACTATGCAGCCGACCGTGCAGGTGATTCGAAATATCGACCTAAGTGATAGAAGGCTGATGTTTTTAAATCGAATAATCTAAACATAAAATGTTTCTTCGTGCCGGATACAAAAGGTATTTTCTGAATAACGGAGGCCCGGCAGCTAAGATGAAATGTGCCTTGACTTGGTAAGCTTAAAACAGTTTAGTAAAACAAACAATGTGAGCGAAGAAATATTTCTTTTCAACTAGTTCCTCATCAATGGCTCTACACTGATATAGCATTTTCAAAAGTAAAATTACATACCAATCTAGTGATGAGAGTTGTTCAATGAAAGGTATGAAAGGTTATCAATCTCAAAGATCATTTATTACAACAAGACTCTTCATTTCACCCACCATACAACTCACTATAACTAATATTTCAATAGCTCCATTATTATTATTGCTATTATTATTATTACAGACTTAATCATCTTTCTCTCCCCCTACTGTCTCTAATTGCCGTCAACAATTTACCATTTTACGTAACAGTTCATTTTTGCTCTTTAGTTATCATTATACAAAATATCAATTATGTAAGAACCTGTTCGCAAAATCTTTCTACGATAATTAATCTTTGCTTTAGTTAACTGTCTTAATTACCTGATTAATTATCACCTTCTTGAAACTTTGAGATTGATAACCTTTCATACCTTTCATTGAACAACTCTCATCACTAGATTGGTATGTAATTTTACGTTTGAAAATGCTATATTAGTGTAGAGCCATTGATGAGGAACTAGTTGAAAAGAAATATTTCTTCGCTCACATTGTTTGTTTCATTAAATGTCTAAATGGGAATTTTTGCATTAAAACAGTTTGACAGCTAGCTTTCAAACCTTAATCTAAGAAAAGGCGGCTGTTCTACATTAAGCAGAACCATCAACAGTGTCAAACTGAGTATAAGCAATGGATCTACACTGCCGTTGATGGGGGCCAGAAACCTTTGCATTGGTTATTTGAGTGGGATAAAGTTCGCGAAACGCACAAGGTGTTCGAACCGAAAATCAGGAAGGCTGACGGGTTTCACGTCCTTAAGACCTCCTGACTTATTTGTCGGTAGCCTTTACTGATGCTACATTGTGATGATTAAGCTGGCTGTTGTGTTGCGTCGCATTCTATTGATGGATGCCCAGTGTAATTCAGCCGTGCATCCGGTGCACATGTTGGCTGTGATAGACTAAACCCTCTACAGCCTATTTCATCTCTTCTGGCTGTTACACTACCTATGAATGGCACAGATAACTGAGGGTCATTTTATTTTCCACGGTCTGCATGTGGTGATATGCACCTTTCTCTCGTTACTTTCGATGTACTCCTTCTTTTCCCGCACTGCACGGTTGTTTTTGGATGTTTTTTCATCATCTGTATAAGCCGTAAAATCTGTATCTTCTAGTTGTATTCATTATATTCATCATGCTTTAGGGAAAACATTTGATATCCAAGTGTTCTGAATACAGTCAATTTACAATTGTACGTGGAAACTACTAAAATTTGTCTTTCATTGCGCCATTGAACCGTACCCTTGGGCGCATTTTTGTGTGAGCGTAAAAACCGACAAAGACTTCACTCCCCATAGGAGTGTAGTGCGCCTTCCTTCGACCAAAATGCTACTATGGCTAAAATAAACAGATTAAATTAAACTAGCTGAATAAGCTTCAAGCTCGCCTCTGGATGCTTAAAGTGTTTTAAGTCTTGTTGTCACGAGCACGCATCCGAGCGGGCTTCGATGCCATTTGGCGCTCCTTTTGTACCGGTTGGCACGCACAAACTCAGAGTCCCTAGTTCAGCCGTGCTAGCCAGATAAGTTGAATAAACTTTTCCCTTATTCATCACCATTGCATTTATTCTAGCTAAATATATTACTTTTTTGAATATATTCCTGAAACCAGTTCTTTTGATTTGTGTTTCGTTGTCAGTTCTTACACTTTGGGTAAGATACTGGTTAAGCAGGTACTAGAGCACATCAAGTTAGGTAGGGTTGTTCAAGCATAACTTTACAGTAACACAACCAGCACTCCCTACATAACTTTCTGCCTTCTTCCTGTCCCACCACACTGTATTCTGTTTTCAAGCAGCATCTGTGTGGTCAGCACATGAAATGAAACTATCGTCACTCTCGTCACTACTAGCATTCATCTTCAATGCGCTGGTGGTCCAGGAGCTCTCCCTAATCAGTACGATTTTCAACAAGTGATTTGCCAGTGATTTGTCCACACATCTGTCAGCACATATGTGTAGCAACAACCTAAAACATCCGGAGGTGGATGTCAAAGCCTAATTGCATGATGAAAACTTTAATTCATCCCAGATACTGTGACGAATCTCTTTCCGATATGATGGTTCAGTAGCTCACCTCTGGTAATTGCTATCCATCAAAATAAAACAACTAGGAGGCAGAGAATAAGCATCGAAGAAAATGGAATCTACAGAAAGCACCCAGCCCCCTTGTTTGGCAAGAAGAAAGTAAGGAGCTGTCTAATATCTGCAAAAATCTGGAGACAGACCTGGCACGAGGGGTGAATAGTGGCAGGCACAGGGATTAGGGTGCGGATTTTACTTCGACAGCCAAAACTGAAGTGTCACAATTTTGAATTTGGGACAGGCATGTTTACATCTTTGTTGCCTCATGTCCCTCAAGTTTGTCTTCACGGTAAAATGCATTCTTGGCAGTGATGAACCTATTTTTAGCAAACAGTCTTTGTATTAATCAGAAGCTACACTCGTGGGTCCAGTGCTTTATATCTACTTACCGGATATGTAGGCCTTGTCTTAAGGGCTTGCGCCGGTGAGAAGTCCTGCAGCCGTGCTCTTTATGTTCCTTCGCTGCTATCGTTGGGTGTATTTTAACAGTGGCGTTTAAAGGCAGTGGAATTAGGACTCTATATTTCACTTGCACCGCACAAGTGAAGATGGATAATGTGCTCGAAGTGCCGAATGACAATTGTTCCAAATGAGTTCCATGGAGAACATAGGAGTGTGGGTGTGTACTACCCTGGTTTTACCGGAATACTGTAGGCGCTACCCCAAGTATCAAGTGCCAACAAAGCCGAAGACAACAACATGAGAGGCATAGGCCACCGTATAAAGTTTCTAAGTGCTCTTAATTGCGTTTATCGGTGTGCAATACGTATAAACAGAAACGACTTGATAATCTAATATTGGCATAAAAGATGCTTGAATAACACTACTTTCCATAGAAAAATCCTAGATGTCAGTATAAATCCTCCCCATATATCTATGCTCCTGCTCGTTGTTATATGCTCTAACGACCTGTGATAAGGAAATTGTACTATGTAATAATGAACCGTAAATATACTATTAGATCATGTGCACTCGCGATTTTAGAGATAAATGCAAGGTTCTCATTACTGATGGAATACTTCGGAGGAGGAATATGTGAGAATTACTCTCGGAAAAGACGCTATATGCAGCCGTTTCCTCTTTAGTGATGATAACGACGGTGTTAGTTCCAGTCCAAAAAGTAATTCAGGAATGCTGCAAAGAAATTTCAGTATGTAGTGTTACGTCAGTAGGACAGAAGCAGCATATGAAAATATAGTAGAATACAACGAAGTATGAACCGTACAGATATGGATAAAGATAACTGACCAGCCACTTTGGTTTATGTTGCCAACTGGCAACAAACTCAGGACTCTACTGACCATATTGGATATCCAGCGAGGCGTGTTTAGCTGTTCACTACCTTGCTGTCATCTCTTCACTGATTCCTTGCTACTTGTCCCGGTACTCACTCCACCTCCTTACTACTGTCTACTAAGCACACTCATTTCACCCATGTTGACCCTTCGGAAGCATCCCATTTATCCCCTTACACCGTTTCTGGTGTTTCCCTTCAGGCACCTGTACAGATATGGGTTACAAGAGAACCCCTAATCTTTCCAGTGGCCCGTATCTTTCCAACCAAATCTGTGGGTCACATGCAAATAAAAGCTCACAGTGGATAATCACCCAACCGGAACCGGAAGCAGGAAAGCGGAAGATAAGTTCCCACTCTCTATATCATCAGAACCAAAAGGGTTGAGTCAGGCCCCAGGAGCATGGGGCGAGCGTTCAAGACTGTCATTCCCTTTACTTATACAATTGACGATGGATGCTAAATACGGATAAACTGCACATCCTACCATCAGCAAAACTACAAGTGAGGTCTATTTGGTGGTGGGAATTCTAGAAGTCTAGGTCAAAATTACGCTCACCAGACAGCAGATACCTCAGCAAAACCCAGTGGAAATCTCATGTAAGTATGTTAGGTGTTAGGTAACAGCTTGGGATCTTATGTGTGCAACTTATTTATTCCTCTCAAAAGCGATCACAAAAAGGCTAAACTGTCATCGACAAGCCACAGGCGGCCTCGTACGCTAGCAGAATTCAATTCCAAAGTATGTGGCTCTAGCACCTTCTTCTAACAGTTTTCTAGAGAAGATTTTATTAAGATCAAAAGAACCGACACCGGATGCTTGAAGGACTGTTCTCATTCAGTTATTGCGGAATTATCCTCATTATCGAGGGCTAAAATAAATGTCAGTTTCGGTTAATGAGCGTGGGAGATTTGGATTGTAGGTCACGTTCGCAACATGATTCGAACTGTCATTCGTGGCCGTAATAGTTCGCAGTTCCTTAAAGTAAGTGGATATATGTATGTACGTTTCAGATAATACGTACTGATTCTCGGTATTAGCTATCTTGTAGAAACTTAGTATTTGCCTAGAGCATACATAACCTAATATTTCCTGCATCTTAGTAATCTTCGGTATAACATGGACTACGTAGACCGGCATGCTAAATGCAGCTATTTATAATCGCGGTCTTGAGGATCAGGTGTTCTCCAATTTTTGAATTTTCAACAGCTGTCTTATTTGGTCTTACATTTCAGAATAAACTTAAGTGCATTTTAGAGGCTTGAGTTCGGTCTAGTTTCGCAATAGTATTTGGTAGTCTGGTGGGTTAGGATAGAAATTCATCTTGATAATTACCCCCCGACAGGTTGTGGAGCACAAGCGTCTGAAGGCGGCATTCAACCTTGTGAATCTAGAGATAGTTTCGCAATGTCTGACTGTGAAGGAGACATGAAGGGAGATTAGAAGGTAATGATGGGGGAGATGGATAGCAGTCTAATGAGACTTGAGCGCTGACAGAGTTGTGAGGGTGGATGATACTGCCCGGTTACCCACACCATGGAAGACTATTTCTTCCTAGGGTACCTGGAAGAGATTTGTGTGACCACAGACCCTATCGGACATCTGCTTGAGGCCTGTCACATGCAGCCTTTTGTGTATGATTATTTTGAACTTTCGTTGTTTTGGAGCCGGATGGTCGAAAAGAAACGACAAATAAACCAACACCACCAGCCCGGCAGACCGTGGGGCATGGTGGAGTGTGTTATTTTTGGGGCCGACCTTTTCTAACACCCACTCCCACTGATGGCAGCATCAGCATGGCACTGCTGGTCATCCAAGGGAAACACCTTACTGCTGTCACACCCCATCCAGCTAGCAGCAGTACGACTTCGCTCGCAGACCCCCATCATAGTGTAGTAATTTACACCACAACGGTGACTGGTTTTCGTCTAACCACTATCCAACAGACCTTTCTGGTATGGTAGGACCTCGAGGGAACAAGTGTTCGACCAGCATAGCTCGTTGGGTCATTGTGATATGCAAGCCAGACCACCACGTCAAGGTGGCAGCTATCGGTAGTGACGAACAGCCGAGATTGTCATTTGGAAACTTGAAATGATAAGTCTTGGAATCGATCGCGATGGTGGAGATGTAGGCATGTATCTTCATTTTAATCGTTACGCTAAACTTCAATAGCTTGCCATTCACATTAGGCCTCTTTAGGTAACTTTCCACTAATTTTCACTGCCTTTTTCCCTATTTCTTTATCGCTAATCTTGGTGCAGTATCCTGTGATGTGCGGAAATGGGGTGTAACAACATGAACCGCTACTCAGTAATGCCAGTTAGCATGTTGATACTGGCTGACTATTGCCATATATTACAGTTGGTATCTTTCAACATTGTCACTCATACGAAACTAATTAATGCAACTGGAGTATAAAAAAGGAAATATAATAATGCGAATTACTCCGCTTTCTCCTAAAGCATACAACTGGTTGACACTTCCATTGCATACTGGCAATAACATACCTCTAAACTAAGAGTCGAAGCTATCTCATACTTTAAACAAAATATGGTTAATTTGTCGCACAGTTGATGATGTACCAAAACCAAATCCGATTCAGCTAGTAAACTTACCTCTTTTCTCTTGATTCTTGAGGTGAGGTGAGGGGTAAAACGTTGGTACATTATAGCAATTTACAAACCACTTTCGTCTGGTTGATTCCTCTAGTATTATTTTAATTTTTCAAAGCAGACGGGAACAATTGGCATCAACAAGCTCGCACATTGAACCATGCTTCAGAAAATATTTTAATATTTAAAAAATCAACGGACAAGGTTTTTATTGCCTTTACGACAATCTTTTAAGTGGCTATCAATAAAGTGACTTAAGGTTTCTCTACACACATAGATCATATGTTCTGATAAGAATGAGTCTAGTGTTGACCCAATCAGGGAATCAGGGCTTGGTAACTAATATTTCCAGATTTAAAAGAGATTTATGCAGCCTTTCTCAAAACTTTGGACTCTGTCGCTAACTATTACCTCGCAAAGATAAGTACATTTCAAAAGGCGCTCAAAACGTGGTTAACAAAATTGACTCCTTTTCCGAGACAAAACTTATGAGGAACACACGGTAGCTATGTCCTAGATCCAGAAAGGTACGAGATGATCCTGTAAAATCCTGAAATAGTCCCCATACTCTTGATCACACATAGACCTGGGTAAACTTTAATGTTTAAGCCAAAATCCAAGGGAAGACTTGAAATTCCAAACTAAACACAAGAAGTCCGCTTTTGCCATTTCAGCTTCCAAGCACCTGTCAATAATAATGGTGTTTTTCCTATAAGGACTGGGCACACATCTCTTGAGAGTAAACTCAATCTCTTAAACTGGAACTACGAACGGGGTTTTCCTTTTCTTCTCTCTTCTTGTTATGCATGTATAGCTTGGTAAGCAAAGGCTCTCCTGATCCAATACTTCGGAAGTTAGATAAGAGAAAGAGTCACCAGACAATGAGTCAGTTAACAATTGAAACTAGTAGTTAAATACGTTGTTGTCGTTCAGAGTCCACCGTACTTTGAACATACAAGTGCACACCAAGAATTACAAAGAAATCTTAAATACCTGTGTGTGTCAACTGAAAACTAGAACAGAATTCGCTAGAAATCAAGCCTCTGAAATGTTTCCATTTATTCTAATTTTTGAAACCATAGAAAACAACTTGGAAGTTCAACTGTTGACGAGCCTCCAGAATCTTAAAAGTCAGTAACGGCATTTCACCCACGTTCCAGCTTGTAGATCTTTGTCGTCCAAGTGATACCGAAGATAACCAACACAGTAAAGAGTTTCGTGAAGTAAAACGATTGGCATTGAGGAAAAGTGGCATTGAAAAGTCGGGGCCATACTCTGAGCGAAATTCGAGGTTTCAACGGCCATGTCCCGCAGCCATATAATAGGACAGGAAAAAATGCTGCGCAGTATACTCATTTTCGTCCAAGGTGTCAAGAAGACCCTGCACTTTGTCAGCGTCTTCACACCTATAACGAAAATAATAAAGGAATAGTGACAATGGGCATTCCTGACGGACACCTATAGTTGTCGCTAAGTCACATGACAACTATCCACAAGCTCTTACGCAGATGCGAGTTCGAGTAAGTGTCAATTAATATTTCATATTTTCCCGAACTCCACAATCGACCGATAGCTGCTACCTTGACGTGGTGGTCTGGCTTGCATATCACAATGACCCAACGAGCTATGCTGGTCGAACACTTGTTCCCTCGAGGTCCTACCATACCAGAAAGGTCTGTTGGATAGTGGTTAGACGAAAACCAGTCACCGTTGTGGTGTAAATTACTACACTATGATGGGGGTCTGCGAGCGAAGTCGTACTGCTGCTAGCTGGATGGGGTGTGACAGCAGTAAGGTGTTTCCCTTGGATGACCAGCAGTGCCATGCTGATGCTGCCATCAGTGGGAGTGGGTGTTAGAAAAGGTCGGCCCCAAAAATAACACACTCCACCATGCCCCACGGTCTGCCGGGCTGGTGGTGTTGGTTTATTTGTCGTTTCTTTTCGACCATCCGGCTCCAAAACAACGAAAGTTCAAAATAATCATACACAAAAGGCTGCATGTGACAGGCCTCAAGCAGATGTCCGATAGGGTCTGCGGTCACACAAATCTCTTCCAGGTACCCTAGGAAGAAATAGTCTTCCATGGTGTGGGTAACCGGGCAGTATCATCCACCCTCACAACTCTGTCAGCGCTCAAGTCTCATTAGACTGCTATCCATCTCCCCCATCATTACCTTCTAATCTCATTTCACATCTGTCAACTAACGATGCTATATCATCTTAAATTTCTCCTAGCTCTTCAGCCTTCGACAACAACCTGAATCCACAAAACAGCATTCTTGGTTTCCTTAAAACAGGCTCCAAATTACATATTGAAGCCTTCAATGTCCACACCGTCTGTGAAATTGGTCAACAGGCTTCGTTGGCGAAGGCTGTAAGAACTGGAGCCATGAATCTGTGCTACGTTTGTGAGACGTATACAGGACTCCAGTGTGGTTATTCACCTGACTTCTGCCGGCCAATCTGGTGAATCCACGAAACTCACACTTCGAGTTTCTGGAGATTTGATAGCTAGCTCTCGTGGTCTTGCAGGTGTAGACACAGCAACAAGCACTAGGGTAGAAAATTCGCTAGAATGGATCCCAGTTGATAGTCGCCTCTAGGCTATCCGACTGAACGGCTTAGTGGGAACTAAAAAGAATAGTGAGACTCACCGTTATCTCTTTATAATCTCTGCTTACTGACTGTATGTAGTTCGGATGAAGTGAAGGACGAGTTCTACCGTAAACTGTCTAACCTCCTCTCGACAGCCAAACGTTCAGACGTGGTGGTTGTTGCAGGTGACTTCAGTGCACAGGTGGTTAGACTGAGTGAGGCAGAAAGGCACTTAGATGGCACCTTCGAAGTCCCGGCTGGACGTACAGATAACGGTGATCGCCTATTACAACTATGCTCAGATAACCACCTATTATAAGCTGTCACAAATTTCAGATATAAAGACACTGTCTGATGTGGCGTCCACCGAGCTCAACCCAGCGATGGACACAGATAGACCACATTGCTATTAGACATTGCTAGAGGGGATCGGTGGAAGACTGCCGCTCCTTCTGTAGTACGTGTTTGGATAGCGACCACGCGTTGGTCCGAGCTCGTATATGCCTACGTCTCAATGGAAGTAGGAAAAATTTCGCAACAAAACCAATGGGAGTGCAGCTCGACAACGAAAACTTCAAAGCCGCTTTCAGCGAAAAACTGGCTAGGGAGTTATCTGAACAGAAGACTATCACTTACCAAGAAGAAGCTTCATGCCATCTGCAGTCTGCTGTGAAAGCAGCGCTGAAGACCGTAGACGACTCCGGAAGAGTGGCTAAAAAGAGCCAGTGGATATCAGGAGCTTCTTCCGAACTAATGGATGCACGTGACCGCATCCCTGGAGGCTCTATGTACAATGAAGAGCGATCGCAACTTCAAATTAGATTGAGAAAAAGTCTACGCAACGACCGCGAACAGTGGTGGGCAGCGAAGGCTAAAGAGATGTAAAAGGCAGCGGCGACTGGTAACAGCAGACAGTTATTCAGAGTTATTAAGGAAACTAGGGGGAAATAGGTCAACAACGATTAGTGAGGCTATAGCGGAGAAGGACTGATCTGCGATTCACTCGCAGAGGAGACGACTGGGACGAAGGGCAGAACACTTTGAGGAACAGTTTAACTGACCTCCAGCCACCATTGCGTTGCCCGCTATCCAGTCGGATCTTGAAAAAAACATTGAGATAGGCAGAAGTTGAGAAAGCGGTAGGTCATTTGAAACGAGGAAGGGCGGCAGGACCAGACAGATTAACTCCTGAGGTATACAAAGATGGTGGTAAGGTGCTCTTAGTTAGGTTAACGGAAGTGTTAGCTAGTATATGGGAATCAAATACAGTCCCCCCTTGACTGATCTAAATCACCGATTATCCCAGTCTTCAAGAAAGGCGAGAAGTCCTCTTGTGGTAACCACAGAGGAACCAGCCTGACGAACATAGTGTCTAAGATTCTAGGTTCTATAATTCTTCGACGCCTGAGTGGTGCTTGGGAATAGCGATCCCGAGGAAACCAGGCAGGCTTTAGACCTGGCTGTGGAAGACTATTTCTTCCTAGTGTACCTGGAAGAGATTTGTGTGACCGCAGACCCTATCGGACATCTGCTTGAGGCCTGTCACATGCAGCCTTTTGTGTATGATTATTTTGAACTTTCGTTGTTTTGGAGCCGGATGGTCGAAAAGAAACGACAAATAAACCAACACCACCAGCCCGGCAGACCGTGGGGCATGGTGGAGTGTGTTATTTTTGGGGCCGACCTTTTCTAACACCCACTCCCACTGATGGCAGCATCAGCATGGCACTGCTGGTCATCCAAGGGAAACACCTTACTGCTGTCACACCCCATCCAGCTAGCAGCAGTACGACTTCGCTCGCAGACCCCCATCATAGTGTAGTAATTTACACCACAACGGTGACTGGTTTTCGTCTAACCACTATCCAAGAGACGTTTCTATTTTTAGTATGACTATTTGAGCCTATACTTGGTAAAGCATAGGTATCAGGATGTTTACTTAGAAGCAGGACTGCAACATTTCGAAGCCAGGACGGAAAAGAATGGCAACGAAAACTAATGTGGTTAATTAAAGAAGCAGTCCCTACGGTATATCTGAAGAAGCACTCACTGCTTTTTTGTTTTAATGTTCAGTAATGAAAACAGCAGGAAGACTGCTGCATGATCGCTAGTGGATTTGATTTTGAGCTATTTCTGCTATCTCCTTGAGCCATTGAGTTGCATGATTTGTTGGACCTTATCCAGGGAGCCGTGAGGCATTTACAGATGCTACCGCAACACAGAAGGCGTTCATCTCACGACGCTATATCATACACTGAGTATCTCTCTTCTTCCAGCCAGTTTCGAGGTAAGAGAACAGCGGCCACTAGGACAGGATGTATAACACATTTCTGAGCCACCGAAGCCATTATTACAAGGTGACCACACTTCGTAAATGCTGATCTGCACCACGACCAAATACACGCCCTCTCCCCTCAGAATTACTTACATGGTATTTCTACTGGATGTGAGCAATCCTGTGGAGGCAACAGTGATTAAAAGCGCGGAGTAATTTGACATCCTCAGCTCAGCAGAGCTAGGTTTCACAGGTATATAGCAGAACCCTCCGCATCGAAATATTATGTGACGAATCTTTTACAACAAGGTTGACACCACGACGGCTCACATCGGCATGCATCACTCTGGTTCTCAATCTGCGGTTGGAAATCTCGTCAGCCACACTTCCGCCAGCACTGACACAACTACTGACGTACATGAACGTTTCTATGACTTTTGTTGGTTCATCACCAAGTGTGTAGGTACAGGCGCCTGCCAATCTTGTAGATGCCCTTTGCACCTCGATAGTTCAAAGCATATACCGTACTTACAGACACTAATCACTAACCTATTAAGTAGGGTTTGCTAGCCTGTGTGTTTTCGCAAAGTAAGACGATATCATCTGGATACTCGAGATTGAAAAGTCTTTCACTGCGTTACAGGTCTAGACAACCACTACACACTTCCCTCAGGATTTTTCTTAGAATATGTCATGGATGGCAAAGTTAAAGAGGAACTAAACAGTCATTCAGTTTTGTGTAACTTCGGTGATAGCTTGGAGCCAGCCTGAAATATTGAAGCATTGGAAATTGAATATGTTAACTCGTGTCTCATTAACACACCTGTAGCACACAATTCCAGAGTACAGTCCTGTCAAACAAGGCGAAGGCAATCGAAATATCAAAAATATAACGATTGTTGTTCCTCAATACTTGTTATAGTGTTCAGGTCCAACCAATAGCTGGTACCTTGACGTGAAGGTCCAAGTGACCCGACGAAATACACTGACTGAAACGCTTGTTGCCTCGAAGCTCCACCACACCAGAAAGAGCGGTTAGAAACGTAGCTACCGTTGTAGTGTGAATTGCTATGCAATGTTTGGGGTTGGAGGGTAAAGTTGTACTGTTGGCTGGCCGGATGGGGAATATAACAGCAGTAAGGTGTTTCCCGCTGATGACAAGTAGTCCAATGCTGTTGCTGCCTTCCCTGTGGAGTGAAAAGGGATTAGAAAAGGTTTGCTCCAGAAATAGCACACTCTTCCCTATCCCATAGTCTTCTGGTACTGAGGGCATGGATTTTTCTGTTCGACGTTAGAACAACCAAACCACACTAATGATCTTCAAAAGGCTGAGTGTAACACCCCGCAAACAGATGCCACATGTGCTATGTAGTCACATTCTTTTCTCTTTCAGGTACATTGCAGAAAAAATGTCCCTGGTTTGGACACCTAGAAAGTATCAACCATCCACCCGCTATCAGGAATGTGCAAGATTCAGTCAAGCATAATCTACCCTACTTAACTGTCTACTCATTTGCCTTCACCTCCTGGTACTAATATTAGGCCTCTTAGAAACTCCTCGACTTCTTACTCTACGACCATTGCCAATGGTCCAAGCCATCAAAACCTCATTCCTAGTCTCCTAAGACTCCATCTCCGATTTCATGTAGGGACTTTCAACGTCCGAACTCTATGCCAAATGGGACAGCAGACATTAATCTCCAGAACTCTGGTATCTTGAGCCATGGATGTATGGTATGTCTCTGAGACACGTATACAGGATTCGAGTGCCGTTATTAGATTCACCTCACCTGGCCATTGCGCCGAATTCTTCAGATTCTCTGTTCAAGTATTCGGAGACTCAGTCGTTATTTCTTGTGAACTGGCTAGTGTAGGCGTACCATTGAGTTACAGAGCAGAAATTGCACTTCTCAGTTGGATGCCAATCAACATCCGTTTACTTGCTGTTCGACTTAATGGATCTGTAAAAGTTAGGAAGGTTCACGAGACAAACCTATCCCTACTCTTTATGTTCACCTACCGGCGATTTCGGATGATGCAAAGGATGGATTCTATCAAAAGCTGTCCATTTTGCTACGCAAAGCAAAACTTTAAGTTGCAGTCATAGTTGCATGCAACCTCAGCGCTCATGTAGGGAAGCTGAGCCAGTTGGAAAGGCATCTCGGAGGTATCTACGCAGTCCCATGGCAACGGACCGATAAAATGGTCGTTCGTTTCAATTTTGTTCTGACAGCCACCTGTTTTTGATCAGCACTAACTTCAAACATGAGATACATTGTCTCACTTGGAGTCCACTGAAATCAAACCAACGATGGACACATAGATCATACTGCTATGAGGCATCGTTAGGGAGAATCACTGGGATTGCCGTTCTTTCTGGAGTACCTTTTTAACCTTCGGTCATGTGTCAGTACGGATGTATATTTTTGTACCTTACAGGTTACAGAAAACAGGTGACAGCAAAGCCCTTGCGTGCTCATTTGGCAGACTAAAACACCAAGCACGTATTTGGGGAGGGGATAGCTAAGCGTCTCTCTGAACATGACAGTTATCCTCATTGTAACGAAACCTGGTATAATATTAAGTCTAATGTTGATACAGCGGTAAAGAGCTGGTAATCTATGCCCGAAGGCTAGCAAAAGTCAATAGATTTCCACAACGTCATCCGAACTGACTGGTTCGAGAAGATTGATTCCAGCTGACTCTTGCTATAGTGAGGAGCGTGAGCGACTTAAACGTAAATTGACTGGGAGTCTTCGTAAGGATAGGGAGTAGCTGTAGGTGTCGAAAGCAAGAGAGATGAAGACGTCAACACTAAGTAATACCGGCTTATTATTTAAGCTTACAGAGAACAAGAAAATGATGGTTATTGAGACCTTCATCGAAAAGAATGGAACTCTGATAACTCTTCAGGACAGATGGTTAGAACGTTGGACAGAACACTTTAAAGAACACTGCAGCTGGCCCACAGTAACGCTTCCTAGAATACAGCCTGGCCCTCCTTGGGCTGTAGATGTTGGTCCTGCAGCTCTTATCGAAGTTGAAAAGGCTGTTTCAGACCTGAAACAACGCCAGGCAGCTGGACCTGGACCAGAAAATCTTAAGGATTAATGTGGACATATACTGATTAAGGAAACGCCGGTACAATTCAGTGTATGGGGATCAGAGATAGTTCCGACAAACTAGTCTTGATTGCTAATTACTCCAGTTTATGAGAAAAGAGACAAATTTTGACGTCACATCCATTAGCGGATTAGCTTGGCTAACATTGCCTTTCAAATCCAAGGGTGCGTACTTATCCGACGCCTAACTGAAGCTTGAGAACAGCAAACTCGAAGAAAACCAGGGAGGTTTCCGACCTAGACGGAGGTGCGTTGACCAGATTTTTAACCTTCCACAGGTTCTGAAATAGGCATACCTGCCGGTGGCCGACACTTGCCATATTTCTTGACCTAAAGGCGGCATTTGACTTCGTCTCCTGTGAGGTGTGTGGCAGTGTCTGACTGTTAATTGAGTACCGAGAAAGTGTATGTAAAGCTAATCGAAGCTCTCTACTCGAACTCTCGCAGCCGTGTGAGGGCTTATAGAGAGTTGTCGTCAGAATCGACAACTACTGGTGTGCTCCAGGGATGTCCACTGTCACCATTCCTATTTAACTTCTTAATGGACGTACTAATGAACATAAGCTTATGAACGTTCGCCTTCACAGTGATTGATTTGCTCCCTAAAGAACACCTGATCGACTTGGAGTACGCAGATGATATCGTCCTGCTAGGTGACGACCAACAAAATGTAGAGTCTTCTGAACGCTTGAGCAGAAATTTGAGTGTGTTTGGTATGCGTTTCACTGGCACCTGTCAAATGTAAAATGACGCTCCAGGACTGGTGTGTTGCAAGCACTAATAGTTTAATGATATGGAGTGAAGTGGTGGAGTGTATCAACCACCTCACTTACTTGATGAGTTGTATCGGCCCGAACAGGCTGGTTGCTGACGAAATCTCAGCTTGGATACAGAAGGCCCGTTAGGCATTTACCGAGTTCCGTCATCTGGGGCGTCGACTGGCAAGATTCCTGACTGTCGATCAAAACCGAGTATACTGCGCTGCAGTCTGTTCTGTGCTGTTGTATGGTTGTGAGACATGTCCGTTGAAAGTAGACATGAAGAGACTACATGTTTGTAGCCATAGGTGTCTTCGTAGCTCTCCTGGCGTGTGGTGGGATCAACATGTAAGCAGTGTAGAAGTTGGGAGGAAGGTACTAGGCAAAACAGGTAAGCCAGTAGATTGGACTGTAAACCTTCAGCGACGGAGATGGCTTGGACATGTTTTGCGTATGTCAGGCCTCCTACTACTTCGATGTGAAATGCTAGGAGAAGTTGGGTCAAGTTGGAAGTAGGTTCAGAGTGACCAGAGCAAAACACGTCACCACCAGTCTATGAAGTCTCTGACTGCTAGTCTGAACCGTATAGGGAAATGGACTATCTGACTGGGGTTTCGGGACAATGGGAATCAATGTTTGGAGACTCTTGGTGGTGTGGCTGAAAACCAGTCACAATAGCGCAGATATATTCTATTTGGCGTCTTCTAAAGCTTAAATAGTTTCACTGATGTTCATTTTATTAATTTTCTGTCGTCCCGTGCATTTTTGTCGACGTCAATATGACCCATTTTCTATCCACTTGTTGTTTGCATTCTGTTGTGAAGTGTGGCAATTTAAGCCGATGCACTTCTGTTGATGGTTCTACGTTGGTTTTATCTATCTGTCGGTGTTCAGGCATGTGGTGGAGTGTTAGTCCGTAGTCACTGCTCGTATGACCTGTAAGAAACGTGGCTCGCATCTTCATATCATTTTCTCACATGTTGCACAGCCTGCCAAGCAGGATAACTAACGCTTATGACTACCGTTAGCAGACTGGTACTCCAATGATTACCACACACATTACGTGTATTCTTTTTAAAGATGTTTGAGGCAATAGCTTCACTCCATAGTTATAGAACACCCAGTCTGTCGTGTCTTCTTAAACAACCTAGTCAGTTCCGTGACTAGTCTTATTTCTACCCTTAAACATATTGGGGGTAAGGGTAGGTGTTTCGGCCAGGTGCTTTGTGGTATTCTAAAACTTGAAGTTCCTTAGGACATCTGCTTCGTTTGGTGGATTGTTATTAACCGACCGTGAAAAACAAAAAATTAAGTTTGAGGTTGCTGGGACAGTAGACCGGCTGAACTGCTTTTTGAAATGCTCCTCCGAGTGTTTTAGGCGCTTTTGAAAGTTAGTGATCTACTTGACAAACTATCTCACTAATACGAGGCTTTTTGCTAACAGTGGCTTGAATGAACTAGAACAGCTTTCATTTGTTGCCAGATACAGGAGAAGCTCCCATCTCAACCATGAGTTCTGACCACTAAGCTTCACTGTCCTTGCAGAAATGGTGTTTCGTTTGTTGCTTAAGAGACTAACGCACATGGTTGTACTTGGTACCCGTCGGGATATATGGATGGTCGTCAAGAAGTTGCAAAGGACTCATGTGACTGTCATATCAAGGCGATAGATATCTATCGGTGTATTTTCTGAGGTTTTCGAGTTATATTGACTATATCACTACCAACCTCCACCGGATACGGCTTGTACTTTATGTTTAAAGAGTGTGGTTAAGCGAATATTTATTCTATATTTCATACGTAACGTTTTGAAGTTGGTCACGTGTTTAATATTTGTTCTCAGTAATTTTTTGTTATTCCTCTTGTCTTATTGACTTCTATAACGGCTTTGGTTATTTAAATTGAATGAAATGCTACTGTGCCAAATTGTTTTAGGTTTTGAATCGGATTGAAATCCACTTAGGCACTTTGTGCACATTCGTGCAGTAGGCAATGAGCCATACTTATTATTCGAGAGCTAGTGATACTACCTGGCCGCCCAAACCTTGGTAGGTGGGGTGGTACTTAAACCTGCTACACTATTTAAAAATCAACTGCCTGAACCAATTACCTAGCACTAAACAATTCGTTAAGTTCATTGTTGCAAACATGGTTATCTTTTTATTGGTTGGTCTGTTTAATTTGTATCGTTCTTACCCTTTTACTAGGTATATGCTAGTAGTCGGAATTACGTTTCGAAAAAACCAATGAATCTAGGGGTTGTGCTCGTTCCCGAAAAAGAAGCGTGGGTTGTTGAAAGATTGGGGAGATTCAGCAAAACACTGAAACCAGTTAGTATTCCGGGATTTTCACTTGAATATTTTACTTTAGGGACTCAATTTTTGTATTCCCATAGTGGATCGCATCGCTTACGTGCAGTCACTGAAAGAAGTTGCCATTGAGATTCCAGATCAATCTGCTATAACATCAGGTAATCATAAAGACTATTTTTTTTGCTTCATTTGCTGAATAAGACACTCACGTGAAGCATGTTTTGAATATATATATATATATATATATATATATATATATATATATATATATATATATATATATATATATATATATATATATATATATATATATATATATATATATATATATATATAATCTCAGTAGGAGTTTTGATGCCTCATGGTATGCTGAATAGAATAAAACAATCTTTGATATGTTGTCTGTATATTATCAAGTGACCACCTTGCCTATTTTTTCTGCCAGTCATAAATTCATGCTCGACTTAAAAGATACTGACATTACATACAATCTGTTCCAAATGTCGAAGATGGTTATGTTGGCTGTTGTAGATTGTGTTAGTTGTGATATCATCCAGATTTCAAACTGAAAGCTTTTACTTTAAGAGACAACCCCTTGATTCAAACCTAATCCAACAGGAAGTAGCATAATCAGGAGTCTTGTTCTCCTTATAGGCTGTGAACTGTGCAAGTTCTGATCTTGTTTGCTCCCTTTGTATATGAAAGTGCGTTTTACGGGTTTCGATGTAGCGTATCTTCAATTCCTCCTAGTAAACAGTTCATATCCTTTTCTCCTATTGCTAAAAGTCGCTACAGAATTAACAGTACTAGTGAAAACTGTTAAACTATAAAACAGATTGTCAGGGCTAAGACAAATATCTGTAAAACTCACTCTCAGATGAGAATGATGCGAATATGGGGAATTTACTCAAAAAACCCATTTGTTCATTCATATGGATACCAAAATTCGGTCTACTGTATATCAATAGTAGTGTATCATGCATGAAATGCAATATTGAATTATAATAGTGGTTGGGAATCATCTTTGCCAATCAGAAGTGTACCCTAACGATCAAGTTTTTTAAATTAGCATGTAGCTGAGTCATCACTTGCAACAAGGATGATGTGAATGGCTGGAAAAGTAAGTTCTTTTCCAGCAGCCAGTCGGTGGCGTGTTCAAGCGCCATCTTCACCCACTATGTTTGTATATCCTGGTATTGTCATCCTCTCATTTAGCTAATGCAGAAACCCTTACAACATTGTTATGCGTTTTAGTTCAACTAGTTGTAATTGTAATGGCTATTTATTGAATGGAAAAGTTGGCGTAAAGTAGGAAAGTTATGCGGGTACATAGAAGGTTATTAATCTCCTTTTACCTCAAAAACACTTTTGGGTCTGACTATTTTGTTTTTACTTACTTTCTATTTCAAAAAATAACTACCAGTTCGTAAATTTGGCATCTTTTAGATAATGTGGTTCTCCAGCTTAATGGTGTTCTATTCTTAAAGGTGAAAGATCCGTACTTAGCATCTTATGGAGTGTCTGAAGCTGAATTTGCAATTACCCAGGTAAATTTGTTGTTAATTTTTAACTACTATTGAACTGAACTTATTAATAATTTTGTAGATTTTTAAGTTTGTACTGCTGTGAAGTTTGACAACGTCCCCTGTCATACTTCTGTGCAGACTTCTACTCTGATTTGTCTCTGTATAAGATTTAGAATTTCATTTTTCATTTGTTATCAGAATAAGAAATCTTACTGTAGAATTTGAAATTTTCTGTCTAATGAATTCAGAAAAGTTAACTTGTTGCGTATATGACTTTGATTAAGTTCCTAACAATGCGTATGAGGTTGCATTTCTGTCCATTATAAGCTAATAAAAAGTTATTCTACTTTTGAAAGTACAAAACTTCGTTTATCGGCAGTAGCCAGAGGTGATGATGAGATAGTATAAGTATAAAGTAATCACCTTTCGCTAAGTTTTAGGATATCTCACTGAAAACATCGGAGATTTCATAGTTATCAGATACTTGAACATTGTGAAGACTGAGTTTTGGTTCACACCTAGATTAAAAAGCATGTAAATCAGAAAAAAAAATGTAGAAAGAAAAGACAAATTAAAATAAATGCATGTGGAGTGAGATCATTATTAAATTAGTTACCTCTCGTTTAAGTCTACCTAAAAGAAAGGCATTTATCTGACGTAGATTCTTGGAACAGTAATAATAATATAAAAGATTTTAGGAGGTCTCGTCAAAACTAAAGTACTTCAGCGTCAAAATGGAGTATTGTTGTTACTACATAAGTTATTCTGTAGTTTGTTGACTTGGAAAGTCAACTGTTACCTATAGAGTCACGGGGTGAAATTCATTTCATCTACTTCAATTTTGATAGTTACCTGTCATCGCTAATCTTCATATAGTGGTTTAAAGCTTAGAGACCAGTACTTGAGACCATGCCATGCTGCTGAGTCACATTATTATACGATGCAGATAAATTGTAATCCTTTTCTGTTGTGTAAGCTAGATAACTTTTCAGGTTTCAGCAGAAATGACATTTTTTAAAACCGATTTTGTGTTTTTGACGAATAAATCGTAGTCAGCGCTAAAACAGCAAATAGATTTACATATCATGCATGTACAGTTCTAATGAATAAATATCTAGTATTGTATTATAGGTATTCAGTTTATATATTGTGACTTAAATTTTATATATACCATTCTTTTGATGTTTATTACAGCTAGCACAAACAATAATGCGATCAGAAATCGGTAAAATAATTTTGGACAATGTTTTCAGAGAACGAGAAGCATTGAATTTACAAATTGTACAAGCTTTAAGCAAAGCATCAGAACCTTGGGGTATTGAATGTTTGCGTTATGAAATTCGTAAGTTTAATGTTTTGCTAGGATGTATTCCTCTTTTAGGCGATATCCATCTGCCACAGAAAATCAAGGAAGCTATGCAAATGCAAGTTGAGGCGGAAAGAAAAAAACGTGCATCCATACTGGAATCAGAGGGCCAGCGTGAATCTGCTATCAATCGAGCTGAAGGTCTTAAACGTAGTCAAGTGTTGGAGTCAGAAGGTCATCGAATAGAGATTGTAAATAAAGCTACAGGTAATGTGTCATGTTATTTTATCGAATAAATTTCAGAGTGGAGGGTATATAATTAGAAATTATCGAATATTGAAAACAAATATATAACTAGTTGATGAATTTATTTGTTGGTTGTACAGTAGACGGTCCATTTATTGTGACTTCGAGTTATATCTGATATATGGAGTCAAACTATTGTATATAAACTTCAGAGGGTCATGATACCACCCCCAATGGGAAAAATTATCCCATACTGACCTATTATGAACTAACCAGTCTCAACGTAAGAATGTGCTACACAGCATGAAAGCTGGTAGATTGACATGCAATACTGTGTCTAAGCCATTGGGAACAGAAATGGGGCTGTAGCATATTGCTTCAAGCACTATACGCTTAAACGGTACGTCCTGGGTTCAAATCGCACTTCCATCAAAGCAGTTCTGTAGAATATCATAAATCCTCACGCAAAGTACGTTGGTCATACCCTAGGGTGTCGACACTTAGAATGGATTGAATTAAAGGTTATAATGAGGTAACCTCACTAAATGAATAGCGAACTCAGCTATGTTTCACTTTGGTAGTGCTTGTGTGGGTTGAGTTAGTTGGTTGACGTAGTTTAACTCAATTCTGTAGGCCATGGCTTGTTGCCTCAATTCAACCATTGAGGCATGTCCAACCAGGCGGTATTATTGGATCTTATTAGATGTAACTCATAGTATTTCATGTAAGAAAATACAGATACTATGGTAAAATGCGGTCTCATACTAAGATTTGTGTATTCAGTAAAGCATGTAGCAGTATTACAGTATTAGAGTAACTTTTCATGCACTTTGATGAGATTGTTTGATTTAGCTGTGATTTGAAAAACTCTTCTCACTGTCAGATAGAGAGATATATACGGGCAAAATCAAAGTACAACCTCACATCGGTTCTAGTTTTGTCACTTCACAGTAGCATGTAAAAAACAAGTTGATAGAAAAGAATGGTCAAATTAAAGTAGATAAAGGTGCATAGGATGAGAGAGAACTAATAAAATGAAGGTTAGTGAAAATATTCGTGTTTCAGAAGGCGTCAAAGAGTGAATACATCTGCACCACTGCGACCGATTTTCAAACATGCCACTAAGATTATCCAAATGTTGATTTTTATTATCTTGGGGACTTCCCCCCAGTCAGGCATTATACACCTTACATGACTCAGACCGACAGTCAGAGACTGATGGCATGTTTTGGTCTACCTACTCTTAGGCTTCTTCCTACCCAATCCTTGTTCGGCTAACATTGGACATCAAGGTAAGAGGTGCATCGATGTGTGGAGTACATATCCAAGTCTGTGAAGGTTCACAAACTTATTGACTGACTTTCCTTCCCTGCTTAGTAACCATCGCCTAACATCTACTTTCTTACCCATTGAGCAATGATATGAAGACACCTCTGTTCGAAAACCTGTAACCAACGGCCATGCTTCACAGCCGTATAACAGGACAGAATAAACTACAGCACAGTATACTCATCTTTTAATAGGTAGGCTACCATTTCATCAGTCGGTGCTAGAGATGATGCAAGTTGGCAAATGCCAAATGGGCCCTTCGTCCTCCAGTTGAGATGGTGTCAGCAACCAACCTGTTCGGTCTGTCGCAACTCCTCAAGTAAGTGAATTGGTCGAAGCATTCTGTTGCTTCCCACCGTATCATTAGACTGGGAGTGGCACAAAACTAATCTTGAAGCATCATCTCATACTTAACAGCTGCAAAGCACATGCCAGTGATACTTAGGTTTCTGCTCAAGGCATCCAGAAGACCCTGGATTTTGTCAGTGTCTTCACCTAACTGGACAATATCGTTTGCTTACTTCAAGTTAACTACTCGCCTTCCAGGGAGTAGGCCGATCCCTATAAAATCAGACTTACTTAAAGCTAGGTCCAATAATCCGTCTACAATGAAGTCAAACGGGATCAGCAACAGCAGGCATCCCTGGTGTATACCACTGGTTGTTATCATTCATATGGCAACTCCAGAAACCCCTACCTGGTCGCATAAGTGTGGATAAAAAACCTGTCACTGTGAAAGCATGATGGTTGCAGCTGATAGGAAACCTAGATCATGTTAGGATTCAAATAATTCAATTCCAGGTTACAGTCCTTCCAGTGAACAGTTAATGTACCTAGGTTAATCTCAACCCTAACAGCTGTGGTAACGTCTCTGACTACAGCACTCGGTGATGCGGTTTCGAATCTCAAACGGGGCATCAGTTCCGTTGAGGTTGCATATGCACCTTACTAATGGGTATCTGCAAGCACGAAACTTAGCTCCAGGGCTCCTTGCAGATTACTTCTATCCATCTAACAGTCCCTGATTATCAAACCACTTACAGTTTGTTTTCACTTTCACATAGAATTTTGTTTATACTTTTGTACACTTCCACCATCATTCTCATGAAAAGATCTAAACACAAACATTTTTCAACCAATCGCCCTATTACCATCGTCTTACTATATTAAGGATATCTTTGATGCAAAGTTAAATCATGCAGAAGTGGAGATTCCCTTTGCACTTGCAATTTTGGACAGCGAAGCTAGGTAGTTGCATGCTTTTAGGTGAGTTTTTTGTACAAGACTTTTAAAATATTGGTAGATTTTCAGAAATCATCTTCTGGAACACACAGTTCCAGAGATCATTGATTACAAAAAGTAGGTAAGAGGCTTGAAAGTTGATTAAAGTTATTCATACATATTCTTTGATTACTTCGGTTTGCATTATGTAATACACCTATTTGTGTTTTTTTTGTTTGCGTTCCTCTTTTCCCTTTTGTTGCTTTTATTTATTTTCCCTTAAGAAGTATAGTGAAGTGAATCTACTCGTTAGTGTGCTGCGGTATTACATTGCTTAATTTAGTATATGTGTAATAATGTACTCCGACATATGTGCTGTCCGATTGTACTGTGATATCATTAGTTCTTGTTTTGGATATATTTTAATTACATTTTAGGATTAGTCAAATTGATAACCAAGTATTTGTACCATTTCATATGGTGTGAATAACATCATTGTTGTCTTAACACCTCTGATGGGTTTTTTTTATAGGTGAAGCTGAAGCTATGCAACGTTTGGCAGAAGCCCGAGCTCAGTCCATTCAGATTATCGCTTCTGCTATTGCTAGTAACGTAAGTTATTTGTATTCACTACAAGGCAGTAATGCAATTCAGTGAAGTATTTGTTTTTTCAACAGAATTTACGCATCAAAATGAAAAACTTACAGCATTATAACCCATTTTAAAAAAAGAAACAGGGGTAATGTTTTAGTGTGTGCATATAGCGAGTATGACCTTCTTTCAGTTTGAAAAACTTAAAACAATACTGCATTTCATTTCTATATGAAAAGTTTCCGATTGTTACTACTTATCTCTAGCGTCATTTTAGGACTGAATAATTTTAGCACCTACAATGAAAATAATGTGCTTGAAGTTAAGATTTGTCATCAATGTATTAAACACAAAATAATGAAATGTTGAATTCTAGTTCAAAAGGGGATCATTAATTATGGGTCCTGTGAAACAAACAGTTTGACGGTTGAGTTTCCAATCATTGAATAGACCATATCTTGATGTAAATTCTGAATGAAGTCGATTAGTTGTCCAACTCTAAAAAGGCAATTGTAAGGGATTGAAATGTGATATGCTTGTGTAGGACAGTATGCCGTTATTCTATTATAGTGTACAGAAATGCCAAGAATTTCTTACTGCTCTTTGTTTCAGCGTGGGGCAGATGCAGTGCAGCTTGCGGTAGCTGAACAGTATATAAACGCTTTCGGTTCTCTGGCGAAGACAACCAATACAGTATTACTACCATCTAATATTGGGGATGTTTCTTCAATGATTACTCAGGTGAGTTTTTTCATTTTTTTGAAAAGCTATCTAGGTAATCAAAATGCATAGATCGTTTCACAGTTTCAAATCTTCACTGTAATTTGTTAAACTGAATAAAAACTGTACTGTTTTTGAAATCGAATTATGAAACAATATCTGCACTCAGTATTCACTGGAACTAATAATTCGGTACAACTCAAGGAGAACAGGATTTGTAATTGTAACTGTGGTGCGCTTGTTCCAAACGGTCCCAAAAGTTGAATCAAATACTTCACTAAACAGTTCAGTGGAGCTTAGCCACACAATATTAAGTGCTTATATTTACAGTAGCGTAGTCACGGTAGCAAAGACTCGGTTGCAATAGGATTATAATATCAATCATAATAGCATGGAACATGAATAACAGATACGAGCACTTTTACTGACGTGATTAGACACTACTCATTGATTGATGTATACATTACATGTCTGTCTGAATAGTCACAACTTATCACAAAAACCTGGAATCGTTTTTTAGGTGATTGGAAGATTTTCAGACATCAGACCAGTGGTTTGGTATCATTCATCTTTAAACGATGAACATGGTACAGAAGACAAACATATGCACCTGTACATTGCCACTAAGTTTTCGGGACCTCTGGTGATATCATTGATAGTTTTGATTTTAATTTAAAGCTTCTAATTTCTGGACGATCTTGGTCAGATAGAAAATCGCTAGACAATGTAACTGTATTGTTTTCAGTATGTTGGATGATTGTCTAATATTTATTGCGTTAATATTTGACGCATGAACCAGCCTATTGAGGGAAGTTTTTAATATCCTATACAAGAAGAAGGTATTTTTGAGCAGCATAGCGTCGAATGCATTTTTAAAAGTATTAAATCAACATATTCGTGTGTGGTGAGCTCAAATGTATTCATCTTACTTGTTTGGGAACGCAATGCTATTTTGTTCTATTTTGAATCATACCACTTAGATTCTCTGTGACAACTCTCAGTTAACGAACTCTAATCATGGAACCATATAGGTCAATCTTCTTATAAAAAGTCCAGGGATTGCTGTTCTTTCCACTCTTTTTCTCTACCAGCATCACATGCAGGAGTATCTTGCATGTGGATGTGCAAACAAGATCTTGCGCCTAACTTTACGTGAAAACACTGAAAAAACTACTGGCCGAATACTTGTAACCGCTTCGTTTCTACTATCTTTGACAGTGACATCGTGAAATAATATGAAAAAAAAACAATCCACCTACCTGCTACGTGCTTTTTTTCATATCTTGCCTCCATAACAAGTAGTCTGGGTTTAAAATCTTGGTGAATTTTTTTGATTGACAGTTCGTTATTGTGTGACTACTTCACTCTTTAGTCAGACTGGATGCCGTTACAAGTCAATCTTCAAGCATTCTTTTGTAACCTGTAGGTATGAAAAAAAGTTTCTCATATTCACATGTTTCTCAAAGCATACGAAGGATCTAATTGTGTGAAAGCATTTTGAACTATTGAAATCTATGAAGTCGCTTGTAGAAGATACTTACTCGATGAGTGATAAGTAGGAAGAAATACTTTCAGGAAAACAACTTGTGTACATTTCATCGAACTTGTAACAAGTATCGAATGCAAGTCCTCTAGTCTGATATCGATTTTTTGGTTAACCCTTTTGTAACCGTAACATTTAATCCAGTGAAGTACCTGTTTGATTTTCCTTTCTTTGGAAGAAACTTATACAAAACTCCCCAATTGATTAAGTTGAGTAGAGTGTTTGTTTCGACGACGTGTTCTTTTTTTTCAACTCTGTTAAATCTTTGATAGCTCATCCGAAGTCATCATACCTGAAAACTTGAAGAACATTATACTTTTGCTTTAAAATACGTAGTGGTTATTTATTTTTGTAAGAATGAGAACTTGTTCTATTTCCATTGTTAATTATTTTTATTTCGTATACTTATTCCAGGCGTTATCAATATTCAAAAGTCTAGACAAATCGAAATCTGTTGGTAATGGGGATAACAATGATGGTAGTGATAATAAACCTTCATCAAGAAATGATGCTCCATCTTTACTGGATGATAGTAAACCGATTAATTGTCAATTGGTGTCAAAAAATAATCCTAACAAACCTTCAGCTCATATGGAGAGTGATGATGCTGCTGGTAATTTTGAAGAAACGAAGTTGTGAAACAAGAATATTGTCAGAAAGAGTTGAAGAAATCAAAACCATTGTCATCTGCGCTTTGATCCTCATATTCATTATATTTGTTGTAAAGTAGGCGTCTGTTTGATATTTCGGTTGGGTACTGTAAAAAACATCTTGTAACTTATCCACAAATGTGTATGTATCCCTTTTTTTTAGTTATTTTTCTCTGAGGACTTGCACACACACACACACACATTTGTTCTGTGTGCGTGAAGAAACGAAGGAAATCATTGTGTTTGGGATGGGATTCTCACTTAAAATTACTGTTTTTCAACAGTAGTCAGTTAGGATGACATTGGTATTTAATATAGTCTTCTGAAGTTGTTTTCGATATGCGTGTAAATGTTTGTTGTTCTTTACAGGTATCTCTGTATGTAACAAATGTCAGGCTGATCGAGATCTTGGTTAGCAATGTCAGCTAGTTGGGATTTAAATCAACCTTGTTTTTCTTCATCTGTGGGTTTTCACTCAAACAACTGTTTGTATGAATTCTCGGACTGAGTCTTTTTATCTATTCTGCTGTGGTGCCTCTTAAAGATATGAGGTTTGAATCCAAATAAAAGTGCTTCCTCTTCGGTTTGGTTCAATTTGAAGGTGGTTAAGTTGTGTATACACTTTTCAGGATTTCCAGGAAAGCCATCACATAAGTTTTAATATAATGAGTAAATCAGACTCGGCGCTCAACTTCTCCCAGGACATTCGTAACAACCTGGATGTTTGTGTCATCACATAAATATTCTTTTACAAGGGCTTTAGATAATGTTTTCTTAAAGCTTCTGCAAGTTTTCAACTGGACTTCTTGGATGAAATTCATAGATTTTGTTCTATGAATAAGATTCAGATTTCTAACAACATTATCAAAACCAGCATCTTCGGATCGCGGTTTCGAAAGATTTCACGTGTAGTCTGTTGGAGATTTAGCGCCCCGAAATCTATTGACCCATTTGTTTGTTGTTTTTAAGTTAACTGCTGACTTGACATCGTTGTGCACTATTTGTGGCATAGAATGATCGGAAACTTTTGACAATAAGTTTAGAGATGAGAAAAAGACAGGGTAACCGAGAGTGTTAATTCACTAACTGCTATTGTATTATAAAGCAAATTATTTTATCTTTATCACTGCGTAATACTAAGGAGCGGAATGCTAAACAAGAAACAAAAAGAACAGAAAGGATAGATCGGCGGAATAATTACCAGTGGTGATTACAGCAACTGGAAGAAGGTAATCACCGACTGTCTTTAACGGGGAAGAAAAAGTCAAAAGATGATTGTGAAGAGGATAATTATTCTTTCTAGGAACACATTTTCATAGATTTACACTCATGTAAATGTAATGTAAAGGATAGAAAGTCGCCGAAAATCTCCTGTACATAGGTAATATAACAAAAAATAAGTGAAGAAAGTAAGACAGATGGTACTTGAGACGAGGAAATAAAGGAAAATTTTTTGCGATGTTGACGGCTGGAAAAAGCACGTTACGTTATTGGAAAATTATACGGGAAGAAGAAATGCAACGTGACAGTTTAATTTCCTGTTCAGGAAATGACGTCATATTTTCTTTGAATAGCTGATGCTTAAAGCTATGGATTTGCAAGCGCTCCTACTTAGCTCCTTTTAAACGACTTTAAAGGGATCGGCTGACGACTTCAGTTTATCAGAAGCGTGGTAAAAGAACTGGGCATGGTTGTGTACAACATCACATTCCACCTTGTAAATTATGTTGGTTGTGATTGATTTTCACCCTACATCACTCTTGTGAATCTTTAATCGCCGCTAAACTTGGTCTTTGTTACTAGATTCAATTAAATAATACTTGTACCTACCTTGTGTATAATAAAACAGAAACTTACTGAATGGGATTATGTAACTGTAGAGGATGAAATTGCCGAAAAAGATATTCACCAGACATTTTTGTTAGGTATTTCCGGTAAAACCACTCTTGAAAGTTTATGTATAAAATCATACTACTTATAAATAAAAAGTAGGATGTGAATGCAAGATAATTTTTTATTGACAATTTTGCTGGAGATGGGAATTCGTTTTAATTCCCATCCGCGTTAGAAAAACATTTGTCGAATCAGCAAGATGTTTTTCGATGAAAGTTTTTTCTTTTGCACTTTTGCGTGGCGAGAACTGGTCAGATAAATACGAATGTCTACTAACAGTAGGCAATTAACCATTTCTTTTTTCTTTGCTTTTTTTAAAATGGACAAATTTTTCATCTTCAAAATAAAGCACACGAATAAATTTTTACTACGAGCTGTATGCCTTCAGGTAGAGAAGTAATTTAGGACTTCTTGATATTATTCCAACTTATCACTGTATTTGTAAGATAAAGTAATTAGCTATATTTTTCTTCGGACAGAATTATGCATACTGGAAGACTAGTTAGGTAAATTAAAGATTTCTAATGGTTTTCAGAATGTAATCCCATGCAGAAATGTTTTGAATGGTAATATGGTCACGTCGAGAAATGCACAACCATGGCTCTACCACATATTGAATGTCAGGATCTCGTTGTTGGGGGTAAGAAAATAGCTATCCATTAGTTCATTAGCTGACATCATTTCGTAGTGTGAATAATCTTTAAATCATTCAACCCTGTGTAAGATTCTCATTATTCCTATCTTTGACAGAATCCCAAGCCTAGAATTATTTACTGATCGCTCAAATCATGGCAAATATGTTATAAAGGTGATTATGGGGACTACATGTGTTGGATGATCACGCACAGTAATGTGCCATGCTGGGCTAGTTTTTAGTTAGGAACGTTTTTGCAAATCAATCAGTTGATGTCAAATATAGGGTTCCGGGAGTTTACTTTTAGTGAGTTTTATAAATTTCAAAGGATAAAACGAAGCATGGCTCTACTTTAGACTACGAAACATGCCCATTAGTCATAGAGAGGAGATAATTCAGTGAAAAAAATCTTCTTTTTCGACGATATCATTTTCTATAGCTGTACAATCGTCTTTGTATATATCATAGACATATAACAGTCTATTATAAAACATTAGGGTATAATTACATCATTAACCTAGTGCTAAAAAACCGTTTCTTATCTACCAACAATTTTCTCCTTGTCTTCCTCGTTATTTCTACTATCTTAGGTTGTTACGCAACTACTTTGCATTCTTGATTCCGGTTTTTTAGCGCTAGGTTAATGATGCAGTTATACCCTATTGTTTTATATGTTATATGTTTATGAGATATATAAATACGATTGTACAGCTATAGAAAATGATATCTTCGAAAAAAAAATTTTCTTCACTGAATCATCTCTTCTCTATGAAGCATGGCTCATCATTTAATGTTATATCACGCAACTTTGTCGAAACTTATTTAGTTAACTTCATTGTTCACACCCAGGAACCTACGTAAGTTACCCAAAGTTGATCTCTTCTATTTGGAGGTTTGTGGTCATTAATTGATATTTCTGTTTCACTGGCAACTCATTGAGGAAAGAATAAATAATTCAGCGAAGAAAATGTTATTTTTCAACAATGTCATCATCTAAAGCTGTCGAAGTCGTACTTTATTTGAACTGTTCCCGTTGACTCTGTAAATGACATTGAAGGAGGACTCTGAGAGAGCTATATATCCAGAGTTGACCAAATGTTCACTAATCAACTGTTAATTGATTTGCATTCTCCCATCGACAGGTATGCAGGATGGTGCTTAGACATACGTTTGGAAAGTGTGTGGTTTATCTTACTAGCTGCATAAGAGCAAGTAAATTTGCAGGTACACATGAAGTGGCCAAAAGCGACAACTTGTCCTTGTCAACTAGAGAAGAGGATCTGTAGTTCGATAGAGGAGAAATGTCCTTTTCATCGATCTGGACGGCCGGTTCTTCAGGATCCCCTGCCATGTCATCTTCGAAATCAACATCCACAAATAAAATCTTCGGAGCTGAGTATTTTCTCCAAACTATGTTTAGATCTTTAGGATGAATTTGTTTTTTCTTTCTTTTGAACGGCGTCCGCTTATGAAAATTCATACATTGTCTATTGCATGTCTGCTTTCTGCAGATGGAACTCTAGAGTGAACCGTCTGGTCTTCGTTTCAATAAGGCATCCAGAAAATGAAATTCCGGGCTCTTCGAATTCTTATATGAAGTTGGTCGATAAATGACAATCACGAAGCTTTTTTGACTATAGCCGTCAACGTGTTTTTTCGTTACAAATGATAAACGTATCCCCATGTAGGGAAAAACTATCAATTTTCAATTCAAGCACATTATTACCTAAGTTTACCATCAAGCAATCTGCCAGCGACGGTCCATGGTGGTAGCCTCGTCCTTTTATCTACACAGCTCGTTGAAAATGGATCTCGGAAGTAATTCTTTCATACAGTATTTTGGGAAACCCCCGTGAAAGTTTTCATCTTCAATGAAATCACATAGAAAACAGCTTTAGTGAGAAGATAGGCAAAGAAACAAATCCGCTTACCAGGCACATTGACATTATCTGTTGAGTTGACTAAGTCAGGAAAATCCAACACGTTTTACGCAGTTAGCTGTTTTCTGACTCTGTGAACGATATACAACAGCGATTTGGCGATTGTATGATATGGTGAATTGTTCATATCCAAAATTAAACTAAGGGGAAGTTTTTTGTGTACTTTCGGGAGATTATATAAGCGAGTACTTACAGAAGTAGGTAATCTAAGTTGCTTATATAGTTTGAAGCTGAAGACTGACTCATTCTTCGTTTTCTTAAGAATCAGAGTGCTTTTGTTCAGTTTGCTCGGTATCAACTTTCTGAGTAATTTGTTTTGAAAATTCACTCTTGTCTAATAAAGAAGAATATTTTAGTGTCGTATTTCAAACAGTTCATGAAGACAATACCAATACATTTATCATAACCGAGTGGCTGTAAATCTTATATTTTTCAAGATCTAGCGCAGTTGTTTTTCACTACCTTTTGATAACACCCGTTTGGATTCTAAAATCTACCAAGTTGTTTACAGTGTTTTTCTGTTTTAAGATATTAATGGCAGCAATCCAGAATGGTTGCTTTGAGCTGTTCAAGTCTCTTATATAAAACTAGTAGGAGACTATTCGTTTGATTGATCACGTTTTCAAAGCAAACTTTTATGTTGATATCATTAGCAGTTGCTGAAATGTCCCATTTCGAACCTGGAGGCAATTTCTACATTTGAATGGAAATCAAATCGGATGAACTAGTGAAAATCTTTATGAATAACCAATAATGTTCTAGATGCTGTAAATCAAGACCATTAGTTCACGTCCGTTTGTTATGTTGATTCTGAGTAGGTTGTTCATGAATTATGATGAAGACCACATTGTCGGTTATTTGCAAAGAGTTAAATTGTTTAGAAGGAGCCTAATTTGCGAATATGGTGTTCTGATGGTTTGTGTAGTAAATAATCGGAAAATGTTTAGTTTCATCTTTCGTTGTCTAAGCTGCTGCAAAAAGCAATATCTGTGACCATGATCGTGTTCTGAAAGGTCTCCTATAAGTCTCCAACAAATAAAGGTTTCAGTCCTACATTGGATTGTTGGGACACCTATAGTACCAGTTGAAACCCTGACAGATTTTAGTGAAGTTTCTTCCGTGCATCAGAATCAACACCACAGAGATATCTGTTCCGAAGTAACCTGATGACTGGGTGTGAAGTTTGGTTGGGTGGAAATAGATGAACTTCCTGTTCAAAAACACTAATGTAACGGAGGAAGACAAATTGAATGGTACTAAATAAGTTACATGTCTTGAAAAATCGTGAATTCTTGGTATATGCGATAGAAATACGAAAAATATGACATTTTCAATGGATGGATAAAAAAACTAAGTAGAATCGGGAACTACCATATACACAAATGCTTGGAAGTCATGGATGTCATTATTTGAAATGGGTTACCCTAATCAAATTATTATTCAAAAAAGCATTTCGTTGATCTGATAACTAAACTTCACACAAACGACGTTGGAAATATATAGAGTCGTCTTAGAAAGATCTTTGACAAGATCATGAGGGGATATGATTTGGTCTAATACAGATGGGGAGCAATACAGATACTGATATGGTTTCAAGGATGACCAGCCTATTAAACATTTGGATATCTTTACCTCTCATATCTATAATTTGCAAATAAAATGCTGTTTTTGTTCTTAATTACGACTTCATTCAAATGATCTATCCTTGTTAGTTGATGCATATTCGAACGTGACTGGCTATCAATAAAATTTGGTTGAGACATCCAAGTCACCTTGGACTAAATTTTCTGGCGAGAGTGTTTCTCTATTGGCTGAAGACATTTTTTAGAATTGAGACTCACGTTTTCTGATCGATCTTTTGGTGCCGTCTTGATGTAGTCTCTCCTATTTACTAAGAAACATTTGAAATTCAAACAGTACGGAGCAGGTATTCACAGCTCCGAAGAAGATTTGATTTCTGAATGTTAATTTCAAAAGTCATACTACTACAAATACTTATTTAAGCACTTCTTTCAACAATTAGTTTTTTTGCTGACTATTACCATCGTTAATATATGTGGAAAATGTAGGAGTAAACTTTGCAGTATCGCATGCTGAGAATTCTGTACGATCAACAAAATTGTGGCGGCTTTTGTATTGTCAACTTTATGGAGTCCCTTTATTGTTCAGAGTTTATATGAAGTCTATAACTGTTGGTCTGAGCGGTATAGGGCAATATAGACTATCTGGTTAGTGAATGCATGGCAACTGAAATCAGCGGTTGGTAACTTTCCAGGTTATGTGGCTCAGACTTTTCCACACATCTTTATCCTGATCGTCATGCCGAATTTCTTTTTTTTTTTTCTGTCCGTTTTCTATTCTTTTTTGTGACTTTCTGCCACTTTCATTGATTTCTTCTTTCTACATCATCTGTGTGCCTAAAAGTTTGATATGTTCATATTAGATATGGAAACTTGGATGGTCACTCATAAATGTAAGGTCTCATGTTTATATAGGCTAACTTACTACCCATAGTTTGATGAAAGTCATGAACAAGTCTAAGATACCTAATATGTATGCATTAGATTCTTTTCAAAATTAGTCGTATTTGTAGTAAAATTATCGCAGTACGTGGGATTGTTTTCAAAGTATACCTGCTGCATATTCTAGGCGCTAATTTGGTAGACAATAGTTGTGGTACAAATAAACTATGATAAGCATTTTTACTCAAAATGACAGCACATGGAAGAAAAACAAGTCAACGAGATAGATATACTTGCACGACATATTTCCCTGGTTAGTATAGTTGTGGTTCATTGGCTCAAAGAGAGTTGACTTTTAACCATTGGGTCGCAAGTTCGTTCACCGCTCACCAACCGTAGTTTGGCAAGGTAATTAGTATCATTAGTCATCACATGAAAGGTGTGGTTTATTGCCTACTGTAGGAATGTGTACAAGGTTGCTGAGTGGATCTATTTTCGAGCTACAGTGCTTAACTATCCAGCTACAGCTTTGTATGTTTCAAGCTAAACTTCTCATATTTACTGTCGATGAGTACTCTGTTCGGTTCTTGCTTAAAACAGCAACGCGAAGAATAGTTCTTCATCTATCTTAGATACCGAAAAATTCTGTTACTTCCAAAACAAAGGAGCGGGAAAAGCTGGAAGAGAATATGCACCATATCTTAAAGTTATGAAGTTTTCTTGGTATTTCTTAAGACAATAAATCGCGTTCAAAAGTTTTCCCACCATATATCACTGTTTCATTTTGTGAAACATGATGAACAAACAAATTTTAATCTACTCAAGTACCCAAGTTTTACCTTCTTCGTTAGTAGTCTGATATGGATGTTCATCTTTCAATATATATATATATATATATATATATATATATATATATATATATATATATATATATATATATATCATTGAACAAGACGAAATTTTTAGTTCAGTAGGCATGTTTGTTATTTGAGAGAGATTTAATTTATTTTGACAGCCATTAGGTTGCTTCATATGTTTGGTAATTTGTTGCAAAGAACTCACCACAAAGCCAATTTTTTTCCGTATCTTTTATGTTATGACCACGTGAAATCTACACTAGATAAGACTACTACTGGAAGCTTGTCGGTAGTTGACACTCTGGCTGCCCATACCGTTTGAATAAGAGTGCTGGTTGTCAACCTGTAAACAGAACTCAAATAAATTTTTAGTTCATGTAAAACAATGCTTACCTTAATAAGATAATATCATGTGAATGAAAGAGATGAGTACGTTGACACTTGAGTCGCAGTAAGTACGTTAAGGGGTTACTCTCATCTCTGGTAACATTTACTCACTTGAGTAGTTACAGCTCTTTCATTAGGCATTTTAGCTTCCTGGTATAGTTTGGAAAATCACTCAAGGACTTAGCTTTTCATGGAAGTCAGTTAAAAGCCACATGCAACCAGAAATTACTGCGTGAGGTTGCAAGTTACCACACCTCGTATCGCTGCATCAAGCGAGAATGTACCGAAACGAAAGATGGTAAAATAAGTAAGGAAGTGATAGAAAGTTATGAACAGGAAACAAGAAGGAATAAGCAAATACTGAATTCAGTATGACGATTAAGATGCGAATAATATGTGGATACATTTTCGCAAATGACATCGCTCTCAAGCCATATCACAACTAGAATCTCTCAACACCGAAAATCGTTGACACGTGGAACCCAACTGAGAAGTCTATATTTCACTACATTTTTCAGATCCGGAGTCAATAACTTCATGGACTGATGCCATCTGTAAATTTTTCCAGCATGAACCTGTATCACGTAAAATGTCGTAGCAGGGCAGACTACGGACATGTAACACATTCACCAACTAACTCAGTCGATGAACGCTCACAACCTCACCAACTCACCATCTTTTTCTGCCTAAAACTTCCTGGCTGACTTGTATCTCACTGATGTGGTGTAGCCACAATACATGATTTATGCTGTGGAGGCAACGGTGATTGAAGACCTGAAGATTCTTCCATTTTAATAGCCATGTTTCAAAGTTAAATAGTAGAACACAGTGAAATGTAGCTCTGCATAATCGGATAGGACGACAGCGTCATAAACTGTCTAAATTGACACAGGTCGAGCAGGCATCTTGCACCCTCACGGAGATTTTGTGGGTCAGTCACTCATTATGGATGGTCCGATATCCAGTCGTAGCACTCAACCAATACAAACCCTATTGTTAGAAGAGATGCCTATGGGCACCAGTGATGGAGCAACAGTTGGCAATTGGGCGATGAGAAACAGCCCATATATTCTCAGATGACAACCGAAAGCATCTAGAAAACTGCATCCTGCTACCATCTTTACCTGACACGACCATGCTGTTTGCGAAGCCTACATCAGCTGACCAATCTCTTATGGCAAGTTTAAAGTTTAAATCAGGATGGAGGGAGTAGACATCACTGATGTGCACCACTTGATGTATTTAATTAACTTAAAACACACAAAATCGCTGACACGCTACTGGTGTTCGAGTACAGAATATTCAACGAGGTGACACCGATCGACACCCATCTGAGTTAGAGGGTCTGGTATAAGACTTCCTTGTCAACCGGTCGATACACTCATCATTTAGTTGATAACCTGTCTCGTTTACTCGGGTAGCTGTTGAAGAGCTTCAGTTGAGCATTCATCGGTTATTAACCCTAGAATCTTAGACATCATGTCCGTCAAAAATCTCCCCTGTGGTTATCACAAGAGCATTAATCGTCCTTTAGAAGACTGCGATAATCGGTGATTGAGACCAGTCAGAGGAGATGAAAGCTGATTGCCATACACTGACTGACTGACACTTCAGTTAGCCTGGTCAATGATTGATTGTCAAGCACCGTCAGCAAGCGCCATCACTACTAGTCCATGTCGTCTCACCGACCTTCCTCATCTCAGGTCACTTACAGCCTTCTCAACTATGACAAGGTAGATGGATTGTTCTCATTGTTGCACTCAGGATCCAACTAGATTGCGGTTAACTAACTGGTAGCTGGCGACCAGTTGAACTGCTCATCAAAGTCTTCTGCCCATCACAAACTCATTCTTGTCACTACAGTCTCACTGCACACTGGTTTCTCGATAACGGTTTCCGTGAGGAGTCTACTCAGCTGTCTATTATCACCTGCCACCTCTGTTTTCCAATCCCTTCAATCTCCACCCCATCCAACAGTTTGCAGTTGTTGTGTAGACTTCTTGTCAGTTCACATTTGAGAAGGTTCCACTCTGCATTTTGCTCAGAGCCGGTGGGAGTGGGTTCGCGTGGATTGAGACATTGAGAAGAGGGTTGAGATCCACTCACATTTTGTGATACCTGTCCTACAGTCTGATAGGATCTTTGACGCTGTTTTCACAGCAGATTGGGGATGGTGGGAAGCTTCTTCAGAATGAGTGACGTTGTTGTGTTTGGTAGTTGTCTTGTTAGTTTCTCATTGTAAGCAGCCTCAGTATTCTCATTGTTGAGTTGTGCTCTGAATGGTGTAATTGTTGCAGTTGTTCAGCATTCTTTCAGATGCTCGGATGCATGTGTCCTACCGAACTCATGATTACTTTCCAAACACTTGCTCAGGAAGTAGCGACAGTCGTTCACCGACCATCTTCTGCTATAAGCCATGGTGATATTCCCTACCAATCCTCACCATTTAGCTGAGGAAAGTGGACAGCAAATAAGACTATGCGTCTCTTCATTCCTGGATATCTTACATGATTGCTGTCTAGGCACGACTGTAGCAGACGGTCATTATCATCTGTTCGTTCGATCGAAAATCTGTGATATATGTGACATATATACCATTGTGATTGACCCAGCTCTTTTCCCATCATCTACCATGACAACTAGAAGGAGGTTATTTAATTTTCACTAGAGCTTTTTGTTTACTTCATCCGAACTGCAGGCAGTAGGTTAGTAATTTGCGATTAGAAACAGGTCACAACAATTTTCACCATTCTTTTTTGTCCTAAGTCCATCATTAATCCAAACTGTGCATCGATGGCTTTCAACTGGGATCCAGTGGAGTAATCCATTTTTGTGTCAAAACTTAGTGCTGTTCCTACACCTGCAGGTAACCAAAGAGTCTTCAGATGCTCAGAGGGTAAGTGTTGCAGATTTATGACATTGAGTAGGTGGTTTCAGATGAACGGCTACACTTCGGTCATTTATGTGTGTTTCACAAAAGTAGCACACATTCATGGATAGAGATACCAAACTTTTGGCTAGTAAAGATTTCGGCCAATTTTCCAGATAGGGCAGAAATGGAAAACTCGGGTATATACTTTCTTGGGTGTTTCCAGGATACAAAGAACGCTGTTTAATAAACATAAGGGGTATCATTAGATTCAAAGTTGGGAGGAATTAAAGATGATTTAGAGATATTAATCGAGGGATATGAGTAAAGATTAGAATGTAGAGACGTGGAAGGTTCGTAATAACTGTAGGGAACCTGAATGTTCACGGAATTGTGGTGGCAGTTTGGACTTCTCTGCTGCTCATACAATGGAAAGTTACTTCTTTGAAAGGCACCTGAAAAACAAATTTCTTAGCAGTAATGGGGCGTGACTGCAATACCGTGGAGACATTTGTTGTAGGCTGGTGACACTTCGCCTTTTCGGAAGCTTGCAGTTTATCTTTCACTGATTCGCATCCAGCCACAAAACACATTTCACCGGCACCGTATTACCACAGGGCAGAAGGAGAGAGTGGGCTATTTTTGGTCCTCACCTTTTCGAAACCTGACTTCCTTATGGACGACAGTATCAATATGGTGCTCAGAGGGATCTGTGGGAAACACTTTATTGCTGTCACATCCCATGTGATCAGGTAGCAGTATGACTACAGCCTCGAACTCCAGTCATAGTTTACCAACATAGACTTTAACGGTGACTTCTTTTTAGCTGTTCACTATCTAAATGGCCTTTTCTGGTTAGGTTAAACCCTATGGAAACAATCGTCTCACCAACTTAGCTTTTTGGATTATTGTGATACACAAACTTGATCATCCTGGGAAGGTGGCAGCTTTAAAATAGCATTCTCTGCTAATTATAAATAAGTAGGGGATCATTAACAGGAAGGAGTTCCATTTTTCGATGAAGCTTGATACAGTTAAACAAAAAGCGTAAATAAACACAATCTTATAAAATGAACCATATAAACATCCAGCCGCTCTGGTGAAATATATGAACAAATAAGAGTACATTTTTTCAGTACCTTTCACCAATAATTAAGTTCATGAAAATCAATGCCTTCAGGCATATCAAAAGATGTAAAATTAGTTTTACGTTGAACACCAATTATTTGTGAAAACGTTCTGTTGTATACTATATGGTGTATTACTAAGCCGTTCAGACTGTAAACACCATAGTAACATACCTTTCGGTCTTCACGTAGCTGATTTGAGCGCTACCAGGTTAATTAAAAAGAAACGTTAGTAGAAATAGTGCATTTTCTTAGTATTTTGTATTATAGGTCAAATTTTTCCGTTTTGGCTGAATGGGATGGGATGAAAATTACTCAGCTGTAAAGTGAACTGTTTTTGAGGATCATGCATTTTATAAATAGTTCGTAATTTACTCACCTCATATTTTCCATATACTTACCAATCCAAATTGGATGGTAAGGTTCTAGTGGCTTTAGTAAAATAGCTTTCTGAACTGAAATTCGACAACTGCTTCACTGATAAGCTAGACCTTGAATGGCTGAAACGGTTTGTAATATGTTTTGATCACTAAACTGTATAGCGAAATTTTCACTTTGTCAGTTGAAGTTTCTAACTTTAAGTATTTTCTAACTGTTAGTAACGCGGTAAATGAATCTTGCAAAATGAATTTCCTTATGAAGACACTTAAAAAAACAGTTCTTAACAGTCTTATATTAAATAAAATCCTAGTTCTTACTGAACCCACTGATAAACCTTTTGAAATTCTTTAAAAGGCGAATATATTCGATGCATCTTGAGGTATTTCAGTTCCAACAGTATAATAAGAAATACTGTTTTTTGTTGAAAGAATAACGTCTCATGTGCACACTTGTACTTAATAAAAGTAATCATTTTTCCTGGCAGAATGCATGTAGTACCGTAAAGCTTAAGGAAAAGCGAAATATCTTGCTACTGAACCCTAGATTTGAAATTGATATCACTATGGACACTGTCATGGTACCGTGTTCAAAACCTAAGGATGTATCATTCGTGTTTTGTTTGCTTGAGAATCATTTATCAGTTTTTGTTTGAAATACCCATGTGCACTACATTGACCGTCGGTTGGTGAAACGTTCTAAGGAGAGTTACTAAGCGCTGAGGAATGGAAAAATGTGGACAGGTAACTGTAACTGTCTCCGAAGTCCATCAGTTCAAGTAAATGCAATGTCTGACAACAATGAGAAAGGGGACCAAATGTAGTAGAGGGGTAATAAAATAAACCAGTGGAATACTTGTTGGCAGTTAACAGATTACCAAGGATCAATGAACTACCTCGTCTTATAAGAGGTACAGAATAAAAAATCAGGGCTGCTTTGATTAACTATGAAATGTCATTTGGATCTTGGAACAACTGATTTGTGACATTTTGAAGATTTTAATCCGTGAGTGTGTTATTTCAACAGGTTTCAAACTATGGGTCGTTAGTAAAATAGTTTGCTATGGTCACCTGCTTATTTATTATCAATTAAATGAAGCTAAGATAGAAAGCAAAGTTGCTTGGTGGCTTGATATGTGTACTTAGCGCATGACTGGATAACTGAAATCGATATAAGGTAACAGTTTTCCTCACTAGTTTGTACTTCCTACCTTGAACTGTAAATCTAATCTCAACCTTTTTTATCTGGTGGTTGATTCAGATAAAAGCAATTTTCCAGTAATACTCATAAACGAATACTCTTATTAGTATCATCTAGTAGTACAATGGAATGGAGCATACGAGGTTAAACAAACCAAATGAAGATCTCATCAATAACCAAACCAAAATAACTGAAGTGACCCTTGTATTCAACCACTTCAATCCTTATCGTTTAGATAAATGTCGATGTAGATCAGTTGCTTAGCATCAATTTTCATTTACAAGTGTGAGTAGCATATCAAAAAGTTATAAATTTTCTCTCAAAGCATTTTACACAGGCTTTGTATTTTGTCAATCTTCATCTACCAAAACCTACTATGGTTGATGACAAAGTCGTTACACAAAGGATAAATTCTAAAAAATTTAGAAGTATCTACAGTCATCATCATCACTGAGTGTAAAATGAATTTCAACAGGATTGGTGGAAGGGGTTTAAAGCCACCTGAAATCAGTCTTTAAGAAGTACTTAGTTTTCATAAGATTTCTGAAGACCACTGGTATATTATAACAATGATACACTCTTATTTACTAGTCGTCCTTAAAACCATATCCTTACCAAAGTAAATACAACAGTAGATCACATTAGGATATTATGCTGTGACAAACACTTTGACTTTGCTCTAGGTAAGCCTAAATGCATGCTAAAACCAATGCATGGTTGGATTTCCGTCTGTAGTTGTTTAGAATGATTGCTGTCCAAGAATAAGTGATTATGATTTCTCTCTCAAAAACAAATATTCTTCACGAAGCAACAAACATTACTGCCGAAAGAACTTCAAAAGAATAGGAAACTCCTTAGAACTGGTTAGTGACCTGATTTAGTCACAGTAAATAAAAATAAATATTCCCAAAAGTGTTGATGACTTCGATTAGTTCTTTGACATTTGTAGTTAATAAGTCCTAAAAGAATGCAAGAATATTGATTAAAAGCAGAGTTGGTAAGCATAACAAATCAGTTCGAAAGCAGAATTTGATGAATAACTCAAATCAAGCGATTATAATCTTCATTTCATGCATGGTCCTTCATGAATATGTAAACCAAACATTTCTTTTATGTTATTATTCTTAATGATAGTTTTATCTCGTCACAAGTTAGCTTGACGGTTACTGCAGAAATGATAGGTCATCAAGGAGAGGTTATTAAATTGCGACTAGATATGTTTATTTGTATCTTCCCGAAAAGTGCATAACTGACTTACGTAATTCCTTCTAAATTACTCACTATTCGTTTATTCTGCCGCCATCTTCTTTTAACGAGAACTTTCTTTCTAATTAGATAGATTTCTATGACATTATCATATGACACCTTTGACTTTATTTCCGTTCAGACAGTTTCCTTACTTCGTTGCTTCCTTGTCCGATTTTAACTGAAAACACTGAACTAAAGTACGTTTACATTTGATTGTAACTTGTATTTGTGAACGTTCTAGGTTGTAAGCAGATGACTAGAAACGCTGAGATAATAAAACGGATCCACATTATTCTGCTCCAGTGTTTGTTCTTGTTTAAAAGCTGATAAAGAGATATGTATATGAAAATGATATAAAGTGGTAAAATAAAACAGTTTTCAATAGGATGAAAGAAAAATCATTCAGTGAAGAAATAGTTGTGTGAAACATATGGTCAATACGACAAGTGACAAGCCAGGTCCGACATAGTGAAACGGATTGTACAGCGTTTTTGTACACTTTGCTGTGGCTTAAGATCGTATATCTCTATAACTTTAGCAATACTAACCAGGTGTATGCGTGCACCTTTCGTTAAGTTTGATTTGACTTTGTAAATAATGTAAATAGTATTAATTATACCTAATTTTGTCTGAGAGTTATAATCACGGGGCATTTCTGCATGTTTCTTTAACTGAATATTATACTGTTGACAGGGATTCCTTATAATTTAACTTTTTTCGCACATATACATCATGTAATATTCTCATTACTACCAATAATGAGTTACATTTTCAGTTTGTTAGCTGTGGCTCAATAGGTAAGAGATACAATGAATTTTTCTAATTCATTAAAACAACCTTTTTTTCCCACTTCTTTTCCAGAATTTTCAAGGGAATAAAATGCAACAACTTATTCTGCCTGACTTAGTATTATATACTAGGGATTTGAAAATTGCTCTCATTTTAGCTTGGTGAACTGAAAATCTTGATTTTTTCTTCATATAGATCCGTAAACGACGGTTATTTAAAAGACGTTCAAGGTATAAAGAACGATTACTAGTCATGAAATGCATGATGCAATGCACTTTGTTTATTTTCATGTCGTGGCATAATAAAATATTTGAAGTCATACTGTTCCGTAAGTCAAAAACTGGTGAAGGGAACTTTTAGTATCAGTTCATAGTCATTTATATATTAAACATATAGATGTTACCAATTATGAGTCATTTCATATTCTTTTAAACTCGCTTTTTCACGCTTTTTATTTTCATTTCATATAGTTCTACTTTGGTTTATCACACTGGTCTACATGAGAGATTACGGCCACTACCCTAGTGTTAACTTCGAATATATCTAATATATTAGCTTAGCTATACTGATTCAAATACTTTAGATAAAGCAACTGTATTAATGAATTCACATGCACTTGTGGTAGCAAGTACATTATAAGGATTGGGAGGAGGGTATTCATTTGCTTTACTGAGCGTATTCCCAAGAATCTGTGCTTGAAAGGAAGTGAAATTGTAATCAGTGCAATTGCCAGACATTTCCAAGACACAGGACATCAGGCTGAAACCTTGAGTACTTTTAAAACAATAAACGTACAGAAAAAGTCTGGATTACTGCTTTTTGCTGCAGCAGTTGCAATAAAAGACTTTCAACCTGACGTTTACATACAGAAGAAGAGTGTAGGTGTTCTCTCACTTCCATGATGACTAAGATTTGATCCTATTTCAATTTTATTTTAATTACATAGCTTTATTTATTATTATTTTTCCTTCCTTACATATTCTTTCTCTGTTCAATTAATTCTCTAGCATATTACATAGATTACCAATGATTTTGTTGTACTGTTTAAGATTACTGATTTCCTAATTTTGAAATATCTGATATCCTAATAACCAATGTACGTTTCGACCGTATGCAGTTGAAGAGTATTCATGAAATAAAATGACATGATTTTTATTCTGTAAATTTCGTTCTTATTGCTTTATCCAAATTTACCAAGGGATCTAAATACATAAAATACTTTGATTATTTTCGGACATTAATATAATAATTATAGTGTTGAGTGATGCTCAAAATAAGTGCATACATTTACTTGAATAAGTGAAATAAAACTGGAGTACAATTTAATGAGATAATGTTAGATGATCACAAATATCGAGATACCTTTATATCATTTAACAATTTCTGTGCCTTTTATGACTTGCTAAATAAAAAGTTTTAGTTGTTCCCAGAACTGATTGCATCGATTTGATAATGGTGAATTGTTTGTGAGCTGTAGGGTGATTTGAACTACTTTTTCTGTCAATGGGAATCAGCAAAAACCAAATGATTATTATTTCATACTAACTCAGAACTCCTTATACGGACTCGAATGAGGAGGCTGGATGGTATTTTTATATCAGATTATATGTGAGTGTAGTAAGGGAACCCTGACATACATAATCATTTTCCATTGGTTTTCATTATTTTCCCAGTTGATATTTATTTGTAGTGAAGATGTATTGCAATTAGTAGATTAATCAAGTAGCAGATGGTAACAGCTGGTGCATACTGATTGGTCTAGTCTTCTTGGTTTCAATCCTATACACTTGTATTATTCTTTTACTGACCATATATAAGTGTACACTATTACACTACACTACAGTATTTAGTCTTAATGGGTATATACACTTGACAAGATTAAAATACGCTCACAGCTTATGTCAGTTTCAAACTTCCGACCATTTCGTTGAACTTCATTTATTTATTCTTCCTTTCTCATTCAGTTTTCTTTCAGTACTAAGGTGGAGAATTGTAGCTTGAACCATTAGACATTGGTTTAGGACTCTGTCTATTTATATTATTACAGGAGATATAAAAGCTGTAGACACGTTTAACTTGAATCAGAATAAATGTATTATCAGAACTCAACTGGAAGACAGTAAAGTAACATTTCCTTCCTAAAATAAACATCATTTTTATTTGAAAATTAGGAAATTTTGGACTTATTGGTCTCTGTGATGTTGTACTGTATGAAATCTTACCATACGTTAGTTATTTTTAATAGGTCGTACCTGGCTAGCTTTAGAACCAAACGACGAAGAAACAGATTAAGGTAGTAAACTTCAGAACCAAAGTTTGACCTACTAGAATCTGATAAGTTGAGGAGTGGGCAAATGGTTTGTTAAATAAATATGTATGTAGGATTTTTTCAGTACGTTGTAACATCAAAAACAAGATATTTTGCAAAGACGACTCGTTTCAACGAATTTATTCTCAAGGCGTACATTCGTATATATATGATATTTAACGACTGTAATCCATGAGAAAGATTTAAATAATGGGGGATTGAAACAATAATAATAATTTACACCGATTAACTTGTCTCACTCATATTACCTAATCCTTTGATTATTTATCAACTCTATCACGTTCTCACCCTTTTAATCTATATGCACTTCAAAAATGATTTAAAATTTTGCTTAACTCATTTTGTCATCATTCTACCTTTACGTCATCAACTAGCAACATTATAATTATAATCACCATTATTATTGTTTCAACTCCCCATTATTTAGGTTAAATCTTCCTCATGGATTAAAGTCTTTAAATATCACAGCTTGAGAATAAGTTTGTTGAAAAAAGTCTTCTTCGCTGAGTATCTTGTTTTTGATGTGGGGTTTTTCAAATATATATTTTCCTGAAAAAACACTTACCTACATATTCATTTCAGTTTACATGTATGTGTGGACACATATATATAGGGAGGAGTAATCGTGATATGCAGTTAAGGAAGGTTGAACATGTACCTAAGTGGCTACAAAAACAAATGACCTCAACAGATCCGATAAGTGCAGGTGACAAACATCCATCTTCGTCTATCATTAAACATATACTAGAAACTAACGACAGGATAGACATGAAAACAGCCTTTAAAGTACTACATAAAAGTGGTCAGAGCCGAGTGCTTAAATTTATTGGAGCTCTTGCCATCCGTAAATTTAAACCCCCTTTATGCATACAAAAACAATTAGTACTCACGTTGAACCTACCTTGGTAGTAATGATTTTAATTTTCATATCAAGTGTAAGGTTTTTTTCCTTTTTCTATCCCTTCCTATTCCTATGTTTCCTATTAACTTCATTGACCTTTTTCGTAAATTTTCACATAAATATTTCGACAAGTCCACGTGTGATCAGATTGTTCGAATTGTATAGCGCTAATATATTACATGTTTCAGATAATCTTCGTCTTCTCATTACGCTGTTTAAATTTATCAAAGGGACTAGTTGCTTTCGATTAGATCAACTTTAGATCGTAAAACCCACAAAATCACCAATAATCGTATCACATTATTAAAATGTAAGTTGAACCCGTTCGAACTTTTAGTTTACGTTACGTACATAATATTGTGCACGTAGTGTGTATGTTCGATCTCTTGAACGTTCTTGGCGCTCAGTTTTAGCAGTACTTTACGCACTTTCCTTAAACATATTTACATAAAATACCATTAACATCATTTGGTGAATACTTTCAAATGCAGAAAAATAAGGGTATGAACGAATGAAATGAGAAAATGGAAGCGTGAAAGCTGTTAATATGGAGAACAGTATACCAGCATGAAAGTTGATAACTGTCCGGTGCCCTCCAAATTTTGAAAATTGTTCTTGGATATTTTATCACCAGGTTGGGCGAATTCATTATTATTTACTTCGTGAAGAAGTGAAGAGTTTTCAAATTACCCGAAGTCTTATGAAGAGTGTTTGCTGACCATGAGCTTTATCGGTTCATGGATAGAGGTCACCTATTTTTCTTTTTTTCCTAAAGATTAACCTTTATAACTGCTTTTGTCGTTTGACCTATGCTGTTGGTCTAATATCTGATTATTGATTTGTTTAATTGACTTGCAGTCGGTTGATCCCTTCTTAGTAGCTCATATACTGTTCACGAGTCTGATGATTACCATTTGATTGCAGTACCATGCTTTCAGACATTCTCTTGCAGTTTTACAACCTGTATGCAATAGTATTTCTAAGTTTTTCGAGTCGAAGTTGTGGGTGGGCTTATCTAAGTGTATCAATATCAGTGATGACGTACCATATCACTTGACTTCTAGTTGATGCTCATAAGTTCCTTCAGCTATTCGATGACTGGATTGGCAACATAGTGACACCGGCAGTGTTTAAACGATTGGCTCTTACAACATTTTCTGCAAGGGTTTGGCTGGTTTGTGTGCTAAATTGATACTGAATAGGTGAGATTTCTTTGACACATGGTGAGTGATTCATTTGGTAGGTTGGGGTAGTTGTCTTGTTGCGTGTTCTGTTGATATGCACTTCTTGATGAAGCAGATTGGAAAGTCGTTGGTTCTGAACACTTTATCGAGGTGGTTTTCTTCTGAATTCCATAGTTTTTGAGTCCTGCAATGTCTTGATACGTGTGATTTGTGAAGTTTTTTTATAAAGTTTTTTTATCATGAAAGTTGTTTCATAGATCGTTAAGCAGCTGGGGAGAACCCATGAAATGCATATATGCTAATTTTACTAGTATATATCTTCTTTCTTTATCCAAACATCTGTTATAAGCATTCGTACAAACTTGAAGATGCTTCACTTCTTCATGAAATAAATGGTGAATAATTCACTCAACCTGGTGATAAACTGTTCAAGAACAAGCTTTAATACTTGGAGAACACCCAAGCAATTGTCATTCTCATCTTTTGAGGTAAATCTTTTCTTCCAACGTAAATGTTGATGAGAATTTGACCGACAGTTATTTACTAGGACATGAAACTGCACTAATAAGGAATGTTTTAAACTTCGACCTGAACAAAAACCATCCTCTTGATTAAATATGCTCACATCTTTATATCAGACATCATCTCATTTTAGAAAAACTAGGATTCTTGTCAAATATTTCAAAAGAAGAACATTCGGCTATTCGAAAACTAATGAAAGATAAAGCAATCGTAAAAACTATATTAGATAGTAATAAAAGAGGTTGAAAATTACTTTAAGACCACTGAACATTTCTCAGTCGGTTCTTTTGGGAAAATGTAGTCGGAAAAGTTCCAAAGAATAAAGAATACAGTAGAAACGCATACAAGCTAGCTGTAAAAGTAACTGAGACGGCTCACAGGAAGTTCATTCTTTTTACATTATATTCTTAATCACTTTACACCATGATGTTTTAACGGATGACAAAGTATTCATAAGCTTGACGTTTCTTTAAAACTGACAATAGATTTTACAATTTCTCCAATATATGCCAAGTTAAGATATCTCGCATCTATACTAACTTTTAGTTGTCAGTTTATTAAAAAATTTTTAAGATTACAAATCGAAAATATAAGAATTAACTGATTCAGAAGTTATGAGGTTGATTCACAGCACACAGTCAAGCAGATATCCTTTTAATCTCAATCTCATTATGAAATTACTTAATCTTTATTTCAATTCGAAACTTCTCATGTTCAGAGGAAAGTAATAAGAACACGCAATAGAGTAGCAAAGTGTTCTCTTATGTTCCCTATTGTTAGAAATCTCTTTGTATTTCATATTCAATCTACTCCTTTTATCATCTCTGTCAAACTGCATATTTGATTCAGATATATGAGTGATAAATTTGCAATTTCAAATTCACATGCCAATATGAAAATGATCATCGTGAACTATCATTTTGGACTGTTTGTTTAGCAGGAATGTAAATGTAAATGAAAGTTAATCAATCTATTGTAATACAACGCAGTCAAATCGATATCTTGATTTTAACCCAGCATATCCGCTTTCATTTGTTCTGAACTTATTTAGAAGGATCGTAAAGATCTTCATGAATGAAGAGAACATAAACGCAAAAGAAACATTTTCCATTTTAACTACTACTCTGAGAAAATTATCCAGAAGAATAAAATCCATAAGTATAAGGACCTAAGGGAAAAAGCGATTGATGAGTCTTGGATGGTTACTGAAATTTTATCCTCCCATGAACGTATTACTGAATAGTTACAAAGGATTTTTAAAGAATATCGAATCAAAGATCTCCACAAGACAGCCAGCACTCTTAGAAATAACATTTTTTACATAAAAGACAGAACTCTGTTTATCTTCACACAAAATGTCTTTCCAAACGTTAGGTTGTACCAAATTTGATGAATATTTGACTGGGAAATCAAGTGAAATACTTTAACATGCTAACGAGCATGGCAGCTGCATAAAGTGACCACCAAGTAACCCTGTAGAGTTGAAGGGTTCACAAATTAAATCTGCAATTACTGTTCATGTCATTTATCATAGACACAAAGTTGACGTGGTAAGTACTAAAATAAATCAAGAAAGATTTCTAAGCTACAAGAAAAGACGGATACTTCAGATATCTCACATTATTGATGTAGGATGATGGGTCAAGGTGAAACGAAAACGTGGATCACCACAGGCCTCCGAGTGATTGGGTCAGTGCTCTATCAACTAAGCTGCTGATCATGGCTTAATTTCACTTTGGTCACTGAGGGTCTTGCCCAGCTGTTACGCTAATTTGTGCTGCAGGTATCTCAGACAGTCTAGCTTGTTTTCAGTATGATGTTCCTTCCTCTTTAACTCTATTTGATTTGGGATGAGATGAGATTGTATGACTGGATACCAGTGTGAACGGACAACTACACACCACTAGTTCACACAATAACCAAGTAAAACACTTGATGACTGAAGTGAAATTAAGATCTGGTCAGCAGCTGGAATTTCGTAGCTAGAGCGGTGGAATATTAAGGCGAAAATTTTTAGATCGATAGTCCAGATCCCGTTGTGATCCAAATTTTCATTTTACCTTCAGTCATTACTGCATAAGAACTATACCAGTCTACTAGACCATGATTGTCTTTGGTTGGTTTCACTGTATCTTGAATTCTGATGCACTACGCAGAAAGAAAAGACTGTTTATTCAACCAATCGAGATAGAATATCCGTGTTAACATACTGTAAACACCAGTGATAACTAAATTACACATACTCGCAGAAAACTGAATTTCTCATTCTCAATACTTTCTTCTCATTCACACCCATTCACATATGCAAATACATTCATATATTCACGGGGGGCTCATGGACTAATAACTGATGATGATAGGATTTCAAATTCATACTCTTGAAAACGTTCTTCCTAGCAAGATCGAAATGTTGAGGAATAATGCAAAATATTTGTTTATTTGGTTATTTGTTCTAATATACTGCACTACAATGGGAATACATATTTAAAATACACCTCTTACTAGGGATTATTTTGTTGTTCCGAATACTTGTTAGATCAAATGAACATAGGAATGTGATATGATTTTGAATAAGTTATCAACCTGTAACACTTTATTGTTCAGCATCCTGAACAGTGGAATCCAAATTTTCTGATACTCTGCATATCGTTAATCACTTCTAATATTAACGCATTTTGACAAGTTACAGAGAGAAAATGGTATTAAGACAAAAACTCAACTGTAGTTTAACCGACCTATCACTGTATGTTAAAACTAAATTTTGGAATAAATGAATACCGCTACAAATTATCAGATAAGCAAAAATTAGGCTGTAGAGAACATAGGTTTATGATACCATAATACACATCATTGGAATGAAAATGATTGGTCGGAAATCTGTTTAATTTTATTAATTACAAATCAGAACCAGAAAAGACAACTGGACAGATAACACTTCCTAGTTCTTTGTTTACTCACTGTTTGTAGAAAACAATTTATCATCCTACTGTTATGAAGACTTGATTAGTAGGGAATTCTCGTGACTAAACAGACAGTGATTGTTCTCAGTTATCTAATGGTTAGTTTGTTAGTGAAATAGGCTATTCCACATTAATACCGGAGGCTGTCTAATTATATTACTTAACTACCGAAATGCCAAATAGGTCCTTAGGAGTTTAACTGGGTAAAATCATTTCATTTTGCTGACTTCCACCTTATGTATAAAGCGAAATAGTTACCACTATCTAAAGTGATGATTTAAACTAGTAAGAAAGCACCTGCTATGGAAAACATAAAATGGAATACAAAAGGTAACCCAAGAAATAAAATCCTACGCAATGTTTTAGAAATGATGTTGATTTTCTTCTCAAAAGGTTTACTTTTTAAACAAACTAAATTTTTTGAAAAGCATCGAAAAGCAGAATTTCAGAACATAGAATTATGCATTTTGAAAGATTTCAACCCAAAAACTAGTCATGAATGTAAGCTGTTGGATTTTCATGCAAGAAAATTGTAATTGATTTCCAGGATTCATAAATTTTCAATAGCTCACTCTACCCGTTGTTGACTCACCATACAAACCATACTCAGAACAAAATGCTTGAAATAAAAAAATCTCAAATAAATAACAAAAAGTAGGATCAGTGGAAAATCTTTTGTTTCTGTATAATGAGTTTATTTTTGATAAAAGACTTAGATAAATGAAAATATTTATCATGGCATTAACGTTTTGTTTTTGCCCATAAGCTAAAATATTCAGTTAAAGTTCCCTCTATGAAATTTTGAATTTTTTTTATAAACAGTGAATACTGGATGCTGGAACCACTGAACAAGAGTCACTTTCAAATGAAATAAAGCCTCTGTGATACTTAGAAATGGCACTTGAATAAAAAACCTCTTATTTATCTCATGACTATCATCTGTAGGATAACGTAGATTGATTTAAATTCTTTTTACTGGTAGTGAAGTGATTACAGACGTTTTGGTGCATGTTTTTGTCTCCAACCTGGATGGAAATATTGACAAGTCTATTTCAGACTTCCCCTTGGATCATTCTTTAGTCATTCTTTTGTTGATCACCCACTTCATAGAGGTCATAGTTTCACCGTCATAAAAGTATACCGTGTAACGGGTAACTATTAAATGACTGAAACAATTTTGATACTTGGAAACAAAAATTTGGTAGTCTTCTTCTACAAGATAAATTTTCCGTTTAACACTTTAGTTCGGCTGAAACCGCCTGTTGACTTGAAAACATGACAGACAGCTCTGGGTCACTGGGAGAATTGTTCATGGAAGGTAGAATTCTACCATTTCTCCTTATTAAATGTCCCGCTTGTATTTAGCACTTTCTTATGATGTTTTTAAGAAGCGGATCCTTAATAAATGATCACTACTGTGATCCTTTTGATATGAAACCGATACCTAGTGCAAGGAACCTTCCAAATCAAGTTAAAAGCCTTCAAGAAAGTTGTTGATAGACCACAGTTCAAGTACAACACTCGGGAACTGAAGGACGAAACTACAAAAGAAATCTCCACGTCAGCCATCAAGACAAAATGGGAGATATCGAGGAACATCCTTGAAGAAACCTGTATGGAAGAGCACTGGAAGTCTTTGAAAGAGATAAGGAAAGAAACCTGCACAGCTGTATTAGGAGGGAAGAGGAAGAAAGAAGATAAGGAATGGATCTCGATGGACACATGGAAGCTGATAGAGCAGGGAGAGGAGGATGGTGAAGCAGAAGATAAACCAGTGCAAAGATGAACGACGAGAAGAGGAACTGAGTACAATGTATAAAACAATGGACAAAGAAGTGACGAAGAGTGCACGCAAAGACAAAAGACACTTCTACGAAGCACTGGCAAGTGAAGCAGAACAGGCTGCATGCTGCATGTAGGAGAGACCTGACAACATTGTATCAGATAACCAGGTTACTATATAGGAGGGAATAGATCAACATAGATGAAGCCAATAAAAGATGATGAAGGAAACATAACTACCAACGAAGAGAAACAAAGGAAACTCTGGGTTGACCACTTCAAGAAGCTCTTGAATCGACCACCACCTGCACTTCATCCAGAAATACCACCTACAGCCGCTGAGCTACAAGTGAACACAAATCCTCCAACAAAAGTTGAAGTCCTGGGCGTCATAAAGCTACTGAAATGTGGGAAAGCAGCAGGACCAGATGGGATCCCACCACAAGCACTGAGAACAGACGCAGAGACAACAGCAGACATGTTCACACCACACCACTATTGCAGAAGGTGTGGAAGGAAGGGAAGGTACCTGCCCATTAATTAGAAGAAGAATTACCTTGTCAAACTGCCGAAGAAGGGAGACCTCAGTGTTTGCAAGAACTGGCGCGGAATCACTCTCCTGTCCACTCAATGCAAGCAAAATATTAGGCCGCATCATCCTGGAGAGGCTAAAGCATGCTCTGGATTCGAAACTACGACGGGAACAGGCTGGCTGGATTTAGGAAGTAACATCATGTGCAGACCAAATTGCTACGCTTTGCATCATCATAGAACAGAGTATAGAATAGCAGTCAACCCAACTCTACCTCAACTTCATCCACTTTGAGAAGGCCTTTGACAGTGTCGATCGACAAGTAATTTGGAAACTGCTTCAATACTACGGAATACCACAAACCTTTATCGGCCTCATTCAACAACTACATGACGACGCCACATGCCGAGTAATTCACAACGGGAAGTTCAGTGATGCTTTTGAAGTGAAGACAGGGGTGAAACAAGGTTGCCTACTATCCCCCATGATATTCCTGATTGTGGTTGACTGGACTGGATCATGCAGCAAACAGTGGGGAGCGAGAAGAGGGGGATACGCTGGCTGGACTGCGGAAAAGAACCTAGAAGATTTGGATTTCGCCGATGACTTGTGTCTACTGTCACACAAACTGGAAGATCTACAGGCGAAAACTAACAAGTTGGCAGAAGAGGCAGGGCAGCGAAGGAAGACGGGACTTCAAGTGAATGTAGAGAAGACAGAGGTAGAGGTTATGAAGATACCCAACTAACATCACCAACAGCAACAACAAGCTCCAATCACCATCAACGGGAGAAACTTAAAGGAAGTAACCTCCTTCACCTATCTAGGCAGCACTGTCTCAACTATAGGCGGCACAGACGAGGACGTGAAAGTTAGGGTCGGAAAAGTAAGGCAGGCGTTGATTAGCCTGAAACCAGTGTGGAGATCTTCTGCACTGCACTCAGCATGTGGAACAAGATGCGGATTTTCAACACCAACGTCAAGTCAGTGCTTCTGTATGGTTCAGAGACTTGGCGCGTCACGAAAGGGATTTCCAATAAACTACAGACATTCATCAACAACTGCCTACGCTGGCTCACTACTGAAGATCAGATGGATTGCCAGAAAGAATAAGCAACAAGGAACTCTGACTGGGAACGAACCAACCAAGAACCTATCACCCAACAAATATGCACTGGAAGGAAGTGTAGATAGATTGGGCATACACTGAGAAGGCCGACTGGGGACATCACGCGTCAGGCCAGGCACTCTAATGGAGGCCAGATGGGAAGCGACGAGTTGGTCGTCTGAGGTGAGAGTGACATGGAGGAGATCGTGCGAGGAGGAAATGAGAGCTTGTGGGCTGTCGTGGAGCCATGTTCTAAAGATTTCAGGGAACAGAGCGCATTGGAGACGTGCTGCTGAAGCCCTATGTTCCAATAGGAACCCAAGGACAAATAATAATAATAATAGTATTAATGCATAACGTTATCTATGAACTCTGAAACAAAGATGACAATAAAAAAAATCTCTTGTTTATTTAATAATACTTTTAAGTTTCAGCTGATTCAGTAGTTAAATGGATAATTTCCTGGAATTTGAAGATAAGTAGTGGGTTTGAGTTTCAATAAGAACATCATTCATTAGCATCCAAGTAAATCCTTCTGACTAGTCCCAAATGGGAAGGAATGAATATCTTAGGTTAACATGCTAGCCATAATTGAGTAACAAAATTTATTTTAAATAAATTCCCCAAGATTCTTCAAAAGTAGTATATCATGACAACTGTCCTAATTTAATGAAAAACTATGTCTTGTTCATAAAAATGTAATTCTGCTTACACAGTAGGTTCACAAATAATAGGGAGGTGAAAGTTACATAAAAATTGTTTCAATTTTTGACAGTGAGAATAAGTAACCGTGTCAAAAGAAGTAAGATTACAGGGTAAGGGCAACTAATTAAGTCAGTAAGTTATTAAAAAGTAGGTAAAAAGAAAAATGAACTCTTATTTGGTTTTCATACTTGCGTAGTAGCAGATAAAAAAGATAATGATTTTACAGGGTATAAGAATCGACACTTTGAAATGAAAATAAAGAATTCAAGTGGGAAGTTTTTTATATGCACGCTTCCGGTTTTCACTTGTAAATCACTGTGTCTTTTCAGAGTGAAGTAGAGATATTTTACACCTTTCGGAGTAATAATTATAAAAATAAGTCCCAACTTAATCCCATAGGGAATAAAGAACAGATACATAGTTTTTTGTACATGTTTCACTGTGTCAACTACAACTTTTTCAGTAGAATAAAAAGATCGTATATTCTGCTGAAAATGCCTAAAAAAAAAAATCTTGCTTTGATTTTTTAAAATTCTTAAACTATATTAAAACTTATTTTTATAATCATGAAGTCGAACTCGGTGCTCAAACTCTTGGGGAACATGTGTTACAGTTCTATTTCAAATATTTATACGACGGTAATCCCCTGTTATAATTATTCTCAGACAACCATCTGTTTCTGGCCAGCAAGAACTTCAGACATAAGGAGAGATATTGTCTTTCTTCGTGCCTGCTGACTTCAGCTTTATACTGGATATAGGTAGAGTATAGTTCAATCACTTATTGCTGGAGACAGTGGATGTGCCATGTACTATGCTAAGTGAAGTTGAATTCGGATGGAAAAGGGTCCATATTGGCCAAACCGAGACGTGGCACCAGTCGATGAAGTCCTTGACTGTTGGTTGGAGCCGTGTCGAGAGATGCAGATTCACTAGTTAGGTTCCCCGGAACAAGAGGAATCATTGGTTGAGAACACTTGATGACATAGCTGAAAACCAGTTACAGTGGCCCAGATGAATTGATAAATTGACATCCACAGCTTGACTATTCGCATTTACCTTTATCTTCAGATTGCTTATTGTCTCACACTACTTTATTTAATTTGATTTCACTCCTTTTCTATCCATCTATTCTTTATGTACTTCTGTGAAGTGTATTGAATTGAACCAATGGAATCCTGTGTTAGGTTCTAAGTTGATGTGTCAGTGAGTCAGTCAGGAGTAACTGTTTGGATAGTAATCATGAGTTCGGTAGGACACATGCATCCGAGCATCTGAAAGAATGCTGAACAACTGCAACAATTACACCATTCAGAGCACAACTCAACAATGAGAATACTGAGGCTACTTACAATGAGAAACTAGCAAGACAACTACCAAACACAACAACGTCACTCATTCTGAAGAAGCTTCCCACCATCCCCAATCTGCTGTGAAAACAGCGTCAAAGATCCTATCAGACTGTAGGACAGGTATCACAAAATGTGAGTGGATCTCAACCCTCTTCTCAATGTCTCAATCCACGCGAACCCACTCCCACCGGCTCTGAGCAAAATGCAGAGTGGAACCTTCTCAAATGTGAACTGACAAGAAGTCTACACAACAACTGCAAACTGTTGGATGGGGTGGAGATTGAAGGGATTGGAAAACAGAGGTGGCAGGTGATAATAGACAGCTGAGTAGACTCCTCACGGAAACCGTTATCGAGAAACCAGTGTGCAGTGAGACTGTAGTGACAAGAATGAGTTTGTGATGGGCAGAAGACTTTGATGAGCAGTTCAACTGGTCGCCAGCTACCAGTTAGTTAACCGCAATCTAGTTGGATCCTGAGTGCAACAATGAGAACAATCCATCTACCTTGTCATAGTTGAGAAGGCTGTAAGTGACCTGAGATGAGGAAGGTCGGTGAGACGACATGGACTAGTAGTGATGGCGCTTGCTGACGGTGCTTGACAATCAATCATTGACCAGGCTAACTGAAGTGTCAGTCAGTCAGTGTATGGCAATCAGCTTTCATCTCCTCTGACTGGTCTCAATCACCGATTATCGCAGTCTTCTAAAGGACGATTAATGCTCTTGTGATAACCACAGGGGAGATTTTTGACGGACATGATGTCTAAGATTCTAGGGTTAATAACCGATGAATGCTCAACTGAAGCTCTTCAACAGCTACCCGAGTAAACGAGACAGGTTATCAACTAAATGATGAGTGTATCGACCGGTTGACAAGGAAGTCTTATACCAGACCCTCTAACTCAGATGGGTGTCGATCGGTGTCACCTCGTTGAATATTCTGTACTCGAACACCAGTAGCGTGTCAGCGATTTTGTGTGTTTTAAGTTAATTAAATACATCAAGTGGTGTACATCAGTGATGTCTACTCCCTCCATCCTGATTTAAACTTTTCACATAAATGCATATGTGTGTCTCAATTTCCAAGAATGAACCTTGCCATAAGAGATTGGTCAGCTGATGTAGGCTTCGCAAACAGCATGGTCGTGTTAGGTAAAGATGGTAGCAGGATGCAGTTTTCTAGATACTTTCAGTTGTCATCTGAGAATATATGGGCAGTGTTTCTCATCGCCCAATTGCCAACTGTTGCACCATCACTGGTGCCCATAGGCATCTCTCCTAACAATAGGGTTTGTATTGGTTGAGTGCTACGACTGGATATCGGACCATCCATAATGAGTGACTGACCCACAAAATCTCCGTGAGGGTGCAAGATGCCTGCTCGACCTGTGTCAATTTAGACAGTTTATGACGCTGTTGTCCTATCCGATTATGCAGAGCTACATTTCACTGTGTTCTACTATTTAGCTTTGAAACATGGCTATCAAAATGGAAGAATCTTCAGGTCTTCAATCACCGTTGCCTCCACAGCATAAATCATGTATTGTGGTTACACCACATCAGTGAGATACAAGTCAGCCAGGAAGTTTTAGGCAGAAAAAGATGGTGAGTTGGTGAGGTTGTGAGCGTTCACCGACTGAGTTAGTTGGTGAATGTGTTACATGTCCGTAGTCTGCCCTGCTACGACATTTTACGTGATACAGGTTCATGCTGGAAAAATTTACAGATGGCATCAGTCCATGAAGTGTGGTAATTATACCATCGAGTAAAAAGCTGTTTGCTGGATAACTCGAAAGCTCATCTGAGCTTTCTCCGGGGTGTCATTTGACTTGTATGTACTCAGTATTGTCTATGAAGAATGCCGGCTCTCTTCGTTCTTTTTCAATTTCGTCACAGATATACTTCTGGTGGTCTCTTTCTCTTTGTCTCACCTTAGGGAGAATAACCTTTCCTCAGAAGAGCGCTTAGTTTACCTAGAGTACGCAGATGACATTGTCCTGTTACATGAAGGCGGAGACAAGATATAGAATTTCCTGGACATCTTGAGTATTAATTTGAGAATTTTCGGGATGAGTTTCTCACCAATATGATGCGAATTAATGCTCTGGTCTCAGTTTACGTTGGAAATAGTTAAAAATTTCTTATACGCTATATCAGACTTAGAAACGAATTATAATGGTAAGATCGGTAAAGTTAAATACAGCTTAAGAAATGGGATAAAAATGAATTATTTACACTTGATGCTACCTGATTTTGCGTATTTAGCGACTCATACTGATGTGATGCATAAATAAAATGATATGCATCATATATTAGATCAGTAATGAGTGTAAGTTTTAATATCTATTCCCTTTATTTTCAATACTCATTAATAGGCTTATACAGCTTTTGTAAATGAATTCATGAAAATGTTTTTCACTCTTTTGCTTTTTTAGTAACAGTTTTGTTGTTACTCATGTTGTATAGTGGCAAGACACAAAAACATGGTAGATGAAGAACAAAAAATCTGTTAAACACCGAATGGATAGGAAGTAAACGGTAACTGTTTAATTCTTTGATCAACACAAATTTGCTTGATTACTGTTAAACATAGTCAATGAATAACGTTCGAGCTCACAATTTTCGATGATGTTTTGGACTCAACTTTCAGTTTTGACGAGCGAAGCTGGGAACTCATGACTTAGAGTGGTTAGAATACTATTTTGCAGCATCCTATCTCGTCTGAAATGTAGTGGCATATTTCTAAACAGTGTAAGGAGAAGACGAAGACTATCTGAAACATGTGATATATTAACGGTATACAGTTCGAACAATCTGATCACACATGGACTTGTCGAATTATTTGTATGAAAATTTACGTTAAGGGCCAATTAAGTCAACAGCGAACATAGGAATAGGAAAGGGAGACAAAATAACAAAATCTTAGTCACGTTACTCTTGGTATGAAGTTTGAAATCAATACTACCAAGGTAGTTTCAACGAGAGTACAAGTTCTTTTTGTATACATACAGGATAAACCTCATTTGGACCGATGAAAAGGAGGAAGAAACCAACTTTTTATCAAACAACAACACTGATACAGAATGGCCACTCGCTGAAATTTATGGATATGTGCAAAAGTTATATTCCACTGAAAAGTACTGTGTTCCGTTGCTAAGCCAAATGTCTACATATCATCACCATTTAGAGGTGATTCACTTATCTTTGTTGTGAGGAAAAAGCTTAGATCAGCCATCTATAAGACATATTATCCAGCCATGGTCAGCATTTTAGAGAAGACAAAGTCCATGTTACAACACAAACCAAAACAATATATAAACGATTGCATCACATCCCACTGTGTTTAACAATTTACACGTATGTATGTATATACACAGGGAGGAGCAATTGTGACATGCAGTTACGGATGGTTGGACATGTACCTAAGTGGCTTCAAAAATAAATGACCTCAAGAGATCTGATAAGTGCAGGTGACAAACATCCATCTTCGTCTATTGTTAAACATATACTAGAAACTAACGACAGAGTAGACATAGTAACAGCTTTTAAAGTACTGCATGAAAGTGGTCAGAGCCGACTGCTTAAAGTTATTGGAGCTGTTGGCATCCCTAAATTCAAATCCCCTTTGTGTGTACAAACTACCTTGGTAGTATTGATTTCAAACTTCATACCAAGAGTAACGTGACTAAGATTTTGTTATTTTGTCTCCCTTTCCTATTCCTATGTTCGCTGTTGACTTAATTGGCCCTTAACGTAAATTTTCATACAAATAATTCGACAAGTCCATGTGTGATCAGATTGTTCGAACTGTATACCGTTAATATATCACATGTTTCAGATAATCTTCGTCTTCTCATTACGCTGTTTAAATTTATCGAAGGGACCAGTTGCTTTAACAGGATATTGTTTTATTTCAGGAGCTAGGTAGTAGTGAATATTTTTGTACCGTAATTCTGATTGTTATTATCCGTATCGTGGTTTATTTTAATCTACCTGTGCGGTTAACGTTCTTCACTGATTATGTTGACAGACTTTCTAAGTTGGTGAAGTATACAGGTAGACAAACATAATATTATATATATAACAGAATATACTTTATATCTTAATTTAGACAGCTGTGATGTAGGTAAACTGAGAATTGTATTGTCTGTCTTTATGCTAAATGAGAAAGCTGGTAATGCAGGAAAACAGTATAATGCAAAGAATTTATCTCAAATGTCTAATATATTAGTGTAACACATTTAAAATAACTTGACTACACACTAGTTTCCCAAAGCATTCTATGTAAAAATTAAATCAAGCTATGGTTGAGCAACTAGGAAAATTACAATGTTCTCCATGTTACTATTCATAATGGACTAATATCATTTACGGAACCATTGAGGACCTATAAGCACTGGTCAGTTGTTTCCTTTTAGTATGGGACTTCTAAGCAGTGTGAACCCATTAACCAATAAAGGATCGAGACAAGTACCATTAGTTCTGGCGGTGAGCACCTTACCATCTCAATCTTTTCTCTATCTTAAGTGGAAAGCAGTCGCTGCAACAAGTAAAGTAAAAATGAGTGAGTGAATGTCCTTTCACACCTTATGATATAGTAATTACCAAGATGGTTTTATCATGGTGATTTTCTTGTTCTACACTCTTTAGGTGCTTTCCATTTCATGTTATGCATCATATTGATAGGTCACTGGTAGTGTACTCTGTTATGAGCTTCGGTTCCCAGTGTTGAGAAACCTTTGTTTTTGAAGTTACCATCGTCATGCGTCTAAGCGACTGAAAATTGTTACAGGCTGTTTCGACCTTAATTACTTAAAACTACGATCCCAATAGTTCAGTAAGAGGGCTTCTAACTAAATGGCTGGGTAGGATGGGTTTTTAAATGTTTAATGGGATATTAGTTCTCTTGAGGCTGTAGATATGCCTTGTTGATAAGTATCATAATGCTTAACACTTACCTTCAGAGCTTATTGCAGTATGATTTAGAGCCTATTTGCCGCTGTTAAAGATATGCTTCAGCATGCTCTTTTGAGTGCTTCTGTTTATTCACTTCAAATAAAAAACCATTAATAACCCCCTGAATGTACCACAATAATACAACGGTGAGCTTCATCAATGAATCTAAATACATGTTAAGTCACCTTAAGTCAATTAGCCTACCTAACTCTCATTATGCTCATATACATGCAAATGCTGGAACTCATAAACTCAGTAGGGTATTACCAAATCTTCTTTTGTAATGTGTAGATTTATGCTGAAAAGTGGATTTTAGTTTTTCAACTTAGTATGGCTAAATAGTGCAACTCAGAGCTACCTAATTTAAAACTATCATTTTATTACTTAAATCTTAAGTGATGTACAAACTATCAACGAGTACAACGATTATTAGTGGTTATCTTATAGGAACTTTGTGTAACTAAATAAATTTAAATGTCTATTCTTCCTTCTGCCCTTTTCGACCAACTGTCTCCAACAGCATCTTCTGTGCAGATAAATTCGATTACATGCAGTAGACATTTTCAGAAGTCACAGTCATGTTAAACTGAGTGGAAATTACTTTATAGACTCACTGAAAGAATGACTGTATAGCTAAGAAATATGGCTATGAATAATGTGTAATTAGTCTGTCTTTATAAATCTGATGAATATGGTTTCGCTTCATGTCCACCTTGTACAGTGAGTTGTATCCTTTGGCTTAAGAAGAGAATCTTTTAGAATCAAAGTATCAGATGAAATTATAAAGTCAGACATAAGTATTACAGTGGAGACTACGAATGACTTTTGAAAGCGAGGGTACCAGCTTGTCAGAGATATTCGTTATGGAATACGAAATGCATTTTATCAGTGTATATCAAAAATGTCTTTAGTCTTAAAAATGAAACAAAATGCTGAATATTCAGCAACCATACGCGGTTACAGTGAACATAAACCTACAAAACCTATAAACCTACAAAAACCAAATTAAGGTTAAAAGAATGTATAATCTTCTCATTACCTAGTCAGTTAAAAAATTCAAGAGAGTTCAGAATAGTTTCAGGGTAATTTATCTCACTAGTCGATATTGACCGAGTGACCACTGAGAGACGGGGGTACCTGACAGTCACTTCATATAAGTATAGGTTTCTCTAGTGGTGTACATTCAGCACTCCAAGAGGAGTTTATTTCAGAATCATTAGTGAACATCTAACTACTGTAATACTTGTTTGTGATCCACAAGTCTATGTCATCTAATCGCAGTCAGTTAGAGATATAACAAATCAGTGTCACTGCCCTCTAACTTTCCTTACATTCAAACGGATAGATTCTGCAGTTGCTGACTGTTCATTATAACCGCAGTAAATCCATCAATGTCAAAAATAGCTTGGAACAAGATTTGTCATCCTTACCAATCATATCAAGAGATCATTTTTGAAAAAAACCGTTGACTAGAAAGAAATATTGGTATTACGAATTTTACCGGTAATCCAAAAAGTGAAGTGAAGAATTTAAGCTCTATCTCAACTGCAGCTCATCAGCTAAATGCAATTTGACAGCAATCTCAACTAAATTTATAAGAACCTAACAACTGGCAGTACTGTTACATAAGTTGGATGAAAACATGTCTGCAACTAAACTAAGTACTTATCAAATTTCATTCAACTAGTCTTCATGTACCAGTTGAAATGTAAAACATCTTTATCCCAATGCTGCCTTTTGAAAACAATAATAAATTTATCTTCTGACTCAGGTATATACCCACAAAACCAATAAATGTGCCTAGCCGCACAAAAAAGAAATCATTTTTCTACATGAGGTTGATGTTTTTTTGACTAATTTCATCTCGGTTAAATTTTCCTGTCTAACTGATATTTTTACATAAGGAAATAAAATAAACATTGAACAAGCCTTTAAACTGTAGGTAAACAGAATATTATCAGTTAAAACAAAGAAAAACTAATTCACATTGAAAATTATATACTTGTGTCATTACAAGAACGATTTACTTGTTACACGAAATAGTAGATAAATATCTAAGTTAATAATTATTATGAGAAAATTCAAAGATAACTATATTTCCGATTTGTACAATGACAGGATAACATTTTTGGACAACTTTTCAAGTTAAAAATTCGATAACATCAAAAATTTGATTTTTCTTAAATCCCTTTCCGTGGTTACTTCATAATATAACCTAGTTTATAACTTTGTTTGTTGAAGAGTTTGAGAAAGCTATCAGTTAAGCACTCAATCTGAGTTGATGGACTTGATAGTTGAAATCGCCAACCTGCTTGACAGGGCAAATCATTGGTGAATTAATGTTGAATAAAGCTCAGTCTATTAAGTAACCAATTACTTGGTTTTCAACAGATAACTCTACCTGATGCGGTGTTAAGATAACAATAAGTTTTACTTAAACACCACATTCTGTAGAATAACTTGGTTGCACCCTATTATTCTGTCTTTATTTCCTGTATTATACCCTTTATTTGGTTGTTCTGAATTACTCATCCATACTTTTATCCTCGTTATCACTTTACACCCTTTATTACTTCTTCTCCATTAGTTATTTTTACGGTGACAAATTCACCCGTTAAGCTGTTATCTCAAAGTGGACTATCTTCTATGCCTGTGTTGTCTACCCTATAAAACTTTATTCAAAGTTTTCCCAAATATCTTTAGTACCAGTATTAAATTTTTATTGAAAATGTTCATGCTTATTGTGCACTGATAGGAATGAAGAACAACTTTTCAAGTTTCGTGCATTTCGTCCTCTTTTTTCATTTTCGTACGTGTTGTCAGTGCCTGTTGGCCAAAATGTCTCGAAAAAAAGCATTTATCGCCCAACTCAAGTGAAGTTTATATACTTTTCTGTACCTATGCTGAAATTAGAACTTATCAGGAACATTTAATGCAACTGACAAAATCAACATAAAACCTCTCACATATACGTATCAGCTTACGTTGCCACACTTCATAATAGTACGCAAAGAACGGATGCATAGAAAAAGTGTGATATCAAGTAGACGAAGTTGTGTGAGAGAATAAACGGTTATGCATAAGGATTCACATTTTTAGGTCACGTTGGACTGACTTTCTAAATAACCAAATAGTAATGTAGCTAGAGTATCTGTTGGAAGCAATATATATATATATATATATATATATATATATATATATATATATATATATCAATTGAAGACAATCTACAGAGAGCCATGGACTTGGGCTTCGTAATTGTCAGCAATCATCAGAAAAGCATATCTACCACACCGAATGAATTGATGTCCCGACCGAAACTCGAACCCATGAGACTAACTGGTGTATTCAACGACATTACTGCTGAGCTATTCATGCCACTACTGAGGCCTGTATGACTGAGTTAGGTACATTGACTGTTTACTGGAGGGTAACCAACTTCATGTAGTCTAGTCCTTGGTGCTGATAGACTGCCAAAAAGCATAAAACCTAGGTCCAGGGCATCCTCTCAATTGACTCAAACCAACTAACATCTATCATATGAACCCTGATGCAGAACCTCGCAGCTTGGTGGTCACACTGCGAAATGATCGACAGAATTTGGTCAACACTCAGGACCAGACTACATTTGTTTCAGTCAGAATTCTCAATATTAAGATGTGTATTACCTAAAAATATCAATGACAACTGATCTCGTTTCTAAAAGATAGTATGAAACAAGTAGGGAACTGTAGACATATGGTTACGACTTGAGACAGTTGAAATTCACGTTCATCGGCGTTGGATGAATGATATAGTTCGAAATAGACAGTAGTGGAGCGGGTGCATTCATATTTAATTCTAGTCAAAATTTTGAATATTTCATTATCGGCTATATATATTTCTGCTAAATCCAGCGTCTCTTTCATGTTTGCTGTTGTGTTTACCTATGTTTTCTTGCAGGATGTTAGGTGTTTGAGCATTAATGTTGATTGTTGCTGTCAAGTTTAACTGCAAAACAGACTTGACAGTCAAATTTAATACATTTACGCATACTTTCGATAATACTCACTCAAGCAATGATTATTCTAAGACCCGAATAAATGAATGTCAGAGGATTGAACTTCAAGCCGTGTAACCGAATATTCATTCGTAGTTCCGACTCAAAAATCAAGATAATTTCTGAGGTAAGACAGTGACTTACCTACCAAGTGGGGACCAAGGTTAACTCATCAAAGTTCAACCTTCAGATATCAAACAGATAGCAAAAGGTGATATGGACGCAAGCAGGTAGCCAATAAATGCTCACCGATAAACATAAGGTTGACTTTCCACAAGTACTAGCAATTTCCACTTCGTTTTGTTTGTTAATTTCAATTTAATGTGCTAATAAAAGACTCATGGTCCAAACAAACAGATTCCATATGACTGCTTTCATAGTTTTCAACAAACAAAACACTACAAATATGCCTTTGTTGTTTAAAGCTGTTGTCATGGAATGAACATAAACATCGACCACGCAGTTACTATTTTCGTAAAAGATGACATTTATTCACAATGCACATTACATCTTGCAACTTGGATTTCCCACAACAGCCTCCTGACATATCTAAAACGTTTTACAATTCCAAAACACACCAATCAGTATCCAATATCATGTTTTTTATACAATGTTTCCAACTTTCAAACTAATATCGCACAAATCCCAATGTTTATATGTATATTTATGTATATAGTATGCAGCTGATAGGAATCCTTAGAAAGATAATTTTATGTTGCTCTGTGAAGATTGCTTTTATCACATCATTTAAACATAGAGGAAACTACATTTGAAATATAAAAATTCATTCTGTTTTAATTTAACATTGAAGCAACCTGTTAGAGCAACTTAATAAGTAGGTAAGTTAATGTCAGTCTTTGAGTCACACCCTCTCACATATATTCAGTTCTCACTTTCAGGTTTTCAAAAAGAAGTGTACACCATTACTTCTTAATGATAAGAAGGATTATTATTCACATATTAATATTTCTTCCAACTTATGCAATAAGTTATCGCATAAATTTTCCGCCTTTTCCGACAATAAATGCATTCTAACAGTCTGTAGCTTTCACTTTGAACTATTTTGTCTATACTCTTATAAAATGTACATTAGTTTTCATTTGTTTAGTTGAAAAAAGTGAAAAATGAAAGTTTTCTTGAGAATTCTTTCTGTTACTGAGTGTCAGTTAGTCGATTGTTAGTAGTCGTACTGCAAGTGGTTGACGGAGCATTAAAAATAAATACATGTATGGGATGCAAATAACAAAGTTCTACGTCTGTTTCTGTAGAAGAAAACTAAGGTCTTTAATGTTTTACAATGTAATACGTCAGGTCTTTGCCATAGCGGACGTACATTTTAGCATACTTAAACGAAAAGTGATTACCTGTAGCTGCCTGTAGCTTCATTTCTAAGGATTCTGTCAACATATTACGGTTGTAAAGTATACTAGAGACCCCTACCTCCGAGTTACAGTGCCAGTGTTTTCGTTTTGGCATTTTCTGTCAACTGCAGTTTGTTTTTAAGGTATGCTTATTGGATGAGAACCTTACAACTTCATTAGAGTGAGTCAACATGTCACTGTATTAATCAATGGGTTGTTTTTAATCCGTTCTAAATGTACTATGGGTGGAATTTATGCTTAAACACTGCGTTCATGAAGATATTAGGAAATTAATCTTTCAAACTGCTGACCATGAATATTTTATAGACCTGTATCTCCTGTTAAGTGATCTGGAAATTATTTTAGAAAATATGATAATTGACGACAATGCTTTGATGTAGAACGGATTCTTTACGTTTGCATACTATGTTTCGCAGTTTCATATTTATTTGGCTCGAACGATTTGACGGTTGATGACATATTGACATGAATACATCTATGGTTGTTGGTTGTCAGACAACTTTACGTGTGATGAAGGGAGAATGTAAGGTTGAACATGAGGCTTCCCACATATGGGTAGTCAGACAAATATATTTTTTAAGATATTATAGCGTATAATGATTGGACTTTGAAGATCAGTATGTTTTCAAAGTTGTAATATTGAGGCATTTAGTGTACTTATGTCATTTATTGAAATCATTGAATCAGAAATGTTGAGGTTAGATGTATGAAATCGATGAAGCCAAACTATTTGGTTAGTATAGTGGTAAAGATTATTTTATTGAGATATAGAAACCAAACGCAGCTTTTGTTTGATGATAGCATGGGCACCTTGTAGATGTTAACAAAATGATGAGATTGTAAGATGACTGGATCTCATAGGAGAAGACATAATACCATTTCAGTGCTGGATGTTGAGAAGAGTGTAGACTTTCATGGAGATTTGTCTCATCTGACGGTAATTGATAGATTAGTGGACTCGGTTTTGCACTTCAAATTTCTACTTAATTCAGTTCACCCAATTTCTCTGATTTCTTAGGTCTCCATGATCTTTTACTATCCACATATTTTTTGTACAGCTGTGACTCATTGATTTAGATAGTTGATATTAAACTGGTGGATCACAGGTTTAAATACTGTCCCTTCCACTAAGGTTTATACAATCAGTTAGTATCACTAGCCGTCACAAAACAGGTGCCTACTTACCACTGCATGAACGTGAACAAGGTTACTTAGTACTTTGCAATTTTTGATTTGACATTCTGTTTTATATTAGTTAGTGTTTGATATTTTTTGGATTACAGCAAAGTAAACCACTGTACCAAGTCACAGCACTTTGTGAACACTGCTCGTTTTGGAAGCAAGATAAGTTTTACTAGTTGTCCTTCAGAATCAGACAAACACCCAAAGGGAAGTCACAGAAGGTGAAAAGCTTGTAAGTTTTTCTGCAACTGTATAATCTCAGTTTTATGCTTCTAGTTCATGATATTTTTTAGATTATTTTCAAGGTTATTTTATCTCTCACTTAGTTTTATGTCTGTTACAATGTCTAAGAAAAAGATCAGTATTTATAACTGGAGATAGTGTGCACAAAATTGTATAAAATTAGGCTGTTACAGTTGTAGAAAATGAGAAGACCAAAAAATAACTTAAATGAACTTCTTGTTCTCTCTGCCTACTTTAACTCTCACTGTATGGTATGCGAATGAACCCAACTTAAAAGCATTGGAATTCAGGATTGAGTAAAAAATATGAAGGTGAGAAGTCTTAAAAAACAACATCTGCTTGGTTTTAACAAGTAATTACCCTTCAAAAATAACCACTGATTCCACTATTTTAGTACAAACCTGTAGATAAAACTTCTTGCATTTTGCATTTCTGATCATTCTCTTTTGGTTCGGATCATCGTATGAATGCATTTGTAGTTGAAAATCTTCAGTTACTTCTTCTTGGTAATTTTTGACTTAAATGGCATAAATTTATTTACAAATTCACATAAGAATCTATTGGATGGAAGCTGAATTCTTCATCAGTAATATGGAAGCTCATTATCAACGGATTCTTTCATGAACGAATGACAGTACATCACAAGGTTAAACTCCACTTATCTCGTTACACATAGATTTGTAATGTGCATTTCACACACTTGAACAGTTTTGAAAACTTTACACATTCTCATGTATATATTAGAAACAAAAAGTAATCAGCGTCAATGACTTTAGTTGGTTCTTGTTAACTATTTGCTTCTGTTTCACAAATTGCTACTTTGGAAGATTGAAGTAAATGTTATTTGAGTGTTCACTGTCATATTTCCATTACCAAAAAGCTATAGATCGAGGTTTTGTACTTGTTGTGCGGATCAAATTGCTACGCTATGCATCATCAAAAAAAAGAGCATAGAATGGCAGTCAACTGTACCTGTACCTCAACTTCATTTACTTTGAAAAGGCCTTCAACAGCGTTGGCCGAAAAGTAATTTACAAACTGATTCAACACCACAGTTTTAGTACCACAAAACTTTATCAACCTCTTTCAACAGCTATGGGGAGACGAAATATATGCCAAGTGATTCACAATCGAAAGCTCAGTGACGTCTTTGAAGTGAAGACAGGAGTACGACAAGGCTGCCTACTATTACCGATGACCTTCCTGATTGCGGTCGACTGCACTGAACCATGCAACAAAATGTGAGGAGCTGCGAGAAGTGGAGCATACGCCGGCTAGATCGATGAAGAGACCCTAGAAGAAGGTGTTCATTTCGCCAATGACTTGTGTCTAATATCTTGTCGCACAAACTCGAAGACCTACAGGCGAAAACTAACAAGTTGGCAGGAGAGGCAGGGCAGCTAAGACAGGACTTCGTTCAGGCGAATGTAGAGACGACAGAGGTGATGAAGATACCCAACCAACAACAACAACTACAACAAGAGACAATCACCATCAACGGGAGAAACCTGAAGGAAGTATTCTCTCTCACCTACCTGGGCAGGGCAACATCATTTCAACTCCATGTGACACTGATGAGGATGTCAAAGCAGTCAGAATCGGAAAGACAGCAAGATAAGCCTTCATTAACCTGAAATCAGTGTGGAGATCTACTGCACTACACTACACTGCACGCAGATAAAGCGTGAACAAGATCCGTATTTTCAACCCTAATGTCAGTCAAGTCAGTGCTCTTATGTGATGGTTGAGAGACGGCGTGTCACGAAAACTATTTTCAACAAACTACAGACATTCATCAACAACTGCCGCCTACGCTCACTCGATACTGACACTGAAGATCATATGGATTGCCAGAATAATAAGAATGAGCAACAAGGAACTGTGGCTGGCAACGAACCAACCAAGAACCTATCACCCAACAAATATGCAGAAGAAAGTGTAGATGGATTGTATTGGACATACACAGAGAAGGCCGATTTGGGATATCACGTGCTAGGCCCTTGAGTGGAGCCCAAATAGGAAAAGACGAGTTGGGCTTCCGAGGCTAGGGTCATATGGGGGAGATCATGTAAGGAAGAAATGAAAGCTTATGGGCAGTGGTGGAGCCAAGGTAAAAAGACTGCAGAGAACATAGTGGAATGGAGGCGTGCAACTGAAGCCCTATGTTCCACTAGGAACCCAAAGGATAAATAATAATAATAATTCATAGCAGTGGGATGATGTAAATAATGATAATAAATAAATAAATAAGTAAATATAGAATGAATGATTCAATAAGAAAGGCTGTTTTCCTTCCACTTTTTTCACTCCTGCAATGATATTATGATATCGACGTGAATATTCTTTTGTGCTGATTCTCTGATGTTCTCCAAGCTTTGATAATTGACATATCAAAACGGAGTTTGAAATTTTTCTTAACATTTACAATTCTCATCGTCTAATAGGAAACCTAATTTTTTTAATGTTGTAAGAGCATGAAAGTCTAAAACATGCGATGAACGAATCCATGGCGTTTCGTTGCTTTTTTTAACTGCATAAAGGCTAAGAATATCATAAAATATGTGCAAAGAAACGAAACCTACGTACTTTAGTGATCAAAGAGAAGAAAGTTAACTAATCAAAGATTATGAAGAAATTGTCACACCGTTGAAGAATTCTAAATGAACTGAATTTCACGGTCAAATTGTCATTCTACCACACGTAATAAAAAAAAATGGAATAGAATACATTATCTGAGTTTACCTAGTAATTTAATGATATCAGTACAGGGTTGAAAATTGAACATGGAATGAGGTTAAATTGATTTGGCTTAGATAGTAAAATTGTGGAGATAATGTATGAATTGATCATAAAATCACGTGCCAAGGGAAATGAAGAGACAAAACATAAAAATGGTTTGGAAAAATTTATGCTGAATAACTAAACAAATAGGTGGCTACCACGAAAGTTGGAGTCTAACATATGCCTACTTTTTGATATACAAGTACTGTTTACTTTTTCGCACAGCAATCGTACGAAATCTTCTGCTTCATTAAATTTTCATCTTCCTTCAAATATTATTCATTTTCTTGTTCAATATACGTGTCAATAACGAGGTGGTATGCAAAAATTTGTTTTACATTAAGTCTTCTTACAAGTATTCTACCTGTTTCAGTACCGCCTAAAGTTTCATGTGCTACTGACTTTCCTCCTGATACTAAACTGATTCCATATTTTAATTTTTCCATAATAACAGTTGATAAAACTATCTGAGATAGGCATGATTTACGGGTGATTATCAGAGCTTAAAATAGATCTCATCAAGACAGTTGATTCCAAGTGTACATGAAAAGATAGCCAGTTTAGAGAATTAATCAGAATCATACACTCCAAATAACAAGACGAAAAATAAATTTTAATGTTAATATGTTTAAAACTCATGGAAGCATGAATATTATGTGCAAATTCTTGTGAAGCAAACCGTACAAGATATCAGCAAAGTAAAGAGTACAGATTAAATTGTACAGGAAACCAAATTAAAATTTAAAACCTTTGAAATCGTTCACCTTTTTCCTGAGTTCTTTTCTTAACTTTTTTCTGAATAAAATACTGTTGTAGGGAAGAAAATTGTTGAGGGTCTATACAAATTAAGATTTTTTTTAACCAGAAACATTTTTTCTTGCTGCCTCATTATTAAAGGATTTCGTCGTAATAAGTAGGGTCAGAAAAGTTTCCTTCCCTGGTTTGTTTTTGCCTTGTTTAATTCGTTTTTAACAGCAAAATAAAATTTGTAAACTGTCTTTCCAATAATAGAGTATTCATCAAATTTTGAGCATTAAAATTATTGCTTTTTTGGTCAGTTTCTACACGATGCAGTCAGTCCAGCTGTTGTCATCTAATTTGGAGTAGTTAGTAAGGAAAGCCTAATATTTGCCTCTTCAGCCTGCTAAATTTTACAATGTAAGTTGCAACAGCAACTTAGAGGAAACCCACCTTTCAGCTACACTACCGTTACCATTCTGTAGGAAAATGCCCAATGTATGAATGAGTTATTGAGGAAAATCTACTTTTGGAATGATAACCCTTTGAATATTCTAGATATAACCTACAGATGAGCACCAACAAACAAAATTCTTCAAGTTGAAGGTCTCTGTTTACTGAGTACAACGTAAAACAAGAATAGACTGTATTTATTAGTGGCTAAAGAGTAACCAATCTCATGTTGTCTAGTCTTAAGTGATGACCGAATTCTAATGCCAGTTTTGTTAGGTGCTCATGAAGCTAGGAGACAGTATCATGGTATACTCTGACTGATTTTAGGTGGTTGAAAATTTCGCGCTTGCTGCCGATAGCCATCAAACATGGAAACTGGGTTAAGCAAGGCTTCCCGCCAGTTCCCTTCCAACCACATAGGATGAAAACGGACAAAGTGTACTTTTGTAGCAATCGGAGATTAAGATTACTTAAAATTATTGCCTGGGTTAAGAGAATTTCTTTGAGACGAAGACGCTTGGCACTGATGTCATTTGAGGTTGAAGATCAAAGTCATAGGGGAAAACAAAACAAACTAGATGATGAGAGACAGGCTTAGAAATATACTGAACGAGTTATATACTCGAACAAATTACTAGTTTCATGAAAAGTGTTCCTTAGCTTTCAACTGAATCTTCTTTATCTAGGTGACATTTTGTTGGCATACTATCCAGAAAACTAGACTTTCGTGTTTCAGTCTAAGTCCTTCTGAAACTGAAGAGCATAGCAACTGATCTGTTGTTAACTGGATTATCTAAAATTTGCTTTGTTTGAAGGTTAATGAATGAATGGAGATGATGACTATAGTTCGGCGAAAACCTGGTTCTTTCTTCTCCTGCTATCTTTTTTTATAAGAATCAACCAGCCAAAAGAGATCTTATCATAAAATTTAATGAAAAAGGACCATGATTAATTATGGACTTAACTTACGTAGTTATTAGTATCTGATACTATCAGAAATGACAGTTATTGTAACAAAAAGGATTATGACATCCATATACCTGAATATTAATTCTATTTTATCAGAACGGGGATACAGTATGAAGTAAGTTTCACTGTGTATTTTTTTCTTGAGACTTCTAAAGAAACCAAATTAATTATCAAAGACTTCATCTACTGATTATTCAACAAGCCAGAATCAACCTATAAAATATGTTTCTCTTTTATTCGCAAAAGATATAGCCTACTTTCTTTTATATTGTAAATTTGATGAAGAAAGCGATTTGAATTATCTGATTTTTTTAATCTCTGGTTTTAAAAAGTTTTTCCAGTCAAATTTTGTTTGGTAACAAGTTAAATTTTCAATTAGTTGTTTAACCTTCTCCCAAAAGTATCTATCTTTTGACAAGCGAATTCTTTCAAATTTCTAATTAGAGTTGATATGAAATTGTATTGTAGATTATAGGGAAAAGAAAGGGGCTTTATATCTTGAATTGAAAAAAGTACATGTTCATACTCCGGTTCTAACTTTGTTGAATAACTTAAAGGTTGAGGTTAAATTCATTTTCTATTCATTTGATTATGTATATTACAAGTTTTTACCATCATTTTTTGCCTTTCAATAAAAGTCGGAGAAACGAACAGTTAGTTTGTGGATTAATGCAAAGAAGTAGTGAGATAACTGAGGATTTCACTCTCTGAGGGATGAAAAAAAACACTGAAAAAGTAAAAAAATCAGCATCATTTACATGAGGGTAGACATTAGTCTATGTTATTAGGTTATTCAGTAGATGCCAGTGACATATATGACAGCTGTTGCAATGGAAGCAGATGGTTAAAGTTTTCTGCACTTGTTTGAAAACGATACTCCGTTAAGAAGAAGGAACTTTTACTGACCAGTTTTGTTTTAGATAGTTAACACCATGGTAACCACTGAGACCTCAAGTTTCAATGTGCAAATCAGCGTCATGTGATGCATTAACTACTGTCTCCTTAAGTCATTTTACTTAAAAATTCATACATATTTTACAGATTAATCGAATTACACTGTATTCTAGCTTGTACATCTGACGTATTACACAGTAAGACAAATATTATCTACTAAACATATTTTGGATTCAGTTTATTTGCCAAATTCATATCAAACTGATTCTACAGCTTTGAGATATTTTTTATTTAGTCCAAGTTCTCAATACTTTTTGGAAATCTGAGTGGTTAGTAATTGGTGCTTTAAATCTTGGCCTGATTAACAAAGATTACATTGTCAATCCCGCCCTCCACGCAACTAATCTACTTTTAGAACTCACTCTGCCACATTTCATTGTGTAGCTGTGTGCAATAAGAATCACAGCTTTAAATGTGCTCTTCTCCAGATTCCTCACCTTACTGGGTTCTACCAATCTTCAGTTAGCTAAGACTGTTGTGCCAAGACAATTATACTAACCTATATTGACTGCACCAACAAATTATGCAGATCAAGAGAAGAAGGACGAATTCCACAGACAACTGCAATCAGTAATAAAGAAGACTCCAGTTAGCGACATCGAAACTCTAATCGACTGCATGAATGCCAAAGTCGAAGTAGACAACACAGGAAGAGAACTAACCATGGATTGAGAAGCATTCGGTGAAATGAATGAGAATGGTGAACTGTTTGCAGATTTCTGTGCATTCAACAATTTGGTGATTAGAGGCAGTACGTACAAACACAAGGATATTCACAAAGCGACATGGACTTCACCAGATGGACACACTAAAAATCAGATCAATTTCATCTCAATGAGAAGAAAGTGGAGGTGGAGACGCAGTCTGCTGGACACAAGATCAAATGAAGAAGAGGAGCAGATGTAGGTTCACACCACTCACTATCCAGTGCAAAGAACCTGCCTTCCAAATCAAGTTGAAAGCCTTGGAAGAAGTTAGTGATGATGGAGCACGGTTCGAGTTCAATTTCAACACCCCGAAACTGAAGGACAGAACTACAGAGGACATCTTCACGTCAGACATCAGAACAAAATGGGATACATTGAGCAACATCCCTCAAGAAACCTGTGTGGATGAACACTGGAATTCTTCGAAAGCGATGTGGAAAAAAACCTGCATAGCTGTATTACGAAGGAAGAAAAAACAGGACTGGGAATAGATGTCGACGGACACATGGAAGCTGATAGAGGAAGGAGAGAAAGATGGTGATGGTGAAGCAGGAGATGAACCAGTGCAAGAACGCACAACGAGAAAAAGAACTCAATATAACCTTTAAAACACTGGACACATAAGTGAAGAAGAATGCAGGGAAAGACAAAAGACACTTCTACAACACATTGGCAAGTGAAGCAGAATAGGCTGCAGGTAGAAGAGAGAGACCTGACAACATTATATCAAATAACCAGTTTACTATTCTGGAAGAGATCAACGCAGACGAAACCAATAAAAGATAGTGAAGGGAAGCTAGTCACTAAAGAAGAGAAACAAGGGAAACGATGGGCTGACCACTTCAGAAAACTCTTTAATCGACCATCAACTGCAACTCTTCCAGAAATACCACCAGCAACGGCAGAACTACCAGTGGACACAGACAAGACATTAGACATAAGTCATCGTCGAAATCAAAATCTTCTAGGATCTTCTCCCCTGTCCAGTGTATGCCCATCTTCTCGCTCCCGACAGTTTGCTGCATGATCCAGTCTACCACAATCAGCAAAAGTCCTGAATGCCATAAAACTGCAGAAAGCAGCAGGAACAGATGGAATTTCTACAGAATCACTGAAAACAGGCGCAGAGACGTCAGCGGAAATGCTCACACCACACCAATACTGCGAAAAGTTTGGAAGGAATGTGGGAAGGAAAGGTACCTGCCGAGCGGCAGAAGGGCTACCCTGTCAAAGTTCCAAAGAAGGGAGACCTAAGTCTGGACCGCGGTCGGATTCGAACCAGCGACCATCAGGTTTCCAGCCCAATGCTGTATCACCTGATCTACGAGGTTCGATAGCTGGCGAGATTTTTATTTCATTTCAATCACCAAGGCTTCAGTGTGACTATTATGGGAATTCGTGACGCGCTACTACCACCTGGTCATGCGCACACTGGCTACATAGTCAGGACTTCTCACCCCAATCCCAATCTAACTGAACCAGAGAGGGCAGCATCATATAGATTATCATGTTGAACATCTGGGATAGCTGTGACTTGGCAGAATAGTATTGTTACTGGGTGACGACTGAAGGTGAAATGAAAATTTAGACCTCTGCTGGTCTCAAACCAGCAACCACCCAGTTTCCGGCCGGCTACAGTAAGACATTTACAGTTCCATTACTAGCCAGAATTAAAGTTTTTAAAGCGTAGACTACTCACCATAGAGAAACAATATGAAGTTTTATTACTTGGGCATATCATCTCAAGTATAGACCGATACAATATATTTTCCTTCTTTGTCTCACCTATTCTTCAGCCATAAGGTCAATTTCATCTTTTTTTCCTTTAATTCAACAAACTAACTGTACTCCACATCTATTTCGTAATGTCGTACTACACTGTTCATTCCATAAAAAAATGAATATTCTAGGAGACAGTTTATTTAGGGGTCTTCTTCATTACTGAGACCGTCTAGAAATTCATTGTTTTGAGGTTAACAAATCTTAAATAAAGGAAAACGGAAAGATTGAAATAAATTTGTTTTTACACGGAAAACAATCTATATATTTGCTTTTCTTTTTATTGGGAAATGTAAATCCTATACCCAAAAATCTCAATTACTCAATGTCCAATTCATATGAAGCCGTTAACAAGTCATTTTGAATACAAAAAAACACATGAAGACAGTGTCTTGCTTCAAAAAGGAAACTAAATAATAAAAGTCATGGGGCTTAATAATGTTTCGAAGAATATTTTTAGCTTAAAGTATGAATCCTTACATTGAATTGTTATCTAAACCAAGATTTTAGTTGAAAAACGTTTCAGTGTCATGTTAGACAATATTGTCAGTGCATCAGAGCTACTTTAGGAAGTTAAGCAAATGGTTGCGCATGTGTATTTATAACCTATTTCTCTGCGTAAGTGGCAGCTGACTGGTCAGTTAGTGATGGCGTACACTGAAACCAACTGTTTGACGTTTTGTTTCCAGTTTCCATCAGTTCCACTTCATTAACTCGCACGCAGTACGCCGGCGTTGCTTCTTCATGACTAGTTGGTTTTTTTTTTTTTAGTCTGAAGTCATGAATATGGTATTGGTTTAGTTGGTTGCCTTTTCTGTGTTGAAGAGGTGTTACAACATAGGAAACCTTGCCAGCAGAAACCGACCAGCTAATAACGGTGAAGAACAACTCTTCAGTTGAACCGAATCAACTACTGAGCAATAATTTACTGCTTTCCAGTAAAGAAGAGTCCGAAAACTCCATCAAGACAGTCTTCGTCGCTTCGATAAATCAAAAAGACAAATTAAAGTGACATGTTGCTTGTGAACAAATAGATATTGACATTTTTTACATACCAATTATCACCAAATGCGCTTGTTCAGTTGCAAAGGATCCTATCGCTGAACACAAATTTGTACATTGAATCCTTTATTATTATATAAATAAATGGGAATATTTTAATTTTTCCAGTTTTCTGGTATAGTCTCAGGATTGATGCATTAAACAGAGTTAACGATTTACCTCAAAACAGCCTTTGATTCATTATGTAGGAGCTGTCAGGACTATATGCCTAGATTTGTCTTAGCTATATAAAAGAAAATTCACTCCTTCCTTTTATAATCACAATTAGTTTGTCCTTATTCTAAACCTTCCTCAGCAATTTTTATCTTATTTTAATACCAATGTTAGTGATAAATCATACTAGTTCTCCTTTGTGTTTCTTTTATTGCTGAATCTTTGATTGATTTGAACACCCGCACTAAAGGTACACTCTTAATACAAAATACATTGTCGTGTAAGGTTTTGATAGAGCTTTTCAAAATGTGCTACACAAATATATAGTCTTACTGACAAACTCTTTATTATTTATAAAATCTTTTTTATTTTAACAGGATTAAGTGTCTCTTATTCCACTCTTTAAGTTTTGACCTTAGCCGGTATCTTCTAGGTATTTTTTTGCATGTAAAAATGTCTTGGCTCTGGTTTGCGCATCATAAATTAGTTTAGATTAGGTGTTTGGGAATCGAATTCAGTGACTAGTCATTCACTACGCAAGTGTAGGTTTTGCAATATTCTTCAAACAATGACTATCCTATTGAAATGTAATCTCTCGCTAAACATACAGAACAAGCGTGTTTCCTCAACTGTTTAGAATGTAGAAAAGGACAAAAATGTTTAGTCTTTGACGTTGATGCCCATTATCTTACTACTATACTGCGTTTCGGTATGATTTTGAGCAGTAAATACTACTTGAAAGGTCGTCCGATAAGTAACAATACATCATTGTCTGCTACATCAAACATGCCATTTTACTTTCAATTTTCACTCTCGAAAATCTTTTACAAAAATGTGCTTGATATTTGTTTTTCTGTTCTCAAAGCTTTGAGGTTTGTTCTCGAACCCTTCATCGCCAAGCTAGGTAACTTCGACAGCATTTATTTTACGAAAAAGTGAAGCATTTTTAAGTTATATAGGTGCTTATATAGGATGTTTGCCAATCTTGAGCGTAATTGATTGACCGGTCGGGTTGAACTTTCCTTCCTATTTTTCCATACGTTGACCTATATGACCGTTGTTATTGTTTGTTCTGTGTTCTTGATCTAATTTCAGACCATTCATGTGCTTGGCAGATTTCCACTTGAGTGGTTTGTATACTGGGTCAATGTCCGTGTGTCTGATACTAGCTACTTGATTGTAGCATCATGACGTCGGGGACTCTTTTGGAGTTTTTTGAGCCTGTTTGTTGCAGTATTTTCACGTTTTCCAATCAAAGTTGTGTTTCTTCTCTTCTACATATATCAATATCAGTTATGATATACTGTTTGCTCAACTACTAGTTAGTGCTGATAAATAATATGGGCTCTTTGATGACTGAACTGGCCAACATAGTGATGCTGATAGTTTTTGCAACTAAAGTTTTATTCTTGTTCTCTTTTTCGGCGATGGATCATTCAGCTCACACAATATGTTCTGCAGGAATTTGGTTGGCTTGTGTGCCACGTTGATAGCAAATAGGTAAAATAACCGGTTGTGAGTTTCTAAAGCATCTTTGTTATTTGGCTACTGGTTCATCTTGTGGGCCCAGATGATTGTTGAGGTGTTCTGCTGGTAGGCATTTCTCGGTCTCTGGCACGGTCATTGGTACGCACTGCCGAGGAGTCCCATACTAGGACAAAACAGCTGTCTAGTGCTCCCAGATTTCCAGTGTCCCCCAAATGATGTCAACCCATGATGAATTCCAAACTGTAATCAATTAATAAGTCTCCATATACCCTCAGATTGAATTTCTCTAATAATTTGCTTGGATAGTCATTAGCTTTGAACACTTTTTGGATGCTTTTTTATTTCGATTTTCTTAGTTGCTCAGTGCTATATTGTGCCTTAGCAAGTGCGAATGGTGCTTGTACGTAACTCTTATTTTGAAATAGTTGGTTGTTACTATGGCATTTTATAACTTGATCCATGTGTGACACCTTCCTGTTCACTTGCGTCTGCAAGTACCCTAGTGATTAGCACATCTCCCTCTTTCGGTTTAATTATTTGACCACTATTGATTTTAATCGTTGTGTCCTTGCTTTAGCGATCAGTTTGGACATCAGTTTGTCCATCGGAATTTCTTTGGGTTGTTTGCAGATAATCCCGTTGAACTGTAAGCAGCTCTTAAGATATACGCCAACTAGTTCCACCACGTTTTTAGCAATGATTTTCGTATACTTTTGAAGATTTTGGTCCCTGTTGAGGAGGATACTAATTGTTTCCTTGGCAGGACCTAGGTTCATGGACATGAACAATGCAGTTACGCTGAAGGACACCATTTTTAGTCGTAACCTATCTTCACGTGTTTCAAACTCTCCAAGAACTGAGTTACTGAATTGACTAAGCGTTGACCCCCATCAACAAGGTATGGTTTGATTCTTAGGATAAATTAAAAGATTGCATTCTGAGTAACGACACTATTTGTAGCAATTGAATATTTATCTTGCATAATTTTGCTCGACCGTAGAATATAGGTAGAACAGGGTCATTCATCTTCATTCGTCAGTCTGCCTTCTATATTTGATCAGCTTCAACCAAGTTGTTTAGTTTTCTCTGAATTTGATTATCCTGTTGTTATCTATAGGGATATTTCGTTGGTCTGTAACCTTTATTGAGATACGCTATATAAAACGTAATGTGATTCATTATTTTCCGATATAGTGCGAGTTAGTAGGCTACATCTGTTGGTTGTTTAATATAAGTTATATTGGTCAAAATGGTCGGAAATGAAAAATTCAAGTAGCCATTCAGTTGAGTTGTTAGGTGGTGAATCAAGGTTCTAGCATAAGATTGCTGACATAATCAAACTTACCTGTCTCAGATCTTATATTTTTCAAAGTAAAACTTGTCTAAAGCTCAGTCCTCATTACGCGCAGTTTTACCTGCACAAGAATGGGTGATTAATAGTAACCTATTCCCAGTTGTCTTCAAGTAGCCCTAGGTACATTGCATACAGTGCTATGTCTTTAAATGAAAAGTCCACTATTTTGTACACAGACAGACAGAAATTTGCAGTTCTTCTGCAAGTATATGTTTAAACTGTCATCAGCACGGAAAATAAACTCCTAAAGACTTACACTGAGCCAACAGAAAAGTAATAATAAGAATAGTAAAGTTGATTGACAGGAGGCCTCAAGAAAAAAGATGGTAGCACTGGGATTTTAGTTCTCCTCTTCAAGCGAGAAAACCAATCAGTAAAACTGAACAGGAGAAAACTTGATATTCTCGTTACAAAATTTTTAAAATGACTTGTAGGGTTGGGATTCAAATTACTTCATTAAAATAGAAGTTCTTTGACACTATCAGACGATATTTTAAGACACACTAATCAAGTGCGAATTAAAAATTTTATGAACAGTATTGGTTCGCCCTACGGTAATAGATCTTTTCACAAGGCGTGTTTATTTGTTTAAACAAATAAGTATGTACACTGAAGAATAAGATTTATTTTTACCAAATAATTGGTGTAGGCTGAAATAATTTGTATTTCTGCAAACCCAGGCCAACTCAGTAATCATTTTGATTTTTCGGTGCCAAATTCCGGATTTATTCAGTTATTTACTTCATCGCTGATTGATGTTCCATGTTACACTTCCTAAGGAAAATGCGGTGGTTTGGTCAACAGAGAAAGTTAATTAGATTAGTATTAGTATGCCATGAAATTGCGACTTCATGTAAAAACATGGTTGCTCTTTTGAACTAGTTTGTCTACAAGGTTTACCCGGTTTTGTACTTCCACTATACTTATTGAGTACGTCTTATTTTTCCAAAGGTATTGCATATAAACTGAAAAGGAAATAAGACAAAATATTTCTGGATATTTCAGTGTAAATATCCTAGGAGTGGTTTAAAGTGACACTGAGCTCCAGTATTCATCACTTAAACAGAATGGAGTTAATTTTCAGGATGGTAACAAGAAAAGTGACTATTAATGCAATGGGCATTAGCTGCTTTTATGTCTTCTGAGTTCTACTGAAATGCGTCCGCTTTTCCTTAAGATTGCATCATTTATTAGATATCTGAGGTTTAAAAATAATTTGGAAAAGAAGTTTGAAAACATCCTCTTTATCAACCCTTCGAATTTTTTAACTTCATATATGGTTGATGTATTGACGTATGAATATTCTGCTTCACTCTTTCAAATATTTATTAATACTATGTAGGTCTGGCGATGCTTATATCTTACAAGAGAAAACTCATGCTTAATTGCACATTCAGTTTACACTTTGTTTTCAGTAGTGAAATTCACAGTTGGATAGATCTCATGTCATGTATTTCTATATCAGTAAACATTAACTTAGCAAAAATGTCTAAATAACAGGGTAAAAAAACAGAATAATAAGAAAGAAGATTTAAAACATGAAATCAGATACATTAGAAAAATCTTATTTTTATTACTGACTCATCGAAAATTTATCAATTATTTCACGATTAGTTGTAGCAATAAAATGAATAGTGGTTAAAGTATAGGTGTTAATAAAACCAGTGATGCTAGTGGCAAAGTTTAAATGAATAGAATTCGAACTTTTATGATTCTGCCATTCAAAGAAGGTCTCTAAGAATTCTGTGATAAGGCTGCATTGAAATGATACCAAGGGCAACAATATGTTTTGGAAACAAACTTCGTAGACCGCAACATTCAGCCGAAACGGTTTGACAGAATAATTCGGTTTACCAAATCCAAAGTAAACTCCATGCACTAAAACAGTCAACTGGGGCTAGTTAGACTGATCAATAAACCCTTCTTTTGTGAGGGATCTTATGAAAAGCTCATCTGTAACCACGCATGGAGTTACATATAAAATAATGTGACAGGATGAGAATCCTAGGAAATAAATTACTTGGGTAGAGGGGTAGAGACTGATAATCGGATCTGTATTTATCCAACCGAGGTTTAACGCATGCGATGAAAACCATTCAGTATCTGTTTCAGATATCTGAGAAGTTTTGCTGTTAATATCACAGAGAGGAGGAAGAGAGTAAGGATCGCGTAAAGCCATGTTGAGTAGGATTTTGAGGTGATGAAGAGTATTTTTTGCACGTGTGGACGACCATTTTATTGCGTTTCCCTGGCTGGATGGGTGAGTCGTGGGTTTTTCGTTGTCTTTCTGGATAACAATAATACCACTTCACTCTGCAGTGAATTATCAGGATTTCTCCATGTGTGATTCAGCAGCCTATGCTGACGAGGTGGCAAATGATTAGTAGTTACCTTTTTTTGTGATTGACTGTAGAAAATTTCCCAGTGGTAGCTTTCATGTTTGACCTCTGACCTTGTAGGCGTTCATCGTCTTTCGTCATTGGCTGGGATATATTGGATCTATGTTTGTACACCTACCTAGTGATAATTGACCTAAGGGCCGAGCGTTTAGAAGTTCTTTGTTGTTCAGTATGTTTTCCTTGTCCACACTCTTTACATTTTCAAAACTGGATTCATATTCACAGTTGTCCACATGCAGTGATGCAAGTGACCAAATGTTGTGCCATTTAATTGCCTGCTGATGTCTATTATTATTATTTGTCACCTGGGTTCCTAGTGGAACATAGGGATTCAGTAGCACGTCTCCACCCCACTCTGCTCTCTTCAATCTTTTGAACCTGGCTCCTCGACTGACTAGAAGCTTTCATTTCTTCCAAATACCATCTCTTCCATGTCACTCTCATCTTTGAAGTCCAACTCGTCGTTTCCCATCTATGTTCCACTCGACGGCCTGTCGCGTGATATCCCCAAATGGTCTTCTCAGTGCATGCCCAATACATCTCCACTTCCTTCTGCATATATTTATTGAGCAATAGGTTCTTCGTTGGTTCGTTACCAGCCAGAGTTCCTAGTTGCTTATTCTTTCTGCACACCAAACGGTTTTCACAGCCTTATCGCAGTTAGTGATGAACTGGATGAATCTCTTTTAATGAAGTTGCATAGATAACTGTTCTCGTTTGAAAAATTCATGCAGTAATTTTCTCCATCACTGCGTGAGGTGGCGGTACTGCAGTATATTTTTGTTACAAAACCAAAACAACATCTAAAATTTGTGGAGTTACTCTGTATGACCATGTACAATAAATTTTGTTTAAAACATTGTACAGGAAAATAGTCTGTTTCGCTGTGTAGTACACCTAATAAATATACAAATAAAGAAAATAATATTAATGGAACTGTCTTCTACCAGTTTTTCTTTGACAGTTTTAATAAATGGTAGTCTATCAAGATTACTGGCAACTATGAGTCTAAAGCGACATTTTAGGTAAACTTTCATCAAATGTAACATCTCTCTGGCTTACAGAAAGTCCTGAAGATATTCAATAACTTCTTGGAAGGCTTTGCAGTTCACTGCGAGATAATAATGTCTGAAATCCCGGTTTTTCGCTTGACATTTCACATTTACTATTGGTGGATCACCTACGATTTCAGTTTTTTTGACAATTGTTGATAACCGGCAGCTAAAAAATTATTGTAGCCTTATGCATACAGGTAGGAAGCAGAAAATTATTTCATTTATCCATTAAGTGAGCGTGGAAAATTTCTACAGAAGATGAGAAACCTAAACTCAGAAAACACATTTCATGGTGCATTGTTACTTACTTTTTCCTGCTGACAGTGATGATAAGCATTTTATGAAATATTCACATGTGACCAAAATCTCAAGCAACAAGGTGTGAGTGAATCTGCGACTTAATGAAGGGTACTGAAGATAAAGCTAATAAAGACTGTCTAACAAGTTGGTCAAAATCCCTAGAAATGTAAGAAACAAGTCATCCACCAGTAGTGGTCTGTTCAAACACTTGATGTCATCCGGATCTTTGATCCCATGACTTTATGGTCTACCGGGGGCACAAAAGAATAATATTCATCTTCGTCTCCAATAGTGGATACTACACAGCCGCTAAGTGGCTGAATGAAGTTCTTCAAGCAACAAGAAGTTGGATTAATAGATATAATTCATTTAGTTCCCTTCATTTTGTCAACTGAATGATTAACCTCAGCGCATCTTGGAAGCAGATGAATTCTTCGAATATCACTTAAGCCTCTACTCACAAGAAATATTTTTTCGAAAATAAAATTCCAGCAGTTGGTGTTCGAACTGACTATCTTGAGCAATCACTTTGATGATGGAGTTTCTGTGCCAAATTGAGATTCATTAACAAATACTATCAGCAGAATTGTCGGGAAAGCAGTCGAAAACAGCTGCCACACGTGTCTGTTCAGAAAAGATTGCAGGCCATGCAGCAAGTCCATCTAGCTAACTCTAGTCAAGTTATTTCTCCACACCCTATCAAAGTCCATCTAAAATCAAACTGAACAACTCTAAAGAAGTTTGGACTAGATCACCACGAGAAACGTTGGAATTATTTTATTTCATATACACTGTGACTTACACAAATACAAACCATATCTAATAGTAAATGCAGACTAATCATTTATGCACAACAGAAGCAGTGGTAAATTAACAATTAAAACTAGTTGTGAGAATTGAATTGAATCCAGTCATTTATTTTGCAGTGGTGTTTTTCTTGCTTCACTATTCATCTTATTTTTATCAGTTGACTATATATTTCTACACCAGATGCTTTGCTTTCTCACGTCTGTGTTAGTACGTGTTAGTTTTAATCTTTCAAAATTTCTCAATTTTTTACTGTGTATAATAATAGTAATTTTCTAAAGCTAGTAGTCATCACATAATCGATTGCATCTTTTCTCCTATACACCCCATGGTTACTCAGTCTTCTACTGACCCCAGAAATGATTCAATGTCCCCTTCGAGAACAAACATTTTGATAACCAGATTTTGAGCTACTAGTTGGTAATGGACTTATTTATGACTACTGTAAACCTTAGTAAAGAACTACCGGAATTTGTTTACACTAATTATTATGAATAACGTGTGCTATATGTTAAATGGTATCCTCCAAAAGATTTGGCATGGCCGAGGGTGGGATGATCCCCGTCATCCTCTCGACATGCTCTCTTGTGGCCTACGATCATAGCCTCTGTCGGGGAAGTTCAACTCCATTCATGCGCGTTGCTGGCACTTTCTCCACAAAAGTAAGGGGACCAAGGCAAATGTTTGACACTATACCCAGGCCGGTGTAAACAGAAATTATACGTAGCAGATTTAGAGTTCTCTGATTTTACACAAGTAGTTCACATAAACCCCATCATCTAGAGCTTGAGAATGGCCTGCGAACCTGACTTGGTCACAAAAATTATCATAATATAGCGCCTCAAGTGTCTTCGTTACCTGGCAGATCAGATATCGAGTCAACAGCTTGGGGAGTTGTTTCTTTTAGAAAACCACCTACTTTAGGCGTGCTGGCAGTATAGTATACACTTATGAATTAATTCGAAATCCCCGGTGTAACGAAATGTTTGCACAATAATTCTATTTGTCCTTACATCTTCTCTATATTTACTTATGAACCATGTTGCCTTTTTATTAGCACTTTCCAACAATTTTTTACATTTACTTTTTTGCTCTTGTTTCACTCTGCAGTTTGCTGCTGTTGTAAATCTTGTCCTGTCTTCAACATCTTGAGTTACTGAATCAGACGAACACCTGTCTAGAATGTGATCACACCTATATGAGCTCCGTTAACCTTGTTTTTTGAAAGTCATAGAACCAGCGTCTGAAACGCGTCAACATAAGTAAACTGGTCAAACCCAGTTTTTTAATTGTACATCGAAACCAAGCTCAATTCAAGGCTAATTTCAAACCCTCAGAAACTATAGGTGAACATCGAGTGCAATTACAAGACAGTATGAAAATTAGTGGTTTTTTAGCTGCTTGTGGATTTAGAGACGGTCCCACCAATAAACGCTAGGACTCTGTGATCTTGTTAACACTTCTTGAAAATCATAAGTGTGTTCTGAAATGCAACGAATTCAGTGGTGCTCCTGTGTCCATTACGTGAGAGAATGTGCAATATTTGTGGTGGCAGTCATTTCATCCAGTTCACTGGCAGGAAATCGGGTGTCAGTGAGAAGGTCTGCAAAGTAGATGGTAAGAAGATCCAAAACCTGTTTTAGGCTCTTCAAGTTCTACGCGAAGATCTTCAAAAAGCGGTTCAGGTAACCTACTATCCCAGAAACATCAAATTCATTGTGTCTGCTCCATGGTCTTTTAACACCAGTTCACTTGAAGGGCTCCAAGATGTGAAGTATTCCAAGGCACCCTTCTGTTTTTAGGGATGGAGGAGAGTTTCTTATCACGGGACTGATCATGCAGTTAGGGAACAGATGGTAGACTGAGTGTTCCATTACTCTCTAATGAAGTTATTGCTGTTAGAATCTCTAAAATGAGGCTATGCACTGCGTGTCATAAACAGTTGAGCATCAGTCTGCTGCAGATAAATTCTTAAGAATTGGTCGTTATCCTACTTCTCAAGCTGTGCAAAGTACTTCAGAAATTTATTTGCCAGTTACAGGTCGGTGATGTTTTGTTAAGGTGTTGACCATCCATCGGATGCTCAAACACCCCCTGTATGTGTTTCAAGGCGACTATCTTTACATTATTTCTAGGCATTAGGTTTGTGTCAGATTCTCTGGATAAGAGTACACTCTGGAAAGGTCTTTCGGAGATGTGTATTGGTGAAAAGACTGCTAACACATTGAAAGCCCTATAAGAAATGCGTCAACTAAAATGAAGACATACACCTACCTATTTTCATTGTTCTAAATATACAACGAAGTTCGACAGGACTGCCTGACTTAAACATCGGTCTTTGACAGCCACCGATGGCACTCTGTAGAAAGCACTGAAAGTGTTTGGTTGTGTAGACCCGTTACGAAGTGAAAGAGTTTTCGACCTCAAGTATCCAGATGATACCGTCTTACTGTGCAAAAACACACAGACTACGCAAACCACATTTATTAGATTAGCCGTTAGTGTCCGTAGGTACGGTATATGCTTTGCACTATCAAAATGCAAAGTGATTTCACAAGATTTGCAGGAGCCTGTACCTGCACTCATCCTTGACGAACCACGAAACTTCGTAGCTTCGTTTGTGCACCTGAGTAATTGTGTCAGCGCTGATGGAAGTGTGGCTGATGATTTCCAACTGCATATCAAGAACTAGTGACTAACGCTAGTCTGAGCCACCTCTAGAACCGTTGTGGTGCTAACGCTACTGTAAAACGTTGGGTGCCTAATGTGTTGGTGCTCTAACCCATGAAATATTGCGTCTTTGACTTGAGAATGTCAAGTGAACCCTAGTTTTCGATCACTGTTATCTGCGTAGGATTTCTCACATCCAGTGGAAATTCCATGTAAGTAATTCTGAGGTGAGATGGTTTCTGTATGGGCGTGATGCAGATCGTCATTTATGAAGTGTAGTCACCTTAAAAAGCTAGTTACGGTGACTAGGATATGTGTTACGTGTACCATTATAACAGCTACCAGACCACCAACTATTTGCTTGAACTGTTTGAAAGAACTGGAAAGTTGATCGGCGCCTTAAGTAGTGTAGTGGGATGAATGATATATGTATTCAGTTAGCATCCGGGAGCAACTTGCGGACTTCTGGGGGAATTTGAGAGGTCACACCACTCAGTGACTTGAGACGACAGCAGACATGACCCAGAATTAAAACAAGAGGCTATAATACTACGGTCTTCTTGCTTTTTCACTGTTGAATATCCAAGCAAAATTACTGAGTATACTTGTACTAAGTGTCTGCATGTTTGAAACTGTTTATTTATTGGCTAATTTACCTTTCTGTTTCCGTCCCCTTTTCCATTTTTCATTTCTTTTTGTTTTGCTGTATTATTTCATATGGTGTACATAAGTCATAAGGACAAGTCAAATGGATTGGGAACTTTGTATTCCTACACAAGTTCACCTGCTGTTATGGAGCTTTACACATTCACTATTCACCGTTTAAAACTTCCGATCTCATTTGGAAGTATCTACGGTGAAGATGAGCCACAAAGAATGATGAAACTTTATCTCTTGTATCTTCAAATATGTTATTAATTAGAACCACAAAGCCTGAGTTTAACCATTTGATGCTCCTCACAAAATAGAATTTGTAGAATTGTTCATTTATACCATCTTCTGTGTCACAGTAGTTTTTGTCTTTTGCATTACAGAGTCGTAACCAAATTTGCAAATAAAGTTTCTATGACCCATTTAACTATTACTTGATCAGTTAAAGCAACTGCACCATTCACAAAATGTCCTTTCTTATTTTATTACAGTGTAACATTTTCACTTAAATTTAATCGACAAATCTCACCTGCTTGTTCCTCTTCTAGTCTTATTTCTGCTGTCTCATTCAGGCTGTCTGTCGCACATGATTTGCAGTTAGCTACTTTTTTTTCGCTTACCTATATGCATTATTTCTAAGCTTATTTCCATTTACCTACTAGCCAATTCGATAACTTATGCATTATTTTGACTCATTAATTCACTCTACCGACTCCATTGATTATAAAAAGTGTGATGTATACTAACAAAAACCTTTACTTCCTCATCTAACATTTAGATAAAAGTGTACAGAATTTAAAGGGCAGTCGTCCTACATGCTGTCCACTGCTAAAAGAATGAATTCATTTAACAGGTAAACTATTAATACTATACTATCATTAATTGCTCTAACTCGAATATCATTTATTAGATGAAGAGCTGTAAATTACCTATACTTCATTCATTTCTAAGGGCAACAGTGTTATGTTTCTGAAAACATAACTCAAAATGCAAAGAAATAAAATAAAAGCTTGTGTAATTCACTTAAAGTCAATTAGAAAAGTATGATGTTTGTCTTAAGCATCCATAAAGATAGTTTTCATTTCGGGTTTGCCTTCGGCCTTCTTGCTTTAGAAAGAGTTTGCGAAACATTATATATATATATATATATATATATATATATATATATATATATATATATATATATATATAGACACAGAATTACGATATATTTCTCATTAACGGGAAACGATTAAATGCCAGATGGTCACCATGTTTGAGTCCCTAGTAGTTTAATAGGGTATTCAGTACTGTGGGCTTTCACGTCTCAGTAGGACTAAATAAGCATTTACTCATTAGTACTTCGGATTTCAGATGCCTTGCATACCTTACTGTTCCAAATTAAAACTTGCTTCATGAGGGGTTAGTTTACTCAGACAAAATTCTTCAATCAGCAATAAAATTACATTCAAGCTGGTTGTTTTGATACATTTCAATGGTTCGAAGATACTTTAAATAGTAGGCCTACATTATTCCTAATTAGAAAGTAATATCAGACTAGAAATGGCTAATCTTGTTATGTTGTGCTGAATATCATGGTTGTGCTGTACTGAAAATAATTAAACCAATTGCCTTGCTTGACCGTCTTAAAAATCTTTTAAATTCTGATTACTGATGATAAATTTATAAAAGAAATGAGCAAAACAATTCTGTGGTCATCGTTTATGGATAGGAAAAAGTTTTTTTGTTTTGATGAATCTTATGACTCTTCTGAAGCATTGATTACAAATTCGTGAAGATGATGCAGCAAGAGTACCAAAATAACATTCTTATCTTTACTCAGTGGAAACGCTGTAGTATTTGGACAGTTAATGAGGTTAATTATTTTTTGACGTCTTTATTCATTTGTAGCTTGCTGATGAGTATCTGAAACTTGCTTTATGGGTATGAGTGGCTACTTAATGCTATCTGCCACTAGCTAGGGGATATTATGAATATGAAAGTCAATGAACCAGCCATATAAAATACCAGGTAAGTAAACAGCCTTATCTATGCCTGTTCTTCTAAGTGCATCAACTTTCCACACAGTCCAACCATCTTTTCATAGTAATTTCTGTTGTCAAATAGCCTATAATGGTAGTTATTGTGTAGAGAACTTTGCAATTAGGCTTTTCATAGTCTTCACTCTACCTTGATGTTGTTTGAATACTTCAAATACCTCTATTTAAGTAACTAGAGTGAGGATGCTAAAACGTATTTTATCCTACAATTCCTAGATAAAATGACTTAAAACATATTCTATCGCTGCATTTGTACTTTATCTCAAAATGTATTAAAGATACAGTAATAGCAAGGTTCAGTTATTTTTTCCATAACATTGGACTTTTAATTTAAAGGTTTCCTAAAATATATTAGCTAGGTTTTCCCTCACAAAATGGCCAGCTGCCCCGTTAAGTATTCATTTATACAATAGACCATTCAACTTTAAATAAAGCTGTTCACTATTTGAACCAGGTGGTCGATCTGGTCAGTTGTGCACTGACCATCCACATACTTGGCGGAAACGAGCATCAGCTAAGCAGTACCATACTTTCTGTGAAGAGATGGAATATACTAGGTGACGACTGTGTCAATTCCATGGTGAAAAACGAAGTACTGGATTTGACACCGAGGCTGTGGGTCGTGTTGAAGTAAACTCCTCAACTTGCAAGGGAGCCAGAGAATGTGCAAGTCATAAAAGTCTGTGATGGAAGTGAGGTAACCGATTCCTCCGTATCTAGATTGGATGAATTATCCCGTGGTTTACTGAAGTAACTTATAAGTAGATACATGCTACTTATCTAGGATGAAATTTAGAATCGTCTTTTAAACGCAGGATTGTTGATTTTAGTTTTTACTTTGTCAACTGTCTGAAGAGCCAGCAACGTATCACAAAATTCCGCCTTCCCTTTTAGTTATAGATAATGATAGCTCTTTTGAAGTTGTGACCATTTTTAGTCCATTGCCTATGTTTTATTAGTTGCATTTCACATTGTCTTCGGAGAAAAATTTAGATTCCATTGGATTTTTTACCTAATCCATAAAACTTTTGAGGTTAGTAGCTCTATTCAATTTGTTCGCATATTATTTATATCTGACTAAGTACATTTCTGTTTCTTTCTATAACGTGTTGCACAATCAAGTGGTATTAACTGTTGTGTTAATCTCACGGATATAATTTACCGTCTATATTCATTGAACAGTTTATTCAGTAAATAATACTGTTCTACTTTGACACACCTAAGAAACAAACTAAAATGGAATTACCACACCACCTCTGTTTTACCCTTGTATTTTGGCCGAGTTTTTTGACACACATATTGTGTTGCACTTTTGTTATTTCTTTTAGACTGCGTATGTTCATGCAGCATTACTAAAACAGGTAGATATTTGCTGCTTTGGTGAACGTCTTATAAAAAAGTGGACACTAAATGCGTGCCATTGTTATGATGCAGCGCTCCATATTCTTACTGGATACTTGAGCGTAACACCCAGTGGCATTTCGGTCAGCTGCTAGGCTTTTCCACCACAACTGTACGTTGTCACATTGCATTAGGGGACAAACTAACTATGAAGTAACGAAAACCTGGTAATTTACGATGGTTGGGAAGGAAAGTTACCAAAGGCGGAATTTTCAAAAAACATTGACAAAATAAAAGAATCTGATTTATTCACGATGTTTTCGTGAATTTTCATCTCTAAAAGTTTCTTCATTAATAAATATCTCTATATATCAGAAGAATTCGAATTAGTTACTGTTCGGTTATCAGCTCGTTAATCTAAATAATAATCGACAAAACTCAGCTACTGACTAGGTTTCAGTTTCATTTCAATAACCAGGACTTTCGACTGGCTATCGCTTGAGTGATTTATGCGTAACCGTTTCTTCCCAATTGTCAAATCAACTGTCCAGGAAGATCGCATGTAATTTTGTAGCAGAGTGAATTAGAGAAGAGAAGCGACTGACGATTTGTTGAGGAGGCCATATGGGACAGAGTTAATTTATTCATACACATACACCATAAGCTATACGTCATAGGATTTTGTATAGTTAAATTATTGTTGGTTGGTGAAATCGTACGTAATTATTTAAATTTCTGTACACACAACTCACCGTATGAAGACAACTTGGTAACCAGAAATAAATCTTCTATTTCCACGTGTGATATTTAAGTAATCAATTTCTGAGTCGAACAGAAAGATTTTTGTTTTCAAATTCAAAAAATTGTCTGATGTTGATGAATGATAAATGTAATAGCCAAAAAGTTAGCTCGATAAAAGCAGTAATCTTTTGAAGCTTAGATTGCTTACATTTTCATCACATTATTGTTATTGCTATTAGTTGCCCATGTTATGGATTCCAAAATATATTCATCCCCATTAATCAAATGAAATTTTCATTAAAAAACAAATGTCTTACTTTTTTGCACATACATTTCTGTCTGCAAATCTGATATCATTGAAAGATATCAAAATAACCAACTGACTACTGACTTTCTGAATTTTAAGCAACATCTGCTTTTCATAAAACCAACTTCTACCATATCTAGTAGTTGTGGTATTCATAGTATTGGTGAGTCACGATAGCCTTATCATCTGCAACAGGCCTTGACCATTATTTTACTTTTTGTTCTATTGTGTTTACAGTCACTTTCTGATAGGGAATACGATATTTTGCAACCAGTATGAATGGTGAATTTGTACAGATATCGAGTAAAACTCTTGCATTAGGATTAAGATTACGCCAGGGGTTAGCTTATCCAAGTTGTTAATATTTCATCAGAAAATTCATCGGTTAACTTGTTTAAGTATTTAATCCTATCTTTTTAAATTAGACGTCAGCACAGATCCAATCAACATCAGTATCTTACACCTTACAACCATAAAACGTATACCGAAACTTCAAAGGTTTTCAGTGAAGCCATTTAGAACACCTTAGATTTCATCAGCTATTTGGCTTGGTCAAACATTTTTGAATGTATTATTTAGGTTGATCAAAATCAGTTGTGGTAGCATATTATTCAATAAAAACCCGGAGGCAGGAAGGGTTTCCTTAAATGCAACATGTTTGATGGAGTTAAATAAGTGTTGACCAGCATCGTCTAGTGTTGCTTTTTGATATTAGGACGCTACGTCAGCTCATCAAAGACTTAACAAACACTGCTTACTAGCAGCAGATCAAGTCAAATATCATCTTTGGATCAAGACTAAAACACTTACCGTTTGCTGTTAATCACATATGTTGTCCAGGATTTAACCAAGGAAGGCTTGTTTAATTCGTCTAATGTTGGCTGCCGATGATCTTCAGTTAAATGTCAAAACATTGTGGATCCAAGAAGTAAAACTATACGTCAATTAATATAAGTTCTTCATGGTGATTATATGGGAATTGCTCATGCTTTACAAAGTGAAATCATCGAGTTTGAAGGCAAGTATAGTAGGCTTAATCGCCATACTCCGCTAATCACTGAACGTTTCTGGAATCGTCGGAAGGAGATAGAGTGGTGGTTACCATTTTGTTCAGCTACAGGGTGAGTGCTGAACAGCTGTACGTCAATCTGCGTCATTTTACGCTGACAATTTATCAAGAATGTTCAACTCCTGCTAGTGATTATACTAATCATTGAGTGTTTTTAATCTGAGCTATCCAGGAAGCCTAAGTATATGCTGGCTACTTAATTTTACTGGAAATATTTCCATCTATTTCTTCTTCATCACTCACTACTGCTATTAGTGGCTACAGAAACCTGTTAGCATCTTTACAAAAACTGCTTTCACTTTTTATCATGACTCTAGTCAACCTAAATGAGTTTGAAAAATCGATGATTTCTGATGAAAGTGCATAGATCCACAAGTATCTACTAAATTTTGGTTGTGAGATAATAGCTGACTTCATGTTTGCATTCAAAAGTAAAGAATACGACTTCAGTCTACATGACTGCCATTGCTCTGATGCTTAGATAAATGCTGAGATAACTCTCAAACTAATAAGGACTTGGAACTTGTGTCTATCGGGTGACTACGCAAAGATTTTTCTGCCACTTGGCGTCCCTGGTTTTAATCTGTCAACAAAAATATATACAATATTTTAATAGGTGAGGTTCTTTTCATATTTAACAGGAGTGTTGTGTGAAATCAGTTGATGAGCTTTAGGAAAACTATTAAAAAGTCCATATGTAAACTGGCAGACAAATTCTCAACTCTTCAGTTTTTAATGGCCTTCCATACTTTGTCAGGACATCTTGACTCATTGTTACCACGAGTTTAGGGACTGAGATTGAATGTATTGCTATCAGAGATTATATTTCACCTAACCTTTATGCAATAACCTTCTGTGACTCAGTCATAAGTATAAATGTGTTTAGTAAATATACATTTCACACAAACTAGACTATACGATTTGTATGCCTAGTATTTTCTTTCTTTTAGCTATTCTTGATTGGGATTTCTGCTGTTTAACAGAACAGGTATATTTACGACTTTTTAATAGCACATACTGTCTCCAATTATTTGTCCCTAGTGTATCCTACAATACAGTAAAATAAATTTTTTTCTCACGCTGTCTCTCGTTATTTGACATTTACTCACAAACAGAATACAGGAGTTGAGATACTATTAGCAGAATTAAGAATAGGATATTTAATAGGAGGTACTAAACACATATTGGTAAATGGAAAAGATGAATGAGCAAAGAGATGGATGAAAATTATGAATATATAATTAACAAAACTGAAGAAAATAAGCTTCTAATCAATAGGGAATCAGTAAACAGTAAACAGACAGAAAATAGTGAAAAAATATTTAGACATGTAAGACTAACTGTTTATTTAATCTATTAAAAATACAGAAAATGTAACTAATTCGATTGCTACTGTGGTAGAGAAAAAATGGTGACTATATTTAGAGCAGAAAATTAAATTAAATTATCTTATACACAGTCTCCTATATTCTGCATGGTTGTCGAGGGAAGAATGTAAATCAGTTAACAGTTTGATTCCACACAGTTGGTGAATATAAGATTATCAATGTCAAGCACTTAAAACCTTTCAACAGTATCAGGAATGAAGGAAATTATTATCACTTCATTTATCTGTTTATAAAACTTCCCTTCAAAGGAGATTAAGGCCAAATTAGAATTATTTTCAGCCATCTCTCTAACCCTGTTTTCACCAAATTTGTGGAATCAAACTATTAATTGATTTACATTCTCCCCTCTACACACTTGAAGGATAGTGCTCAGAGATACGTTTGAAAAGTGTGCGCTTTGTGCCGCCTATATAACTAGTTCCTTAGGAGCAAGTAAATTTGCATACACACAGTAAGGTGGCAAAAAGCAACAACTTGCCCTCAATACACCCCGGGACCAGTTGCTCACTACAGAAGCTTATCTGCAGCTTCGCAGAGAAGGATATCTTTTTCAGTGATCTTGACAGACGATTCTTCAGGATCTCTGCTGCCGTATCGCCTTTAAAACCAACGTCCGTAAATAAGGTCTTCTGTGGAACTGTGAGTACTTGCTCCGTATTCTGATTTACTTTCAGGTTCTTATCAATAAATCTGAATGGGTATCCTTTTTGCACGAGGATCTTCCGTAGTTTGTATAATTCATCGTCGATAATATCACTCGTACAGATTCTTCTGATTCTTGAACATAAAGAATGGATCAGATTCCTTTTCCTGCTAAGAGGTACTCAGCTATGTAGATTCAAATATTGTTCATTCCATGTAGGCCTCCTATAATTGATCTCTGAAGAGAACCATCTGGTCTCCGTTTCAGTAAGACATCGAGAAAATGGAATTCTGAGTTCTTTACAAATTCTGATGTGAAGTTCATGATGGGTGGTAATCACTGAACTTTTTAACTACAGTCCCAATATCCGTATTTTGATCAGTTATGATGAATGTGTCATCCATATCTTTTTTATATAAATAGAAACTATCAACTGTTGAATGCAGCATACTATTCTCCAGGTCAGCCATAAAAGCAGTCAGCCAGCAACAGTCCAAGTGGTGACCATGCACCAACCCCATCCTTTTGTCGATATAGATCATTGCTGAATTTGAACTGCACGTTGGAAGTGCATCTTAGAAGCAGTTCCTTTAAACAGTGCTTTGGGATACTCACTTGAAAATTATCTTCAATGAAATCACACAGAAAACAGATAGTTTTCGTCAGTGGGACATTGGTGAAGAGCGAGACCACATTGTGAGAAACCATTCGCTTACCGGATATATTGATATTCCTAATTGAGTCAACAAAGTTAAAGAAATCCAATAAGCTATGCGTATTTAGCTGTTTTCTGACTGTCTAGAGGACGCCTGACAGCTACGTGGTGATAGAGTGGTATTGTGAATTGTTCATGTGCAAAATTGGACGAAGAGGAAAATCTTTGGGTACTTTCAAGAGACCATATAAGCGAGAAGTAACCGAACCAGAGGGTCACAACTGCTCGAATAGTTTGGGGCTGATGATAGTCTCATTCTTCATTTTCTTTAGAATCTGGCTGAACTTTGGTTCAGTTTTTTCAGTGGCGTCATTTTGACAAAACTCTCCGGAAACTTCCTCATAGCTGATAAGATAGAGACCATCTTCTTATTATATTCTGAACGATCCATAAGGACCAGCGACGAACTAGCGGCAAATCTCTACGTTTCAAGATTTCACGCAGTTGCTTTCTATGCTTTCTTGTCAACAATCATTTAGACTGTGGCTTCGTATTAAGATATTGATGACAGTAGTTAAAGACAGTTGATCTGAACTGCCAAAGTCTCTTGTATGAAACTGGTAGGAGATCATTTGTTTGGTTTATGAGATTTTCACATTGGACTTCTATGTCTAAATCATTGGCAGGCGCTGATGTAGCACAAAATTTTGGACCCAGAGATAATACCTGCATTTGAGTGGAAATCACATCTACCTTGGTGTAATTGTATACATATCTTTCCAGTACTTCTGGAAAACGAGAATGAATATCTGACTGTCTAAGACTTCTCATCAACTTGATTTTGGCGTCTTCTGATCGACATTTTGGTACCGTCCCGACACAGTGTGTGAAATTGACGTGCTTATCTTCAGATAGATAGAAAATTGCATGGAATCTTAAGGAGAGATTATGCTCCAATTCAGGTAATCGCGATCTCACTTCGTCAATGACATTTAGTGTGTGACACTCTAAGAACGATGAATTGGACAAATGAGATTTCGGCGCAAAAGTTCCCAATGCGGATTTGGATATTCGTGTTTATCTTTGCAGCTTTTGAGAAAGCTAATTCGTGTATTCGCCATACCAAGCTTGACAGAAAACTTCAGAAACCTATCGAGTTCCTTCACTGTCACTGTCCTTGCTCAACTTTAGACGACGAAACATGCCCATTGAATCATAGTATCTTTGAGCACTAATCTATGTGGAATCACTTAGTTGGCATGGAATAAAGGAGATAGAAAACTGAAAACAAAGAGCATGATGGATCCTTACAAATCTGTATCCATTCATTTGCAATATCATCAAGGAAAACACATTTAGAGGTGATAAAATAAATGATACTTCTTGAATCCGAGTAGGAACTCCGTGTTCTCATCAAAATATGGCGAAGGAATTACAAATGATTCACAAAATATGAAATATGCAATGCGCTTAGCTCACATAACAAATCAGATAGCCTCTTCATTTCTTCGAGATACTGTGTTTCCGTGTCATGTTGCAGTGATTATGATATCTATTACGTATTATAATAATCTTGGATTCTAAAGAACATACAAGATACACTGAACAACATGCAAACAATTTTATATTACTTGAAAACTACAAATGAATTCTGTATCAGCTAGTGGCGCTGGCTGCAAATTTGTTTGGAGAAGGATTTTGAAAACACGAAGAAAGATATGTGACTAAAACACCTCAGATAATTTCTAATCCAAATTTATTTAGGCTAAATCGTACTACCGGTTCAAATAATGAGGTAAAATCAAGTCATCTTGATCTCATCTCATTACTACTTAGTGAACGCGCTGTGGTCTGTTTATAGGAAAGGTTAATGCCATCCATTTTGTCTGAATAACTATTGAAACAAACGATATCCAGCAGACGTTTTATTATTTGTAGAAACAGCAGCCAAACATGAGAATTTCGCCTTTTTACCTTACTGAGGTTTTGAAAATACGCATCCATTTTTGGTTGAATGAATTTGTCTGTTCTCCTTCTTCATCATATTTGAGCAAGCTAGTGGAGAAACTTGATGGCACAACCATTTCTTTTGAAAAAATTTCGAAGACATTGAATCACTGAATGATACAGAATATTTGTGTCTTTTTTGTTATCATATAGTTCATGAGGATTGTATTACTAAATGAGTACTGCAGTAATACAACCGCTTTGCTATTTCTTAATACGTCTGCTTTTGAAATAAGTCACGGTAAAAATTGGATACTTATTGATGTTCAGTAACAGTTGCAGAAAATAAGCATTCACACCATGCTGTCATACAAACAGAAGACGAACACTAAGGTTTCGAAACAAAGAATAAAGTCGCATATCAGTGAAACATGTCAAGATTGATTGGGAAACAATATGGGCTTCAAAAAAATCCCCAACAACCTATTATTGACTTTGCTGCATCCTATCACGCCCACCATTTTACATGTGCCTGTGTAGGTAGACACAAATCTGGATTCAAGATCAAAGTGGTTTTTAAGGATTTGTATCAAAACTATAAGGATTGTACACTAGATTGGGTTTACCAGAGTGACAGTTCGGAAACGAAATTCTTCTACTATATACATAAAAGCTTTTAAATTTACTATCATCCCACTAGTAGTTCATGATGAAGCATATGGTCAAATCATCAATATTCTGAAACTGCTTTACGTTTTGCTCAAGCCTGCAGTCATATTTTGTACAAACTTAAAGGATTTGATTTCACTGATTTTTTAAAGGAATATATTTGACTTATCAGTGCAGAAAGGTTGGCCAACAAAAGTTCCTAATAAACATCGTTTATTAGGTAAAAATCACATTCATCAGTGATCGGAAAATATGAAAATCTCTCCATTGAACATTGTAATTCTTGTCACTAGACTGATTTTTTACAAGCAAAAATCCTGATTAAATACATAGAAAAAGTGGATCAGATGATGAAACAAATCTATTTATGCATAAGCTTGTCAAGATTTGGTCCTCATAAAAAGGCTTTTACAATTCATTTTAACATACTGAGGTGGTGTTAACATAATTTATGAGGTATACTTATTTTAGCAATTTGGAAAATTACTCAAAAGAATATAATATCAAAGTGATAAAATAATTTATGTGAATGGAGGTTGAGATGACAAAGTATTCTTTCATTTGATTGATAAACTGAGTGGTCTCTTCAGAGTTATTTGGTTCTATTATGTATAGTACAAATATTAAGTATGCACTACTTCAAGCCTCAGATATGTATGAGATCACTAAACAACGTATATCTCCTTCGTTTACATTGTCTTCCTACCTCACATTTTTCCCAGCTAAACCGTGAAAGTAACTTTGTTACTACTATTTAATTGTTTATTTTTTTGGTGCATGTGTATTTTAAATAAATAGTGATGGAGTAGCAAACTATTAGACTTGGAATTGATAAAATGTTTTATAATTTCTGGTTCGTAACATTTAACTGACGTCAAAGTACTTTTACCCACTGATCCACCTTAATTGGAGAACCAATAAAAACATCAAAACGTTAGAAGGCTGCTTCCTTCTGCTTTGAGACCGCTCAGCAGTGCATATTCAAAATTCAAAGAGCGACCAAGTGTAGGAGAACCAGGTTTGATGACAAGTAAGGTACAGTTAACCAGTGAGCTGGAATCTGACAGTCTATTGTTTCCTAATTCCATCACTTTGCTATACGATGCGACAATCACTCTGTGTCCCCCCTTTATAACTCGATATCTTGATAGATCAAGAGTCCCAAATAAAGACAAAACAGTTGTTAAATGGTTTTCCGGCGCATTTGAACCAACCTCGAAAATTTTAATTCACAGAAACTAATTTTAACTATGACATTCATATTTTTATATGCTATAATTTATTAATTCCCACCTGTAGAAATAATTTGTCGCCGTCTACAGAGGACATATTGCCAGTTAGTAAGTAGATAGTACATTTTCACATGCTCATAAGACATTCAAGGAAACTTATTTAAAAGGTACTATGAATAGAAACATTTTATATGGGAAATTGTGCTCTGGCGTACGAAAATGCAGTCAAATTAAAAAATAGTTAGGGAACAAACAAATTGATTAAACTACACATACTGTCATTGAATTAAACATTTCATAAACTTAAAATTTCAATGATTTTCTGGTTGGAACGTATAAAGATACACTTAACAAAACGTAAATGTAACGAAAATGTAACTGGACAATAAGTTATTGACAAAGCGGATGGGAAACGTTTTCAGTTTCAGCATAAACTGGTCTTCAAAAGAAGTGTTAGGAAGAACTCACAACAAAAAATATTCATAGAAGTTTAATAATTGGTGCGTAACCTATGACAGGCCAGAAAAATATCACAACACATATCGACTTAACAGGTGATAATGTTCACGACAGAATAAACTAAAGATTAAGATTCAGGGTAGAAAAGTTCATTCCGTGGAACAACAGTTTGGTGGCATCAGATATATGCGTTTGAGAAAGGCTGATAATTTAGAAAACTTTCCCGGGTTTCACGATTACGTACTGAATCGTTTTCATGGGAGGAACGAAGAGAAAGGTTTCCAGTGACATTCACGAATGCGTTCCACTAGAATATGTGATTATTCATTCATTAAGAATTGTAGGCATTATTACCGTTGGAGTTTAACATACTTGAGGATTCTCTCAAAATTGCCGAGTATTGTACATCATCAAAATTCGCAGTAGTAACAGTATTCACTAGACAGAACTGAATGATGAGTATTTTCCGCATAAAAAGTCCATACGAGTTTTACCTCACTACTTTCTCAAGTGAAAACCTCACTGGGTTTCATTGTTTTCTCATCCTAGGCAGCATTTATCTGCCTATTAGATTAGTTTATTCTAGGCCACTGGTTTTATCTTCATCAAGTGGTGTGCTATCTGCTCATTAATTCCTCAAGTTCTCATACCTTACGAAGTTAATTACACCATTCACACTATTCAGAATCTTCCCCGGTCTCCTTTTTTAATTCTGGAATTTAGGAGCATATTTATCACTATAACCACTATTCCTACTTTCACTATCCTTTGCTAGTATTCCTAAATGGAAGCTAGTCTTTCAAAAATACGGTTTTTAGGTTTCCTTAGTTATGATAGCTTCATTTTATCTGATTGTAATTTATGTAATATTATAGTTTGGGATTACTTCACATTTCTTGGTTTCCTAAACCACTTAAAACATTCACGGTAGCATTTATCGCTGTCTGACATCAGTTGGTTATCCAACTTACGTCAATCCGTTATGAGTAATGTCATAAAACCAATTAATTCTCATAAATCCTAAAACAAAATTATTTAAAACATTGTCCTGATTTTTGTCGATACTGTAAGTGCTCACTGATGATTATCCTGAACCGAATGTTGTTTGGCCTCTCTTGGGATTTGAAGTTTTTTGAGTATCCTACCTTGCTTACCACAAACATCATCAGTCTCTGGAATGCGAATGCATTCAGCTAAGAAGTTTCAAATAGCGTGAGGCGTGTTTCGGACTCTATTACTAGCTATCCAAAACGAAAATTACATAAACAGATTCCGTCAATTTTCTGGTCGTCCTTCTCAATCAGCTAACGTTAATACATCCACATTTTTATGATTCGTCTGCAATTTATTACTTTTTCGTTTCTTTTTTAACATTAAAATTACTGCCTAGATTCGCTTATTAATTAATTAATTTTTTTAAAAGAACATATAAATCTTTCAATCAATAAAATGTACCGTCCCTTGGGATACTCATTTCTGTCAGTGTTGGTTAGGTGACAATAGTGTTACATATCCTATTTTGTCATTAATTATTTCTGCCTAACCAATCGCAACACGTAACCACTGACAACATGTTTAAATAGTAAAGTCAGTTCAGACTCCAAGCGACTGACAAGAACTTTTTGACTAGAAATAACTCATTTTTTCTGTATGTAACTGTTTTTGTCGTTTATAAAATACTGAAAATTGAATAGATTATCTGAATGTTTATATTGTTGAATAATTCTTTCTTCCTTATAAATAAGTAAAGTCGATAAGTCTCATAAATAAATAAATGTACTTGTACTTTGCTAAAAGTGAACAAGAGGCAGACGCTAATCTTGTCGACTAGATTATCATCCAACTTCTCAGAATTAAATTAAATGTATTTATTCTAGTAGTTTGGCATGATTTCCATCATAAACTTGTATTTCTTCTTCATAAATAAAATATATGTTTATCTGTTAGGTTATTACAAACTCTGATTTTATATATTTCTAGGAGTAAAATTAAGCGAGAGTTCAAGTTTCGCCGAATAAATCATTTTGGTAAATTTAGTAAAGGATAAGACACTAATCATAGACATTGTGAGACTGAATAAACGCTTTACATTTTCCTAAAATTTTACTGTCTCCAGACTCTAGACACTGACGAACCTAAGTATTTACCTGTTTCAATGCATGGTTGAAAAAAATAACCGAATTAAAATTAAAACAAGTATCTGAAAGATTTTGAGTTCACATTTGCATGGAACGGTTTTATGTAACCCAGTTAAAGTTATGGGCCACAGTTTTCTTTCATTTTCATGTCACAAATTGTGATATGCCTAGAAAAGTTGACGGAATATGAGTGATATATATATATATATATATATATATATATATATATATATATATATATATATAATATGACTAAGACTAGTCCTTCCAAATTCCTCACACCAGTCAGTAATACTAATTGAAATACATGACTGAAGTATATGGAGGTTACTGAAGAGTTGAAGAAAGTTTAGCACTAAATGCAACAAAATAAACTAAAGACGTTTGTTTTTGTTTTGACAAGCTGAACGTCTAATTACTTCAAGTTATTTTATGATGAAATAATCAACCTCTTAGGTGTCATTCTTTCTACAAATTTAAATATGGCTTGATCCTCATTTGATTGGAAAGTTACGGAAGTACTTAAACTCAACTACATAACATTCATGTTGGTAGGGTAACATGAAATGAGGAAAAAGCATATGAAGCACTCTGTAGACACTGTTTGTTATGGTTATCTGCTTTAATAAACTAACAGAAGTTTGTAAAAAAATGTGAAGAGTAGTAATTTAACTAAATGAACTTACGATTTGAGTTGTTGGATCGTGGAAAATTGGTTGATCTATGATGGAAATCACTTTCACATGGTAATCCTTAATATTCAAACAGACAGTCGAACAGTAAACTTTAGTCTCTTAAGAAGTTTGCTTGAAAAATTCACATTTGAATTGAATCACTGTTTTGGTGCACTCAGTCTTCATCATTTCAGATTTTCTAGTTTGAGTACAGTAAGTTTCTAAAGAATGCAGTTGCATAAGCTACAAACTAGCCATTTACTCTCAAGTAACTAGTCAATGCTGAGTCAGTCTAAAGTAAATGGAATGGTCGCAAGCCCAAATTGACCGTATATATCCCGTAGATCTTACGAATATTATCCAGGATAATATAATTTTGAATGTAGTTTCCGCACAGCGCAATATAATTAGACCCGATAAGTTATGCATTGTGTCATTGATAGTTTGAATGTCACATGGTATAACATAAGCAAAAATGCAAGTTGCAATCCCGATATTTAAAGTGTTACTTGAAGTAAAAAGTGAGGAACCAGGAATGAGGTAGTTATTATTCAGCTTGTGAAGCTATTCAGTTAGCTGTCACTCACTGATGAATTCAGAAACCTTACCGACAATCTATTTAGTCCGCGGATTATGCAGTGCATAAAAAGAATTATGTAAACCATTTGCTTGGTGCATAGTAGGTTACGTTATTTCAAATAATAAGTAGTTGTTAAAGTACAGTCATTAACCTAACTGATGACATTGTTGTGCACTGTGTTCACAGTTAAATTTTTAATCAGTATTAGGATTAGAAAAAACATACTTAGGCCTAGAGTTTTATTCGTTCTAAATGAAATATGATTATGAATACAAGAAGTTAAACAGTGCTAATGTGAAGCTAGCTAGTTGGATAATGAACAAAGTACAGATAACTGTTTCAAATTATAGTTTGAAACTATATTAAACTGTCTGGCTGTTTCGATTAGTTAACCGTATGGAAACAAACTTGACGAAAATAAAGCATAGACTACTTAACAATCAAAACTATGAATACTATATAAGTTTTTATTAATTACCTGCTGTCCCTCAGTACTTCACATCACTGGGTATCCTCTTTGATGTGTAGTGTTCTCTTGATAGGGAAGTTTAATCACCCAGTACCCCTTTATCAACATCTATGTATGTTTTTCACGTATTAACAAATTGTGACGTCAAACTAGAAGACCATATTGGTTCCAATTATAAACAAACCTTATCATTAATAACACAATAACAATGGTGTCTATGCAAATATCACCAGGTATATAATTGTCCAGGGGGAATAAAATATACTGCTGTGTCATTGAGAAGCTAGCTCATAAAAGTGAAGGAATATTCGAAGTCTAGTGATTTAATTATCTGTAGTCTTTTACTCTGAAGTGATTTCAATGTATAATGGTAATCGTTTTTCGTATGAATTTCTTTGGGGCTTTAATTACTACACAAAATATCACAACCTGATACACTTGGAAGAACTATTAACAGTTTATTTAAGAATTTGGTAGTTAACGATGAGATAACTCACTGTAGAATGCTCCAAAATAACCCAAACATAGTTCAAAATAGATTTCTGTTCAAAGTATCTAGCTTGAAACAACGTTTGAGCATAGATACAAAAGAGTAATACAACAATAGAATGTGCTAGTGAACAACACAAATAAGAAGCAAACTAACCCCAACTGATCTGAGTAGCCTGTACACGTTATTTCAGCGCAAAATGAGTAAACATTTTGTTTGATGTTCCCACTCATTTCATTAGTGATACGCTCAGAAAATCTTGACATATGATTTCGGGATACACATGTCATTCAGCTTCCTTTCTTATGTACTGCACACTTGAAGACATTGTATCAATACTGTTATCACAGTTATTATTGCACGGTAGTATTCTCAATGGAGTTACATCAACTGAAGGACCTTCCAGAACCTGGGAACACTTAGCAGCTGCTTCCACCTTATGCAGAGCTCCACAACAGCGCTCACCATTCTCCTTACAGAGACCGAACCCACTGTCTTCAGGTTTCATAGCGAGCACGTTACCTTTGAGCAAGTGGGTCAGATTCCTACAGTCCACATTTTCCCACTCCTGTAAATTCGTGATATGGCGTGACCTTTGTCTAATATCACCACTGAGTATTTGTCCTCATCTCCTGGGAGCTTCCTGGGAGCTCAATTCTGAGGAGGCTCATACCAGGAAGAAACAGCTACCAAGTGCTCCTATGTCTTCAATGGTTCTCAGGCTGAAGTTAATCCGTGATGAATACTAAGTTGAAGTCAATAAAAGCCTCACAAACCTCCAAACTTAATTATTATTACTATTTTTATTAGTTTCTCTAGGTCCACAACCTCTTATATCACATCAGAAATGAAACATTTGCCTACTGTCGAAAGCTAATGTTTTACCTGAGAGCAACTTTACCACGTGTTTACACACATCTCTGTGTGATCCACCTTCTGCAAAGCTCATTCGCTAGTTAATTAAACTACAAAACAAGTCTAATAATAACATGATTAAAGCTTACATGGTACTAGATCCTGTGAAATTTGTTGTCTATAACTGTTTGAGATTTGTGAGGATAAACAAAAGTACATGGATCCGTTTGATTCATTTGAAACCTAACAACTGTCATCAATGTTCAAGACGACAAACTTATGATTTTGAAAAGTTTATTGATGGCTTTAATCACTCTAGTCATACTCAAGTTGTACAATCTATTCTATAGCCATCTGTAGACTGACTCTGAATATTAAATTGACGAACATAACAACATGGATTTGATCGTTCATAGGAATTATTTTCTGACTAAAGCCTTCTATTGATTCACCATTTATTCACCGAATAGGTTTATATTGAAAAGATTGCTCAGATGAAAGACAACTTAATACTACCGAAGCCTTAGATTTCTTGAACGTTTTGACAAAACCAACTAACTGATCAGCTGATAAGTAATTCTATTCACTCACTTCCAAGTGGTTTAGTAAATTGTTTCGCACATCTTTGTTCCATGTAATATATTTATGCAAACATAAGTTGGAGTTTCGAGAAAAAGTGTTCAAACTGTTATAAACTGTATCTAAACATAAGAAAGTTTCAGTATTTGTCGCTTATTAACTGAATTTTTACTTAATTTTACATTATAACTCAGATACTAAGTTTTACATCAACAAATACGAATGGGTTATTTGCTGGTTGATTGATGCATTAAGCATAAACCTCTTTGTTCATATGATTTCAGATTTTAATATGACCTCACGAGTAAATTTCGTACTTTAAGGTCTGTAAAACATAGATGTATGTAAAAGGCTGAAATTTTTACCTGCTAATCAGAACAAACAAAATAAGGCACTAAGAGAATTCCAGTCTTACAGTCTAGCATTAATTAGCAAATAACTAACTTGCAGCCTCTCATTTATTTTGTGATACATGAAATATACATGAGACATAGTATGAAGATGCTCACTCGATAATCTGTATTTCATGCTTCAAAGCAGTGAGGTTTTTGTAGCTGGGACTATTTTAGACACCTAAATAAATTCATTTACCATAAGAGGAAATGTTGATTCATGGCTTTTGATACACCAAGTTGATGTACTGAAATTCCCCGGCTTCTAGAAGCTTCATTCTGTTAGTGTTATTGTTGGTGCATTCGAGTGATAGTTATTAGTTAGTACCTGCATTATAATGCCGCATTGTATCTCCTGAAATTCTCTTTTAGTTACATCTTCTAAATGTGACTCGCCAAAAACTCATTCGGAAAGCTCTAAGCAAATGAATGCCAAGAAATGATACTTCTATTTCATTTTAAGGAACATTGGTGCACTTAAATCATTTCGAAATAAAACTTCAAAACCCTTTTAGTTGCCATCATTGAGATTATTCCTTATTTCTTGATAAAATATACACTGTAATCATGGCTAGCTAAGTAACTTTTGAATTCAGATTTATGATGACAGTCATGGCTGTAAACACCATCGTTTTAGATCTTTCACACATGTGGATAATGTAAAATATTGAACAGAGTGTGATCATCAGATAAATGGCCTAAGCGTTAATATGATTTGTTGTTTGATTTGCCTATTTTAACAGGAAGCGATTAGATGAATAGGTTATAAAGAGAAAGCATTTCCCAATATTGAATTCTGTTATCTGAAGTGGGAATGCAATTCAAGAGATAATGCCTACGAAGTTTTCTTTTTATCTACAGTAACTGCAATCTTATTGTAGCATAGGGTTTCTTAAAGATATCCAGTAAACTTGATTGAGGTGAATTTATTACAAAAAGCTGCACCTAAATTGAAATGACAGCTCTTCCTGAAAAGAATCTTTTTAAATTGTTCTACTATTAGAAGTGATGGTTTGAAGAAGTTTGATAGTCTTTCACCAGTGAAAATACAACTGTTTAATTTAGTTGTATTTCGAAAGGGTTGTATGCATCGTGGTTCGGAGAACCTAATGATGTATTTGTCTATCTGCCTCAGTGCATCTTGTTTAAAAAGGATTCTAGAAGTCATATTTTCTACTGTTGAGTTAACTATCTTGCGTATTTCACCTGTAGTGAGTGACAAAACGGTCGAATTCGTCAAGTAATCTCTACGTTCAATTTGTCATGCCTGACATAAGGACAGATGATGAAAAACGGTAGCTTCATATTTCCATACCTACTTCATAACGGTAATCACATAGACATTAAGAAGTGTGTGAAGCTATTTAATAGATACAGTCTGCCATTTGGATAGGCAATCCTGATTTCAACACAGTAAATTTGTTATCTGCGTATCGCCACCTTACTTTTGGGGTTTGCTGGCATGTTCGTAATGCCAATTCTTCCAAACTGTCCACAAATATGTCCGCTACGATTGGTCAGTTGTGAGTTCATTTCTGACTGCTTCAAGAGACATATTATTAGTATATTTGCGCTGAGAGGCGTTACGTCAAAACTAACCATCTTTTCTCGCCTCTTTAATTGTAAATTACTTTGTCTGGGTTTAATTTTAAATGAAGTAGTGAGGCTAGATTTTAAGCAATTTCTAATAGACCACAGTATTGTAGCCAAATATTTAGATAACTCATATTTTGGTGCGTTTCCAAAATCAGCTACTGGCTAAATAAAATGCTATTAATACTTAAAATTTCGCATTGTTGGCTTTCGATACCAAATCAACCTGTCCATGCTAGCATGTCAGCTGATTGATTGGAGGCTATGGCAACGTCATCTTTTAGTTTTGACGTTATTTTCGACGAAGGGTGGCACAGAAGCTCAAGATACGCATTTCGTCTCACTCAAAATGTTTTAACTGACCTGACCTGCATTTGTTAGTGTGACAACTGAAACTCGAATCTAGTACGTCATTTAGGTTCTGTTACTAGCGACTTACAGAACGCAAGTAAAAAATCTCACTGTTTAAAGTTGTGAATATATGATGTAATAATTACGATATGAAAATAACAAAAAACCATAAATCCCAGTCAAAAGAAGCCATTGCCACAAGTACTCTGCTCTCTGCAATCTTTTGAAGCTGGCTCCTCGACTGACCAGGAGCTCTCATTTCTTCCTCATGCCACCTCCTCTATGTCATCCTCAGCTCAAAAGCCTAACTCGTCGTTTCACATTTCGCTTCCATTCCAGGGCCTTATGTGGTGCATGATTTCGTTAGTCGGTCTTCTCAGTAAATGTCCAATCCATCTCCATATTCTTCTTCCGCATATTTATTGGGCGATAGGTTTTTCGTTGGTCTGTTGCCAGAGTGTGCTCCTTGTTGCTTATTCTTCCTGGCAATACATCTGACCTTCAGTATCGAGAGAGCGTAGGCAGCTGTTGATGGATGTCTGTAGTTTGTTGGAAATGCCTTTCGTAATGCACCAAGTTTCTGAACCATATAGCAGCACTGACTTGAAATTAATGCTTAAAATCCGGATCTTGTTCACGTTTTATGCTAAGTGCAGTGCAGCAAACCTCCACAAAGACTTCAGGTTAATGAAGGCCTGTCCTGCTGTCTTTCCAACCTTGGCTACTCCGACGTTTTTATCTGTGCCTTTGCCACCTGCAGTTAAAACGATGCTGACTAGGAAGGTGATTTCTGCCTTCGATGGTGAGTAGTGCTTGTTGTCGATGTTGTTGGTTAGGTATCCTCATCAATTCAGTCTTCTCTAAATTCACTTGAAGTCCCATCTTCGCTGCCTCTTCTATCTAATTCTTAGTGTTTGCCTGTAGATCTTCGAGCTCGTGCGACATTAAACTTAAATCATCTGCGAAATCCAAATCTTCTAAGGTCCTTTTATCTGTCCAGGCAGCGAATGCTCCTCTTCTCACAGCTCCTCACAGTTTCTTGAATGATTCAGTCTAGTCGACTACAATCAAAAATACCATAGATGATAGCAAGCAATTTTGTCTTACTCCTGTCTTCAATTCAAAGGCGTCGCTGAGCTTTCCATTGCGGATCACTTGGCATGTAACGTCTTCATATAGCTGTTCAATGAGGATGATAAATGATTGTGGCATTCCGTAGTGTTGAAGCAGCTGTCTGCCGAATTACTTGTGGTTCAACGCTGTTGAAGGCCTTTTCAAAGCCGATAAAGGTGAGGCACAGGTAGGGTTGACTGTCATTCTATGCTCTGTTTTATGATCATGCGTAGTGTAGCGTTGCATTACAATTTCATCCTCATATGATTTGTTCTTCCTTAGCCCAACCAGCCTGTTCCGGTAGTAATTTTGAATCCAGAGCATCTATTAGTCTCTCTAAAGTGATGTGGCTTATTATTTGCCTGGAGGTAGAAAAGAGCTTGATCCTGCGCCAGTTCTTGCAAACACTTGGGTCAAGCTTGTTTGGAAGTTTGACAAGGTAACCACTCTTCCATTCGGCAGGGACCTTTCCTTCCATCATTCCTTCCAAACCTTCTGTAACACTGGTGTGTCCTTGTCCGCTGTTGTCTCTGCGTCTGTTTTCAGTGCTTCAGGAGGAATTACATCTGATCCTCCTGCTTTCCCAGATTTCAGTAAATTCTTCTTTTGTTAGAGGGCTTGTGTTCACTGGAGGCTATGTGGCTGGGCTGCAGGTGGTAATTCCAAACAAGTTGAAGGTGGTGGTGATGGTCGATTCGAGAGTTTCTTCGAGTGGTCAGCACATCGTTTCCTTTCTTCCTCCCCCAAGGTGACTAAGTTCCCTTCACTATCATCCTTCATTGGTCTCATCTGCGTTGATCTCTTCCCTTCCAGATAGTAAGTAACCTGGTCATTTGATACAATGTCATCAGGTCTCTCCTACCAACAGCCTGTTCTGATTCGCTTGCCAATGTGTAACACAAGTGTCTTTTGTCTTTCCGCACACACTCCTCTTCACTTCTTTGTCCAGTTTAGTGTTTTGTAGAATGTGTTCACTTCCTCTTTTCATTGTTCATCCCTGCACAGCACAGCACAGCACAGCATTGCACTGGTTTATCTTCCGCTTCACCATCAACATCTTCCTCTCCCACCTCTGTCAGCTTCCATGTGTCCATCGAGGTCCATTCCTTCTTTATTTTCCTCTTCCTCCTCCTTCCTAACGCGGTTATGCAGGTTCCCTTCCACATCGCTTTCAAAGAGTTCCAGTGCTCTTCCACTCAGCTTCCTCCTCCGATGTTGCTTAATGTCTCCACTCCCATTTTGTCCAGATGACTGACTGACGTGAAGATGTCCTCTGTAGTTTCGTCCTCCAGTTCACTTTCTGTTCTGGGTGGGCGTTGAACTTGACCTGTGGTCTATCATCACCAGCTCCTGTGAAGGCTTTCAACTCAGTTTTGAAGGTGGGTTGCTTGCACTAGCAAGTGACTGGTGTGAACCTACATCTGCTCCTCTTCTTTTTCTGATCTTGTGTCCAGTAGACTGCGTCTCCATTTCCACTTTATATGACTGCAGACATTTACAGTGATTCCGCTACACATATAACTAATGCTGGAGTTAATGATGATTTTGGCTACTCTTGTTTTATGCTACTTTTTGTCTTTTGATTTGGAGTCTAACATATTTTGTTGCTACATAGTGTAAGCTTTTAAACCAATTTTGCTTTTATCACAGTATATTCAAATTACTATCCAAACGTACTGCTATTACTAGAAAATACACTAGGAATTCTTTTCGCCCATCAGTGTTTTTTCAACTGATGGATCTTTTTTTGCCTCCTATAGAAACATGTAAAAATTTACTGATTTGAATAGTTTAGTTGAGTTGTAGATAATGTTAAAAAAACTCTGGTGAACCTGTATTATTTGAAATGAAAGCGACTTTTGTAAATAACTGTCATGTATACTTTGATTCTTTATGACAATGAATAGTATAGCAAAAATATTATGAGGTAGATGAGGGATATTTGTATGCTTTCAGAGACTTCCACCAGCTGCATGAGACCTGTAAGTTCTGGTGATGGTTAGTTGATGTGCTAATAATGCAATAATGAGGAGGTATACTCCATTTTCAACGTGTGAAACAGTCCTATCTGAAGAAGTTAAACGTTTGACGCAGCTGTTTTAAAATCCTGAAAATTAAACTGATATGAATTTATTATGTATATACTATTCTCATCAAACTACTCGAATTAGAGCCTTAGATTGATTTTAACTCAGATATTCTCAGGAAAACAGAATTAGTCTTCGAAATGGGAGTAGAACAAGAACTCTTTTCATGACCAGTGGAAAGAGACTATTAGTTTTGATCTCAACTGTTCATTCCGGTACTCTTAAACAACCAAGTGGTAAAATTAAAAGGTTGCTTCGATGCTGCATAAAAGAAAATCCATTGTATTTCTTTTGGCAAAACTGCAAAGGTTATTTAACTGAGTTTCAGGTTAAAATTATTCATCATATATATATATATCTATATATATATATATAATACCATATTCATTTCTTCTTAATGAACATATTTTATTTTTCAGAACGTAATCAAGAATGGAACCCTGAAAACTAGAGTGTTTTGTCGTTCAAAGTATCATAATGACATCATATGATATTGTCTAGTAATTTAAGATGTTTTAAACCTCCAGAGAAAGGAAATAATGCGCAAAGTATGAGTCTAAAAAGCAGTTAAACTTATTTGTTTAAGAAGTAAAATAAAAAAGAGCTATACAGAAATAAGTCTGAAACAATATAAACTTCATATTAATTTTGTCTAGAAAGAATTTTGTGACCGTCTCGAATATTTGAAACAATATTGATGCTGCAATAGATGATAAATTAGTGACAACATATTTTCTGTGTATTTAGTAGTAGAAGTTGTAATCAGATACAGGATTAATACATCTGCAGTTTACAGAAAAAAGACTACAAGCAATAGATAATCTTCAGGCAAACAATGATGTGTTAATTCAACTTTTTCAACTTCATCGCATCTCTGATCAAGGAAATAGATTTACTTGTAGGATAAGAGGGTAACTAGGAAGCTCAAGTTGAATGAATTTCACTGACCTACAGCACTGTTTGAATATTCATTCAGTTAAAAAGAAATTTTAATAACAGATACATGTTAGATTAACATTATGACGTGAAATCAATAGTTTCATTAGTTATGACCATGAGTTTGATTTGTAAAAGTGATTCACTTGGACAGTAGGAGTTTAGGAACAATATCAGAAATCTTTTAGGCATAATTTATTTGATATTTTGTTTTATAGTAGGTTTTATAAGGGTATACTACAATTACTTGATAAAAAGGACTGATAAAAATAAAATGACTACAACTTCCTTAAAAATATATCACTAAATATTACCTTGCTTTATCGATTCTGTTTTGCAGACAATTTAAAGTGGGCTATTCTACCTTTATAAACATAGAAAGAATGTAGGAAAGGAAAAGAAAAGAAAAATTGAAAAACAGTAGAATCATGGTTATAGAGATACCGGTTTTAACTGTTCAAAGTTCAAGTAAAGTTTGGAATGTTCGGCACACTGGTTCATGAAAGAAGAATAAAAGGAAAATACGAATAAATAAATAAATAAACCTGACTAGTAGCATTATGGTAATTAACTTGGTTGTGGCTAGCAAATGAGTTCAGGGCACGCGTTTCTTCGTATTTCGGACTCGTCAGCTGGATGTACTTGAACCCCAGTGAATTATGCCGGTCCCACTGAAACTCGGGCCTCGTACCCATCGCTTCGAACGCCAAGGCGCTATCCACTGGGACATTCAGATACGACAGAAATCTCTTTGGATTCTTCTGCTAGCCACAAGCAAGTAAATTACCGTAATACGTATTCAGGCAATATCGAGGTATCCGCATTGGAGCCTATATGTCAAAAGAAGTCGAACGGTTCGATCCAGTAAAACAACACAGAACTACAAGTACGTCAAAAAAGGTTATAATACCATTAGTTCTATATTCTAAATATGGATTACAGTTCTTGAATGGGACTAGAAGGAAAGACAATACAACCAGAGTTGATTATTTTATTAAAGAGTCTTTATAAATACATTACGTATCCTTTTTCTTCAACTCGATCTTAGTGTCATTTTATCTTTTTCTAATTCCTTCGATTCTTAAATTAATTTTTGTACACTTTTATAATTATTACTTCGTCCATTTTCTGAGTTGCTTCATTTCTTCTTGGCGAAAATCCCAACTTTTAACATACTCAGTGTAGCTGTCAAATTGGTATTATCTTTTACTTTGTGTGATGGTAAGCTTTGTTTTCACCCTTTTGTAAGCAACGTACATCCCATGACTGATTTTCAAATCTAATACAACCCCATATGGTGGTCGTGCAACGTTTACGTCTTCAACTGCTAATCCTAGTATCGGTTCAACCACCATAATAGTTGCATCTAATGTCCATTATTTAGATGCACTCATCAAGTATAATTTCTGTGAGTCACACATATTATCATGTGTAAAGCTTCTGTACAAGTTCTTTAAAAGAAACCGCGCTGAATTTCTTGTTTAAGACTAGTTTATTTACATGCTTTCATCTATGAACTGTGATATGTGGTAGAATTATAATTGCCTCGATCACATCCACATAAGGAAAATCCGTCTGAAAATCTAAAAAATGTCATAAATATTTGATGCGATTACTGTAATTGCTTGAATCTTACTAGTGAACAAATTAGGCAGTGAAAAAGCCACACCTTTCGGAAAGGAAACTGAAATAATGCCCACTTGTATGTGAAGACTTAGGAACCTGATTTTTTATAGAGTTCTGTAACCAGGATGTTAATTTCTGTCGTATTATAATTCCAAATTACCACGGTATATGCAGTTACATTAAAATTTACCTGGAGGAATAAATGTTTACGAGATACGAAAAGAAAAAAATCTGTATTTTGATAATGAGATTATAATAAAGAGCCTTGTTTATCAGCTTTGGAACTGATAGCTATATTCAGATAGTCAACGTGAATTTCCAATGTTATGCGTGACTGCTTTCAGTGTGCCACTTCCAATAAAATGAATAATGACAACTTGAACTGTTATTTGACTAAGTTACTTATTTCTGGGAACTTAGTGTAGACTGTGAAGTCTTTAAATTAATAATCTGCAGTATGTTCCTAACTAACACATAATATCAGTACTCTGGGATCGGTATATTAAATGTACCAGATCTGAAGGAAACCACAAACGATATTCTGTTAAAGGCTTTTAGAAAATTATTAGGGGCAAGGCATAATAATTCAGTCAGCATAATGGATGGTTGCATGTATGCTATACCAGGAGTTCGCTTGGATGCGATTAGAATAGATGAGATTATTACTTGTCAGAAATTCAGCTAAGTATATGTATTTTCTGAACCAATGAAAATATTAAAGAAATGTCAGGAAAAAACAAATAGGAACAACCTGCATACATAACTTGTTATGAGACATTCCAAAACAGCCACATCCAATTTGAAACTCAGTCCATCACACAACATCAGTTGTATGACTTTGTTTGACTGTGTGGCAACAGTGCAAATATATATAGTTGTGTGATCACAGAGGTTGTCTGTTATACTAATTTCAAACCATCCTTCATTCTTATCAAACAGTTAGCTATTCAGACAAGTATGTCGACTAGACAATTAAGCAGTCAGGAAGTATATCATTCGCACTATATGAGCATTGTAGGTGAGCAGACAATAATTGAAACGAACAGTTAGGCAAACAAATTGTACTCATTAGTTCAACATTAAATCAATAGAAACCTAGTAGAATGTCAGTGCACAGAAAGGCAACTTAAATATGATATTTCCGTAGTGAATTTCAGAAGCGTTACTAAGTGACATTTTGAAGACAAACATTTTAAAATCCCACTGCTTTTACTTCAGACCAGATTAGTTTTGTTTGTTCTACGTATCTCTCCTTCTGAATGCATTACTTCTAGTGCTTTCATGTCGTTAAAATGTGTTCTTATTTCCGTAAATCAGGATTCTTTTCCGAATCCTTGACGTTCAAGTATAGAACAATATTAGGTGATGGGATAAAATGATTTTTTTAGTTTCATGACCTATCATTGGTTTGATATAGCACGGAATTATGATGGTTGTTGGTATTATGAAAAAAAGATCAACTGAGAGGGCGAAATAATAGTACTGATATCACTAAAGGCCAGTCAGTGTGGAAAAATATATAGACAGCTTCTTAGATAGCAAACCAAGTAAAAATTGGAAATGGCCCTGAAATCGATCATTTCCCTAAAACCTACAAATTTTATAAGAACTCACACCCGGTTATTGGCTTGTTTCAAAAGACACTTCTTGAAATTTTGATATAAAGTCATGAGCTGTGAGAATAGCAAAGTCTGCTGTAGAGACACATACGTGCCAATAGCATTAGACAATGGTTGTTTGTCGCCACGATCCGACAGTAGTTGGAAGATATGAGTTATTGCTTCCAAACCTAGTGACTAAGTGGTAAAGTGATCACCATGAAAACTGACTGTCCTGAATTCGACTCCTCATTCAAATATGGGTAAACATATTTTAGATTTCAAACTAGGACTAAACTGCTATTTGAGTGCTCCAAGTTTCTTACCGTTCTCTAACTGTTGTCGTTTCATGTTGAAAAGTCTCTTGGAATAAATGCTTGATGAGAAGGAATGAGTGGCTGTGTTACCGAAGGTATCATTTGAACAGACCGAAAGCAAAGAATTAATGGAGACGAAGTTGAAATTAGGCTTATATTTTAAGTTCTTTATAATTTTTGGTTGGCATTTGAAGTGTTTACACAACTGTATTCATCAAAAGGTTATTTTTAGCTTTACGCATTCTCTTTCATAAGATAATCTCGAATACTGCGAACATAAAAGATTACATAGCCGATACTTGCTACTGGAGATTCGTTATAATGCATTTTAGTCCTTTTTAAGAAGAGGTTACTCCTTTTAATTTCATCACTAACATACTTCTGGCAAGACTAAAGACTTCAGGACTCCAAATTCCAACAAAATAGCAATCAGTTACTTGCTTATTGGATCGCTATCTTGATTACTTGGTCATTCTGTTTTTTGCTTAACTAAACATTACTGGGGATTACTGTGATTACCTGAGTAATGAAATCCATATTGACAAACGTCACTTTCGCCACATGGATAGCGGGACTTTGAATATTGTAGACTATCTTTTTCATTATAAACTGAACTTCTTTTAAGTAATACTGGGATTACAATTAATTTAGAGAAGAAAGCTGCAAGTCCTGATAAAACTGGAAACTTTATGACTATGCATTTGAAACCCACCCGTGTAACAATCGGTGCGTTTCAGCAAAACTGTATGAAAGTATTTCATTGACTGTGTCATCAGCAATAAGCCTACTCCTCCACTCTTTGTATGTTTGTGAAAATCAGGGAAGAACTTGTAGTACCTATCTCGCCATAATTTTATCGTAGCATTTTACTATGCTTAGTTTTCGAGTCCGTTTTTGTTTATGCTCAAAGCAGTTTAGTACACCGCATATTCTTTCGGTTTATTAGAAAGTTTAGGTTTGTTTGTTTGTGAGACTAAAAGCAAAAGAATGTGTTGAAAAAAACAGCCACTCATCCTATCTCACATACAATATATCGTTTATTGTGTGTATTTAAACTATGAGAGTAATTGTAAAATCCATCTGAAGCTGATTCCAAAGCAGAGTAATGAGCCGAAACAAAACGGATCTGTGAAGTTTATGAATAGAAAGCTAAAACTCATGAAGTCTATTAGATCAAACTAATTGTTTGATTTAATATTACCACGGCACGAATAACCTGGCTTATCAAATGTTCTTTGACTTTTGCGTAATTATAGCTTGTTTTTATTTCGGGAAGGAACTTAATACTTTTTATAGAGTGACTAAACATTTCGGTGCTTTTCCATTTCGCGATAATTCATGATAAACATGAGATTTCAAACAGATTAGGACAAAATGATTAACACCAGAAATTCCCTTAGACAAGTTCAGGTAATGTTCAGGGAGATGAGGCCGTAACTTCAAACACTGGTTTAGTCCTGATATATTCAACTGTTTCTATAGAATATTTTTCTCAAAAATTTTCATCATATGATGAGAAAGGTGTGTTTTAGTATTATGCTGAATTCTTATTCTTTTATTTTCATTTGTATCCCTGGTCACTCATTCTTTAAGTCTGTTTAAAAGCCAAAAATGTTTTACATCTACACCCACTCTTTAAATCTTTCAACGAAAATATGTCTTTTGTTGTCTGGGGCACTTGAAGAGAATGATAATAAAAAAATTACTAATGAGAATCACTGAGGTAGTAATGGTTTGACATACTGGTGTTATTCATAGTAGGGATGGTTACAAGTAGGATAAAAACCTGGATCATGGCGGATTTGTACCAGACCTAGAGTTCCGGGTCAAGTGCTCTTTTTCTAATTTAACCCTATTTAGACGGAGACGAGAAGAAGTGACTGGGTAACCAGTGTAAATCAACAGTTATGCACACCAGAATTGCATGGCAGTTAGATGAAACCCTCGGTGATTGAAGTGAATCTAAGACACAGTCAGCAGTAGAGTCTCATAGCAGTGAGCCAGTACCACTAGGGCTTTAATTTCGAATCTTGCTGTGACCTAGGTTTTAATTTCGCCTGAAACCACTACCTAGAATAAAATACTGTGCGAACCAAACTTTAATAAACTTACTTCAAAGCCTGATGTCAAATTCATATATCTGAAGATAAGTTTTGGATCAAATTAAAATACAAGCAGTTAAGATTACTGTTTTTTTGTCTGTTCTAATATGGTAAGCTTCGGTTAGACAATTAAATAAACAAAACGAAATGGGTTAGAATAATAGTGCGACTTATGACTATTTCACCCACTGTCTTATTTCATTCTTGATTTTTGGTTATTTCTATTTACTGCATTTATATTTTGAAAGATTAGTTCCGTCGTTTATGAATTCTTGATTTCTGTCTATTTGATGGGGCAGTTAAATTTGCACGGATTTCATCATTGTTAACTACCAGACAATCATATATCCCAAATAATTAGTTACATCCTGCAGAAACAGTCATCGATTATTATATCCAGCTATAAACACTCAATAGTAGTGTTCAGCAAGTGCAACATATCTTGAAGGCCCCTCATTTAAACCTGGCAGAAGCCAAAGAACCGATGCACGTGTTTTATGTTACTCTTCATATTTAACTTCCGTATCACTACCAGGATAAAATGATTACCTTATACTCTGGGAAAATACGCAGAAATTCTCGAGTCAAAAAGAGAACAGTCCTGATCAGTGAAAGTTATGTGAAATACAAAATTCATCTACACAAGTTGACAAATTTATAGTATGTTTAGTGTGCAAGTTTTACCTGCGCATCATAAGATAAGGATGATCCGTGGTCAGTTTCTGATGACGCAGATATAGAATACTTAATAACCTGATTTAGATTGTTGAACATTAAGCCCTTCCAGGAATTTAAATTTTTTTTGATGGTTTTGTGTTCCTTTAGCTGGATGGCTTGATTATGAGACTTTCACTGTCATTCTAGCCCTTACGGAGAAATAAACAAAAACATTTAATAACTGTCTTTCAGAAAAACGTCTATCCAAGCGATCTCAAGGAAGGATGTTTGTCTAACCCACCGTCAGCTAAAAAGTCATCTTTGTAAACCGGCAAACAAACTACTCAACCCTACATGAAGAAAGTATCAGAGATTGCAACTATATTATTGAAGCATTTTCGAGTCATTGTAGCTAAAAAATGCACAAAATCTCTATATTCTCTATTACACAGGTCAAGAGATTCAATAACAAAGGAAGACGAGCAAATTGCAATCTACAAATTAAACTCAGAAACTGCGGAAAACGCTGTGTCTACCATAATGGTCACTCTCTCTTTATATCCGTCTACATGAAGAGTCATTACATATCTTAATTCATATCAACGAGTAGAGACGACTGTGAACAGGAATTCGATTTAGAAAATTTGGAAATTTTGGATAAAGAAAATACCAGGAATGCCACAGTACTTTCTGGAGCTTGGCTTTAAGGTCAAACAGTGATCAACAGACATATTGATATTGAAGAAGTCTGTCAACCAATAAGATACACAAGAAACTAAAAGAAGACCAACGTTCACATCAACAGGGAAACCAATTGAAATATATAGGGAGACAATGACAACATTTAAGCAGGGATAACCAATCATGCACCAAGTTATCAGGACAAGTTACTGAATCACTTGTGGAAAAAATCCCACAACTCAATTCTTTCTGAAGTTTTTGTTGGTAGTGATATCTAGAATGACAACGAAAGCTTGGTGATTAATCCATCCAGCTCAAAGAACACAAGGTCATGAAGATCATCCTCCTGAGCTCTACGTATTACACATCATCTCAGAATTTGCATCAGTTCTAATGAATCAACTGACTGATGGCCATGACCAGCATATTTATTGCCCTTTGAGCAGTAAAGTATTATTAGTCTCAATTCGAATTTCGTTAGTCCCTTCACATTATACTTGCTTTCTAGAAATATTTTTTTGGTAAGCTGATTTCCCCTTTTGTATATTATAAAAATCTTAACTGCTAAAGTCTTGTGCTAGGCTTCAACTTTTTTTACTCATTCAGTTGTTCAATGCATATTGTCTGTAAATTTGTGAGAGTACTATCCTAACCACTTGATAATTTGCCCATCATTTTACTCAACGAATTGATATCAAATATATTTATAGTTCTCACGGTTTTCAACAATGCTTTGTGTCTCATAGTAAAAAACAATATTTGAAACAGGAATAACATTTGAAAATGTGATAGTGAAATGACAGAAAGAAATTCCGTAGTATAAAAGTAACGCCCTATGTAGCCACATAATGCATGTCAATAATTTTGTCTGTTATCTATAATACTTAGAGCAATTTAGACTTGAAATTTAACGTATGATGTAAATACTTTAGTCAGTTACTGTTTACCAGCGTTCTGAAGTTTTATGGAGCTCAAGTCATTTTAACCCATCTTCATGTTAACAATCTTCCTGATTGTATTTACCGAATGAATCACTTTGGCTGATGTTCATTTTTCACTAATTTTCTTTTGCGTTCATCCCGTACTGTTACCATATGTAGCCTGCTTTTATTTTCATACAAATTTTCTTGATCAGTATATACATAGTCAGTTTACTCCAGACAATTCAGAAGTTGTGATAAATATATAATTTTCATATTATGGATGGTCAGAATGAACTATTCTTTGAACCAGGATTTCGGTTTGCAAACATCTCATTGTCATACTAGATATAGTCATCAGAGCTTCAAAATAAAGTGAAGTAATTAGGATTGTACGGATATTTATGGTGCTTTACTATGGGTGATTTGACTGGTCGCCTAGAGAGTACGTGAGCCAGTGTTAGACTTAAATGGTTGACTTCCTGCCCCTCATTTTCTCAAACAGATGCAAATATATGATTGTTACATTTCTTCTGTTTGCTTGGAATGCATTGAGGACGCACTCTTGCGATTGGTTTGCCCTTTGTATTTGAATGAGGTGAAGAAGGTCATCTTGATCTGATTGGTTGACTCGCATTTATTGAAGAGGATGCCATATATTGACAGGTTGATTTATTCAAACTCAGGGTGCATTCTTTCCTATTGCTGGTTTGTTGTGTCTCACTGAAAACTTTTGTGTTCATTGCTTATGAATAGGAATTTGGCGAGTTGCACGTGAGTTATCTTGATCTTGTTGCTCGATGGCTCCCTTTCTGATTGCATGGATTGTGTACTTGCATTTGGATTGAGTGATTCAAGTAACTATTTTTTTTGTAATAGCCATATATATCGCTTCCACGTCGTTGTGACGATTTACTGTTAATTTACTTCAGTGCCATACAATGAATGACATATTCCAGCCTCTCTAGTAAAACTGGTGTCCATCCTTCGTCAGTTGGTATAATTGAAATATCTATGCATTCTTTGAGCGATTTCAATTCGTCTTCGTCATTGTGACTAAAATCATTATTTTTGGATTTGCAACTCACCAGAGAAACTGCTGTTTGACAAGTTTCTTGTAGTTCACCGTTTGTCAGATTCGTAGTTTTATAGGCCATTCACACTATTTGGGTTGGAATTTGGTTCTTTCTTTGACAAAGCTATTTTTGAGCTGAAAGTGGCCGAGAAGATAGGCTCATTGCTGCATCTACACAGGCTTTGTTGTTCAGCGTAGCTATCAGCTTTTCCAGTTTTCTTTTTCTCTTTGCGCTTCTCTACTTTTATTGTATTGGTAAAATGTATAGTTTCGGTTAGTTTTTTGAAGGCTTATTCTAGCAGAATCGCTTGTAGATGATTGCTTTTAGTATCAATTTTGTGTTAGTAATTCCATAATCGGTTATGGGTCTCTGAGGTTGTTACATGAGTCATCCTCTGACCACTTTACTGTGATTTTTCTCAAGCCAATGGGGTGTTATTTGGCAGTCTATATCTCAAGTTGGTTGATGAAATATACTAACGTGAACACTCATGCAGGAATAACAACCGTTCATGAGTGGAAGCTTACCTCTCGGCGAAGGTCTCACAACATCTAGCATGTACAAGTGCTTGGAATAGTTTTTGTCAGCAACATACTTGCTTAGTTGGATAATAAGTAGGCATTTCATAACAGTAAAAGAGAAGTGGAAATCGAATGGCTACATGCTACCTTTTATGAACTCCTGATGTTGACGATAAACGTATTTGTTACAGACATTGGCAGATAAATATTAAAAGGATATGTGACAGGTATTATTCTTATTCATGTAAGTACAGAATTTAGGCGCTATGGTAGAGTGCTATTTCCGATTTGACTAGTCTGTTTAATAATGGCATACAGTGAAGAATTTTATTGTTTGCTGGATGACGTTTTGAGTACAATTTATTGTCCATATGACCTTAATATGAATATGAGATATAAATTGTGCTCGAAATGTCATCTAGTGAATAATACAATATATCACTGTCGCATATCAAATAGACTAGCCTTATATAGAAATATTATTTCTTCTGGGTAAAGAGACAAAAACATATCCATTGAAGGTTTTCATTCATTATTCTATGAAAATTTATGCAAAGTTGCTTATTTCCTTGACAAATTCATCCAGACAAATAATTTGTATGGCTTTAGTTGAACAGTGTGAAGGTTAAATAATTTTTGCCATTTGTTCACTTGCAAACATTTTTAATAATCTAATCATTATATACATATCTATCTCACATTATATTGGCGTCTACACATCTGTTGTATCCAGTTTCTGGTTGTCTCATAATAGATTATATTTGCTCTTTCATTCGCGTATCTGTAATTGAATCATCTTTCAAAGTCTTTCTTGTCTGTAAGTAAATATATATCTAAAGGATGTATCTTTTCTTTTTATGCTGCTGAATTTTTGAATTTTTTTCACACCTAGTTTATCTCTCGCTCTGGATTAAAAAAGACATGAAAATTCATTTTCCTCATTTCTTTGTGCTTTTAGCTTCCTTTTCAAAGAGCTTCTGCGAATATGTCTACAAAGCACCAATTATTCTACACTTTACACATTGTACTAACTCTTTGGGGTTGAATCAAATTTATATATGAAAATGTGATTTCAAAATATGTTTATTAAATTTACTTTGGGTAGGATCCTTTTATCGACTACTTCTCTGGTAGCTGAGTTTACTTGTGCGGCACTGAAAAGACGAATAGTAGTAAGGATTTATGAGATTTCATTTTGTACCTCTTAATTCCTTATGTATATTTTGATGCATAAGATTTACCTGATTTTTTAGATTCGTAATCCACGGACGATAATAAAATGACTGAAACTCGTAGTTAGTTACCATTTGTAGGGAGAAGATGCGAGAAGAAACACTGGAAGAGGAAAGATAACGGTTTCCGTCATTCTGACAAAATACACGCATTTCTTTCTGTGGAGTGCGTTGAAAATAGTTACATTCTAAGTAACAGATGATGAAAAACGATTAGATCAACGGACCTCAAGACCTACAATTAAAATATATCAGTTAAAGTTCAAGCTTATAGGTCTCAGATTTTAAGTGGAACGACTATGACAAAAAGGAGAATTACCATAAAGTTTAGCAGGATATCGACTCTGTTAACTCATCTGCCTATTCTTTGACTTTTCAAGGTTTTTCTTACCAAGGACAGCTGGTTTGGTGGCTCTTTCTGCGTGATTGGTTTATGGAACCTAATATCTTTGATCTGTGTAAACTGAATGTTTGAAATTAATATCAGATGAAATCTACTAACTAAAGGTTACTTACAAAAAGAAAAAAATTTCACGGTACAAATTATTCTATTTTCATTCTTACCTGAAATCATATAAAGTTTGCGAAGCAACAGCAGCAGTTATTCAAAGTGTGACTAACGTTTCAGATAGCTTGGAGATGAGCAGGTAGTATTGGTTTCGTAAGAATCGCTCTACCAAGTTTATTAGTGTGCATCGATATCCAGCTGGCAGTCGTCCAACAAGTCCCCAGTAGGATAGGAGGTGAGTTCCAGAGTTCAGCAACAGACAATCCTAAGTTATTAACATGATCATAAGACTTGAACCAATCCTTCACCAACAGACATCATTGGACTTGTTTCTACAAAATGACAACTGATACCCTTTGTAAAGTATTAACTTCGAATATTCGCCAGCTATATGTTAATTCTGTGACATTTGGACAAATATATGTTTCATTCAAATCCTTCTCCGAAACCAGGTACGTGCGGAAGACTTATCTGAAACATGATGAAACAGGTGTGTTTGATTCCCATATTGGCCCCTAAAAAGGGAATACACCTGTTTCTATTTAGTATATAAGTGTTCTTCAGTGATCGGTTGAAGCGATATCTGCCTAATTTACCTTACAACATCTGAGGTACCATTCAATACTGATGAATCTCCGCCGCCTGCGATTTCTCACAAAACCTGTTTAAAAACATCGGCTTCCCACTCATTACCCAAATGTTATAAGATTGCTGATTCATGATTATAAAAAATGTTGTTGCTCTTGAATATTGTAGAAATTATCTCTTGTATTATAGCTCGTCATATCTTTCAAAGAATGTGCTATGCTCATGGAACAATGATATAAATTCATCATGACTAATCCTGAAATAGTCAAAGTATGATTTTTCGAAACGTTTCACTGTTATTCTCTAAATTGAGAGAAATATTTCTTGTGTTTATACCTATGCTGTTTTGTACAGGAATGTCACTGATGATAAAGTCAGGAAAGCAGTATCTTTTTTGATGTTCTTTTTTATGAGGCTAATTAACTTGTAACGTCAATGCAAAAATAAATCTAGTTTCCTCTTTAATTTTCCGGTTTTTTGTAACAGTCACATCCTTGAACAAGGATAATAAATTTTAAAGATGAAATTACCTTATGCTTTAAGGCATAGTATCGCTGAACGAATATTCAGTTAACCACGAGTATTATTGTCAAGTCAGTCAGTCAAGGTCAAACAATGCGCAGGATAAATTTTCAGTAATTTATTTTTGATGCTTTGGGATTGTCTATGCGATCTAGAATTAACAGAAATAGCAGAAGTAGCATAATGATTTCTGGAGAACACTGAACATGACTAACTCACAGAGAGAACTAAGAAAGACATGGAAAATGTTGTTAGCAAAAAACCTAATGAAACTTTTCTACAGCAGTAACTGTGTAGTTTATAATTTGTCCACTGAATAAATACTGACCTAGCAAGATAATAAACAAAGAGCATTAAAGGTCAGTTAATTGTGAAGCATTTTAAGAGAAATCCACAAACTTCCAGTCTTCTTTTCTACTTGAAAGTTGCATTTGAAAAAGTGTATAAAGAAGCTTAGACTCAAAGTTCAATTCTGCATCAGTTGAAAGACTTGAAAAACTAAGTATCAAAAGAAGATACTGTCGGATTTTATCCTTTGTCACTTGACATGATTAAATATTTATTACAATCCGTGAATTATCTGGAAAATCAAGAACGTAACAATGTTTTATACTTTTCAACGTTCATATTTTGTATTGCAGCAAGTTGCTGTGGCTCAGTCCACACACTTGTTTCAACTACTGCTGGGCAACTTCATGGAACAAACGTCTTCAATGAACTCTTCTGAATGAACTACGTGGGATATTACATGTTCGCCTATGAGCTTGTAAGAGTCAATGTATATCATGCACTGTCATCCTAATTAGGATGAAATTAGATTAGTTTTCTTCGCATCATAGACATAGGCCGAATAAATACATAAATCTTATTCTCTGTCAGACAGTTTGTATTATTTATAACGATTGTATGTTCTTGACATATTGACAGTTTTACACATAGCCCCTCTCCCCAAATATTCTTACCAAGAACATGTCGAAATAGAACTGGTATGTCATTGTAAACAGTAGTTCGATGCATTTTTCACGGAAAATACATTGTGTTTTTAAATATTTGGAGACTGAAACAATTCTTTTGTTCAACTTCAAAATTAATTTGCATGCGACCAAACAGCTTCATAAATAATGTTAGTTATGAGGATTGTGCTAGCTTGCAGCTCCATCATAGTTTGTTTATCTGATACCCTGTATAATAAAATTGTGTTGCTTCCCGGATAACATTCCTGATACAACATGGAGCCAAGACTGTGAGACATGTTTTATGTAACTCTAGTCTCCTTGACTACTTTGATACATTTAAAAGGATGATATATGAGTTGTAGGGTGTCTTTTGTTGGTCTCAATTTCTGTCCTGCTAGTTGTTTTTTGGTTTTCTTAAGAAATTTCATGACAGTTACTTTAACTCAGTCGTTATCAATATCTGATAATCGATTCAAATGCCAGGGCTTTCAATAAACTCTAGAAAGCACACCTCAATCCTGTTATCCTCTTAAGCTGTAGTTCAACATTACTTCTTAGTTCACGGATCGACTGGACTGTTTAGTTATTCAACAAGAAAATTTATCAATAATTAACAATATTTAGGTTAAAATCAGAGTGGAAGGATGAAAGATTGATAACAGAGTTGACTTCAGTTACCGTGGATAGATAAACACATGACAGAAAAGGTCACAGGACTGGCCCCAAAACAGCCTTTATACCATGGTATAGGAGCCGTCAAGACCGTATATTTAGTTTGATTGAAGCCTTAGCTAAATGAAAATTCAAACCTCCTTTGTGTATTCAAAAATAATTTGTCCTCACCTTCAACTTACCCTTGTGATCTTTATCTCATTTTAATGCCAAGGGAGGTGTGAAAATGTATTACTCCTCCTTATCATCCCTATATTTTCCACATTTTGTTTTATCTTATCCCACCCTATATTCATCCTTCGCATAAAATGCCTTGACAAGTAAATGTGTTACGTGAATACATCATATTTCTCCGATAACCTCCGTTTTCTTACCACACTATGCAAATTTATCAAACGGACTAAGTATTTCAAAGGTCTTAGGCTGGAGTTCATCATGGACTGACATTAGTTGGGAGAACACTTGAAACCTGGGAGTACTGGGCAGTCGTCTCGTCCTGATATGGGACTCCTCAGCAGCGCGCACACATGACCCCACGAGGGATCAAAGATAAGAAAGAAAAACATGGCCATAGCGATGCATGCAACTGCACATAACCACATAGTAGGATGGGGCAGGACGAAAATTCTTAAAACTAACATAGCAGAGTGAAGGGAAAGATTGGTAATTGAATCAACACCTAATAAATGTTACAGGAGTGGCCAACCACCTGTTCCGGGTATATGAAAAATCCGACTACCAATATCACAAAGTAGAGGAGGAAATTAGGACTATATAAGGGATGTCTCAAGCTTGTCTATTAAGGTTGATAAGGCTATGGACAATAAATTATGTTTCAAACGCGATTCAGTAATTAATACTGCTCCACTGTATGATAAATCTAATAAATCCATTAAAATGGAATTAAATCCTACTACGGTGCCCAAGTTTCACTCTTATATAGACTACCAGTTTGGAAATTTAAAAAGAAGATTAGGAAGTCAGAAGGGCTTCATGAAAATGCTTATGAAAATGTCTCACAAAATCGTGGAAGTGTGATCGTGTAGTCAACAAGTTAGTGAACAAAACAGTTACATTGTAAGCAATGGACTGGGTTTATTAAGAGCAAATTGTCTGAACGTAATGTTGTAGCCGACAAACTTTTTCAGGATCTTGTGTTTTTGTTTTCATCGCCAGCTGTGGGCGACGTCTGGTGTATTAGTTTAATTTCCGTCGGCGATTTTCGACGATTTCGATTGTTTTACTGTGGATTCAAACTTGAGATCCGTTATGTCTGGTTCTATAAACCCTGGCTTGATTCTGTTAATGCCAGCCGTTTTTCTTTTACCACAGTGTCCAACCTTGAGAACGTTTCTGATTTACTGATTACCTTAAAGGGCCCTTCATATGGGTCTCGTTGGTTTTCCCATGCCATAGTGTCAGATAAAAACATGAGTGTAGTTCGAGATGCGCTGAGGTACATATTCTTGGTTGTAATGATATCGTGGGTAATGAGGTTGTGTTTCACTCATATGGTGCCATAGTTGTTGCACACAGTCACGACCGGTGGAGCGGGTTAAAATATTCTCCAGGTATAATTGTAATGTAGTTCTATAAACTGACTCGACAGTATAGTAGCCAATGCCCCGCTTGACACTCGAACATATACCACGGAGATCTACTGGTTATCTGTCACTCTATTTGTCATCAGTCTTTACTGCAATCACTGCCGTTTTTGGTTGTCAATAGAACTTTCCGACCATACCATTGGATGCAGTAGTTCTTGTGGGCTTGATCCCGAGAATTTCGGTTGATTGTTGAAATAGACAACTCTGGAACTATGTACCTCTGTCTGCAGGAATGACACTTAGAACACAAAAGTTAGAAATCCAGTGTTGGATGATGCTTTTCGTTACTGCTCCGGTAGATATGTCATGCAGACGTTTTGCCATTGGTCATTTCTCAAATCTGTCTAAATCTGTTAAAATGTAACTGAAATCATGTCATGGAGGTAGTGGTCAAACAATGTTAGCATGTATATGGTCAAATCTACCGTAGAAAATCTTCCAGTAGGTAAACGAATATGTCTTTGCACTTTTAGCTGCTGGCACATAAACAAGTTCTTGATCACTGTCGAAGACAGTGATTCATATTTTGCTGGACGTATCGGTCAGTAACTAACTTAACCGTAGCTCAAATACAAGGGTGAGAAATCCCAAGCGTCTTAGAGAAGACTAGTCGTCTCACTGATACAGGCACAAACGGACGTGGTTTGGTCTTGGATATATCATAGGTGATAGATCCAGAGTTACCGGGCATCACTTTTTGAAAACCTAGTGAGGTGTTTAGATTGCCTCTTAACTGCTTTACGTCACTATCTGTCATCAGCAGCTTAGCCATTTCTACTTAGTCATTATGTTCGCGTTCCAAGACTTTTATGTAGATACGATACAAAGCATCAGCTGCCTCATTTTTATTACCTTTAACATACCTTATGTCCGAAGTGAATTGCAAAACAAATTCCAAATGCTGAACTTCTCAAACTTCTTAATCCCTTCTGTGAATAGCTTACAGTCTGTGAATACTGTAAAACTGTACCTTTCGAGCATAGATCTGAAATGCTTGATAGATAAGAATATATACAATAATTCTCTAACGAATGTATCGTATCATGAATGCGAAGCACTAAGTCTTTTGAAGAAGAAAGAGAATAGTTCTCATCGATAGTGGAAAAACCGTTGTAAAACTGTGCCCACAGTAACTTTTGAAGTACCTGTCATGATTGCTAGTGATGTTTTTAAATCACGACGACAGGGAAGAGTTTCAGAACTCACAGTAGCTTTATTTTGCCTAGAGCTTAATAGGCCGCTTACGTTATGTGAAATATTTTAGCTCGTTCTTGTAACAAATTTGTTAGCCGTTTGGCTATTCCAATCAGATATGAAACATTGATAGAAGTTTGTTAACCAAAACATTTGTGCATCTCCTTTTCGTAGGACCGACCTAACATCATTGGCACTAACTATTTGACCCAAAAACTGTTGGGATTCTTTGCCGAATTCACGTTTTTGCGGATTGATTGTTATGCCATATTCACTCACTCACTCGAAAAGCTTTCTCAAATGTTTCAGGTGTTTTGTTTTAGATGAGGTAGCTACTAGTAAACCATCTATGTGTCCACGGGCAAGAAGCAACCCACGAATTACCTGATCTGTAAATCTTTAACAGGTTTGAGCACCATTTTTCAAACCAAACGGTAAAGGAATAAATGTGAACAATCCGAAAGGGGTAGTGATTGACATTTTCGAAACACCACTGGGTTCCACGGGAGTGTAGATCAATCTTGAAAAAAATATTTGCTTTTGTCGTAAAGTTCATAAAATCATCCATGTACAGGATTGGATATCAGTCACGGACAGCGTGCTTATTTAACGTTTGATAATCATTAAAAATTAGGATTTCCCTACATGCCTTTTTAGGAACCGTGTGGAAGGGCGCTGATCAGGAGCTCTTAAAAGGTTGTTTAATTCTCAACTTCGGGAGCTTATCGAATTCTTGTCTTTTGGGATCCAAATGTCGAGGTTTCGATGAGACTGGAGAAGCTCTGGTAACGGTACGGTGCACCACTGTATGCTTTACTGAGAAATAGGTGTAATCCGCTCTTAGGAGCCTGGAAAACTCTTGCAGTAGCGCATCATACGCTGGAGTGCTATTTACTGAAGCTATGACCAAATGTTTTGTTTTTGTATCCGTAACGAAAACCGAGATAAAATATTCACTATTATACTTAACCATCTATGGTGGAGAGTCAACTAACAGTTCGTAGTGTCGAAGGAAATTTATATCGATGATAGGAAACGATGTATCAGCCATGAAACATCTCTACTGGGATTGAAAACCGAGGTCTAGAATCAGCGTTGTAGTCCAGTATCTGGTAATATTAGGTTTGTTCATCGATTGAAGCACTAAGGCCGGGTTGGGATGGTACACTTCGGAAGGCGTTGATGGGATCATGCTCACTTCTGCTCCAGTGTTAATCAGAAATTTAGCTCTGATCTTTTTATCCGTCATCCGAAACAGACGAATGCGTTGTTGTACGCCGGTGTAGCGTGATTGACATCTGTGTCTGTCAAGTTCTCACCAGAACAATTCCTAAACCGGTAACAGCAGACGTCACTTACCATCAGCATTTTTATTTCCTGAAAAACTAAAGGTTTTAAAATCACATGGTAACAGAAAACGACATGGTTCTTTGCCAAACTTCTTATAGAACCAACATGTGCTACTTTTTGACACAGTTTAACTGATGGTTTTCTCACGACTATGGGATCTACCTCTGGAGAACTTCAGTGACCGTTTGCGCAACTGCAATTTTGTCGTTTGTCCTATAAATGTATCATTCTGTCTCTTTAGATCAGCCATTTGGTCGTTCTGTGTCAGCTCAGCAGTAGTTTCAACCTGTCTAGGCATTCTTGCATACATGCGACCAACGATGTCGGCTTGTCTATCAATATCAATGTCATCTCCAACAGCTAGTATCTGTCGAATGCATGATGTAAGTTTCCGTTGTGAAAGCTCATAGAAGGTACAGACTTTGGATATGCCGTTTAAGTTGTTTTCAATGAATACACTACTTTTTAGTTGGCCAACAGCTTTGTGGTCAGGTAAAAAAGTAGCTTTTATCACGTTTTGCTGAAAAACATCATAAGACGTTTCTGGGTGTGGCTTATGCAGTTTCTCCCATACTTCTCCAATAACTTCCCGTTAAACAGAGACTACGTATCTGAACTTTTAAAGTTATATGATTAGCGATGAAGAAATGTTATAGAGGGAAAAACTATAAGTGAGAACCAGTAAACTTAAAAGAAGGCATAGGAAGACTAATGGCACCTACTGACCCTACATTCGAAAAGTCCTGATTATAACAGTCTAATGACATCAGCACTGGTGCAGTAAAATACAGTAGTGTCAAGATCCCTAGTATAAGTAAGAGAAATATAACAAAAAAGTAGCTGGGAATGTTCTCAGTATATATCCTTATAGTGTTCAGTTATCAGCAATTGTTGTTGGGATATGCAGTTGAAAGCAACAGTAGTATACACCAGTAAAACTACCAAAAGCTTGATCAGGTTGAGCTCACCACTTTATCTTTCTCTGGTATCTGATTCAAATTATTATATGAAGTTCTTGAAATGCTATCACTTTTCTTATTATTCCAGATACTACTGATCCACCTGCGTCAGACAGTGCAAGCAACCAAGGATAACATAAAGTTTAAACTGAGATGTTGTGTTGAAAAATGAGCCAACAAATTCGAAACCAATAGTAAGCAGTTAGGCTGTTCGTGGTATATATCAATATAATTAAACAAATGGTTATAGAATATGATAAATGTGCTACAATACTAGTGGATTCAAAATAACCAGATGACAACTTCAAGCCTTCAGTTCACTAGATTTTTGTTTATTCTAGCTAATATGTATTTGCTTTTCCGTCTTATCAGGCTCCATGTTTAAATTTAAAATTTCGATACAGTAGTAGCATATACCTGAAGTATCCATAACTGAATAATAAATGTTTTTCTGAAAATGGGGGAAAGTCATAAAACCTAATACTTGAGATTGATATAAAGCAAAATAAAAACTGATTGATTCAAGAATAGATAGTTAGACAGAAGGTCTGAAACCAAAATTAGGTCAAAATAATAGTGATAATCATGATGAGAAGAATGACAAACAAGACATGTATCGTTTCAGTTCGTTTTTCTAGAATATACTCTGATACTCTTCTTGCCAAGGTTGCTATGGGATACCTAGAAAGCCTCCTATGTTACATTTATCATAGAATTAAAATGTACTGTGATGTCCCTGCCCTAATTAAGGAAAAAGATACTACCCAATTAGATAAAAGTGATAAGGAGAAAGTGAAGCCTTCAAACTGGTATATTGTTAAGGTCTTTACCAATGAAACTCAAATAGTTATCACTTGGTAAATAGTAGCATCATCGTCAAGCAAAATGAACCTCACTGGACACTTATTAAGGAAGTACTGTGAGTACAAGTAAAAATCAGCAAAATTGTGTGAGTTACATCAAGGACTACTGAAAATGTTTGCACCATACATAGTTTGTCCATTGTTTAGTATATTCAAACTGTCACTCAGTCAAAACTTCAGTAAGGCGATGGATGAAATACTTCACTTCGGAATGCTTATGAACCTAAAAAGTGTTGAAATCCGTGCTAATCTGCTTTCTATGAATCAGCGAATTCATCGTTTGTGGTAGACAAAGATTAGGGATGAATCACTAACTCCTCCTGAAATTTGGTGTGGAAGTGGGAGTCGCAAGGCACAGTCTTGGAACACCTTCTATTTCACCTATACACAAGTGAACTATTTAGCATCATGAAGTCTCCCATAACTCTCTACGCTAGTATGAAACCTTCACGACGGTGAAGGGATGATGTACGTACAATTTTGATAAATCTAAACAGCTAACTGACAAGATCACAGAAATGGCTCATGCTTATCAACACAGACATGTATGTATCCATTTATTTGAGGAATACAGAAGACAAAGATAACGATGTTGATTGAATTCCTACGCCTTGACGCACAACGACTTGTGACCCACAGTAAGCCATGCACTGTGATCACAACAAATGACAATTAGCAGCAACGCAGATGTTATGGACAGTTTGATTAATATATGTAAATTTTACCAGGATCCCCTGCGATATATTCATCGCTTTATGTCAGCCTAGAATAGATAGAAACTGCGAGTAGTTTACTAGTAAATTACACACCAGCTGGTCATAAGCACGGAAAAAGAGGGAAGGTTGGGCATACGGCTAGCAACACCACACCAGAAAAACAATAAAATCACTTAAGAAACTTCAAAGCCTAGAGAAAATCTAACACATAAAATTCAAATTCTTTCTCGATGGTACTGGTGAGAGGAAATGACGCCGGTTCGTGAAAAACTTAGAGAAGAAAATTGACCGATGTGTATTATATCTCCCGATTAAAAAAACTAAGCATGACGGCATCGAAAGTCCGCAAAACGTAGGGAACTAACAGGCTACCCAGATTCTAAATGAGATGAGGAGGTATGGCATAGAATTACAGGGCTGGGAATCTATGAAAGCAGATGCATTAGAAGTGGACTCTCCAAACTGTCAACTGCAGACGAGTCTATAATCTACTCCGATATTGTCACCCAGATGACAACCATGAGTACAGCATACTGAGTTTTCCAGTGGCTTTCATAATGTCCCCCTGCCAACAGCATCAAAGGCTCTCTCTCTCTCTCACGCAGTGGGAACCAACCTCCTCCTCCAGCATCAGGATCATGACAGCAAGATTCAACTCAAGTGGAAGGAAAGTCACAACCACACAATGCTACGCTATGCACCTACAAATAATGCAGATGGAGGGAAGAAGGAGGAATCCTTCAGACAACTGAAACCAACACTGGACAAGACTCCACTCCACTTGGCGACATCGAAATGCATTCCAATGTATGGGGTGAAATGAGTGCCAAACTGGGAGCAGACAATACAGGAAGAGAACTCATCATAGATCGAGAAGCACTCGGTGAAATGGTGAATGAGAATGGAGAACTGTTTGAAGACTTCTGGGCATTCAACCATTTGGTGATTGGAGGCAGTGTGTACAAACTCAAAGATATTCACAAGGCAGTGACATGGATTTGATTTCACCGGACACCGGGATACACTAAAAGTCAGATCGATTTCATCTCAATGTGAAGAGAGTGGGGATGGAGACGCAGTCTACTGGACACAAGATCAGATGAAGAAGAGGAGCAGATGTAGGTTCACACCAGTCACTTGCTAGTGCAAGCAACCCACCTTCAAAACTGAGTTGAAAGCCTTCACAGGAGCTGGTGATGATAGACCACAGGTCAAGTTCAACGCCCACCCAGAACAGAAAGTGAACTGGAGGACGAAACTACAGAGGACATCTTCACGTCAGTCAGTCATCTGGACAAAATGGAAGTGGAGACATTAAGCAACATCGGAGGAGGAAGCTGAGTGGAAGAGCACTGGAACTCTTTGAAAGCGATGTGGAAGGGAACCTGCATAACCGCGTTAGGAAGGAGGAGGAAGAGGAAAATAAAGAAGGAATGGACCTCGATGGACACATGGAAGCTGACAGAGGTGGGAGAGGAAGATGTTGATGGTGAAGCGGAAGATAAACCAGTGCAATGCTGTGCTGTGCTGTGCAGGGATGAACAATGAAATGAGGAAGTGAACACGTTCTACAAAACACTAAACTGGACAAAGAAGTGAAGAAGAGTGTGTGCGGAAAGACAAAAGACACTTGTGTTACACATTGGCAAGCGAATCAGAACAGGCTGTTGGTAGGAGAGACCTGATGACATTGTATCAAATGACCAGGTTACTTACTATCTGGAAGGGAAGAGATCAACGCAGATGAGACCAATGAAGGATGATAGTGAAGGGAACTTAGTCACCTTGGGGGAGGAAGAAAGGAAACGATGGGCTGACCACTCGAAGAAACTCTCGAATCGACCATCACCACCACCTTCAACTTGTTTGGAATTACCACCTGCAGCCCAGCCACATAGCCTCCAGTGAACACAAGCCCTCTAACAAAAGAAGAATTTACTGAAATCTGGGAAAGCAGGAGGATCAGATGTAATTCCTCCTGAAGCACTGAAAACAGACGCAGAGACAACAGCGGACAAGGACACACCAGTATTACAGAAGGTTTGGAAGGAATGATGGAAGGAAAGGTACCTGCCGAATGGAAGAGTGGCTACCTTGTCAAACTTCCAAACAAGCTTGACCCAAGTGTTTGCAAGAACTGGCGCAGGATCAAGCTCCTGTCTACTTCCAAGCAAATACTAAGCCATATCATTTTAGAGAGACTAAAAGATGCTCTGGATTCAAAATTACCACCGGAACAGGCTGGTTGGGCTAAAGAAGAACAAATCATATGAGGATAAAATTGTAATGCGACGCTACACTACGCATGATCATAAAACAGAGCATAGAATGACAGTCAGCCGTACCTGTGCCTCACCTTTATCGGCTTTGAAAAGGCCTTCAATAGCGTTGAACCACAAGTAATTTGGCAGACAGCTGCTTCAACACTACGGAATGCCAAAACCCTTCATCAACCTCATTGAACAGCTATATGAAGACGTTACATGCCAAGTGATTCACAACGGACAATTACAACATGCTACTGAATCCCTATGTTCCACTAGGAACCCAAAGAATAAATGGTAATAAAATTAAATAGATGAGAACTTGCAAGTTCTGCACCAGTGGCAAGCTCTATTTTGAAAGTTGACTCAGACTTTCCGCAAGGTGTTCAGAGGATAACTACTGGTATAATTCCTCTAGTGGGTATCTAGGTCCATATAAAATGCTGTAGCAGCTAAGCTTCTATTCCTTATAGGATACTAAACTGCAAAGAGACTTAATCATGTGATACAATATTTTTAATATGATTTAGGACATGATCGGTGTTTTTATTTATCCCCTTCGATGTTGTCGGGGAATATATTAAGAAAGTTCAAATGCTAGCAGTGAATATGGACGCAGTGCAGTGCTGATTTTCACTTCTAGCAGTCAACTCTTGAGACCAACTCTTCGAATGAAATGCTGTCTACTTCATCAACTGACTCATTCAACAGAAGACTGGATAAACACGGAGGTTCACATCAAAGATTTGACCAAGGCTGTGATATACCACAAGGTGGCAGATAAAGAAATTAAGGGATCAGTGGATTCCAGCCGAGTGTTTTTATGTTAACGTGCTCATCCCGAGACTTTACAGTTACGGACTCGATGATTCACGGAGTTGTGGGCATGCGTGACTGTAGAGTCCCAAACAAGGAAGAAACAACTCTTCAGTATACACAGGTTTCTATGGTTCTCCAAATGATTTCAATCTATGGTGAAATCTAAGTTTTAAATAACATATCTCTTTACATTTGTAATGACGAAATTTAATAACCATATTATCATCGCTTTTGATCACATCTTCAAGCGCTTTTATTTTATAAGAATGTTGGTTGAATACAAAATCAGTAATCCAACTTCTTTAAACTATCCTAGAAATTTTCATTTTCTTAGAATGAGTACAAGGAAATTGTTAGATGAAACCACGTTCAGTTATTCGATCCTCAGTTTTGGCACCGTTTTATTGGCAGTTTCCTAGGTCAACAGTAGGGGAATTATCAAACGTCTTCTATATTCAGATAAACTTTTTTTATATTTGGAGAAAGTTATTAAGTGATTCACCGGTTCAGATTCCTCTATCTTTATTTCTTTTTCTTTGGACCAATCACATGTATGGCTTTTCTATTCAGATAATTGATTAGTAATAACTTTTATTTCACTCACCATCCTGAAATATGATTGGTTGACGAAATGACCAATAGAAATGAGAGCCAAGTACTGATTTCAGCACGCACTGTGAATTTATGACCTCAAAAGAATTACGCTTATAAACAATGATTACGTCAGAATGATTACAATGCACTTGTCCCGTTTATTTATAATGTAAGCAAATATTTCGGAAATGATTTTTCACGCTTACTATTAAGAAAACAGTGTGAACCCAATATTACTATGATTTAAGGACTTCAACGTGGAATATAAGATACATTATTTCATGTTTGATTGGATTAGTGAAGCTTTAAGCAAAGCAGTCATTACACAAAATTAACGTGGATTTCTACAATAAATATTTTTCAACAACACATGAAGATATTCCTATGAATTGGTTTACGGTTTAGGTAAGTGACTTTTAGAATAACTTCATACGCTTTTGGTGAATAATGTGTAATCGACTTCAGTAGATCGAAGGGATTGAATAAGAAGTGGGACTATTGCAAGATACCCAACTTTTTGACTTATTTTACGATATTCTAGATGCATTTCTCACTTCTTATATTTATTATTTGGGTATAAGGTTATATTTCTATAAACGTGACATTTTTATTTAATTTTGCTAAGTTATCAGACTGAGGTAAGAGAATATTCGTCAGAAAGTTCAGTTCATTATTTATTCTTATGTTCAGAAGCCGGGTTGCATGAATTGCCTATATACGAACATCAATCAACTTCATTTGCGTCTCGACCTGATAGTTGTTGGATATAAAGGGAACTAACAAGACAAAGGTTATAGTTTGAAAACATAATTCGCCGAATTGTGAATGACTGAAGAAAACAAGAGTATTCAGGACATATTTGCACGATGAAACTGGGTCTATCAACCGAAACCGAAGTCAAATATGAATTTCATAGGGCAGAATTCTTCAAAGCCCCATCAACCAGTTTGATGGTGTCAAAAGTTGGAGACTTAAAGAGCATAGTGATGCTAACGTAATGGTAGAACTTAAAAACTGCGGTAGTGTATGGTTGCATGCTGAGTTGTTTATTTAGTATAGAATACGGAGAAACAAACTCATTTACTCGGAGACGCTTCGAGTAGGATTTATTGCTCATAATCATACAAAAGTAACCATATGACTTCAAAAATGTACTTACTCCAACAGCCCTTGTTTACTTCATTTTACTGTTATAAAAATTTCCAAATATCTGCGATATACCATGAATCGCTCATGTTACGTGTTAGGTGTTGATTCAGTGAATAAGAATTTTGTAATCTGTGTCTCCCGTCACCTAGTTATATTAGATTTTAAAACTGTTGGCTCATCCCATCCTAAAAGTATGTTGTGGGTAGGTGTATGCAAAGCGATAGGCAAGCTTTCTACTAAATTATTAAACTTAGTAGGACTTATTAATTTGAATTTCGCTAAATTTTTGTGCTCCCCTGTCCTAACTGACTCTCGAAGGCTACCGTGACATATATACTTAACCTCACCATCTTACCTAATTCTATCTGCTTGGTCTTTTAGCCGACAAAGTTCCTCTCTGGGTTTGTGAGTTTGAGCGCTACTTCAGTCCCAAATTTTTTAGGAATATTGCTAACAATTCCTAATAAATATGATAACATCACAGAAGATTTGAATTTCCTCTCTCGCAAGTTTTAATTCTTACTTTTCGCGCTCTTTTATTGTTTCTGTAGACTTTAAAAATACTCTGAACTGTAGTTATTGAGTAATAAAGTCTCTTTAATATGTTTGGGTTCTTCGTTAGACCTGTCTTACTAGTGAGACGCCTTGCTCAATTATTTGGAAATTTTGGAGAGCTTACCTTGATACATACAAGGTGGGACGATGTGAAGTTCAAGTATCTATTCTACTGAGTTAGTTCCTGACAGACACTGATATTCAAACTGCCAGCTTCTCTCTTCTTAATTTTATAATCTAACATAGGTTAGCCTGCTTCTCCATTTTATAACTCATTAGCATATTCAGCTACATCTGGTGCCATGTTAATACGTGTGAGTAAACTCTGTATACATTCTGATTCAACAAAGTAAATGTATCATTTACATATCGTCACCATGTTTTTGGAATGGATCGAAATGTTCCTGATGCCGTGTTTTGATAACTGTCTACACACATATATGGTGCGATCGATGATACCGAAGATCTTGTTGCTTCTCCTTCTGTTTGCTTGTACATTTTACCTTGAAAGTTGAAGACTGTGGAAAGAAATATATTCCTTTTTAATTAGGCTTTCATCTTCGGCTCTGCACTATCATATATGTTTACAATTAATATCAAAACACCAATTAAGTGGTGGGTTTGGCTAACAGTGATTATATATTTTGAGGAAGTAATGAAGGTTGTTAATTAAGAAATTAAGATGCAAATAATCACCGTAGTAATTATGCGGGTTAGAAGTAGTAATTATGTTAATGTAGAGTGGGCTATTCTTTGGTAAACAGCACAGTAAGTGGTAAAGGAAATAAATTATTTTCTGATTGGTCATTGGTAAACATGAGAATAAGGAGGCAAAAGAATTCTGACAGAACAAGAGGAAAGGAAGGGTACAAAGTAATACTCAAGGTAGCATCATCTTGACGGTCATGATAACACAAGTGGTTGAACAAACTTCTTATGAATACAAAGGTTAGAAGTAGTTTTCATCATGGAGTGACCAGTTGGAGAACCACTGAAAATCTGGGAGCACTTGACGGTTAGGTTAGGTTTGTAAAAGTGGTTCGCAATCACTTCCAACATTGGAAGAAGATGAATGAGTAGCGTAGCATACGCTAAATGATTTCAGATGTTTTAATAGTATCCAATTGATATTCACTGTCTACTTGCCTCCATTGTTATTTTCCAGTGTCCCTATTCCATTCCTGAAGGAGGTCAGTTGCAGCCGGAATAGCTCAGTGGTAGCAGGTGTCACTGGCTGCCACACTGGATCACATGGATTTGAATCTCGGAGGGGACAACATTTCCCTCGGGGTGGCAGATACTCCTTGCTGGCAAGTGCTAACAAGCAAGAAACCTAGGTCGAGGGTTTTTTACCGATCACTTTCAACCAACTAACACTACTGAGTTGCGTTGCTTACTCTTTAGGCAAGGAAATCCTTTCCACAACTAGTTGGTCATGTGATGAATAAGGTTTTAATTCGACTAATTTACTCTAGTTAAAATATCTAGGAAGCATATTCCACGTATGCGGAATCAAACACTTTTAATGGAAGTAATTGTGTGTTCCTTTTAGGGCTCTTGCATTATCATCATGAATGATGGACTTATTACCAAGGTTGATCTTAAGAATAATGGGTTACGGTCGGGTTGTTTAGCTAAATTACAGTGAAACCTAGTGCCTTACCACTGGTAAAGTATTAGCTAGTTTTTTTTACACTGATTAAATGTTTAAGTTAAACCTGTACTATCAACAAAATCAGGTAAGTTAGTGTAGTGTGACTAGTTGTACCGAATTAAGATGCGAAAAACTAAACGGGGTACTTGGTAAGCGTAATCTTCTCTCTGGTTAGCTTTATTAATTTAATTTTTGTGCCTATGGTTACTTGGTGGCAAGCTTTTGCAAGTCTTTTATTTAGGTTTCCTTGATGTCCATGGTATATCAGCAATTTTCATCTGTTTCCTCAGCAAAACTGATACTTTTTCATAGTTTCAAATTCAAATTACTTACTGTTTCATCAAGAAGCTCTAGTTTTTTTTGGCACCATGGATATACCTTGAAGTGACAGTCAGTGAAGCTAAGGTATAGGACTTGGAGGTATCTAAAATGAAAAATAGTATGTGCTTACAGGCTGTTCTTTTATCTTTGAAACCACCGGAAAGTTGATGAATAGATTTCATTATTTATATGATGAAAGAACCAGACTGTTTGTTACTTAGAACAAACTAATCATGTATGGTTTTGGTGAAATGATTTATTTCATGTTCATCGTCACAGTAAACAAACATTATCAAAGCGGCTAATGGAAGTCGCGACAGGATAATCAAGTTTATTTCTTGTTCAATATCTATTGGCATTGTATGTCCTGAACATGTCGATAGCTTTATCATAGATCTTCAGTTCATTTTGAATTTTGATATCTAATGGCTAGTGGAGTACATAAATGTTTAGTGTACTTGTCTAAAAGGCTTTATTTGGTCTACTTATATCCTTTGTAAAGTAGTCATACGAAATGTTAAGCATGAAGTTAACTTTCTGGTGCACTTGAAAATCCGTTTGTGACAATTCATGATTCATAAAGTTGCGACAAAAAGTGATTATCTTGTCCATACTCCTCAAAGTTTAATAAAGATCTAATCGTGCAAACTGTTTAATCATCAGTAAATTCATTGACAATATATTTAGATAGAATTTAGCCTAGAATTCTTTTTCGCTGCCTAATATGTGTACCACCATTTTAATAACTTGTCTGCCCACTTCGTTCGGGTTCAACAATCCTTATGCAATTGTCTCTTTCCCTAAAGTTTTATTTGAGGACCATTAGATAGCATGATGTATGTGAATTCTAAATAAGTACAAAGTATTTGCTATCTACCGCTGAACTTCGTATACCCCGAAAAATGATCTTCCATAAACATAATTACATGACATCAGCAGATTATTGAAACATTATCTATTCAGAAAAAGAATAAAACTAACTAACGGAAAGTCTTAAACTGCTTTTTTTAATGGAAACGGGATTTCATAGTCCGGGCATCTGTCTCGTAGCCAATGAACAGGTTACCAGTTCTAACCTCATCCTGACGGCTAAACTTTGAAAAATAAGTGATTTCACCAAGATCGCCATAGGGTTGTTAGGGCTTGAAGTGTTCTTTAAGAATTTGAAAGAGGACAGTTGATTTTTGCCTGCTGTTTTGGTTTTATCCTTTTCCTTTGTAGTCTCATGTGAATGCACATTTCTCCGCAGTTTTTAGGACTCTGAATCATGAAGAATGTAACACCACCTTATCATTGTCCCAAAGTTTCCTATATTTCCACGAAATCTTGTTCTTAGTTAGTCGGAATGATGTTCAAGTGTACTGATACAATACCTGTGAATTTTGAGAACCTCTCATTTATTCATATCCTAGTATCTTTTACTTGGAAGATATGTGACAATCGTGGTCGACGACTGCAGTCAGTATACAGCTTGTATTATAACATTTACCTCTGGTACTAGTTCATGAACTTAATTGTCAGTCTGTCTAACCATATTTCAGTATATCTCTTAATCTCGTTACCCTTCACTGTTGCTCACAGTTTAATGATTTCAGACTATGATCCTCGCAAAAAATTAGCTTATCCTGTTGACCTATGTTACATCTTTTATACTTCTATTTTTATTTAGACTCGAATTTGGCCATTGTAAGAGGATTCCACTTCTAAGGTGTTTTTATGTCAAATAAGAAATGAAGTTTCTGTTTTTTACAAATTTTAATGAGATAGGCTCATATCTTTTGATAGCATTAAACTCCTCATTGATTTCAGTATGCTGACGGGTCACTGCCTTAAATATAACTTTGTCTCTTATTTTACCGGTTACTGAAAATAGAGTTGAATAAGTATACTTTCAGTTCACGACTCTGATACAAAAACACTCCAGTAACCTCTTATAATTTAAGTCCAACCGCACCCTACAATATAATAATAAGACAGATGTGAAATAAATCAGAAATGAGTTTCCTTTCTTCCAATTCACATGGGATTGAATACCTAAAATGAATGACTGACGGTAATCCACGAATTCAAACAGGTTTATATTATATTTCTTTCAGGTCACAAGTCCGAAGATAATTTTGTCTTACTACAGAAAATCTGAGATTTTTCGAAGCTTTTTTCTGCAATATGGGAGCAAAATTTTGTCAGTACAAAAAACATGATTTAAAAGTTTATTACGTTTTACTGCTGCTGGTCCAACAATAAATATGAACAGAATGTTACTGCTTGAAAATCGATGGTAGTTACTTCTTCTATTCCTCACTAATTCTTTCTATTTAAGGTTCAAATCCACTGTGCCACTTTCCAGTGCTCTGACATTATTATTTGCTTGCGTAATTTTTAATATTAGGTTTGTTAACTTCATCAACATTATTCATGCAAATAAACTCGTCTGGCAATGAAACCTTCACGATTAAACGCAAGATGCAGCTTGCTATGTTCGGAATATAATAATTTTTGAATGCTTTGAAAGCCAACTTTACAGACCACAGTGAGTGTAAGTGAACGGTATTGATGAACATATCTTGTTTCATTTAGATTCTTTTGGCCGTGAAAGTTTCTAATCGTTGTTGGAAACCTATAAATAGGTCAACAGGGATACATTTTTAAAAGAACATTATTATCAGTTTACTAAGATGCCGATAAGTTTCAAAGAGGTTCTGTATCTTCATTGTTAGAGCTGTCAATATGGTGACGATCTTAAGCTCAGGCGGGAAAATTCATAGATGCTAAAGTTTTTCAATTTCATTTGGTCAAAATACTTTATAAATGCATAAGTTTATCAGATGTCAGTTTTCTAGAGTGAAGTGTTCACTGGAGTTAGTGGAAAATACCTTAGGATAGATGAAGTATATCTGGACGCCAATTACATAGAAAAGTTGAAGTGACCCCTTTTTAAATTTGATTTTATATACTTTAGATCCAGCATTAGTAGTATTTTAGAGATATGGAACAGAATATCAAAAATTAGGCGTGTATTTAAGAAATGGAAATGAAGGTTGTGTTTACATTTATTCATATCTTGGATACGCATTAACCGCGCCTGTCTGATGGTGTCAAGATATTAATCAGACTATGATCAGAAATTCAGTGTTCTAATTTTTTTCCAGATGTTGATGTTTGAAGGATTTTTGGGGTTAAAGAATGCGCCTGTTTAGTCCTTCACCGTTTTGCCATGTCGTATCTTGAGTGAATTCCCTATGTACCACTTTGTTCATCTTCATTGCTCTTCTTAACTAAGTACCATTGTTTCAATTCCATAGCCATTCAGAATATTTTGATTGTATGACTGATTGATACAGGCATATGTACCTTTGTTTCGCTACAAAATTTGAAAACAATCTATTCCGAGTGATTTTCGCTCTCCGATAACGTTTCTATTCAGTTGAAACTTTTGTTAACAACAAGGTTCATTGTCAAAATCTACACACAAGTGTAGGCATTTTTATTAATTACGTTTAAGATTAGCTGATAGACTAAAATTTTAATCAGTTAATGAATTCATTTTATTGTAAAACTTATTGGTACTGTATTCATGCAAATCTATACTCATACTGCTTTTCACGTAAGTCTAAACTACTATACTGTTATTTATTAATGTTTAGAGGTGATTAGTTAGACAACACAAAACATTGAACATTGAATGATATGAAATAACAGTATGAATATATCATGGAGACAAGCAAAACTTAGAAGCTATTCAACATAAGTTAAATTATACTATGAATTATCAAAATTGTTATTCAAAATCAAGTTGGTCTATGATTTGTTTAAAATATTCTTCTTTAAAACATAGGTCGGTAAATTGGGTTAAAGAAAATGTCTATACCAACCTGGATATGAAAAATATTAATTAGTAATCGAAGCACTCGATAGTTTTCAAGAATTCAGATTTATATTTGTGATCGGTTAGATAATTAATATTTTCAGATCAATAGTTAAGAATATAATATCACGTTGTATGTAACGGCTTCATATCATGAAGACACTTGGAAACCTTGAAAATACACATAATGTTGCAATTCTAATAGCCTCAATACTTCAAAACAATGATTCTACTCAATGATCAAGCTGAATTCTGAATCAAAAGAATCACCTTGGAGGTGAACATGTAGGAATGTTGAGAAGTATGGAGCCATTGGATACGACTGTCACTGAAATGTCCAACATTAATTTACTCTACTTGTTTCCGCGTGCACATTCAACTTTACACGTGCCAGTAAGGTAACTCGACGTCTTCAGATTAAAGCACATTCTATGTGAATACTGGTGTAGATTGAACTCAAGACTTAATTGTCGACAGTAGCTCAACAATTTAGTGAGAATTACTGATACTCTTACCAAATGTAGACATTGATAACAGCGTAAAAAGCTTACTCGTGAAATCTGAAATGTAGCATAGGGTGATTGGCGGAAATCTTTAGAGAATGATCAAATTTCTCGAAAATCAGATGACTTTCAAAATGCAAGCGACTGAGGTCAAGGATTTATTGAAGTAACTCCTAACATACAACACATATAATTCAATAAAAAGCCGATGTGTTTAGATGGATGCAATAATTCTTCTTTCGAGTTTGAGAAATTGAAAGCCATGAACACATCAAGAAGGACCAAAATTATTCATTGGTTTAATATATATATAGGCATTTAATGAACCTGCAAGGCTACTCATATTCTTAATGAGATGAGGAGGTATGGCATAGAATTACAGGGCTGGGAATCTATGAAAGCAGATGCATTAGAAGTGGACTCTCCAAACTGTCAACTGCAGACGAGTCTATAATCTACTCCGATATTGTCACCCAGATGACAACCATGAGTACAGCATACTGAGTTTTCCAGTGGCTTTCATAATGTCCCCCTGCCAACAGCATCAAAGGCTCTCTCTCTCTCTCACGCAGTGGGAACCAACCTCCTCCTCCAGCATCAGGATCATGACAGCAAGATTCAACTCAAGTGGAAGGAAAGTCACAACCACACAATGCTACGCTATGCACCTACAAATAATGCAGATGGAGGGAAGAAGGAGGAATCCTTCAGACAACTGAAACCAACACTGGACAAGACTCCACTCCACTTGGCGACATCGAAATGCATTCCAATGTATGGGGTGAAATGAGTGCCAAACTGGGAGCAGACAATACAGGAAGAGAACTCATCATAGATCGAGAAGCACTCGGTGAAATGGTGAATGAGAATGGAGAACTGTTTGAAGACTTCTGGGCATTCAACCATTTGGTGATTGGAGGCAGTGTGTACAAACTCAAAGATATTCACAAGGCAGTGACATGGATTTGATTTCACCGGACACCGGGATACACTAAAAGTCAGATCGATTTCATCTCAATGTGAAGAGAGTGGGGATGGAGACGCAGTCTACTGGACACAAGATCAGATGAAGAAGAGGAGCAGATGTAGGTTCACACCAGTCACTTGCTAGTGCAAGCAACCCACCTTCAAAACTGAGTTGAAAGCCTTCACAGGAGCTGGTGATGATAGACCACAGGTCAAGTTCAACGCCCACCCAGAACAGAAAGTGAACTGGAGGACGAAACTACAGAGGACATCTTCACGTCAGTCAGTCATCTGGACAAAATGGGAGTGGAGACATTAAGCAACATCGGAGGAGGAAGCTGAGTGGAAGAGCACTGGAACTCTTTGAAAGCGATGTGGAAGGGAACCTGCATAACCGCGTTAGGAAGGAGGAGGAAGAGGAAAATAAAGAAGGAATGGACCTCGATGGACACATGGAAGCTGACAGAGGTGGGAGAGGAGGATGTTGATGGTGAAGCGGAAGATAAACCAGTGCAATGCTGTGCTGTGCTGTGCTGTGCAGGGATGAACAATGAAATGAGGAAGTGAACACGTTCTACAAAACACTAAACTGGACAAAGAAGTGAAGAAGAGTGTGTGCGGAAAGACAAAAGACACTTGTGTTACACATTGGCAAGCGAATCAGAACAGGCTGTTGGTAGGAGAGACCTGATGACATTGTATCAAATGACCAGGTTACTTACTATCTGGAAGGGAAGAGATCAACGCAGATGAGACCAATGAAGGATGATAGTGAAGGGAACTTAGTCACCTTGGGGGAGGAAGAAAGGAAACGATGGGCTGACCACTCGAAGAAACTCTCGAATCGACCATCACCACCACCTTCAACTTGTTTGGAATTACCACCTGCAGCCCAGCCACATAGCCTCCAGTGAACACAAGCCCTCTAACAAAAGAAGAATTTACTGAAATCTGGGAAAGCAGGAGGATCAGATGTAATTCCTCCTGAAGCACTGAAAACAGACGCAGAGACAACAGCGGACAAGGACACACCAGTATTACAGAAGGTTTGGAAGGAATGATGGAAGGAAAGGTACCTGCCGAATGGAAGAGTGGCTACCTTGTCAAACTTCCAAACAAGCTTGACCCAAGTATTCGCAAGAACTGGCGCGCAGTCACGCTGCTGTCCCTATCCACCCGGAGTAAGCAAAATGTTATACCCCATCATCCCGAAGTGACTAAAAGATGCTCTTGACTCAAAATATGACCGGAATAGGATGGCTGGCTGGCTGGCTTCAGGAAGAACGAATCATGTGCAGGTTGAATTGCAACGTAACGCTACACAACTCATGATCATAGGACAGGGTATGGAGTGGCAGTCAAATGTGCCTGTACCTCAACTTCATCGACTTTGAAAAGGCTTTCGACAGCGTCGACCGAGAAGTAATTTGGCAGACAGCTGCTTCAACACTACGGAGTGCCACAATCCTTTATCAACCTCATTGAACAACTATATGAAGACGTTACATGCCAAGTGATCCACAATGGAAAGTTCAGCGACGCCTTTGAAGTGCAGACAGGAGCAAGACAAGGCTGCCGCCTACGATCACCAATGATCTCCCTGATTGTGGTGGACTGGATTATGCAGTAAGCCGTGAGGAGCCGTGAGAAGATGGGCATACGCCGGACCAATGAGGAGAGCCTAGAAGATTTGCATTTCGCCGCCAATGATGATTTATGTCTAATGTCTTGTCGCACAAACTCGAAGATCTACAGGCAAAAACCAACAAGTTGATAGAGGAGGCAAGGCAGCGAAGACGGGAATTCCTTCAGGTGAATGTAGAGGAGACGGAAGTGATGGAGACACGCAACCAACCACCACCAACATCAACAAGCACCAACCACCATCAATGGGAGAAACCTGAATGAAGTAGCCTCTTTCACCAGCTTAAACAGCATCGTTTCAACTACAGGCGGCGGCACAGACGAGGATGTCAAAACCAGGGTCGGAAAAGCAGGACGGGCTTTCACTAATCTGAAAACAGTGTGGAGATCTACTGCACTCAACACAGAGAACTAGGTCCGGATTTTCAACACCGGTGTCAAGTCACTGCTTCTATGTGATGATTCAGAAACTTGGCGAGTCACGAAAATCATTTCCAACAAACTACAGACATTCATCAACAGCTGCCTACGCTCGCTCGATACTGAAGATCAGATGGATTGTCAGAAAGAATAAGCAACAAGGAACTCTGGATGGCAACAAACCAACCAAGGACCTATCTCCTAACAAAAATGCAGAATAAAGTGGAGATGAATCGGGCATACACTAAGGAGACCATTCGAGGACATCACACGACAGGCCAGGCCGTCGAGTGGAATCCAAATGGGAAACGAAGAGTTGGGCGTCCAAGGCGATGATGACATGGAGGAGATGGTGTGAGGAAGAAATGAAAGCTTGTGGGCAGTGGTGGAGCCAGGTTGAAAGGACTGCAGAGAATAGAGTGTAGTGGAGGCGTGCTGATGAAGCCCTATGTCCCACTAGAAACTCAGGGGACAAATAATAAAAATAATAATAGTTATTAGATAGACAGGTTTCAAGGACCTTTAAGAAGCTTAAAGGTTTTCTAGAAGCTGAAGAAATAAATTTTTCATTGATAACGACTGATACGATAGTATGTGGTGTATCTTATTGTATGGAAATTCACTGTAGCTATTCTCCAAATATTGTTAAAAAATGCTTTTATACGGTAAACTTTAGAGTGTCCGAACGCAACAGACCTTCTTTTCCGAGTAAAATACCTTATAAATGGGTAAGGACTGAATTATTTCTAAGCAATGGCTTTTATATGTCTTGGCTATCCTATCAGAATGTAAAGTCGTGTTTCTAATAAAAATCTCTCTCAGGCTGCATACAAATGACGGCCACATATTTGAAAAAGAATGAATATTAAACGCTGAGATTTCTGTCATACTTTTCCAAACTATTTTACATCAAAGCGTGATGTTGACGAATTGAAAGACAGTGCTTCTTGTCATACTACTTGATAAACAACTACTAAGAAAAGAAATTAATAATACGCTTAAAAATGTGTTAATGATAAGATTTATAACAGAAATTTAAAAAAGTAATTATTGAAATTAAAGTCACGAAAATTAGTGTTCTCGCCAGTGATTGAACTCAGAACTTTAAATTCTCACAGTGAATGTATTGATCATTCAGCAACATGTCAGTGTTCGGTGTTTCACAGTTTTCGACTTGTTATTTCGCGACATTGTGCATCATTCCGCCAAGAACTGAAGTAAACATCAGTTACACTCCCGTTTGGTTGACCCTACTGGTCATACCTTATATGTTCGCCAAACTTCTGATTACAAACCTATTAGTGTCCATAATAATAGTGAATTTGTGAATTGAAGTGGACTTATTGAAAGGTAACTACTTGAGCAGTTTACTGGTGAAACTTACGCATGCGCTAATTGTGGATATTATCATATTGTAATGATTTACAAAAACACCATACAAGAGTTGTAACCTACTACCTATGAACACAATGGTTCTTTTAGCATATATGTCAACTATTATATACTTACCACTTGTTATAAATAATAGATGGTCCATTTTTCTAACCATTCAGTAAATTTATCAATAAATTTGTGCATATACGGATACAACAAGTGACAACTGTATATAACACTTGCTTTATAGTGGGCTAAGATAACTGTATAGATGAAACAAAACTCAATTTAAAAAAGGCTGATGTCTAACTAAAAATAAACAAATTTGCAGTTTGATTTCATCTAGATTAGTTGCTTGTTTTCTAGTCAAAAGAGAAAGTTAACTAGTCACATTGCAGAAGAAAGATAAATTTATTGAAATCTTTCAAAAATGTAACGATCAACGAAACAATGAAATATCCGAAAATTTGGGTCACTATCCTAATTATCAGTTACTTCCGAATAAATCAGCACTGAAGTTGACCTTTTTCTTTAGGATTAAACAGAAAAAATGTTTTCATTAAGGCAATAATTTAATTCATCGTCATTGCTCAAGAGATAATGAATAATCCGTTTGTGAAAATATGATAAAAAGGATAGAACATCCCAGAGTAATTACTGGTCAGATCCCAATATAAACTGCATCACAAGGGGAGTTGCGTAATAAAGAGATAAACAAAATAATTACAAAGTAAAAATAGTTACAACATATGCGGGTTATCTAGAGTGATCGATAATTTATGATGGCCATAGCAAAGAAAGACGTTATACATACTTCTTTTGAACGCATAATGATGGTTTGAATTTTTAAACTCACAATACCTCAGCTATACCCAGGTGTCTTAGTTTCACCCTTTTCGAGTGGCTTGGTTGCACTCTGTACAAAATTTTGAAGGATCTATCAGAAGGAGCCGAACTTCCTGAGTTTACTAAGTGTTCTGTTACAATCCTGAGGATCAATTTACATTCTCTAGTAGTTAGCGAACTACGGCAACGATCTGTGACTAGTGATTACTCCAGAATATACTATCCCATTTACCATATATTCGCGAATGTACAGCTAAGAGAATGGTTCCTTTGAAAAGAAAACTTTTTCTTCACTGCATTCCGTTTGTGTAATTATGTCACATAGTGAGTTAGTCGTTTCTTAAATAACTTCGTAATGAAAACCCCAAATACAATACTTTAAAGCAAGTTATAGGCTTGTAAACAGCACTTTTTTCTCAGTACTGAACATATTTCTTACTGACAAATGTCAGGAAGCTCGAGTCCTCGACTGAGTATACTTCCCTACCAATTGACGTTTAGAATTAAGAAGTTTTTATTTTAAGAGGAAATAAATCTACTTTGCAGATTATAGAATGTCAGTGTTTGAAATTCGTAAATCAAGTGATAGACAGAGCCCTTTTTCTGAGCAAAGACCAGTGGATAAGAGAAATTTGGTCAAAATAATAATTTACTTATGTTATGCACTGAACCAAACTTTTCTTCTATAAATTCATATCAAAGGGTATTAACATCCTTTGAAAATTGTCATGAAAATTTGACGTACACAATGCCAGTAACATAAACATTCCTAAAAGTTGTCTAACAGCAATTGGCTGTTTGAACATAGCTTTTTAAATTCTTCTCAATTCTTATACTTTTAGTTCAGCGGAGTTAAATTTAATGTCTCCAACTTCTAGTTTTTTCTCAATTATTAGTTCTTCTTCTACACTGGTGAATACCTACCTTAATATAAAACAAGAGAAGTTAAACGAACCTTATCATGCCTAAAAATTACACTTTCGCAGCTTCTATGAGAAGGAATTTCACAGGAAATCACTTGACCCAGTTGTTCGCAAGAAGTTGACAACTGGATAAGCAATGATCCCCCATTAGTAACTTTGAATGACAGTCATTCTATGTCAAAACACTGTTTGAAACTAGAGGAAAATAACCAATAAATATTAACTCTCCGGTTAAGGTGTATCCCGTTGGCAGCAAAAGTAAAAGGAAACTTATCTGTTACTCTTGTGTTAAGCAAAGTACACAGCATTGAAAAACATCTGAGCGAAATAAAATTACCAAAGACAAGCTAGCTTCATTTCACTGTTGACATTTTTACCTTCATATCAACAAAATATTGCCAGGAAAAGCATACTTTCACTATTCAATCGAAAATGACGGAAAAACAAGCTTGTACTGGGAGACTAAAAGTTAGAATTTCTACCAAGTTTTAAAATTAACATAATCATTAACACCGACATAATGCTTTAACTCACAGAAACAGTTGTGTTAGAGTCCAGTGTTTCCGGCTGTTTATAAGAAGGAAAAGTCTAGTCACTGCAAACGACAGTAATTCTTACATACAATTTCGTTACAAAAACTTAACGCAACGACAATCTTATGTATTACAAATAAATATAACTACACACTTATAACCAAAACTTAATCAAATTATAGCTTAGTTTTACTATCAGCAATGAATCGTCCTTTTACCTGTCCTAAATGAACACATAATTAACGTTTACGACACTAATTTTCGTGACTTTAATTTCAATAATTACTTTTTTAAATTTCTGTTATAAATCTTATCATTAACACATTTTTAAGCGTATTATTAATTTCTTTTCTTAGTAGTTGTTTATCAAGTAGTATGACAAGAAGCACTGTCTTTCAATTCGTCAACATCACGCTTTGATGTAAAATAGTTTGGAAAAGTATGACAGAAATCTCAGCGTTTAATATTCATTCTTTTTCAAATATGTGGCCGTCATTTGTATGCAGCCTGAGAGAGATTTTTATTAGAAACACGACTTTACATTCTGATAGGATAGCCAAGACATATAAAAGCCATTGCTTAGAAATAATTCAGTCCTTACCCATTTATAAGGTATTTTACTCGGAAAAGAAGGTCTGTTGCGTTCGGACACTCTAAAGTTTACCGTATAAAAGCATTTTTTAACAATATTTGGAGAATAGCTACAGTGAATTTCCATACAATAAGATACACCACATACTATCGTATCAGTCGTTATCAATGAAAAATTTATTTCTTCAGCTTCTAGAAAACCTTTAAGCTTCTTAAAGGTCCTTGAAACCTGTCTATCTAATAACTATTATTATTTTTATTATTTGTCCCCTGAGTTTCTAGTGGGACATAGGGCTTCATCAGCACGCCTCCACTACACTCTATTCTCTGCAGTCCTTTCAACCTGGCTCCACCACTGCCCACAAGCTTTCATTTCTTCCTCACACCATCTCCTCCATGTCATCATCGCCTTGGACGCCCAACTCTTCGTTTCCCATTTGGATTCCACTCGACGGCCTGGCCTGTCGTGTGATGTCCTCGAATGGTCTCCTTAGTGTATGCCCGATTCATCTCCACTTTATTCTGCATTTTTGTTAGGAGATAGGTCCTTGGTTGGTTTGTTGCCATCCAGAGTTCCTTGTTGCTTATTCTTTCTGACAATCCATCTGATCTTCAGTATCGAGCGAGCGTAGGCAGCTGTTGATGAATGTCTGTAGTTTGTTGGAAATGATTTTCGTGACTCGCCAAGTTTCTGAATCATCACATAGAAGCAGTGACTTGACACCGGTGTTGAAAATCCGGACCTAGTTCTCTGTGTTGAGTGCAGTAGATCTCCACACTGTTTTCAGATTAGTGAAAGCCCGTCCTGCTTTTCCGACCCTGGTTTTGACATCCTCGTCTGTGCCGCCGCCTGTAGTTGAAACGATGCTGTTTAAGCTGGTGAAAGAGGCTACTTCATTCAGGTTTCTCCCATTGATGGTGGTTGGTGCTTGTTGATGTTGGTGGTGGTTGGTTGCGTGTCTCCATCACTTCCGTCTCCTCTACATTCACCTGAAGGAATTCCCGTCTTCGCTGCCTTGCCTCCTCTATCAACTTGTTGGTTTTTGCCTGTAGATCTTCGAGTTTGTGCGACAAGACATTAGACATAAATCATCATTGGCGGCGAAATGCAAATCTTCTAGGCTCTCCTCATTGGTCCGGCGTATGCCCATCTTCTCACGGCTCCTCACGGCTTACTGCATAATCCAGTCCACCACAATCAGGGAGATCATTGGTGATCGTAGGCGGCAGCCTTGTCTTGCTCCTGTCTGCACTTCAAAGGCGTCGCTGAACTTTCCATTGTGGATCACTTGGCATGTAACGTCTTCATATAGTTGTTCAATGAGGTTGATAAAGGATTGTGGCACTCCGTAGTGTTGAAGCAGCTGTCTGCCAAATTACTTCTCGGTCGACGCTGTCGAAAGCCTTTTCAAAGTCGATGAAGTTGAGGTACAGGCACATTTGACTGCCACTCCATACCCTGTCCTATGATCATGAGTTGTGTAGCGTTACGTTGCAATTCAACCTGCACATGATTCGTTCTTCCTGAAGCCAGCCAGCCAGCCATCCTATTCCGGTCATATTTTGAGTCAAGAGCATCTTTTAGTCACTTCGGGATGATGGGGTATAATATTTTGCTTACTCCGGGTGGATAGGGACAGCAGCGTGACTGCGCGCCAGTTCTTGCGAATACTTGGGTCAAGCTTGTTTGGAAGTTTGACAAGGTAGCCACTCTTCCATTCGGCAGGTACCTTTCCTTCCATCATTCCTTCCAAACCTTCTGTAATACTGGTGTGTCCTTGTCCGCTGTTGTCTCTGCGTCTGTTTTCAGTGCTTCAGGAGGAATTACATCTGATCCTCCTGCTTTCCCAGATTTCAGTAAATTCTTCTTTTGTTAGAGGGCTTGTGTTCACTGGAGGCTATGTGGCTGGGCTGCAGGTGGTAATTCCAAACAAGTTGAAGGTGGTGGTGATGGTCGATTCGAGAGTTTCTTCGAGTGGTCAGCCCATCGTTTCCTTTCTTCCTCCCCCAAGGTGACTAAGTTCCCTTCACTATCATCCTTCATTGGTCTCATCTGCGTTGATCTCTTCCCTTCCAGATAGTAAGTAACCTGGTCATTTGATACAATGTCATCAGGTCTCTCCTACCAACAGCCTGTTCTGATTCGCTTGCCAATGTGTAACACAAGTGTCTTTTGTCTTTCCGCACACACTCTTCTTCACTTCTTTGTCCAGTTTAGTGTTTTGTAGAACGTGTTCACTTCCTCATTTCATTGTTCATCCCTGCACAGCACAGCACAGCACAGCATTGCACTGGTTTATCTTCCGCTTCACCATCAACATCCTCCTCTCCCACCTCTGTCAGCTTCCATGTGTCCATCGAGGTCCATTCCTTCTTTATTTTCCTCTTCCTCCTCCTTCCTAACGCGGTTATGCAGGTTCCCTTCCACATCGCTTTCAAAGAGTTCCAGTGCTCTTCCACTCAGCTTCCTCCTCCGATGTTGCTTAATGTCTCCACTCCCATTTTGTCCAGATGACTGACTGACGTGAAGATGTCCTCTGTAGTTTCGTCCTCCAGTTCACTTTCTGTTCTGGGTGGGCGTTGAACTTGACCTGTGGTCTATCATCACCAGCTCCTGTGAAGGCTTTCAACTCAGTTTTGAAGGTGGGTTGCTTGCACTAGCAAGTGACTGGTGTGAACCTACATCTGCTCCTCTTCTTCATCTGATCTTGTGTCCAGTAGACTGCGTCTCCATCCCCACTCTCTTCACATTGAGATGAAATCGATCTGACTTTTAGTGTATCCCGGTGTCCGGTGAAATCAAATCCATGTCACTGCCTTGTGAATATCTTTGAGTTTGTACACACTGCCTCCAATCACCAAATGGTTGAATGCCCAGAAGTCTTCAAACAGTTCTCCATTCTCATTCACCATTTCACCGAGTGCTTCTCGATCTATGATGAGTTCTCTTCCTGTATTGTCTGCTCCCAGTTTGGCACTCATTTCACCCCATACATTGGAATGCATTTCGATGTCGCCAAGTGGAGTGGAGTCTTGTCCAGTGTTGGTTTCAGTTGTCTGAAGGATTCCTCCTTCTTCCCTCCATCTGCATTATTTGTAGGTGCATAGCGTAGCATTGTGTGGTTGTGACTTTCCTTCCACTTGAGTTGAATCTTGCTGTCATGATCCTGATGCTGGAGGAGGAGGTTGGTTCCCACTGCGTGAGAGAGAGAGAGAGCCTTTGATGCTGTTGGCAGGGGGACATTATGAAAGCCACTGGAAAACTCAGTATGCTGTACTCATGGTTGTCATCTGGGTGACAATATCGGAGTAGATTATAGACTCGTCTGCAGTTGACAGTTTGGAGAGTCCACTTCTAATGCATCTGCTTTCATAGATTCCCAGCCCTGTAATTCTATGCCATACCTCCTCATCTCATTAAGAATATGAGTAGCCTTGCAGGTTCATTAAATGCCTATATATATATTAAACCAATGAATAATTTTGGTCCTTCTTGATGTGTTCATGGCTTTCAATTTCTCAAACTCGAAAGAAGAATTATTGCATCCATCTAAACACATCGGCTTTTTATTGAATTATATGTGTTGTATGTTAGGAGTTACTTCAATAAATCCTTGACCTCAGTCGCTTGCATTTTGAAAGTCATCTGATTTTCGAGAAATTTGATCATTCTCTAAAGATTTCCGCCAATCACCCTATGCTACATTTCAGATTTCACGAGTAAGCTTTTTACGCTGTTATCAATGTCTACATTTGGTAAGAGTATCAGTAATTCTCACTAAATTGTTGAGCTACTGTCGACAATTAAGTCTTGAGTTCAATCTACACCAGTATTCACATAGAATGTGCTTTAATCTGAAGACGTCGAGTTACCTTACTGGCACGTGTAAAGTTGAATGTGCACGCGGAAACAAGTAGAGTAAATTAATGTTGGACATTTCAGTGACAGTCGTATCCAATGGCTCCATACTTCTCAACATTCCTACATGTTCACCTCCAAGGTGATTCTTTTGATTCAGAATTCAGCTTGATCATTGAGTAGAATCATTGTTTTGAAGTATTGAGGCTATTAGAATTGCAACATTATGTGTATTTTCAAGGTTTCCAAGTGTCTTCATGATATGAAGCCGTTACATACAACGTGATATTATATTCTTAACTATTGATCTGAAAATATTAATTATCTAACCGATCACAAATATAAATCTGAATTCTTGAAAACTATCGAGTGCTTCGATTACTAATTAATATTTTTCATATCCAGGTTGGTATAGACATTTTCTTTAACCCAATTTACCGACCTATGTTTTAAAGAAGAATATTTTAAACAAATCATAGACCAACTTGATTTTGAATAACAATTTTGATAATTCATAGTATAATTTAACTTATGTTGAATAGCTTCTAAGTTTTGCTTGTCTCCATGATATATTCATACTGTTATTTCATATCATTCAATGTTCAATGTTTTGTGTTGTCTAACTAATCACCTCTAAACATTAATAAATAACAGTATAGTAGTTTAGACTTACGTGAAAAGCAGTATGAGTATAGATTTGCATGAATACAGTACCAATAAGTTTTACAATAAAATGAATTCATTAACTGATTAAAATTTTAGTCTATCAGCTAATCTTAAACGTAATTAATAAAAATGCCTACACTTGTGTGTAGATTTTGACAATGAACCTTGTTGTTAACAAAAGTTTCAACTGAATAGAAACGTTATCGGAGAGCGAAAATCACTCGGAATAGATTGTTTTCAAATTTTGTAGCGAAACAAAGGTACAGGCTCGAACCTGCCCACAGTTGTTGAAAAATTCAGCCTTCAGTAGACTGGTGAACTTACTGTAAGAGAAAACACTGTTAAATTTCTCAAATAACAAGTTCGAATACTGCCTTCAGATCAAAAAGTAAAGCTAGCAGCTGACACCAATAAATTTACCTGTGTTTCAAGACCCAGAGAAGGAAGATAGTATGATAGATACGTTCTGTATATGGTCTTACTGAGTTATAAATAAACATTTCGCTTATTCGAAAACTAGAATCTCTAGAATTATGCTTGCCTGGCTGATTCCTGTATGGCTATCACATGGAGAGTCGTCTCCTTCCTTGAAGACCTGGATAACCATCTAATGAGTCTATTAGACGTGTGCCTTAACTAATCTCCACCAAGCGACTAAAGATTCGCTTATTCCAGGCAGCACTCATCGGTCAATGTTTTTATATAAATCATGTTTCATATTGTCATAGCCCCTGGCTTTGAATGTTTTTAGTCTACTGTTAGCCATCTCCACTTCTGTAAGAGTTTGAGGTCTTATTTCAATGCAGCACTCACGATGAAGCTGGATTGAGGGCAACTGAAGGTTAGCTGGATGCTGGTTGAAATTTCACTTGGAGTGTTCTGCTCATTGTTATAATCATCTTGTTTGAGAGTGAATTCGTACCCTCGACATCACTAATTTTTCATGAATTACGCTCTTTTTTTACTTCAGTTTCCTTGATTACCTAATGACTACCAACTATTTTCAAAGGCGAGTGTAACATAGGCCGTCCTTTCTTTTCTCACAGTCATTATACAAACTTTTTTCTAGTTGACATTTCAGTTGCTCCTTTAGCCATCGTAGTTGAAGCCCACACGATTGTGTAAACGTGTGTCCAAAAGTTGGAATTATTGATTACATCCAGTTCCTCATATGTCCTCCACTTCTTTTCCTACAACTTTTGATCACATTTGTCTTTTGTTTCTCCTTTTTACTGGTCCATGAGATTCCGATTTTCTAATGTGAGATGTGACAACTTTGACTGACACACAGTAGCTCCAGATGCCATTTAAATACTACCTGATTGAGGGACTAATTCAGGTTAAGCTACTAAGGTTTGATTTCTTACCTTCTTATCAGGGTCATTTACGGCTTCAATGATATTTTAACGGTCGACTGGATATGAAGTAGGCCTCTTCAGAATGGGTAGTGACACCGCGTTTTATGTCATCAATTCCTTGTTGAAAGTAGCTTTGGTGTCGTTATCAGGGAGTAGTTCTGGGAACACTCTTGGAGAGAGAGGGAGAGAGCTGCAACAATCAAAGGACCCTCACCAATGATACCCGATACTCATATAGTTTATTTATATCCACATTTGAGGTGTTATGGTGAATGCTACGTCAGACAGATTCGCATTATGTCTCAAATTCAAGCTGGCCAGAGGTACATAACTGTCTGAGCACAGCTGTAGCAGTCGACTAGTGTTATTTGTTCTTTCGGCTTGGATTATAAAAGTGACACGCAAGTGACTTTCTTTGTGACAGCCTATCCACTCGCACAGTGAAATCACTTCACACTCTGTCTCAGCTGGCAGATGAACTGTTTGCGGGAGAATTCATCTTCCACTTCATCCTAACCACAGTCGGTGAGTTTACAAGCAGCCCTGTATGGGAACGGGAAATTACAAGTACCTTAACAACAATTGTTATCGATTGCAAAAGAGGTGGCCATGGTGCCCCATCGGCCAAGTGGATAAAGCTCTGACGTTTGTAGCTACGGATACTGGCTTGCAGCCTAAGTAGCAACAACATCACTTAGTGGGGTGCAGGTATGTCTAGCTGATGGGTCATAAATGAGACGAAATATGCATCCTAGATTCGACTGCTAGTCACCAAGGTCAAGAAAACGACGATTTTTTTCAGCTTTTTCTGTCCATACTGGACCGTCCAGCTGAACAGCAAGAAGATGTCAATCAACTAGGATCCACCTGGTGACTGCACTTTCTGCACTAAAAATAATATCATACTTTGGCCTGAATGTCTGTATAACATGTAACCATAGAGCTCACATGTGTTCTAAAGTTGAATTTTGCAAACTCATTACACAGACTAGTCCCACTAATAAAGCATACTTTCATGACCTTGGATGCCAAAGTCTAAGCTAGCAAAGCTATTTGTTTGAATAAGCAGAACGTTAAAACTTTGATATGGTTTTGAGAGCAATTTAAGGCGACCACGCACGCTAGTTTAAGCTGTCTTCATCATGGGTGCATTAGTTTGACAAACGATATGGAACTGTTCAACAAGATACGTTGAAAATAAGAAAGGTTGATGGTGATTAGAAAACATTTTTTGTTGACAAAGGTTTGGAAGTGCACAACACTTACCGCCTATCCATACCATGGAAAGTTACTCACTATATTTACAGCTGAGAAGAGAACCGGATTTGTAAACGTAGTGTGATGAATCCAGCTGCATAACTACACAGCCCAAATGATACTTTCTTGGGTCTGATGACAAAAGCCTTATTTATTTTTGTGCAAAATTAAGCTATGCCTAGATCGTACTTGAAGATTGACCAATAACACTAGCGGAGGAAAACTGTTAAGTAGGTGGAATGTACTAGTTTGGGAAATGACTTTCTTTAAATTTTCTTTCAAACAGTGAAACACAGAGTCAACAGGGATAATGGATCACCTAATAGCTCTAGTGCTGTCTTAACCCGTAAGCCTATTAGTTCTCTTTTGCCCCTGGATCCCCATCACATGAGAGGCAATCTAGTTCATGCGGGTAACTGTCTTAAAACTGTTTGATATATGGCATGGTAGGAAATCGTAAAAAGAAACCACTCAAGTCGGCATGGATTGTTAGTTCATTGTGACAGGCTAAGCTAACCAGAATATCATAACAATAACTACCATTCTCGAGTAATTGGTCATCATCTATTTTGGAATTTGTTTGTCACCAAACATTTTTCTGTTTCAAGCACTATATCAGTAGCTTGATGGAATTAATTGAGAAAATTGCTTGAAAAATAATGTAGAAGAAAAGAGTTATATTTCATGAGCTTTAAAAAAGGTTTGGTTTGATTGATGATATGGTGCTTAAAGATTTCACACCAATCAAGAAAATGTGGTCAACTTAACTAAATGGTTCAAGAACTCTCTAGCCTTAAATTGTTTACTCAGTGTCCAACCATGCATTCTATGATCGCTATTTTCGATAATGGTGGTCTGCAGATGAAATCAGTGTTGACAAAGTAGATGCACACATAGAAATGCACAGTAAACTTAAGAGAATGAATTATTAATTATGATTGTTTCATAATCAAAACATTTTTTAAAATACCAACTAATAGTAAGCTAAAAAGGAGGGGTCACAACTATCCATCGAAGTGAATATTTCAGTATCGTCTAAGGAACAATTATTAATTTTTACCACCCAAATATTCATTTTGCCTAAGGTTTACGTGATGTGCTATATACATCAGCGTATTATTAATTTTTATGCACATGTGTACATCTGATGCATATTGTAATGTGACATAAAAACATAATCTGCGAATAAACTGCGGAAACCGTTTCGAAGTCTATAGTTTTGTCTTTACTCAGACAACAATTCGATATATAACACAATTTCTACCGAGGTGACTGATTTTTTTGCGAAACGAGGCCGAAAAACATGCTATTCGTGTTTATGCTCTGTTGCATCTAAATGTCTATTGTTGCCTGTAAATGAATACATTTTTCGATATGTAATACCACCCCAAGAAAAAGGTTTCTCCGTCTTTATGAAGCTGCTGATTACTTTACTGACATTAGGGTAAAAAACAAATATACAGAAAATCACAAGTTATTTGACATACATACCTCATTTTCAACGAAATCAAAAAGAAGGATATGAAGCAGAAGTGATTAGAGTGAAATATAGCATAACAAGAGTATTAAGTAATTACAGGAATGTGTCAATAACAATAATACAAAGGTTTCTTAAGGATAAAATTCGGTCTCAGTTAGTAGAAGAGACTTCAGAAACGCTCTAGTTATCATCAACTATTAAACACGAATTGATTACCGTAAGGTGTGTTAGAATATGTGCATGTCCGAAGTGCTTACTTAAGCTAACTAATGTGAAAACGCTACTAACCTGTTTCTAATGATCATGTATCATCAAGATACATTTGTCTGATATACTTGAAGTCAATTATTACGTTTAAATCCAGTTTTGCTCTGGTTCGATCTCTTTGCCGAAACGCTTAACAAGTTGAAAATCTTTTTTAGGCGAGACAGGCATCATATACTTTGGTATCAACCTCCATTAAAAGTATCTTACTTGAATTTATGAGGTTCCCTGCTGACGAATGTTGGTAAATGAGAATTCCATCTTTTGAAAGCACCAGTATTAAAAACCTCAGCTTACCGATCTGTTGTCCACCTTTAATTTATCAGCCTTAACTTCATACCAAGCGACAATACATCTATGTACAGGCGTCTTAAAACTATCTATTTTTATGATTCATTCGTTTAATGAACCAATATATAAAAAAACTTTTAGCATAAAATTCCCAAACATTATTAGTTGAGTTACATTGTGTATTCCGGAAAAAAGCAAACCTTACGTTGTTGCCTCATTCACTAACATAAACTCAGAGCCTAATGTCAGTGAAGACTTTTGGTTATTGAGTGGTCACTCCCTCGTATTATAATCATAGCACTAAAAAGCATGCGAATTCGAAATAAGTGGCCAAAATTAGGTATGTTTTGCAGTTGGACATATTTACGTTTTCTGTATGAAAACCAGTTTAACGAGAACTTAAGAGTAGAAACTAAAGAGTCACTTGAATATCCAATCACATTTGTTATTGATCCCTAGATTCCTAATTTTATTCTCTTTAGTTGGTAAAGCATACCGTTATTCAGCATCATCTCCACGATGAAGTTTTCGACGAAATGTGTTATCTCAGACAACGCAGTTAAAAGAAAAGTTTTGTGTGACATATTTGCGCAGTGCATTTCAAACAATCTGATCAAATATTTACTTATCAAGTCAACTTATATGAAAGTGAAGAATGGAAGGAAATCTAAAACACCTGAGGTAATAGGGGATTAACTTTAAAAATATGGGAACAAAAATGAAGACTAAGATAGTTGATCGTGATCCCTGTAATAAACCAAATTTACCAAGTAGGGTGTACACAGAAAAGTGTTTTTGATTTGTGTATGGCCATCGCTTCCACAAATCTCAGTAAGCGTCCCTAACTGCTTCAATATTAGAAAACTTTGTAAGTTGTTTGAGCAATAGTTTTGCGACCCATTTCTTTAACATTTTCAGCCATAGATGAAGAGGGTCGTCTCCCACTTGTGCTTATCAAAGTTCAGCAACCTATCTGTTTTTTAAGTCACTTAGGTACATGTTCTCATATATTCAATTACACGGGTCGATTCCCCCTTCTTATCTAGGTGTGACCGCACACACATACAAATTGGTGAACACAGTTGGATTTGAAGAAATCATTTATGCAGTGTTTGGGGTATTTGGTTAAACATGTAGTTTTGCTTTCTGCAGTGAGAGGCTTTGCTGCATAATACTTTTTACCAATGGCTGGTGTTAGTCTATATCTCAAAATAAGATTACACAACTGTCCCCTATATGATGGTGGCATGGACACTATTCTTAGGAATCATATGTAGTGTGGCTTTTAATGTTACTTGACTTCTACAACGGTTTGTAAACTCTGGCGGATATCAGTTTTTCATAAGTGTTTTTCTGGTCATATTCATCCGTACAGATGCGATAGATCCTATTGTGTATTATCATGTCAACTACGACCATATGAAAATAAACACTCAACTAATAAAATTCATGGCTGAAATTCAAGAGGTTTCATGAACTATTTTCGTTAGTAATGGATTTCTGAAAAAAAGTTGGTGAAGACTTTATGTCATTCCCTTAGCACATTTACGCACTGATTCGATGAATAGGTATTCGGTAACTCATGCACAAGGAAAGTAAACAACAGTTTAACTGTAGAAGCAAAGTTTTAAATTATGGTGACATCGCGCACCAGGCCAGGCCGTCGAGTGGAATACGAATGGGAATCGACGAGTTGGGCGTCCAAGGCGAGGTTGACATGTAGATGGTGTGGGGAAGAAATGAAAGCTTTAGGCAGTCTTGGCTCCAGGTTTTGAAGACTTCAGAGAAGAGAGTGCAGTCGAGGCGTGCTGCTGAAGCCCAGTGTTTTACTGGGAACACAAGGGAAACATAATTATAATAATAATAAGAACTCAGAGTTTTGTCACAAAATTTATAGGAAAGCATACTATAACTTCAAGAAAGTGTGATTTCATCAGATTTGATTGGACTTCTGAAGCATTCCTTTCTATGTAAGTTATTATGTCTCGGAACTGAAACAGTTACAAAGACAAGACAAAAAGCTGAAATACGAGAGAAATTTCGGTTGACATTTTGACAAGGTTTTCAGCTGAACATTCACTTGACTTCCGGCCAATGTACATAATTTCTGACATTTAATGAGATCTGGGAAGTCTGATAGTGACATTATCTCCCACATAATAGGTATGGCTTGTTGTTCACCTCACAAATATGAACGTGGTTGCCAAGTGAATTTCGATTTTCTTTGATATCAAGGTTATCACAAAATATACCGAACGAAATCTCGTAGGTCCACTACCTTAATGAATTCATTTTAATGATAGTGAAATTTTCTAGTATCCAGAATTGGAACTGAGCCACTAACAAGGGGCATTTCGGTGCTGTTTCTACAATGAACGACAGTGGTTCACCTCTTCCTATACTATATACTTTACCTTTCTGGGCTGTTATTTAGTTCCACAATAGTATACATATGTATGGTAAGACAGAATTACTCAGCAGAACAGTATGAATGAATGGTTTGAAAACAGTGTGATAAGGGGTAAACAGAGGTTATCTACTTGATCTTGGTTCATAGAGCCAAGACTTAACTAATACGATAGAAATGATTCAACAAGAAATTTATATCAGTAAGTTTAACCATAATTCAAAGAATAGGTTAAGGAGATAGAATTATAAGGATATTTATATGATTACTCTAGTACATTTGTGAGCGTTAAAATATAGTCGAAGCACAATTTAGTAAGCCGTAATTTATCATTTAGTGTATGCTTTACCATCCTGTAATAAGTTTAAGACATTATCAAAAGTGTCTTTTCAAATCACATGTTGTTGTGGATCGGAAATTGGTAAGTTTGTATGCAAGCCTGATTATCTAATTGTAGGATTTGGTAACATCCGAGATACTCAACGTAGTTCCCATTGATAGACCTCGGTCACCGATGACCATCGAAGACTAGACAACTATCTTGTTTACCCAATGGTGACAAATCTGCATATGTTTTCGCGTCGTTCAAGTTATAAGTCATGGCCTTAGTACTTTGGTTACAAAGTGAGTTATATGGGTTTAAAATCAGGGAGGAAAAACTTGCTTCCACAATGCTGCGTATGCGTGTTGCTGACGAGTTCGAAGAGGCAAAAAACCTACGTCAACCATGGCTTCTTACTGATTTACTGCTATGTTTTAACGTCATTCACATGTATACAGGATGTTTGACTGTTCTCAGAGTTAAAAGTAAAGGCAGTCGTTTTTATTTAGGGCTGTCACTGGTGAAATTAATGCAGAAATTCCACAAATGAACTAGTTATCAATCCTCTCTCAACATGTCTCACACATTCCCATATGACAATCCAATTAAAATAGTAATAAACTAGGTATTTCATGAACTACTCCTCCATTAACGTTTCTCAAAAATAGTTGGTATGAAAATCAGCCACCCAATTTTAATTACTTTTCCGTTTACTGACTAGACAAAAAGTGTATGAAATTATGGAATGAAGCTCAGTATAAGAAACTAACATCACTGAATAGTTCTGTAACTGAAAATAGAATTATTTATTTTTGTGCTTTGAGAATCACTGAATTCTCATGCATTGTTCTATTTCATAAGGAATAGTGACTGAACTAGGAAATATCCACAGTTCACAGTAGAATTGGAACTAGTAGCCTTTAGGTTGAAGTTTAGATGAATACCATAATTTTATGTAAGCTACATTGCAAATTAATTTGGGTTTACCAAACAAAGCTATCATGTTAAATAATTAACAAAACTTAAGTTTAGGTGTCGAATTATTGCATAAAATCTATATAGTTACCATCATAAAATGATAAAACGCACTAGATTTCATAGAATATCCGTTCCGTTGATTTACCGCACATAAACAATAATATACTCTACTAGTTGCATTTCGAGAATAGTTACAGATTAATTAGAGCTAATAAACCTACATAACTAGTGAAAGATAAGACTGATACAGACTATTCACCACCGATAGGTCCTAGCAATTGCTAAAATCCTATCAGGTACTCTGCCGATCGTGTTGTGTAAAAGAACATCGCATTTCATTTTCAAGCAGTTAAATTCCTTTTTAGGCAGTAAATAATGTTTGAATACGAATAAGTCATATGTTCTGTACTGTTTTATCATCTGGATACAAATATGAAAATATCGATACTTTATCAAGGAACACGTTTGTTTAATGTAGGAGTACATTTTGCACACCGTGGTAGACTATGATCCCATTTTAGTCTGTTTATTAGATGTGTCACTTAGTCGAAAGATATATTTTTTACTGGGCAACATTTTGGAAATATTTAATTATTTATATTTTTATTGGATGAGATGATGTGAAAGAAGAGCTCAGTAAGCAAATACAAGTACCTCTCGATTGTTATTATATCTACAATGCCCAAAATGTATGGAAATACGCTGTAAGTAGTGGTTTATAACTATTCATATGGTCGTATAATCGTCAATTTGTTTGCAACTTTGAGTTGCAGTAAAATTCTCTTGATTTTATATCAATATAATATGCTCTGGGTTGCAAAATCCAAAACAGCTTCAATCTGTGATTTCTTCATAGACAAAATACCAAACTTCTCCAGTTACTACCATAAAACTTGGTAGTTTAAGAAGCAGTGAACTTGACTAAATGTCTTTATTACCCATGAGTTTTTCTTAACATTTTATTATATGTAACTTGGTCACAAGTTATCGTTGCAGGTTATATGTTTCCTAAATCACAGTATTATTTCATCCTCAATACATCCCTAATGTTTACTTCAACAGAAAACTTTGTATTACGAAGGTAACGTACTGAAGACTTCTGTCTTATCAGTTATTCAAATGACGATTTGTAGGGACTACTCATTTTAGAAGATCTTATCAAGTTAAGTTATTTTGTGGTAAAAATATCTGTGAAATTTGCCGCTTATGTATCAGGTATTACCAACGAAGTGACTGAGGAAAAGTTATGCTTTCACGAAAACTTAAATATGTCACTTGCCATTTACGACTTAATATGTGTCAGTCTGATCCTCTTAAAATGTTTATTTTGACACTTCAGTGCAATGATGGAAATTCTTGCATTCACTGTATGATAAATTAAGATATTACTGAAAACTAGAGTTCAATATTATGTCTATGTTTTCCAAATCATATATTTAAATATAAGGTATCTAAATAGTTCAATTTATAGATCTGAAATTTTTGAGATAGTAGAGGCTTGTAAATCAGGATGAGACAGATAATTGCCTAGCATTCTTTGAACCTTAAGCTTTATTCTTGGGCTTTTCATAATCGTGGTAAGTGGCTTTGTCAGCGTATACTTCATGTAGGAGCTGAGGATTTCTTAGTCGTCTACCTTGAGCATTAGTGGCTTGTAAGTAGGAGTAGTCTGTCTTTCTTTTCATCAGTAAGTGACTTTTATAACTGGTGTTACCATTTGACCTAGGTTTTTGAACTAATCTTTGATTTTTAGTTTGCTTGACTGACTTTCAGTTGGTTGATCCCTTCTTAGTAGTTTGGATATTGTGTCAATATTCAATTCAATAAGGTTATGAGGGAGAATTTTGTTACTGAGGAAGGTTTATCTCAGTTGAAATCTCCTATGTAATAAACAACAACAACCGATACCCGTTGCACAAGAGGTGGCTATTGTGCCTAAGTGGCCTAGTGCACAGTGCTCTGGAGTTTGAAGCAATAGGTACAGAATTAGAGTCTCAGTGAGAATAACATCACTAGGGTGCCGGTACGTCCGGCTGGCAAGTCCCAAATAGGTCGAAATGCGCGTAGCGAATTTCACTGCTAGTCACCAAGATGAATATTCCTCAAATTCATTTTATGTATGAGGTAAATAAGGACGTATATAAACCAGCTTAAGTGAAGAATTGAACAGTAGAGATCATATTTTCAACAAACTTCAGTAATCAATATAACGGACGTGAATTTTGTTCCAGGTCCCATAATATGTAGCAAAGCTTAGTGAATATCGAATAATTATTATGTGCTTGATTGTTGTAGAAATCTTAAATAACGGTCTAATCCAATTTTAGCAGTCCTATAATTCACACTCATCAACAGGGATGACTTGACTTTCCTCTACTCAACTATAACTAACCTGACCTTTGTATTCAAACTGCTATGTTTTTTTAAATGTCTGATAGTGTCGTTTCGTTTTATCTTCTTACAACTCATGATCACACCTTGACTACACTACACTACCCTGCAGTTTCCACTTCTGTGTTGTATGGGAATACTTCCACCTTATATTCAAGTCTTATGTCTTAAAATATTACTTTTCAATAAGTGACAGAAAGTTCTTCTCCCAATTTTGAAGTACTGTTATCCTAAAAGGTAATTAACTCGCTTTGTAGCAGGAAATATTGTTTGGTCGACATTGTGTCATTCAATTATCAACTTTAAGGAATTGGAAATCGTTCAGTTTACATCTAGATAATGATAAGCATTATTTCACTATACTGTTAGTACTTTTGGAAGAACTTAAGGAACTCGATAGTTATCGAGTTATTGTAACCTTTAAAACAAAGAATTGATTAAACGACGTATTTTTTTACTAGCTGGTCTTTTCTCTCAACTGGAATACAATTATTGAACCGCTATTTAGAGAAATAAACCCGAATAAATAATGGAATATCACGTTTTAAGGAGCTTCGCATCTCATTTTTAGTCTATAAGGTCTATTACATTGTTATTAACCGTCTGATAAGCGTTTCCTAGTAAAAGTGGACTAAGAATTTTGAATGACACACGATGGTGATAAACAGAGCAGAATGAAAAATAATACGTACAGCAATTGTACATGGTTAGAAAATTGTGAAGTAATGTGAAACTAACATTTATCTAAAACTGAAACCCATAACTTTTACGACCCGCTTGTGCCATGAAGTATTGTTGGAAAGTTAAAAACTGCATTTTTTCATCAGTTTGATATGTTGAAAATTTTAGGCATGATTAAATGCACCTTGTGAGTAAGTTTCTAGTTAACAATAACTCAGCTTGACATGTTATGCCAAAATCTACATTATTTTTCCCTCAAAATTCAGTAGTCTGCATTTTACAGTGGTACTCCTTCGATTCGGTATAAAATAAGACTATTTAAAATAGAGTGACTGTTTACTAAACCATGAAAAAGACCACTCCAGATTATCTTAGTTCCAATCAGTGTTTGTTGAACAAGTTACTAACTCTGTCACTAGACTTGGTAAAAGGAAAATGAAATGCACTTTGTCTCAGTAGAATACTGAGAACTAATTTAGGATCATCACTGAGTCCTATAAGATTTCATTCTAGACATTATTAGCCTAGCAGTCAAGTAAATGATAAAAGTAGTGGATGAAACAGATTCTAATATCCCACGGGAAATTAATTTAAATAAAGTTTGTAGGCATATTCGTACTCAAATTTCATCCAGGAGCTGCTGATATCAAACTTCAAAAATTTTCATCTAAAATTAATCAGAAGTTTCATAGCTAGCAGTAAATCCTATTCGCTGTACAACTGAAGTCCACTTTATGCTCAGAGTGAAGCCCAAACCATCACAGAATGAATCTGAGAAGTCTGATTTGCGCTTTAAATGGATAATTTGGCCACAGTGAAGAGAAGTAGACTATAAAAACTAAATTCATAATATCAAAAAATGATGCATTATGCACGAAATCTTTGCTCATATTGTTTGAATGGCTGAATACTAAAAATGTACTCCAGGCCAACCACATGGACACTGCTGGTACAAAGCCTGCCATGATCAAATCATTCTTTTCACCTACAATCATAACTCAACATCAAGAGCATCAGATATATTATATTATCATTATTATTATTTGTCCTTTGGATTCCTAGTGGAACATACGGCTTCAGCAGCACGTTACCATTTCACTATCTTTTGCTTTTCACAGCTTCTTGTAGTCGACCGCAATCAGGAAGATGATTGGTGAGAGACGGCAATCTTGTCTTACTCCTGTTCAAACTTCAAAGGCGTCACTGAGCTTCCCATTGTGAATCACTTGGCTTATAGCCTCATCACAGTATTTAGCTGTTGAATGAGGTTGATGAAGAGTTATGACACTAAAACTGTGGTGTTGAAGCAGCTGTCAGCCAAATTACTCCTCGGTCGACGCTGTCAAAGGCCTTTTCAAAATCAATGAAGTTAAGGGACAGGCACAGTTGGCTGCTATTCTATGCTCTGTTCTATGATGATGCGAGGCGTAGCGTTGCAATTTGATCCCTTCATGATTTGTTCTTCCTGAAGCCAGCCTACTCGGGTTGTAATTTTGCATCCAGCACATCCTTTAGTTTCTCCAGGATGGTGCGGCTTAATATGTTTATTGGGGTGGACAGGGAAGAGAGCACGATTCCTCGCCAGTTCTTGCAAAGACTTAAGTCGCCTTTCCTTGAGAGTTATCAGATATATTGCAACCATATAACTTGGTTAGCATACCTTAAACCTTACTCCACTATATTCATTAAAACATAGTTTCGGTTCGATATATCGTCTAAACTGCTGAGAATATAAATGAAGTATGCTTGTTTTCAGCTGCCTGAAAAGGGTAGCTGATTATGTTCCTCCTCATTGACCTTTTCTTCTGATTAACAATATACATATACACTTTTTTATTCAGAAGTTTTTGACATCTATGATATCAATTCATTTCCTACCTTTACAAGCTGCTATTTACAATACTGCAAAATGTGGAGCATAGAGATTTAAAAATCGTCGGGTGAATAGAAGATATAATAGGTCATATTTTTACGTCACATGTTTACAGTTACTAAATTAAGTATGATAATAAAGATGTATTACTTCAAGCGACAAGTGAAGTGTGAATATCAGGAAACTGGGGTTTCATTTAGAAAACGTTTTAGCAAAATTCTTCAGACTTAAATATTTTTCATACCTTATAAATGACCATATCGATTACATAATTGGCTTAATTTCAAGCGTAATGAACTGCAGAATGAAAACACTAGGTATTTGAAAGCTTTTCAGGTGATTCAGATTGAAGTGTTCTCTAAGATAGGATTTCGATTGGCAAAAGCTTCAGTGTCATGCTAGGTAATTATTATCATCAGTGCATCAGGACTTCACAAGACTTCACTCTGATTCTCCACACTCTGACCTGCGAATGCACGCGTCCTTATTTATAGCCTGTCAGATTATTTAGAATTTCCGTAGGCGAAGCTACTTCATGCGTATTTAAAAACTGCAAAATGCTTTCGCTACTGTACGAGAAAATCTGACAGATTACACATGTAACTTTGAAAGCCTTAAGCCTATTTTTAAAGTATTTCGAATTTAAACATCATAGTGAAACGGTACAAACTAGACATGGTTCACCCCTATAAACTCGACTTAATAAGTGCTTCATCAACTCTCATGGAAAGGTATATGATGCGCATAGATTTACAGTGACTTGGTAAATACAATGAATTTATTTTATTACCCAACAGGCGTTAACGTGAAAATTGTCTTTCATCTTCTTCCTCACTAGGCACTGGTTGACCTCAGTTTTCCTGATGAAGTTTAACGTAGTGTCTCGACGTATTTCAATCATAATTTTTCTAATAACCACCCATACTGTACTATCAATTCCAATGGAGGCAAACGAAGTGAATGGAAACCTTTCAATGGATAATTTCACTGTCCGAAACACATCCGATAAAATGCTTCTAGAGATTTACACAACGTGGATTGATTTCGCTAAACATTTTGTTCCAACAGCATTATTTGTCGATCGATACGTTACAATAATTTATTATATATTAGGGTTTCCCGGTAACTTAATTTCACTTATTATTTGGTCGAATAGGCGAATGATTCGAGAAAACTCTGCCGCTGTCTATCTTGCTGCTTTATCGTTGAATGACATTATTGTTTTAATATTTGCACTAAACAGAGATTTGTCACGTGTCTGGCAAATTCATGAGCATTTAACACCTGGATCATGTGAAATTCAGAATATACTATCACCTGCTGTACAGTATGCTTCGCCGTTATTTGTTCTTGCTTTCACTGTGGAGAGATGGCTAGCTATATGTAAGCCATTTGCTATTGATCGAATATGTAGTCCACGCAGAGCAATCTATATCTGTTTCTCAATCATCATCGGGACAATATTAGTATGTTCTGGACATGCATACATATTTGTTACTGAGACAAATACATGTAGTAAACGTCACATAAACCCCCTAATAATAAGTGTATATTTATCATGTTTAGAAGCTGTATTTGCCGGTGTTGTACCTTTACTGGTACTAATTTTCAACTGTTTAGTTATTAAGGAACTGGCAAGAGTTCATCAAGCTAACAAACAACTAGCCCTTATGTCTAATCACTTATCGTCTTCAACATCACCACCATCAACTTCCATGGGCATACAAAAAGAATCACAGAATAAAACAAACACTCAGCGTAGAAGCAAGATGAAATCGTGTTTTAAAAATTTTTTTCAACAAAGAATATATGTAGATGTTCACGTCCACAAACGAACAGAAAACGAACAAATGAGAAATTAATCGTGACAAATTCATCAATTGAAACAAATTTGAATATCCAAAGTTCAGTAGAAATGGCTAAATCATCTGATAGGTCGTTCACTTCCAACAGCACACACAATTCATTCGATAACAACAGTCGAACACCAGTCAACGGAAGACCTGATATTTGTAATCGTGTAGGTGCTGAAATTGTAGGAATAGATTTTAACGAATCTCGTAAAAGCTCACATGGAAAACGAAGTAGCCCAAGTTTCAGGTCTACAACACTTATGCTTTTGACTGTCAGCTTCTATACAATCCTGACGACTTTACTTGGTGGTCTCGTGTATTTAATTCATCAGACTCAAGAGGAACCCAACATGAATGTGACAGAGAGAGAGGTAAGAATTTATGCTTTAATATAACCTTATCTTTATAAATTAATTGAATATAAAACACGGGAACTTCATATTTACCTATATACTCAAAAAATTATCCAAGTAATATTTTCTTGAAATGATTCAACTTAGCGTGGGAGACAACCAATTTGTAAGCTCCTTTATTCCATAGATAATTACAAATCAGTCATTTTCCAGTTCGAAAAGATATCTAAAGAAGCATTTCACGTAATATTAATAATAAACCAGTGAAATTGAACTCAACATCAATAAATCTTTTTCACACATATACTCCTGAGGAATGATGTCGATCAAAACTTCGTTAGTGGCCAATGTTACGTTTTCCAGTCTTGAATCCTGATAAAACATTATTTATTACAAAGCTAGGAGAAATATTATAGCAGTGTATTTCTGTCTGTCCGCATTACCAGGAAGGCTCTGGGTTTAGATATCCTAATTGTTAATACTTCTTAGCATTTAGGACTAGATAATATGGTTCAGTATCCAGTCAGAGTATCTTGTTGATTCTACTAACAAGCCGATCATGGTCGGAATCATCCAGTAGTAACATCTGACATGCCAGTAATTAGCAATTAGGGTTTGAATCACTTAGTAAAAATTAGTTCTTTACGCATGAATACCATCAAACATAAATCCTTGGCTTCCTATCAAATGACAACCGATATCTCACACCAAAAATGGTTTTGGGGATCAATGGCGCATCATCCAAGTGTCAGATGATAGGCCTTTGCACACATCTATTTACATTCAAGTTAGTACTTCAAAATACAATCAGCTTACTTCAGGATAAGTAGAGAAAACTGAAGTGAAGAAAGTGGTTCAAATGAAAAATATCTTGCTGGAAACTGTCTGTTTGTAAGCAAAGCTGAATTGGTGTTATTTCTGCTTTGTAGTTGGTGAATAAAAAACATTTAGGTTACAGTAAACCATAGCAATGGACACTAAATCATAATTTGACTAAACTTTGGCAAAAAACTTGTTTACTCTAGGAATCTGGGGGACAGTACAATGAAGTCGTCGCTTTTATACAAATATGCTAGTCTGTCAACACCGGTGTTTTATCACATTCGTAACATACTCTACAGAATAACATTAGAACAAGACATATTAGCGAACAATATTGTTTTCAATTAGATTCTGTCCAGGCTTTACTCTAATATAAATGGCTTTATATGTATAACGTTAGACCAATCTTGTAGATTTCTCAGTTGATGTGATAAATGATTTAAAGTAACAATGGTGATAATAATAAAGATAATAGAAATAATAAAAGTGATAACATTGAAAGTATATCCAATGGAGATAATAATGATAAGGACAAAGGAAGCTGCATGAGAATGTAGACATTTTGATAATAAAAGTGGGTCGAAAGCATGTGAAAATAAAAGTTACATAATACTGAAAGACGAGGTAAGTGGATAAATAATTTATTATTATTATTATTATTATTATTATTATTATTATTAGTCCCTTGGGTTCCTAATGTAACATAGGGCTTCAATAGCACGTCTCCAGTGAACTCTGTTCTCTGAAATCTTTTAAACCTGGCTCCACAATAGCCCACAAACTCTCATTTCCTCCTCGCACAATCTCCTCCATGTCACCCTCACCTCGAACACCCAACTCGTCTCTTCTTACCTGGCTTTCACTCGAGTGACTGGCCTGACGTGTGATGTCCCCAGTCGGCCTTCTCAGTGCATGCCCAATCCAATCCAATCCATCTCCACTTCCTTCCAGTGCATATTTGTTCAGCGATAGCTTCTTGCTTCGTTGGTTTGTTGCCCGGACAGAGTTTCTTGTTGCTTATTCTTTCTGGCAGTCCATCTGATCTTCAGTATCGAGCCAGCGTAGGCAGTTGTTGATGAATGTCTGCAGTTTGTTGGAAATCCCTTTCGTAACGCACCAAGTCTCTCAACCATCACATAGAAGTACTGACTTGGCGTTGGTGTTGAAAATCTGCATCTTGTTCCACATGCTGAGTGCAGTGCAGAAGATCTTGACACTAGTTTCAGGCTAATCAACGCCTGTCTTGCATTTCCGATTCTGACTTTGACATCCTCGTCTGTCCCGCCACCTGTAGTTGAGACAGTGCTGTCTGGATAGGTGAAGGAGGTTACTTCCTTTAAGTTTCTCCCATTGGCGGTGATTGGAGTTTGTTGTTGTTATTGAAGTTGTTGGTGCGGTGTCTTCATCACCTCTGTCTTCTCTATATTCACCTGAGGTCCCGTCTTCTCTGCCCTGCCTCTTCTACCAACTTGTTAGTTTCCGCCTGTAGATCTTCAAGTTTGTCTGACATCAGGCACAAGTCATCGGCGAAATCCAGATCTTCTAGGTTCTTCTCCGTGGTCCGACCAGCGTATCCCCCTCTTCTCGCTCCCCACTGTTTGCTGCATGATCCAGTCCAGTCGACCACAATCAGGAATGTCATGGGTGATAGTAGACAGCAGCCTTGTTTCACTCCTGTCTCCTCTTCACTTCAAAAGCACCGCTGAACCTCCCATTGTGAATTACTTGGCTGGCATGTAGCGTCTTCATATAGCTGTTAAATGAGGTTGATAAATGTTTGTGGTATTCCGTAGTGTTGAAGCAGTTTCCAAATTACCTCTCAGTCGACGCTGCCAAAGGCCTCCTCAAAGTCGATGAAGTTGAGGTGAGGTAGATAGTTGACTGACATTCTATACTCTGTTCTATCATGATGCCAAATGTAGTGTTGCAATTTGGTCCGCACATGATTTGTACTTCCTGAATCCAGTACATCCTTTAGTCTCTCCAGGATGATACGGCTTAATATTTTGCTTGCATTGAGTGGACACGAGAGTGATTTCGCGCCAGTTCTTGCAAACATTGAGGTCTCCCTTCTTCGGCAGTTTGACAAGGTAACCCTTCTTTTAATTAATGGGCAGGTACCTTCCCTTTTTTCCACAGCTTCTGCAATACTGGTGTGAGCATGTCAGCTATTTTCATGGCGTCTGTTTTTAGTGCCTCTGGCGGGATCCCATCTGGTCCTGCTGATTTCCCGCATTTCAGTAGCTTTATGACGCTCAGGACTTCCATTTTCGTTGGGGGAATTATGTTCACATGTAGTTATGTGTCTGGGCTGCAGATGGTATTTCTGGACGAAGTGCAGGTGGTGGTGGTCGATTCAAGAGCTTCTTGAAGTGGTCAACCCATTGTTTCCTCTGTTTCTCTTCTTTCGTAATTAAATTTCCGTCATCATACTTCATTGGTTTCATTTGTGTTGATCTCTTCCCAGATACACAGTAACCTAGGTATTTGATACAATGTTGTCAGGTCCCTGTCTCTCCTACATGAAGCCTGTTCTGCTTCACTTGCCAGTGTTTCACAGAAGTGTCTTTTGTCTTTGCGTGCACTCTTCTTCACTTCTTTGTCCAGTGTTCCATACATTGTACTCAGTTCCACTTCTCGTTCAGCATCCTTGCACTGGTTTATCTTCTATTTCACTATCCTCCTCTCCTCTATCAGCTGCCATGTATCCATCGAGATCCACTCCATCCCTTATCTTCTTTCTTCCTCCTTCCTAATACGGCTGTGCAGGTTGCTTTCCTTATAGCCTTCAAAGACTTCCAGTGTTCTTCCACACAGGTTTCTTCAGAGATGTTCCTCGATATCTCCCATTTTGTCTTGATGTCTGCTCTGAAGATTTCCTTCGTAGTTTCGTCCTCCAGTTTCCGAGTGTTCTACGTGAACTGTGGTCTATCACCAACTTCCTTGAAGGCTTTCAACTTGATTTAGAAGGTGGGTTTCTTGCACTAGATGGTGGTCTGAACCTACATCTGTTCCCTTTCTTGACCTTGTGTCAAGTAGACTGCGTATCCATTTTCTTGAGATTGAGATGAAGTCGATTTGATTTTAAGTGTGTCCATCTGGTGAAATCCATGTCGCTCGCTTTGTTGATATCCTTGAGCTCGAACACACTGCATCGCCTCCAATCACCAAATCGTTGAATGCACAGAATTCTGCAAACAATTCTCCATTCTCGTTCATCATCTCACCGAGCGCTTCTCCCCCAATGGTTACTTCTCTTCCTGTGTTATCCACTCCCAGTTTGGCATTCATGTTATCCCACCCATTAGAATTTTGATGTCGCCAACTGGAGTGTTGTCTTGTCCAGTGTTGATTGCAGTTGTCTGTAGAATTCCTCCCTTTTCTCTTGTTCTACATTATTTGTAGGTGCGTGGTGTAGCATTGTATGATTGTGACCTTCCTTCCCTCCTTTTGAGTTGAATCCATCTTGCTGTCATGATCCTGATGCTGGAGGAGATTGGCTCCCACTGCATGAGGGCACTCGATACTCTTGGGAACATCTTGATAGCCACTCCAATACTCAGTGTGCTCGTAGTTGTCGTCTGGGTGACAATGTCGGAGTAGATTATTGATTCTGCAGTTGACAGTTTGGAGAGTCCACTCCCATTCAATGTACTTCCGCAGATTCCAAGCACTTCAATGTGATACCTCTTCATCTCGTTTGCAATCTGGGCTGCCTTGTTGGGTTCAAACATGGTGCGGACATCCCATGTCCCCACGTTAACTTTAGCCTTCATCGAGAGCGGATACATTGGCCGATTGGCTTCTCGAGGGCTCTCACCAATCGGCGTCATTTTGCCTCTCTGACTCGAGCAAGGAATAATTTTGTTATTATTTTTTATATTTTGTTTGTGCTTTGAAGTTTCTTTAGCGGTTAGATTTGTGTTGCGGGGTAGGGTTGCTAGGTGTATGCCCAAGCTTCCCTGTTTACCCGGGCTTAGGACGGGCTAGTAACTAGTGAACCAGTTAACGAGGGGAGGTTACTGGATAAATAAATTCTAGACAAATACTGTAACCATATGAAAGGGTTGGGGAATAAGAAGGGGATAGGAAAAACTGAACGATAATGTTATTAACCCTTATTCCTTGTCCACGGGAGAGATAACTGATGTACAAATTTCTTCTGGATACAAAGACTAAGATCATCAGCTCGAAATCTGCTATGTATAAAATACGAGTCTGGTTACGTTTCGAAAGTTGAGATGGTTTGCGGTGGATAATCGTGAAAGCATTGTTTTTATCTACCAAGTGACCGTTATCAATGATACAAGAATAGCTTTATACATCAAATCATCTTGTATGCAGCTCAGAAAACGTGAAATCTGTCAACTAGAGAATAAATATTTTTGCATGTTACGAAAATTCGGATTGTTTAACAAAACTCCACCTCTTAGTGTTTAAAGATGCCTTCAAAAAGCTTTAATCATGGTTTTAAAATACTTGTGAAGACTTCTAATACCTTTTGATTGCCTAATCAATACTGAAACAAGTAGTATAGCTTGCAAAGCGTTGGGATGTAGGACATTTAACATCTCTCGGGAAAAGTAATAAGGACTGCATTATAAAAACAGCGAGAAAACTACCGATACGAGCTGTAATTTCGATGAGATTTTCTTGTATTCCCTTGTTTCTTAGGCTGATTTAAAGCAGAAATTTACAGGTTTATCTTTTGAATCTCACAAAAGATTCAAATACACAATGTAACGATATCAGTTGACCAATTTAACTGACTATCCAAGAATTCACCAAAAGTTTGAAGGCAAAATATTAGTTATAACTAATAGTATTGATAATTCTGAAAAGCTTATGGTTAGCTTCTTTATCGAAAGTATTATCTTGGTCTTCAGTTTAGTAATGCAAGAACAGCCAGCGAGCGGAAAAGAAAAAGAGATAACAACTCTACTCTATGTCTTCTATGAATTACACCTTAATTAACACGATTTAAATGCCACAAAAATGCATGTACACTTCGTGTTACTCATGAAGTAAAAAGTGATGAATGTGGCCAAGGTTCATTGAACTGCAGATTAAAAAGGAAACAGGATGAAGGTGTAACTACTAGTGTCTATAGGAAACTGTCAGACTGGAACTGATAATCCAACTATATATCATCTCAGTGCCATTGACAGTCACCCTAATAAACCTGCTAGCTAGAAAGAGAATGGACATTTAGTCGCTCAGTTATCATCTGCCTAAATCCATTAAAATAAGAGAGTGAAAGCAATCGTATTTATTCACAAGAAACGCAGTTATGTCCCACCTCTTTCCTATTGTATCGCCCTTAAATATTCCGGCAATCTAACCGTATTTCGTTGCCACATGTAAAATGATGCTTTCTTTCAATAAAAATGCGGTTTTTAAAAATGTTATCTATCTAAAATGCCTAAAAAAGTAAAATCTGCAACAATATGTCATTAAGGTTACAGATAATATTTTGATTTCTAAATACGATGACGAATATCCACTCTAGATGAAAACAGTTGTTGTCATAATGTAATAACTTTAAAATATAACAAAAAAAATAATAATAAATGGTTAAAATTATCTCTGAATTTTCTTTTTCATCAAACAAATCAAGCGGTATATGATCAAAAGTATTCAAAAACTTCTTATCATTTCTATCCTATTACTTTCATAAAAAAGTATATTCACGTCACTAAATAAATTGAATGAATCATTTTGTGCGACCATAAAATATTTCCAAATACTGGTTTACAAACCAAGTACGTAGTCATCTCTAACGTATGTAATCCCAGCCCACTCGAAATTTAAGTAAAATATAGAAGAAAGATATCATCTTTTGGAATACATTTGGTTTTCGCTGAAATCCTATACAATGATTTATGAGCACAGTTTAGAGAATGTTCAAATTTATTTATCATGATGAATAAAGGAATTCATTGGTTGACTTGATATTAATGAGAAGTTTTTATAGCCTGAAGAGGAATATGATTGTTGGATTAGGCAAACGTTTAATAGCGAATGGATTGGGAGTGTGGAATTAAGTGAAACCAGATTAAAACACGAAAATAGAAGTTATGTTCAGTATATGTACTTCGTATTAATTGATTATCTTGTAATAATTAAGGCTTCTGCAACTTCACATGACCTGTATACATAGAATTGGCCATGATCAAAATCTAACAGTAATGTCCTGATTTATTTACCTGAATAAATCATAGGTTAATGCTCACGAAAGGTAACATATTTCTGGCAGTTATTCACTGTAATTTTGTGCATTTAACATATATCTCTTGTTCTGTACTGCTAACTGATGGTGTCTGATACTTTGTAACTTCCCATTTTATGTGACATTACATCAGGTGAATTTCCAAAACGAAAAAATCAATCCAAACTCCAAGAAGGGTTTCTACTAGCTTATTCACAAGGAAAAATCTGAAAATGGTTTAAATTGTAAAACAGAAAACGCAACTAAACTTACCTCCTGTTAGTCACATATCTTTCTTAATGAATACATTTAAACCACATATTGCAGCATAAACCTGTCAGTCCTCTGTAAATGGTATCAGAAGCCCAACAGTTTATAGACTGCCTTAGGGAAGCGCGAGACTATGGCCGCAGTTTTACACAACATCTTAAGGGACGAAGCAAGTGACTGAAACTTGTCACTGGTTTTGAGGGGCAACTAAAAGGAGTGAGGAAATTCTGATTCCAAATTAGGGTGCATTTAGATTATATCATTCAGCAGAAATAAATGATTCATGGACTCATTTTATTTCCTGGTAAAAAAAGGAATTCACCTTCTGATGTCGATATCATGTTCTCTTGATCAAGTCAAAGGTTCAATGAGCGACTTCCTAGGACAAGTGATTGCTCCGATCTCAGTGTATGGCCCACAAGCTTAGCTTTCACACATTTCATGAAGAAATAAAACATTACAGTCCTTCTTGTTCCACATGTTGCATTAACTTTACTTTTAAGAAAAAGTACCTCCATATGCATCCCTTGTTTTGCTCAAATCAATTCATGACTAGAAATATGTTCACTTTATGAAATATCTAGCAGACAAATTACTCGAATTTGTGCCCTACACTGATTGCTAACATTGAGGCTTACATATTAAATATGTGCACATTGTTCATTATCAACGTGATGTTAACGAGTCATCAATAATAGTTTGATGTATAAAAAGTAATCTAGAAGCATCAAGTATATGGCTGGAAATATATCAGCTTCTGAAATCAAACACAAGTTCTAACACAAATAAAACCCTACTAGAAAGCGTAAGCTTTGAAAGTCAAGTAAAAATTAGCGCACCTTAGCTTCCAGTGCATGTTAAATCCTTATGCGTACAAAGTACATCTACGGTGAAAGAGAAGAAAACTATAAAAAGTGAAAAGTAGGTTTGTATTCAGGAGCTGACAGTTAAAGAAGCAGTGCTAAGGCTATAGAACCATGAAGCTAACCTGATTCTAAAATTATCCCTTAACAAGTAGTAATTAAGGATCCTCATTCTCATTATAGGCTGACAAAAATATTGACTGAAATTTCATCATAAAGTGTGGACTGCTTGATGACTAGTTTCATAAAAACAACGAAAACAACTTTCTTTAAAAATGTTAGAATCAGATGGGAATTGTCAGACAAACAATTTTTGCCTAAGTAAACTTAAAATATGCTTTCAAAAAATATTATATCAGTAGGGTTAGAAGGGTAAGCGTTCATACTTATTCTTTGGAAATCTGTACACATTTGACTGTGGAGTGTCACAATGCATTAAAAAAAACAAACGAATTAATGAAATAGAATCACCCCTCATATTCTACAAAAGCTACAGTATTATTTCATTTTTGTGATGCTTTTTTAAGCTGATGCCATTTTGGGTTAGAAAATTTAAGTGACAGGGAAGAATCTAGTCATTAAGTTTGTCACTATGAATTCTTTATGGTATATATCACTTAAATTTGTGGATGAAATAGGAAAGTTTTTTATCCTGCCTTGTTCTTATTTAATACTACTTTCAAGGCACTAGAAGATCCGGTTTGGAATCAATATTTCAAAATGATCACCATCAAAGCGTTCGGTGATGAAATTGCCCTGTCACATTACGCATTTAGTTTCATAATCTACTACGCAACTGGGTGCAACTTTCGTCTACGTGTTCATCAGTTATTCAGAGGCCTATTCTATCGATTGGGTTGCCGATGTAGCACTTTGATGAAACTTGGTCAATTTGAAGATAGTGAAAATATACCGTCAGTAGCTCGTCGATCACATAATCGTCTGCTGACGAATGGTGACCGAACGAATAATGTGGATCATGCTTCTTATTCACATAATCAACGAAAATTACAAACCCCTAAAAGACTAACTGTTTCTGAACAATCACCTTTGTCAAATAAACAAACTTAACTGAGAGCACAGGATGAACGACCTAAGAGATCTCCAAGATCAAGCCTACTCAACAGACAACCATCTTTTATGAATGAAAATGAAACACTTAACTCTATGGATCCTTTTAATCGAACCACTAGTTAACATGCCCAAACACGCATTCATTTTCTACCTTGGATGTGAAATAATTAAGGAAATGTTGCTAAAATAGCTCCACTAGAAGGCTCAAGAGAATTGTATTCATCTTTCAAAGTAAAAGAGAATGATCAGGACAGTTGACTTGCCTGTTCGCTTACATTCGCACCTTTTCTTATTACTTTTAAAATCAAACTATCTTATTTGAAGTAAATTCTATTTTTTGCATTTTGTCTCTATGTTTAAAGTGAAGTCAAGAATGGTGTTAAGCAGCAAAAAAGGAGCAACAAATCAATTAACATTACGGTTTATTTTTCCTTTTGTCGCATTTATTGTTTGACTTGTTTCGATGGTTATTTGTTCACACTCTGTAGATGCTTGGGTTTTGTGTGTGTGTAAATATATGTGTGATTGGTGATATCTAGCCGTTTGTATCTGCAAATTTTTATATATTCAACAAAGTCATCTAATAATGAGTATCACACTCTTTTCGCCTCATGCTGCAGTACAGCGCTCGGCATTATTCAAACTTGTTTAAAAATGTAGAGTTGGCTTACCTAACATCCAATAAACGCACTTCAGTTTTATAACTTTCGTCTTTGTAATCACTCGTCAGTCAAAAGAACACTCAAGTTTTAGGTAGTTACGCGCGACTACCAGTCTAAAAGCTTGAAAACTATGGTGTCTCAATTTTAAATATGCATCTTAAAAGAGATTCACTGAAAGCCCATAACCTTTAACTAACTAGGGTTTTGTTATTCGTCTCTTTTCACATCTCCTAAATCTTCTGCGTTCCTTTCCGGACAGTTCCCAATACTTACTATATTCGTTAGGGTTACAGTACAACAGATGCTACAAAACCTACTAAACGTTTAAAAAAACTCTCATCACATAATCATATTTACCATTACTATTATTATTTTTCCCTCGAATTCCTCGTGGAACATAGGCCTTCAGTAGCACGTTTCCACTGCACTCTTTTCACTGAAATCTTTTGAACCTGGCACCACGACTGCCCAGAAGCTTTCATTTCTTCCACACACCATCTTCTGCATGTCAACCCCGGACGGCCAACTAGTCGTTTCCCATCTTGGTTCCGCTCGGGGGCCTGGCCTAGTGCGTGATGACCTCGAATGGTCTTCTCAGTGCATGCCAAATGCAATCAGTCTCCACTTCCTCCTGTATATTTGATGAGCCATAGGTTCTTCGTTGGTTAATTGTCACAGTTCCTTGTTACTTATTTTTTCTGGCCATCTGATCTTCAGTAACGAACGTAGGCAGTTGTTGATGACTGTCTGTAGTTTGTTGGAAATCCCTTTCCTTGACGCACCAAGTGTCTGAATCATCATATAGAAACACTGACTTGACTGACATTGGTGTTGAGAATCCGGATCTTGTTCACGCTTTATGCTGAGTGCGAAAGATCTCCACACTGGTTTCAGGTTAATGAACGCCTGTCTTGCTTTTCCGATCCTGGCTTTGACGTCTTCGTATGTGCCTGTGCCGCCTGTGGTTGAAACAGTGTTGCCTACATAAATGAAAGAGGCTATTTCCTTTAAGCTTCTCCCGTTGATGGTGTCTGGAGCTTGTTTTTGTTGGTGGTGGCGTTGGATAGGTATCTTCACAACCCCTGTCTTCTCTACGTTCACCTGAAGTCCCTTATTCGCTGCCCTGCCTCTTCTGTCAACTTGTTAGTTTTCGTCTGTAGATCTTCAAGTTTGTGTGACACTAGACATAAGTCATCAGCAAAATCCAATCTAGGTTTTTTCCGCTGTCTAGCATATCCACCTCTTCTCGCTCCTCTCTGTTTATTGCATGATATAGTTCACTACAACCATGAATATCATGGGTGACAGTTCGCAGCCTTGTTTTACTCCTATCTTCAATTCAAAAGCATCACTGAGCTTCCAATTGTGAATTCAAGAGTATTTTGAAGTGGTCAACCCATCGTTTCCTTTTTTTCTATTCTTTCGTAATTAAATTTCCTTCTTCATCTTTTATTGGTTTCATCTGTGTTGATCTCTTCCCAGATACACAGTAACCTAGGTATTTCATACAATGTCGTCAGGTCCCTGTCTCTCCTACCTGAAGCCTGTTCTGCTTCACTTGCCAGTGTTTCACAGAAGTGTTTTTTGTCTTTCCATGCACTCTTCTTCACTTCTTTGTCCAGTGTTCCATACATTGTACTCAGGTCCACTTCTCGTTCAGCATCCTTGCACTGGTTTATCTTATATTTCACTATCCTCCTCTCCTCTATCAGCTGCCATGTATCCATCGAGATCCATTCCTTGACTTGTACTACTACTTCTTCCTTCCTAATACGGCTGTGCAGGTTGCTTTCCTTATAGCCCTCAAAGACTTCCAGTGTTCTTCTACACAGGTTTCTTCAAGAATGTTCCTCGATATCTCCCATTTTGTCTTGATGGCTGCTCTGAAGATTTCCTTCGTAGCTTCATCCTCCAGTTTCCGAGTGTTGTACTTGAACTGCGGTCTATCACCAACTTCCTTGAAGGCTTTTAACTTGATTTGGAAGGTGGATTTCTTGCACTGGATGGTGGTCTGAACCTACATCTGCTCCTCTTCTTGACCTTGTGTTAAGTAGACTGCGTCTCCATTTTCTTGAGATTGAGATGAAGTCGATCTGATTTTAAGTGTGTCCATCTGGTGAAATCCATGTCGCTGACTTGTTGATATCCTTGAGCTTGAACACACTGCATCGCCTCCAACCACCAAATCGTTGAATGCACAGAATTCTGCAAACAATTCTCCATTCACATTCATCATCTCACCGAATGCTTCTCCACCCATGGTTACTTCTCTTCCCGTGTTGTCCACTCCCAGTTTGGCATTCATGTCATCCCACCCATTCGAATTTTGATGTCGCCAACTGGAGTGTTGTCTTGTCCAGTGTTGATTGCAGTTGTCTGTAGAATTCCTCCCTTTTCTCTTGTTCTACATTATTTGTAGGTGCGTGGTGTAGCATTGTATGATTGTGACCTTCCTTCCCTCCTTTTGAGTTGAATCCATCTTGCTGTCATGATCCTGATGCTGGAGGAGATTGGCTCCCACTGCATGAGGGCATTCGATACTCTTGGGAACATCTTGATAGCCACTCCAATACTCAGTGTGTTCGTGGTTGTCTTCTGAGTGACAACATCGCAATAGATTATTAATTCTCCAGTTGACAGTTTGGACAGTCCACTCCCATTCCATCTGCTTTCGCAGATTCCAAGCACTTCGATGTGATACCTCTTCATCTCGTTTGCAATTTGGGCTGCCTTGCTGGGTTCAAACATGGTGCGGACATCCCATGTCCCCACGTTAACTTTAGCCTTCATCGAGAGTGGACACATCGGTCAATTGGCTTCTCGAGGGCTTTCACCAATCGGCGTCATTTTGCCTCTCTGACTCGAGCAAGGAATAATTTTGTTATTATTTTTTATATTTTGTTTGTGAAGTTTCTTTAGTGGTTAGATTTGTTTTACGGTGTAAATTTGCTAGGTGTATTCCCAACCTTCCCTCTTTACCTGGGGTTAGGACGGGCTAGTAACTAGTGAACTAATTAACCAGGCGATGTTCTTCTCACATTAGTGTTTATTATCTATAAGACTCGCAGTTTAACAAAAAGTATTTTCAAACTTTGAAGGGAAACGTTTTGACTGGACGTAGATTGCTAACAACGCCTCCATTGTTTGGCCAAATCTTGCTGCGAAAATTAAGAAATGTTCACTTGGTTATTGGTATGCTTGCTAGTGGATACTTCAAAATACCGAGAAATATAACTTGCAAAAGGTCTTAGTAGATACAGTTTTAACAAAAACTGATTATGATCATTCACCTCGAATCAGTACAAATGCAATTCATAAAAAGCTGAACTTAAGGGATAATTCAAAATAAACAGTAGTGATCTGTGTTAACGCTTACTCTTTTGAACATATATTCTCGGTTGCAAAATCTTCAGCTGTTATAATTATATTGATGAAACATAAACAAAACTGATCATATCTTCAAAAATTACAGTCAGAGGGATATGATTTTGTTTAACAACTAAAATACGTTTTTCCTCTCAGGCTTTGATTTGAGAAACATTATCTTCACTTTAATTTAGCCCTCGAATAAATGCAAACCGGACCGCTGCACAATACAGTGAGTCGATTATATTAGGTAAGACGAACCATTAAATTTCAACCTAATAGTTGAATAGTAAATTACCTCTTAATCACATATGTTTATATTTTATCCAACACAGTAAGAGGATAATGACGAACACTGCTGTAGAGCATTAGGACGTAGCAAAAATGTTGTTCAATTTCCTTTAATTTATATGTTTTCTGAACTTCATGGCCCCCTGTGGTGAAAACTACTTTGAAAATAAATTAACTTTGAGCGTGAAATCGCAACCCAACAACGCAAAATTATTCATGAAATTACTTTGGATGTGATCAATAAAGAACAGAGAGAATTCTTAAAGAAATTGGTATTGCTAATTAATTGCTAGGAAAGTAGAATCTCTTCCATTAGATATTCAATAGTTTAAAAAATTATATTTTTTTTTACAAAGACAAACTTTCTTTTTGAGGGTAAACGATACATTTTCTGAGAAAAACGTTGAAACATTGAAAACTGCACAACTAGAGTCAATACTCACACTGATTATCAGTATAACTAGTCTAATATAAGTTTATCTGGATAACATCTATTAATTTGTACAGCATATGTAAGCAAGTTTTACTTCAAAAATATTTGTCAAATGAAGCCACAGACATTTGGTACTACATGTTGCAAGTCAAGCAACAGCAAATTCCATTCGAACAGAAGTTCTTGTGTCGTGGCATTCATCAGCAATGGTGGACTTGTGACCGTGTTGAAACAGGTGTTTCCCCACTTATTCAAGCCCATAATACTCATTCTTGAAGTCATAGATGACCCAGTCAAAATGACTCAGTGAAGAATTGGAGTGTGTACAAGAAACAGTCACTTGTGCATGACTATATAGCTATCTAGTGCACAGTGTTTAACCATGATCGAAATCTCTCCGTCCAGTCAACATTGTGGCAGCAAGTGAGGTGAAACAGTGATGTAAGCCACTGTACAGACTTAGCATTTATCACCAAAATTGTTGGGGTAATATATTTACTGATTCTTCTCATTTTTCATCCTCATTATTAATTGTAGTTTCTAAAGCAGAAAATGACACAAAGATATTCAGAAATTCTAAGAAAAATATGATACTATGCAGTACCACTTCACTTGGCTCGTTTGCCTTACTGCAAGTGTAGTCAATAGACTTTGACCAGTCCTGAGCAGCAAAGATTAAACAACCAATCCATTCGCTGTGAATATTTCATCTGAACTATAAAATGATTAAGTAAAAAATGATGTATTTGGTCATTACTATTGTTCTTGATCGTCAGTGGACTCATGATATTGGTTGTTTTCGAAATTTTCCGAGCAACTTGCGCTAAAGATAGAACAAAATCCAGAGGAGAAGTTAGTTTATTGCTAAAATAATAATTTCGGAAATCACTAAAATCTTTATATCAATTTAAAGTGTATAAAATACTGTCCAGGAGAGATCAAACTTAAAGGTCAAAAAGTTAGATTTAAATGCTTTAGTGGGTTTGAGCATCAAAACATCCATTAAAAATTCACCTAATTTTACACACAGAGGCAAAAATCCTGACCAAAAGTCTCAACCAATGCTACAGAAGGGACATAAAGGAAGCAAAACGAAAAGACTTAATTTTTCGCCGGTCTTCGTAATCATTCTCATTAGTTAACAAGACCACTAACGGTAGTCATTTTTCTCTTTTATGTACTCCAGTGATAAACGATTTTCGTTGTTTAAGCAACTGGGATGTATTACAAGTGCGCACACAAACATACTTACTGGAATTATTGTAGCTTATCACTAACCCTTACCCTAATGTCATCTGATATCTGTTCAACGTACCGTACATCCAATGTATTACTGACAGCAAAATATTCCTTTCCTCTAGGTTCTAAAATTTCTATTTTATGCAACAGCAATCTTGGCAGTGTGAAAAATCTTAAGGAAATCACTTTTAAAAGGTATTTGTTTTCGCGTCCTGATTTGAATCTGTTGGGCTTATGGATGTGTATGTGCCTTGAGACTTTAAGACGAAAAGTTTGGGCTTTTGGGAATCTCGTTAGGCTGTTAGTTAGTCTATTAATATAAATATGAAAACTTAGGCACTGTGGTAGAATTTAATTCCATATGAGGTTTTCTTATTTGATTTATAACACACAGTGATCTAGTATTATTTACTTGATGACGTTTCGAGCATAAATTATTGCAATAATGGACCTATTATTGAAACAAACTGAGGAATGGTGTATCAGGTATGTGCGACAATGTCTTATTTAGGTAAGTATTTTCAAGCTTTAGGGAATGACTACTCTGTTTTTTAACCTACTTTCATTTTTCCACATTTTGATCAAATAGGAATATATTTCCAATAGGCATATCAAATAAAAAGTTCAAGATAACTGGGTACTAACTTCTTATTTCATATTTTTCATCCATTTTTTTTTCATATAAGTACCTTTCCGTCCTGTTTTACATTTAAAGAAAACAATCTCTTGTTGCATGAATCACTGGGTAAGATTATATATATATAACAGTCTCCTCACTGATGAAGACGGCTCCTTTCATCCTCTTTTGTTGAATGACAAGTAAAAAATTATCAAGATGTATCTCAGGAATGACTCACTTCCACAGTATTGTGTACAGTAAAATGCGGTAGCAGATTTATTTCTGACTAAAAAAGGATAAAATACTGCTCACAATCGATGTCAACATGTATTATATTATTATTAGTCCCTTGGGTTCCTAGTGGAACATAGGGCTTCAGTAGCACGCCTCCAGTGACCTCTGTTCTCTGAGATCTTTTGAACCTGGTCCCACGACAGCCCAGAAGCTCTCATTTCCTCCTCGCACGACCTCCTCCATGTCACCCTCGGACGTCCAACTCGTCGCTTCCCATGGGGATTCCACTCGAGGGCCTGACGCGTGATGTCCTCAGTCGGCCTTCTCAGTGTATGCCCAATCCATCTCCACTTCTTCCTGCATATTTGTTGCGTGATAGGTTCTTGGTTGGTTCGTTCCCAGAGTTCCTTGTTGCTTATTTTTTCTGGCCATCTGATCTTCAGCAGCGAGCGTAAGCAGTTGTTGATGAATGTCTGTAGTTTATTGGAAATGCCTTTCGTGACGCGCCAAGTCTCTGAGCCATACAAGAGCACTGACTTGACGTTGGTGTTGAAAATCCGTATCTTGTTCCGCATGCTGAGTGCAGAAGATCTCCACACTGGTTTCAGGCTAATGAACGCCTGTCTTGCTTTTCCGATTCTGACTTTGACGTCCTCGTCCGTCCCGCCTGTAGTTGAAACAGTGCTTCCTAGATAAGTGAAGGAGGTTACTTCCTTCAAGTTTCTACCGTTGACGGTGATTGGAGTTTGTTGTTGTTGTTGATGGTGGTGGTGCGGTATCTTCATCACTTCTGTCTTCTCTATATTCACCTGAAGTCCCGTCTTAGCTGCCTCCTCTGTCAACTTGTTAGTTTTTGCCTGCAGATCTTCAAGTTTATGTGACATTAGGCATAAGTCATCGGCGAAATCCAAGTCTTCTAGGTTCTTTTCCGTCGTCCAGTGTATCCCCCTCTTCTCGCTGCCTACTGTTTGCTGCATGATCCAGTCCACCACAATTAGGAATATCATGGGGGATAGTAGGCAACCTTGTTTCACTCCTGTCTTCACTTCAAAGGCATCACTGAGCTTCCCATTGTGGATTACTTGGCATGTGGCATCTTCATATAGTTGTTGAATGAGGCGGATAAAGGTTTGCGGTACTCCGTAGTATTGAAGCAGTTTCCAAATTACTTCTCGGTCGACGCTGTCAAAGGCCTTCTCAAAGTCGATGAAGTTGAGGTATAGAGCTGATTGCCATTCTACGCTCTGTTCTATGATGATACGAAGCGTTGCAATTTGGTCAGCACATGATTTGTACTTCCTGAAGCCTGCCTGTTCCGGTCGCAGTTTTGAATCCAGTGCGTCTTTAAGCCTCTCCAGGATGATGCGGCTTAATATTTTACTTGGGGTGGATAGGAGAGTGATTCCTCGCCAGTTCTTGCAAGCACTGAGGTCTCCCTTCTTCGGCAGTTTGACAAGGTAACCCTTCTTCCAATCGTCAGGTACCTTCTCTTCCCTCCACACCTTCTGCAATAGTGGTGTGAGCATGTCCGCTGTTGTCTCTGCATCTGTTCTCAGTGCTTCTGGCGGTATTCCATCTGGTCCTGCTGCTTTCCCGCATTTCAGTAGCTTTATGGCGTTCAGGACTTCCATTTTCGTTGGGGGATTAATGTTCACTTGTAATTCAGCGGCTGCAGGTGGTATTTCTGGACGAAGTGCAGGTGGTGGTCGATTCAAGAGCTTCTTGAAGTGGTCGGCCCATCGTTTCCTCTGTTTCTCTTCTTTTGTAATTAAATTTCCTTCTTCATCTTTTATTGGTTTCATCTGTGTTGGTCTCTTCCCTGATAGCAACCTGGTTATTTGATACAATGTCGTCAGGTCTCTCTTACCTGCAGCCTGTTCTGCTTCACTTGCCAGTGTTTCGTAGAAGTGTCTTTTGTCTTTGCGTGCACTCTTCTTCACTTCTTTATCCAGTGTTTTATACATTGTGCTCAGTTCCTCTTGTCGTTGAGCATCCTTGCACTGGTTTATCTTCTGCTTCACCATCCTCCTCTCCTCTATCAGCTTCCAGGTATCCGTCGAGATCCATTCCTTGTCTTCTTTCTTCTTCCTTCCTAATACTGTTGTGCAGGTTTCTTTCCACATAGCTTTCAAAGACTTCCAGTGTTCTTCTACACAGGTTTCTTCAGGGATGTCCCTCGACGTCTCCCATTTTGTCTTGATGGCTGCTTTGAAGATCTCCTTTGTAGTTTCATCCTTCAGTTTCCGAGTGTTGTACTTGAATTGAGGTCTATCACCAGCTTCCTTGAAGGCTTTTAACTTGATTTGGAAGGTTCCTTGCACTAGATAGTGGTCTGAACCTACATCTGCTCCTCTTCTTGACCTTGTGTTAAGTAGACTGCGTCTCCATTTTCTTGAGATTGAGATAAAGTCGATTTGATTTTTAGTGTGTCCATCTGGTGAAATCCATGTCGCTTTGTGGATATCCTTGTGCCTGAACACACTGCCTCCAATCACCAAATCGTTGAATGCACAGAATTCTGCAAACAATTCTCCATTCTCATTCATTTCACCTAGCGCCTCTCGACCCATGGTTAGTTCTCTTCCCGTGTTGTCCCCTCCCAGTTTGGCATTCATGTCGCCCATTAGAATTTTGATATCGCCAACTGACGTCTTGTCCAGTGTTGATTGAAGTTGTCTGTAGAATTCCTCCTTTTTCTCTTGCTCTGCATTATTTGTAGGTGCATAACATTGTATGATTGTGACCTTTCTTCCTTTTGAGTTGAATCTTGCTGTCATGATCCTGGAGGAGATTGGTTCCCACTGCATGAGAGCCTTCGATGCTCTTGAGGACATCATGATAGCCACTCCCTCAGTGTGCTCGTGGTTGGCGTCTGGGTGACCGGAGTAGATTATTGATTCTCCAGTTGACAGTTTGGAGAGTCCACTCCCATTCCATCTGCTTTCGCAAATCCCAAGCACTTCGATGTTATACCTTCTCATCTCCTTTGCAATCTGGGCTGCCTTACTGGGTTCAAACATCGTGCGGACATTCCATGTCCCCACGTTTACTTTCGCTTTCATCGAGAGAGAAGACACATCGGCCAATTGGCTTCCCGAAGGCTTTCACCAACTGGCGTCATTTCGCCTCTCCGATTCCAGCGGGGAATAAGTTTGTTTTCATTTTTTATATTTTGTTTGTGCTTTGAAGTTTCTTTAGCGGTTAGATTTGTTTTACGGGGTAGGGTTGCTAGCCCTATGCCCAACCTTCCCTCTTTACCCGGGCTTAGGACCGGCTAGTAACTAGTAAACTAGTTAACCAGGCGAGGTTCGATGTCAACATGGCAAAATATTTATTCTCTAGAATAACTTGCTAACATATTTCTCTGCCTATAGTTAGTCGAGTAACCATAAGATATATTGTGCTGAAAGCAGCTTATCTTCTGGACTGGTTCAACACACTCGAGCACTTAGCGATGAGTAACAACTGCTTTATTCACAGTCCCCGGACAGTCAGTCATTTCAGAAAATTCCTCACATAGTTATTAATAAAGTACACACAGTAGCAAGCTGTCTACGAACATTTTAACCAGGCAGGAATGCCACATCAGTATGAGGGATTCTAACCGATGTAAGCCGTTATACTTCCAGTAATGTCAACTAGATGGGTACGTTTCCAGAAAAAAGTATGACTAAGAACGATCTAAACTTTAACACTCTGTATATGCTGAAAATTGATATTTACTTGTTCATTTCATAAGTTGTGGAATCTTCTGATGTTTTTTCATTCAAATTTACTGACCTCCTTTCCATACCATTCAGGTCCCCTACAGTCTTGTACATTTTCCAACATATGTCAATGTGATGATGCCTGTAAACTGACGTCTCTTATGTTAAACTAATAATAAGAGAATGAAATATTTATTTATATATGGTTACAGATGATGCTATCATTTCAGATTAGTTTCAGTAATAAATTCAGTGTATTAGTATCAGTTTTTCTGAAATGCCAGTTGTAGAAAACAGACAGAACATGCGTATATAAAAGTGACAAATAGTACATTTCAGTTTTCTGTGAGACTCAGTGAAGGAGTACATCGCTACACATTATTTGGTGACTTATTGTATTGAGAGTGGAAGGAATAGAATACAGTGAATAATAAACAATAATGATGATATTTAGGTAGATCATGAAAAAAGCTCTAGATTTTGAATAGGTTACGCAAAATCTTACAAGTGTAGTTTGCATCGACTTCACGGAATAGTTCATGCTCATTGGTGTTTACTGGTTCGAAATTTTCGATTTCTCTGGAAACTTTTACTGAGGATGATAACCAAACATATCGTTAGCTTTGCAAGCGACCACTGAAACTCATAGAGCACTCAAACTACTATGAAATTCTAAGTATTATCCATCCTATCGAAATTTAAATTTATCCAGATGATCAAAAATTCATCAAGATCCATATCGCAAACACAAGATACTTCACAACTGTTTCCGTTAGTGCTGAAAAATTATTTTATTGATTTCCAAAGAAATATTATTCACAGAAAAATCTTCAAAATATTTCTAATTGCCTAGAGTTCTACATCAAAAATCCGCACTATCTTACTGAAATGTTCTCTATACAAATTACACACATATGAAACGAAACTCATAAAATGATTCATTTTTCTCGAGGACAATAAAATATTTTGTGAGATTAAAAATTTGTATTAGCTGAAGTGGTTAGAACACCTGTATAATACAGCCAATCAAAACTTGTTCCCACCATTTTTCTTTTTCTTAGTAGAAATGTTTTGATCGCTTTTTGACATGGATTGAGCCATGTGACTACTAATAGCCAGTTGTTTAGAAGAAATGGTACAGAACCAATAGAATAATATTAACGTTCAACTGTAAGTGAAAAGGGCTTAGTTTCGTTTTTGATGGTTGAGGTCTACAAAGTGTATCTCATAGTTTACTAAAGAAACGCTGTACAAAAGATGAATTTCCAGCTCAACGCAAATGAAGTTTTGACTCTACGCTGTTTCGTTTTATTACAAGTTTCCGGATAGTTTGAATCTAAGCAGCCGGCGAACACCTAACCTATGCTTTGGGCTGACTACGTTACCAAGTAAACAAACCGAGAGTTAGGCTTAAACGGTTGCAGATATTATTAAATACACAATTCATAATGTTCGTATATACTTTAATTCCAATATCTGAACTCATCAGAGTTACCCGTAATCATTTAACTGAAAATGTTTAATTATGATGAAAAATAATAATAAAATCACTAGGCTTCGGAAGATGATTCTCCAAGTTCAAAGAAGACGTGACCAGTGGAATCAACCAAGTTGAATATAAAGACATTTACACAACGATGACATTGAATGCAGGTCATGCTACGTCATGAACTGACAGAAGGAGATGTGGACCACTGGATTCCGACCCAGTGGCTCAGTTGTAACTTGCTGAAGACCTGAAGGTCCTGGGTTAAATCCATGGCGGGCGTCGTCATTGATGCGCAATGGTGAGAAAATCTCATACTAGGACGAAACAGCTGTGCAATTTTCCAGGTCTTCAGTGTTCCTCCAGCTGATGTGAATTCATGATGGATTTCAACCTAAAAAATCAATTAATAAACCTCCATAAATCTCCAGGTGGAAGTAATAATCTGTCAAGTTTTACAATCTCATTTTTATAGATAAACATTAGATACGTGTGAACTTTATATTGTTAACCAGTTACTCATGTGAGCACATTAAACTTTGAAGTGTGTCACGAAATTTCATTCATGTATGATAGATTGCACAACACACTGAGTTGAAATGATAGGAAACGGATAGAAAATATTTTATAGGATGAAAAAGAGGTATATGAGCCTTTCTAGACTTTTCTCAAAATAGACTACAACATTCAGTTTATTATTCTATCATGTGTAATCAGCAAATTGAATTGTGATGGTCCCATCAGAAATCATATCTATAAATGATAACAAAACGAACCACTCAGAATGCCATGACCAGAAGGTAGGATAGTATAATAGTCATAATAGTCGCTTTATTCCAAACAACATATATGATACATTAAGGAATTCCCAGCAGTTAATATTTCAACAAATATGCTCCTCGAACAATATTTCAATAGAAATAACCTTTGCATTTGAAAATGTTAGCAATTACAAAATTAAAGGTACTAATTTGAAATGAGTATAAGGGGTTACGTTAGTGTCTATTCTGGACTTGTTGGTGAATACAAATTCATGGTGAAGGTAGTTCAGTCAGCCAGTACAAAAGTTGTATTTTTAACCCCCTACATCCATCTCCATCCAGTGTAAAGTTTTTCTCTTGTTTCTTTCCAAGCATGGGAAACAAGAGTTTGAAACATTTTAAAAGGGTGTGAGAGTATATGATACATTTAGAAGACATATCTAAGAGATTAAAACCATTGGAAAAGGAAGTTGGTGAAATAAAGGGAACATAAATGATGCATAATGGCTTACGTAGATTTAGAATGTGAAACAGATAAAAACTATATTTAAGGCTGATCACCTGAAAATCCTGAGAGAGTTCTTTTACAATAATTTATCCTTTGGGACTTACGACGGACAAGCACAGTCGATGCCATAAGTGATGAAACGTGGGAACGCATGAGTTTCAGAAGGTGAGCTTTTATACTCGGAAAATATTTTAGCAGCCAATGGGAAATATTTATTTAGTCCACAAAACAGCACGCAACACTGATAGGTGATCACAATTATATCTGGTTGAAACAATAAATTCAGGCTATGTTTTTCTGAAATTAACTAGTTATCCGCTTAAAGCCAAGATCTAAGAAAACAGGATTTAAGTACTACCTAGTCATTTGATTACTGTTGAGGATAAGTGTCCATCAGTGGCACAAAGTAATACCCTTGAAGAATGTCATAACTGATTACTAGATTTTCATATTTTTTCCAACATGATTGCATCATTACCGTGACGTCTGAAGTTACTACACTTGTTACCACATGGTAGCGGGATAAAGAGTATTTTTTCTCCTTAGACGAAAAGAATAACTTGTCTAGTTCTTCCTTGTCATCTGTAAAAGTTAATGAAAAATTTAATAATTACCTGGCTCCTCATGAACGATATAAGTAAACTCTATCAAGATGACAACCGGGCCTTTTCAGCCTTGAGGTTTTTGTGGTTTATTGATTTCAAGAGGATAATCACCACGGACTGAAATCAGTTGATGAACCACTGCGAACCTCTGAAGTGCTAAACAGCCGTTCCGCGCCAGTAGGGGACTTCTCAGCAGTGTGCGTTCATGATACTGTCAGGAATCGGACCCAGGACCCTCTGGTTTCGCTATGAGCACGTTGCCAAAACATCCTTTCAGGTAGTTAGTATGTTCATGTGGTCACATCTGCTGACCAAAATGCTTTTATTGCTTTTCTATCGAATTCCTACCATCTAAATATGGCATATTTTATTGAATAACTTTTCAATAAACAGTAAATTTTTGCTCTGAAGCTATATGCCTACAATAAATACAATAAATAGATCATATTTGACCTACAGTCGTTCATCTTATGTATTTAGGAGATTTCGGAGCTACATAAAAAGGGATTTTTAAAGAAACGTTTTATACTGTCTCTCCTTAGTCTGTCTTTAATTGATACAATTCTCTTCGTATGGAATTATTTACATTGACCGAGCATTCGGAGTGACAAATCTTGATATTAGGTGCTCATAGTTTGAATCTTCTCCTCGAGAAATGTCCAGCATTTATCCTGTTACTTTGAGAATCAATTTTTCCACTTTTTTAACGGTGGGTGGCCATCTTAAACTTTAGATGTACTAAGAATTCCTGCCAAGATTACAGAAGTAAATGGTCAGCCGTATGAAATAAACAACTGAATATGTACCATTTCTTACTCCTGCATAATTACCACTAGCACATACTTTCTTCGACAGGTAAATATGAAGGGAAGACGTCATGGGTTTTTCATCTATCTAGGTAAGCCCTAGTTATCAGTTATGTTAGATTTTGCATTTTGGTGCCATATTCCTATATGCTACTCTCAATAATATCAGAGTCATGATCCAAATTACTTTCACGTGAATACTTGCCCTGATATCGATATGAAATCGGTACATTGGTCTGAAGAATTCCTAGATCAAGCTTAAAAAAATGAAAATGAGTTTAAGAAACCACGAATAATTTTGAGTAGCTATTTTTGAAGACTGGTGGTTCCAAAGTTTAAATTCTTTGAGTTGAATATTCAGGATTTTTACTGAATGGCCTTACTATAATAAATCTGAAATGGCCATCCTTAGGTGCTTTCAATTTCTTGATAAAAACAAGTATGCTAGCTGGTAACTGGTGTACAACACCTTTCCCTATTACCGTACAAGACTGGTGGTCTAAGCTAAAAACATTCATGACTTCCTGCAGAATGTCAGCTAGGAACCTGTGACTGAAATATACGCAACATACAACACGAAGTTGGAAGATACACTAATCAGATGTTTTTCACTGTTCAGAAACTCAAACTGCTTGATACAGTTTCCTTGACTATACGCTATCAAATATCGAACCTTGTCTTCTGAATTTGAAATGCATGTGTTAAATATTTCTTTATTCAGTGAATACGCATCCAACAAAACGGTTTTGACTATTTTAAATATAAAGCCTATGGTATCAATGATTGTTACTGGTTTTTAAAAATGTTCCTCGTTGGATATTTTACCAATTAAAATGAATATTTGAACCCCAAAGGCAACCGAGCTTGGTGGATGGAATGATTGTGATTTTAGCTAGATTCAAGTCCTCATAACAATAACACTTTTAACACCTGAATATTCATTGAATAGATTTCCTAAACATTTATTTAAATTCCTTGCGTGAAACAAGCTCTAAGCTTTTGCCAGAAGTCAAACTGTAATGATCAGTAAGTCATATGAATAACATTGCATAGTGGAGAAATCAATAACTGCATTTCTTGTCATAGAAGAGTTATGGATAAGTTTTTGGTGTAAGCGGTATGAGCAGTATTACGGATATATGAAAGTCTCTGGAAATACCTTGGTGTTTAAAGTATGCTCATCTCAGTTTATTCGGCAGTGTGAGGATTGAAAATATCACGAAACATTTGATACTGTGGACTAAGTGACCTTGTCGATGTCTTTAGATTCATCCTTTTGGATCATTCAATAAGTAAGAAAAAGTGTAGGTGCTGCAAACATTTCTAATTAAACTTGAAAACGCTTTCATTCAGTAGACTTACTCATTTTAAGAAAAATCACCAGCGATACAGAGAACGAGAGTACTTCAACAGTTGTTTATCTAATGTTATCCAAATGAGAATATTAAGTAACTTCAGCAATAGAAAGTTTTTGAATGGTTAAACAAACTTACTCATCACTCACAGTCTTCACAAGATAAAACAGTGTGATGCTGAACGAAACAATGAGATTATCGTTTGGACACAAAGTAGGATTCTTTGCGCACAACCTTATGTTTCATTCAGGTTTCATCGATTTTTATGGATAATTCGCCCAATAAAAAGATATTCAGTCACACGCAATTAAAACAATCAGTGATTGTTAACAGATAGTTAACACAACTCTGATCAAGGTTCTGTATTCTGCAGTTTAGAATACTACTAATAAATGTTTGACCAGGCATTGTCATAGAAATTAGATGCCAGGTGAAAATTTGTCAAAAGATATAGCTTGGACCAGATTTGTGTGCAAAATCTTGGGATTATTTTACTTTGGGTAAATTTTTTTCTTATGAGTATTCAATACGTTATTTAAAGCTAACTTCTAACATCTTCAAGGTGAATGAATTAAGTTCGACAACTAATCCTGTTTCCCAGTATCATTCAGTGTGAAATATGCAAGACCATTCAACTGGATTATGTGGGAAGTGTTCATCAGAGAAATATATCTAACTCATACGATGTTCTCTTTTACTATCCAAAGCATTTCATCCGTGATCTCTAGATGTGTCACGTCAACAGCCAATGATTGTGAGGATTGGCGTTGTAAATAAGTTCCTTGATGCTTATGATTGGAAGCCGTCCATTCAAAAAGCTCATGGTTTGTAGTATGCGTCAGAATCCAGTTAGCTCAATTCGTGCACAATTCCAATGATTTCATCTGTTATTATTAATCTATGTCATCTATTACTTTTAACTCAAGACCACTTTTTGAAAAAAATGTATCTGACAGAATCTTTGTGAGGAGGTTAATTAAGGATAATGTAAGGTATCATTGTAATATATTGCCAAGGCTCGATGCATAGACAAGAATGGCACAAATGCAAACAGCTGAAGCATTACACGTCAAACAGGTTTGTCCTAGAAATGATTCTACTATTGTTGTGATGAAAAATAAGCAAAAGAAGAGTGTTTCATTATAACGAAAATCTAGTTTCTCAATCCTCTTCAAAAATATCCCTTTATTTAGTGCCTTTAAGTCTCACACGTCTGCGCATTTCGCCGATGTAATGATTGTTCCTAGGGCATAAAACAACTAGATCTTAGCATAGATGGTATTTGCTAAAATTATTTGTAACTACGTTTAATTACTTTTATATTATTGAACACCGAAACATTCCAGAAAATTTATGAAATAACTGTTTTTGCGTTGCCTTATCTACTCTGGTAGTGTTATGAAGTGTTTGTTGATATGCAAATGGCAATATTGTCACCACAATTTCAGAAAACAGTACTAGTTGAGGACCTTATGAACTGAACCATTTGGCAGAAATTCACGATCAAACTCGCGAAGAGCAGGCGACTGACCCTGACTGTAAGAAATTTACATACATATGTTTAAATCTTCACTTCAGTATATAGGCCTTAAGTATTTTTGTGACTAGCATTGAGATGAAAAACTGTAAATCCTATACCTTAAAGATAGATAGAACAAGAAGGGTAAGCTGTAATAAAATTTTCATGACTTAAACTTCCGTTACTGAATAGGTTAGGATAGAGCGAATGAGTACACGTGCAACATATGCATGAATGTGCGTTCTCAAAATAACTGCTAGTGCTACGCAAGAAAGAATCAAACGGGTTTTCGAACGAAAGATAAATTAGTATTGCATACATTATACTGTGTTTAGTTCACGTACCAGGGATTAACTCAAAATACAAGGTACACTGGTACAATTCTTCAGGTTCGCGGACACTTACCCTTGTGACTTAAGGTGAAGTAATCAGTACAAAGATCCCATATAGGCTCATGAACCCACATTTGTGAGTCAAACGCAGCTTATAATTTAACTTACTCTGGTTTAATGGGAAGACTATGTTTATTTCCACTGTGTATTTAGCTGATTATCGTATTACGATGCAATCAGTTATACCACTTTTCTAACCGAGTTATGCCTTGATATTTCATTCCCAAGACCTGACACTTCCTACGTATTCATTAGGTGTGACAGGATTAAAAACAAAACTTACTTTTTGCATTTCTTGAATCCGGTTTACGCTAGCCTCATCACGTCCCCACGCGGATATTAATCTTTTTGTATCCTTTGTTGAGTTTGTATCTTCCACCAAAAGTCCTAAAGGGATGTTGAGGATATATATAGAATTAGTCTAAACAGCGGATAGAGACATAAAATTTATCCTCAGAAATTACTCATTTCAGAAACCCAAAATATGAAAACAGTATTTTATTAATGTTGTAAAACTTCATATTTTGTGATGTTTCGTAGATAAGGCAAGTGTGAAACTAGTGTGAAAAGATGTTCTTAGGATACAGACATTCATAGCATTTTTATTGACTGTCATAGATGTAGGTTACAGTGACATTATTTTAAAATTCCCTGTCAGTTTTCCAGTGAGTACTCAAAGAGAACTCTGAATTTACCAGTGGAAAGCTAATGTTGGGCGGTAGTGCAGCAAGGAATCAACTGTGTTGCTTATCAATGCCTGAAATGTCGAGGAACTAAATGATCATGCATAGAATCTCTTTCCACACTAAAATGAATATTCTGACACGATAAAACAGTATACTTTCAAAGTGATAAATAAAGATTGATAATGCATCAGTAAATTGCTGATAAACAAGTATGAATTGTTTCATAATATTGTGCTGCAAAAGACGACCGAAAATATCGCAATGAAATTTGAGTTAGAGAAGAGGCACATTTTGAGATTAGTTTAAGTTCAGATGTCAGTCGTACCAGTCTTGATTCAATACATTCATAAATCTGTTTTGTGAGAAGTTACAGAAAATGTTTTAAAAAAACAACTCGTGAGAATGTACGATAGAAGTCTCATTATCATAAAAATGTCTGTGATGAGATTTGTTTTACATTGCTTAATGCAAGGGGTGACTGCTAGGTTTCGTGTGATTCAGGTAACAGATTAGGATATGAATTTCAACAGTTCCAGATCACATTAGGCAGGTTTCTGTTTTGTAGACCGTCTTAAGCATGCAATGATATCAGACACTTCAAAGTTACGAGAAACGAACAGATTTTTCATCTTCCCTTAAGACTCTCAAGAAGTATGCAACCTTTGTCGTGTAAGCGAGCGAGTTGAGGACTGTCAAGTCTTTTTGAAACGTGCCACCCTACTGAATATCAATTTCTTGGTAATAATATAAAACTGACGAAGAATCTTCAGCTTGACAACTCAACACTTTGTGAAAACACTTCACTCAGCTCCTCCTGAAAACTCATTCAGAATGCCCTACAAGGTCTGATCAAATCAATCAAGGAGAGTGAGATCAAGACATTTACGCGTAGTTGAAGCACTAGTCATCCAAAAGTTCAAAACTAGTATTATCTGTACAGAGAAGTAAGTTTAAACTTTATGCATACCACCATAAGAACCTGACTGTGCTCAATTATGTAACCATACTTATTTTTTTATCCCTTTCTTCTGCTCTAAATCCCTGTTTACATTACGCAACTTTTTTTCCTTAATAAATGTATTTCGAAACTTGAAAAGAAATAATTTTGAAGTGTTTTACTCTTTGTAACATTCATCCACGAATATACAGCATAAGTTTATTTGGAAAAACAATATTTTGCTCGCTCCAAACGTCTATTTTGTCTTTTACCACAACTCATTGCTGTTTACTTCTTACTTTCTACAAGCAGCTGTACGCTTGCATGAATTCCATATTGATCAGAAGGTAAGCAGATAACTCAGCTAACAGGTTCATAGCAGGATTTTAGTTCCATTAGCTGTATTACTGGAGATACATATAATCTGTTAGTAATGACCAGCAGCCAAATATATTTTCTGGAGTACGGTGACGGATAAAAATGTCCATGCTCTAGATGTCATCTTATATGCATAGGAAATGATCACTTGGAAGCTGTAAAACTCACCTCGAGCTGATGAATTGTAACTGAGTTGCACGTTTAGCCTCCAGTTTACGTTGTGTCGTGATTTATGAATGCAAAGACTGAATGCACTTGGCGTCTCTACCACGATCATTACTAGGGAAGTGCTTCATATTAAGTTCAGAGAACAATCCTTAAAACTGATAACTGTTGATTTTCAGTTGGAAGAAGAATAAGTGAATGATACTTTAATTGTATGTAAAAATCACTGTTATCTAACTCATGATCTACAATTAATAATTGTATATCGTTCTTCAATCAGGTTTATTCTTGAGGAGGCGAATGGGCTGAAGATTCTCTTTATTGACGTAAAAACCGCGAAGAAAGCTGCAAAAAGATAAAGGCAGTCAGTTATCAGAAAAGCTCCTTTGAATAACCAACTGAGGAACTTTTATAGCTAAGAGTCAATAAATCACCACTCACATCTGACGAGTCAATAGCTCTATTGTTTCGGGAAACTTTTTCCCTGTAATAAAAAGTTAGAGTAGCGACAAATTCTCGTTGTATGTCACACAAAAAAGAGTTAAAACTTCACAACTGAAACTTTTCCTCCACGCACAGAAAGATGCTCTATATGAATTAAAGTTTCAGAGGCGATTTGTTTACTGATACTTCAGAGGTTATGATATAAAATTTATTGAAATGGTATTGTTTGAAGCATCACTGAAATTATTATTCCCATGTGACATTAAGTTTTCCTGCAAATCGAAGGAAAATCTACCACATCTGTTCACTTTCACATGCATACATCAGTTCACCTGCTATTGTGGAACCAGAGAAACAAGTCGTTTGATGCAGCGTTACCCGAAGGGGACTAGAAAGCACTAATCTAAGTGGTTACAAATTATCAAATTGAAATAGTGAGCGGTGGTTTGAAAGACATTTTTGTTGAAACAAGCTATTCTAACTTGAAAAGCGCCTGATATGCTCCCGTTAGGAGTTATAGAAAAACTTCGCATTACTGACCATTTATATGGAGAGTCCTGAACTTTGTACACAAAATTTAATTGTTCAATCCTCTTTTATTTTCAGCTTCTAGCTTACAATGTTTTAAATCACGTTTTTCTCTCAGTGCTTTCACTTCTTATTAGATCTCTACTTTTTATTATCTTAATGCTTTTTCAGTCCTTAACTGCGTTTCTAAATAATCGGTCAGGTCATGTAAGGCAGTTCTCCACACAGACTGGTATCAGCTGTTGTACCTTGGTATGAGACTACTGGCGAGTGTGAAGCCATGAGTCAGTGAGCACGTTACCATTTAACCAGTGATTTATAATCAAATGGTTTATATTTTCACACTCCTGTCAGTCTGCGATAAAGTGCTCCCAAGTTTTCAATGGTTTTTCAACTAATGGTAATCATGATGAATACCACTTTGAAATCAATCAATCTCCTCAAACCTTCAGGGTTAATTAGTAATCTCTTCGCAAGTCTTGTCATACTTTGATCACTAGTCACCATTTGTTTGTGATGAGAATAGCAGTCTATTTATTCACATATCTTTTGCTTTTTATAGTGTCTAGGAATTCGCTTTCAATCACAAATACTGAGTAAATGCGAAATGTTGTCAAAATATAGAGTGGTACAGCTTTGAAAGTTCATACCCTTTTAGGAGTCCCTTCGTTGAACCAATCATTCATTTTTATCCATTTTATCGTAGTACCTTCTTCTGTCTATATGTAAATAGTTATGTATTCCTTGTCATTTTAAAAAATCGAATTAATTTGAGCGTCCTTTAAAACCAAAACAGAACTTTGACCACTGATCAAAGAGTACACCTTTGAATACATTGAAGCAGCAATCACTAAAACCAAAATCCATTGACTTCTAACCCGTTATTACTAGACGTGAATAATTTAACTATTTGTACAAAAAGCTTTGATCATCAAGATTATATTTCAGTTTTTCGAAAATCATCGAGTGAATAACTAGTTATATCAAGATAGCAGAATGCTCATAGAATTTGTTACCTTTCATATGAGAAACAAATTTACTTGAAGTTGCGCTACTTATACTAGTGTTTTTCAATGCATTGTCTGAATAGGAAATTATAATATATTATTCCGCTTGTCTCATACGCTTTTTTCCTTCTGAGCCCACCTACTTCAGTACTGATATGGAAAATTCACTTCAAAGTCATCTTTAAAGAATAATGTACGGCAGCAAAATGCTATGGCTTTTTAGGTATAACATCGTTTATTAGTAAATGTTATGCGAAACTACTTGCGTTATTAATGAACTTGATTGCACCTTAAGTAAGCTCATAGTATATGCCCTAATCTCAACTGAGTCTCCTTTAAAGCTTTACGGCAGATGCTCATGAAGTCTACATGCGGGATAAAGTGACGTTTAAAGTGATGCTCATGGAACAATTATTATCTGTTAAACATAATAATTAGGATAATTTGAAACCACTGAGGATAATTTTCCTAAAATCATTTTCCAAGAAAGTAGCTTTGTTTATCCTCTTTTTCTACCTAATGCTAAAGTTATATTTTATGATTGGGAGGTAACAGTTGCCACGGTCATTTTCATAAAAATTTGAACAGACAAATTTTCAATCAAAAGCTGTCATGATCTAGAATAAATATCTGTAGGAGGTAAAACAATAAGCCTGATAAAAACAACCCACCTTAAATAAAGCGGCACCAATATTCAGTCAAAATGTTACCGCATGACATAATAGGATCGCTGATATCTTATGGTCAACTTATTTTTGGTAATATATGAGGGAAATTTGAATAAATACTAATATTAGAGAACATTAACTTACAATCAGAAACTGAAAAGTTTCTAGCTAAACTGAAAATCAAACATCGATTCCACAAAGCGTGAATCAACAGTCCTATGTTACTAAGTCCCTTTCAACTTTGATTGTAATGACAGTTTGAAGTTTATTTACTGACGTAGGTAAAAACATATGTCATAGATTTAGGATCGTTTCAACGTAGTGAGCCAGAAGATAGTTAAAAAGAAGTTTTCTTCCACTTGGGCTCCATGTCTAACTGTACTTATTGACACGGTAAATCCACGTCATTTAGGGACAAAATGCAAAATTGACTACTGAACCACTTAGGTCCCATTCTGAGTGTTTGTAGGACGAAATCATGTGCGCAGATTATGTTCAACCAATATAGTTGTTAAGTCCCTACTTTTCAACGATGGTAGTGAAATTCTTGCTGTTTATCGGTTTTTATGAAGATGAATGAGTAGTTGCCTCCTCCTCTTCTTTTGTAACTACCACATATTTTAATGTAATCCTAATGAACTGCAGATGTTTTATCCTGGCCTTCATGCTTGACAAGCGCATATTTGTTTTCCTTTTACTTCGGATCTGTTGTATTCATGACATTTACCGATCGTAATGATGGATGGTGGCTGGCAGTGTAATCCAGGATGCGCATTTCGTCCTATTTGGGACTCGTCGGCTGGATGTACCTGCCTCCCAGTGTGGTGTTTTTCCCACCGGGAATCGAACTGGAGAGCGATCGCTTCAGATGCGGGAGCGTTATCCATTACTTCACTGAGCCATGATAGTCACCTGTTGTGTGACGGGTATAGTTGTAGTGTTATTACTTGTATTACACCGTCGTTAGTGTGACCGAATCGATCAGTCTCTGTTGGAATATAGGCTCCTGTGCAGAAACCTTGATATTGCCTGTGTTCTTAACTAAATGGTAATGATCAATAGTGGGAACAACATCACTCACTGGGAGGCAGGTACATCCAGCTGACGAGTACTAAACAAAACGAAATGCGTATTCTGGATTCTACTGCTAGCCACTATCCATCATTACTATATGGTTATTAACAAAGGCAATATCAAGCCATACACACAGGAACCCATATGCCAACAGAGACTGATCATTTCGGTCCAATCAACGACGGCGTAATATAAGCAATAACACTAGTTACCGATCGTTTTGATACATATCGCTCCTCATTTTGTCATTTAGCAGTCTAAAATTTTGTCTTTGAGAAGGGTTTATTTTATGAAGGGAGTTTACATTAACACGAAACTACTACTTCTTAGTCTTTATGTTCTGCTAAACAACTAGACTATATCAAACTGGACAATGTGGTTGTGTATAGATTTGTTACAAGAGCCATAGACCATGAGCCACGTAAAAGCATAAACAACGGTCCGGCAAGCACTTAGCACTACACTAAGCACAGCTTTACTCGTGGATGTCCAAAGCTGGAGAAGCATCGAGTTTACCCCCTTCTTTTCTGGCTATTATGTCACTGAAGTTTTGTCCGTAAAATATCCTATTTAATTCTGACTGTTTACTGAATGAAAGTCATTTTCTTAAGGTTTTAGTAAACAATAGTCTCTGTAGGCAGTCACTCTGAGTAGTTGTTTTAGTTTAGTGATTCACATTGTCAGATAACCACTGGTAAAAAAAAATGCTGTGTGTAAAATAGATGCAAATAAAGTGGCTTACATTAAAACCTTTGAAACAGACTTGTAATAGATGCTTATTGTTCTCGTGCGGATTTCTTAACCCCTAATAACCAGTCTCAATTAACTTGGTAACTCAACTACATAAGTTGGTGAAAATATTTTCCAACCGTTCGAAGTTTCAAGTTTTAAAACATTATTTAGGAATAAGGGTAATAGACTGACCTTAAATGGAATGAATGACGAGTATTATATTCCAGTAGTGATTTATTCAATCAGTATATCCCAAAAGAGTTTGTTTTTATTTGGAAACATTTTCAAAATAGTCGGAAAAATTGACTCGGCTTAGCTTCTTGTAGTAGATCATTTTACTAATGAACTTCTCGTACGCAGGACAAAAATTCGGAGTCCAAACTTCATGTTTTTACTATTAATACGCTGCATAATGACGTGACAAATGGTTAAAAGTATGTTCTTCACAGACACTGTAATAGACATAAGCTGCGACCAGTAGTACTGTTTATTCAGGATGCATGTCTTGGAACACAAGCTTCATTTGAGATTAGTTTACGTTGGATGACACACGATGATGAGTTTTTTGGATACACCTTAATGCCCACTCTGATATCGTAGAAATACAGTCCATCTAGGATTAGAAGTAATAAATTGTGCTTAAAACTTTATCCGGTAAATACTACGGCATCACAGTTTGTCATTTCAAATGAACTAAGCTAATATGTGATTCTTCAGTAAAGTTCACAAGACATACTCATACAATAAAGCTGGCTTCTATAAACACTACTTCCAAAAAACATATCATGAGCTACGCAATGAACACATACTTAAGCGTTTACATTTACTTTGTAGAGCAAATAGATGAAGAAATAGTTTTGGGTATGCGTACCTTAGACAGAACAAGGTCTTTAAAACATCTCTAATAGATTTAAAGTAACGATTTTTATGTGTGTCTGAGACGATTTTATCAAAAAAAGGAACATCTTAAATAGTATAAGTAGTTGCTATAGGGTTTGAAGCAATGGGAACTGGGTTCAAGTCTCAGTGAAAAAAACCACTCACTGCGTACGGTCACATCCAACTTATGGGTTTCAAATAGGACGAATTGCGTAGCTTGTATCCTCCCGCTAGCCATCAAATAAACTACAATCATTTTTCTCACTTCCTTTCTTGAGTAGACTGCTTCACTTGCTACAGTGGATGAGAAACAAAGCTAGTAAGAATAATGTGGTTGCGTTAGCTTGGAATGAAGGTATACTGAAAGAAGAAAACTAAACTATATGAGTTGCAGTTAACTGAAAAGTAGACGTTAAGACAGAAGCTGATGCTACCTTCCTATTGTTCTGCTTAATAAACCTTCGAAGTTTTATTGAAAGTGAAGTGAATGCGGGGAATTTTTGTCGCGGAAATGATGTTACGAATTTCACCACAAATTAAATATCAACTGTAAAAATTAAATATATCTTTGCTATGTTGTAAATGGCACTTTTAATGGCTGTCAAGTAACAACACATAACTTAGACTAATGTAAGCGTGCGAATCGTAAAGCTTTCATTAATATCGTATTTCTACGTAGGTGGTATACAAGAGATTGTTATCCATTCACGCCACCATTTTGATAGTTCCCTTCAGACAAAGAGGATGACGTGTCCAAATCTGCATTTGACGTCAGATGAATTTAACGACCGATTGCACGTGTGAAATACATTTATAATCCAACGTGCTTTCTCTCTCTCAAAATTTTTCAGCAAAATAGCTTATTACTTTAGCAAAGTGATGCCAAAATTTGGCAGAAACTTTGCATATCTATACAATCAAGGTCTTAATACTACTCATTAATAATCTGCAAACGATTACCCGTGATAGCAAAAGTACTGAATGTCGTTTTGCACATTTAGCAGGTTGCTAACAAAATGGTCAATCAGGTAATTTCCCTTTTCTGAATTCATTTCCTCAGGCTTAGCAAAAGATGAACGACATTAATGAGTTTAATACTTGCAAAGTTGATTAACATTGAAAATCAACTCAGTACAGAAAGACTTTGTGATGCATTACTATCATTAATTTGTGAGCTTCAAGAACTTGTTCTAACGACAGAAGACATGAGAAGTCACTTGGAGAAGCTGGATTCATGTCGGTAAATAACCTTTCTGGTCCTCTTATAATTTAGTTTCTTAACCGTATGATACATGCCTTTTTCCTTTAACTGCTTTCAAAAAATAAACGCAACAAAATCATTCACTGTTTTTAACATTAAAAGTAATTATGTTATTCATGTCAATGAAAATATACTTCAAAAGAATTTCCGAGTAACGGTGAATTCATCAAGAAATCTAGTAGTTCTGAGTCCGATTAAGCATAGGGTTGTGGATGAAGAGTAGTGAGAATTCTGTTACTCCCCCGCTTCCATTATTTCACTAACCAATATCAGTTTGTTAATTACTGCATCTTACAACTCAACAATAAGAGGTTTTATGAAATGGATCACGAAGGTGAAAGTGACATTTCAGAACAATTTATCCCACTGTTTTATGCCTAACTTGGCAGTCATTTTTAGTTTTTTTTTTTACATTACTAGGGTGCTTTTATTCGTTCTTATAAACCTCTGCTGACTTAACAAATCAAATTATACAATCTGCAAGTTGAGCGCAAACATTTCACCTTGTCATGTAACCTTATGCTTAGTGATCAACAGCGTTTCCAAAAATTTGACAAGTACTGTGATCAGTATCCCCCCTGTGATTGAGCATGCTATCTTACAAACGAATATAGATGGGAGTGATAAGAAATTTGAGTCACAGAGGCTGACCTTTACAATTAATCACTTTTATATATAAAAAACACAAAAATTTCCTTTTGATGCACAAATGATATGAGTATAGTAATAAACAAAAAAGAATTTCAGTTTGTAAGCATGATTATAATGGTAACTACAACCAGTTCAATCCATTTCTAGGAAACAGGTCGGTAAATCGTAGATTGATTAGCATGACGAAAACAGTTCATAAAATTTTATGATTCGCAGTAACTCATTTCTTAACAATGTCTCAAAAGAACTTTGTTTGTATTAGACCCCTCATGATTGGAGGGTATTTGTGACTCACAACAAGCTGGAGGCCGATTAAACGTTTATAACAGAAAGGCAGCTAGTGATATAATTGTGTTCTTGATAATTCTCGGTTGTCTGAAACCATTTACATGTAATGATTCTAGTGTAGATGCTTTCTATAGACAGTGTCTCAGTTTCCTTCTTGTTTTTGATTTATTATGCAATTCAACGTCCCTAATTCTCCTTCACCACTTTCGAATTCATAGGTAAATTGGGTCGTATTCATGATTAAATTGTTGTGTTAAATGGTTCTCAATACTTTAAATGTCTCATCTACATGTAGAAACCATAGTTTTCAAGCCGCACTGAATGTTTTGAGATTTATTGGTTCCCGGCTATCCATCAATATGTTCACCACCATGGACAATATTCATGATCTCAACTGTTTTTTTTTGCATATTTCACTAATATGTCGAACTCTCTTGCAATGATCATGAGGTCAAATACATAGATCAGAGTAGTCGAAAAGAATTGGTTAAGCTATCTAAAAATGAAACCTAGTCGAGATTGGCAGATTTCAGTAAGATGAGGGATCCATGAGTAATCTGGGCCGTAGCTGTGCGCGAAGTCACACAACCACACATTGGGATAGACAGGGTGATAATCCTTAAAACTAACTTACTAGAGTGAAGGTAAAAGCTGACAAGTGAACCCTTGTCTGACGAATTAACACTCAAAATACGTATAAAATAAATCGCTCAGAACTTGTTCCAGAAATAGTTGGAAGATCCTATCAGTATCACGAAGAAGTTGACAGAATTATAAGTATATAAACTGAATGAATGTTACGAAGTTACCTTGATGAGACTGTCAATAAAAATTTGTATCGAAAAGCTAATCGAATAAATAACACTGGTCACTTTGTGAGACATCTAATAAGTCAACTGAAGTGGAATATCGTCTTCAGTCTCTCTATTTATTTATCTTCATGCCACTTGAAATAAATATGAAGTTTACTGCATGAATAAGACCCTGAAGTAGATTTCTTTAGTAATGGATTTGCGTTTATCGGAATTTTTTTTTACTTCATATTATTTTTTCGATAATATTCCTTGTATACTGGGTGATAATTGAAGGTGAGATGGAAATCTGGATTGCGGTCGGATCCGAACCAGAGACCAACCACCCCGGCTGGAATGGAAGCGTTCAACTGAAGCCCCATATTCCACCAGGAACCCAAGGGACAAATAATAATAATAATAATTCATTCATCACCCATTATTAACACTAGTCTGTCAAACTACGGATATCTCAGGTAGTCAAATGATAATCAATATCCTTTTTTTCAACCCATCTATCTTTGTATCTGTCTTACACTGACTGTTGTATATGAAGATTCATAAATTTATCACTGCAGATCTTGAGAAGGAAGCTAGTGAAAAGCAACTGTTTGGTCTAATATTTATGTTTACATATCACTGATAAGAAAAATTTTTCTTAAAAAAGACATGATAAAAACAGTGAGGCGGAGATAGGCGAAAAATATGGGTGTTAAAAGTAAAATCTATATTATACACTATTGCTAGCAGTGCTTTCTAGTCTTAGTTGAGTAATTACAATGTTCAAATCTACTTATTTCAGTCAACGTGATTCGTATTATTAACAACTACTAACACGAAATAAAAGAGACTAATTATCAGTTATTATCGATTCATATTCTTGACTCACATTATCTGCTAAATAAGGTAAGATAACGCTGTAATAACACCCAGTTATACCTTAAAGTGGAGAAGTGATTCTCTACGTTTGGGAAAAAGACCGTTAGATCCACTCAGTCAGATGCATTTATATCATGACATTCATGAAATTTATATTGTAAGCAGTTTCTGACCACAAATAATCAGAAGCGGTTCGTTTGCACAGGTGTTCATAACTAACTTGAATCACGCAAGTTTTTGTGAATACTTGCAGCAGATGTAATATGCATATATCGATGTAAGCTGTTTTAATATCTTACGTCTATATCTCATACAATTAACTTAAAACTATCTCGTAACATTCAGACTATGGATGCAATGGAATCCAAGGGATTAAGAAATGTCTAGGTCTGAAATCATGGAACTCCCTTTTATTCATCAACCTTTATTTTCCTAAGTTCGTCTCACTAATTTGATTAATTCTTATTTCTGAATTATTTTATCATCAATGCAGGCGTGTAGTGATTGTAAACTGATCATTTAATATGTTTACCTCATACAAAATACACGAAGGTGCATCTTTTTGACTACTTAGTGTGCATGGAATAATACAAAATATGTGAAAATGTTCATATCATAACCGATAGCTGCCTAATATCCAATAACAAAATAAAGTGGACTACATTATAGCATAGCTTACTGATAATATTGCAAGAAAAATCGATAGATTTTGATAAACACTAAGTACACAACCTGAAAGGTTCTTCTGTTATCATCTGGTGGCCGATTTGTAAATAGGTTCTGATAGATCTTTTAGGCCAACTTGCTTAAGTGAACCAGTTTTTTGACATGATTTATCAGTGAAACTATTACATTGTCTTGCCAATAGCCAAATCAATCTATCAGAAATAGTTTTATATTGAAAGCTGATAATAAGTGTTTTCATCAATGCAGTATCTTTTACAACTTTTCACATTCAAAGATTCGGTATTTTCGAAGGAAAATGCAGCTTTGCTTACAAGTTACTTTCATAACTAAAACAAAAGTTCAAATTACCTAACACTATTTAAATGATATTTTGTATAGTGACTTTCTGCTTTAAACTAAGTAATAAACTTTCTTTATTCACGAACCAGAAGGCGCAATGGGATGCATTATTGAGGATTTTCAAAGCTGACAATTGACGCTAGACATTTTCGAAGAATATGACTTTCTGGATATTATTTCCTGGAAAACTTATTAATTGTAGTCATCTAAGGCTGACCATCAGTTACAGGAAGCAAATGGAATACTTTAAGTTCAGCACCTGAAAAAACCCCCATGAGTTATCCACTTCAGCTATAAATCCACTAGAAGTCAAGAAGCATATAAAATCTGTGCCATACGGTTTTGAAACTTATTGACATCCAATCAGTTAGATCTCGCAGCAAGCACCTGACCATGCATAAATTCCATTGGAATTTACTGGTTGATTTTTGCAACATCCGTCAGTTAGCAAAATAGCAACATAGTTGTTCATTATAACAGCCGGTTAATTGTCCTTATGCCCCACTTGAATGTTCACAAGTAACACTGTTTTTGAATGCAGTGTATAGATGGTAAAGTAATCGCTGCAACATCTAAACATTCCAACATTCACCGTAAATATATCATGAAAGAACAATGTGAAGGAATTTCAGACATAAAAAAAGAGCTGTTCAGTCTTTCATGGAATTTAGTGACCCGATAACTGATACCACCACATGTTTACTTTTCTTAAATCAGTCCATTTCCCAGAAACAGTCATATTCAGTAAATGTTTTTGCGAATTTGAAATTTCAGCTTCTACTCCGACAAAGAAGTATAAAGCATGAAAATGAAGTTTGACTGCCTTCTGAGCATAACTCAGATCTATAAAAGGTTTCAACACCCTTCTCCCATGTGTAATAAAGATTTTGTTGAGTGATTAAATTAACTGCACCCATTTACATTGAATGATTGTCTGACAGTGTACCAGATAATTTGATTTCTGTAAACAGAAATACTGTTCGAATCTTTTTTACATAAAACCGACTTTACGTTTTTACTCTACTTAAACCTACCAGTGCTAATAAATCTTGGTTGCATTGTGTTCTCTGAGTCCGGGGGTCTAATCGTGAAGCTTTCATTACCTTCCTAGGCAACTTTACTAGCCTAACCTTCAATATGAAGTGAGCTGTTAGTATCACTCAGTGTGTAACACAGTAGCCTGCCCTGAAGAACAAGTATTTATAAACACCTTTAGCTACCAATAAAACGGGTTTACACAACTGAATGTTGAAGTTAGACTAATTACAAAATATTACAAATCAACAAATGATGAAATTAGTCTATAGTTAAAGTTATCCGACACTAGTAATGTGACGATGGGGTTTAAGACTAAAAATTCTGTAGCTTTTGAAGTTTAAATGCTGGTACAGCCAGTGGATCACACCCATGCATTTGGCCATTTCTAACCTTTATATTCTATCAAAATATCATCCGGAACCATGAATCCAATATTGACGATGATGGTCATGTCTTTAGAAAGAATGATATGGGTTTTTCTTACAATAGACAGAATATTTTCATCAATAGCCAAGTAATGTACATGAATTGCACTATGAAAAACAATTATCTAATGGCTATTAAATATTCTACATAACCATAAATAATTAAATTCAGCTTGTTTATTCCGCTCATGCTAAATGTGTTCGTCAAGCATAATACTGATATCATTTCAATTTTGTTCATTATAATAACCATGAAAAACCTCTGCTTTCCGGCCACCAACAGAACAAGATGATAATTTCGCTTCATAACAATAAAACCTAGTTTTAAACAAACAAATTGTTTTCATTTTGCTCATCAACTATATGACGTTAGTAAAAACCAGCAGATTACAGCTTAATAAAATACCACTTCACACACTCATACTTCATTATTCTCACTTTTAAAAAAATTAGGTTCGAAGAAGCTGCCCTTACAGGCACAATGCTAAATGCTTTTGCGACATAGTTACTGATGTGATGTATCCAAGAAGTTCCACTTGAGTGCTGAAAACACTGTGATATTTGATACTCTCAAAAGTTCATTCATTCACTTACACCAGATAAAGCCAGGACCAATAAGACGTGATGTATGCAGCTAGCTAGCTTGAAAAGTTATAATCTTTTATCAAAGCAGAACATAAAGATTCGGTCAGCCGAAATGAGTATAGCATGAAAACGCCAGCATACTTTACAGACAAATCGCACATTACACACCTTCCCTCGTTGGCGGCTTTATAGTGACATCGATTCTCAACTAAGACAAAGTTTGAAGAGAAACAGCTGAAGTTCAATTAAACCCACTACGCTGTAAGTGAAAGAACTACTACATCAGTGTCGATTTAACGATTTGCCTTCAATTTCGCTAATCTAACAACTGCTCTCATCTACATAAAAAAGGCCAAGAAAGTTAACCAGCTGATTTCTTAATCGTCACAAATCAATCAGTGAACGTTCTCGTGAAATCACTCACTAAACATCATGATGACCACCTATCACCGTATCCTCTCAATCAGAATGTACTCTGTGTTGGCACTGGCCGTGATGTGTATTCCATAAACCAGTACACATTTCATACACTACCTGTCAGAAGAAACAGTAAATACCGGACAATTGAACAAATAAGCATTCTGGAATAATGTGGGTGTGGTTATGTCAGATGAGACAAAATTTAATGTGGTCCATCGTGTCAGGGACAGGTATTCACCATTCCAGCATAACATATTGTACAAACTTCTCTCATCTTACCACTACGGGTGGTGACAGAATTGGGTGGTAACCTGGTCATCTGACAATGCTGAGCATGAGGTATCTGATAACAACTTTCCTACATAAATAATAAGTATCTTTTGAATGGAGGTAATCTTTAAGAAGGATTTCATCTGTCGACAAGACACTTGGGAATTCGTAGAGAGTGTTAACTAAGTCCGTGTAATAATGATAGCAACAATAATAATGATAATGAAATAGACTCTTAGACTTTCCCCTCCTGTCTCCGTAGGGAGACTGTAGCATATTTCCAAGATCATTTTTGGCAAGCGGTTGTAGCTTTTTATGCACATTAATTATTGTGAAATGACTTTTTTCTCATCAATGTTGTGGAGATGATAAGCAGGAAAGGGGTTTTCGAGACTTTTATTATACACTTAAAGATCTGTCCACTTGAGACAACGCTGTGGCTTACATTATTCGGGATTAGAGTAGTAGTGGACTTCTATGAAGTTCCCTCAAGGAATGTTCTGGTAAGCTAAATTTTTAAATTCTTATTTTTTCTTTAAATTATATCTACTTTTTAAGAGCATGAAAAGCTATTCAGTAAAATCCATTCAATATTACACAAGTAAAATCATAACCCGAATACATGTCCTCATTTTCGTTGATTATCAATGTAGTGTAGAAAAGATAACGTCAGCGCTATCATCCATTCTATCAAATCTGACTTCTTATCAGTAATCTTTATTCGTTAGCTTACTGATAGAACAGCAGAGGGTTCAAGACACTTTGAAATGCTTTTAAATATTTAATCTGTCCCTGATCGTACTGGCGATAGTTTTGAAAGCTATTATTCCATCTGATTCTCATTGAAGATCACTTTATGCTTAGGCTCGAGTAGACCGATTCTACCTCAGAAGTGGACTTTTTATCACACTCCTAAACTGGGATTGATTTTGCTGAATAAAACGTTAACATGAAACAAAAATACAAATATTGAACACTACAAAAAAGCATAAAAAGTTTTCCAGAATCCTTAAGAAACAGGGATCTTGAACTTAATATACATAGTAGTAATTAATCAATAAAAAATAGTGAAGATTTCACGCAAATCAGTGGTAGAATGAGGTTTTCTAATACTACAAATACAGAAAGCATAAATCCTTTGCAAATAGTTCAGTATGAAAGTCAGTGGAATGGCAAAAACAAAGAGCACATTAGCGACCTCTTATTTACTCCACCTGATTTTTAAAACTGTAAGAGTATTACAAAGTTTACGATAGTGTCAACTAATGTTAACTGTCAAGTTAAAAAACTCTTTATTAACAAAGCCGAAAAATCTGTAACTGGTTTGAAACAGTTTTCAGTTGAAGCTTGACAAACTGTATAAACAAAGCTTGACATGCGTTGAAAATGACATACGTAGAGATTTATGAGTAGTTGTCAAACATGATGTCATCTTATCTTTTTATATTTTATTCATTGTTTTTCTAGCTCTCAGAAGTTTTTATGCCTAGCCCAATCAGTCTTTTTCAGAATATAGTTAACAGGACAAGTATCTACCGTTATGCTGTTATTTGAAGTACAATGGTACTCAATTAAAACATCTACAGAGTTTCACAACGAGCTCTATCGAGTAAGTGTATATAAGAAATCAAATTATTCACATTCCTGACAGCAGGTCATGTATATATGAGTGAGGGTATGTGTATGTTGCTTTAAATCTGTGTAAAAGTAAAACTGATGTACGATTATTTTCATAACTGTAAGTTTTCTTGAGTCTTAAAGGAATGGAATGAATATTCAGAGAAAACGTCTGGCAGGTTTGCAATTTGTGATGAAAACAAAATCATGTGACATCACCAGGACTTGTTTTCTATCCAACATATTATAATAGCTACTTATGATCCTCCAGATTACTCTCTTTTGAACCAGTTGACGCACACTTAGTATTATGCTAAAGGGAAGATTGTACGTGTGTATGAAAGTTAGGAACAATATCCAAAAAAGGTTACGAATAGACACTTCAGTATCCTACTTTATGGAAGAATAATTTTTTCTAAATGTTTCGAAAGAAAGAAGTAAAAGCTAATCAACAGCCAAATAGTTCAAAATTTCAACAGACGTCATAATACAAGCCTAAAGCTAATTTAGGATTCAGTTTAAGTTCGTAACCCTGAAACACTGTTATACAAACAGTAAATTTGGCTTCTCACAGTATTCCAACCCTAAAAATAGCACCAGTTTAGACTACTGATCAAAAAACGTTGATCGAAAGGATAGATCATGTTTACTTCAAGCTCAAACTGATGAAAACGTATTTACTTCATATCCTACGTTGATATCATTTAGAACTTGACTAATAGTTTATTATTTGGTTATATACATAAATTGAAACGATCTTATAGTACTAGTAAGAAATATATTAAGATAACTAAGAGGATGGATAGTTGATGTTTTATTCACTTATTTAGCAGATATAATATGAACACTTTTCTGCCAATATACCTTCTAATATATAGTCAAAATAAATGAATAATTTTCATGTAGAAGGTCCTAAAAATACACTATGAAGCTAACTCAAAGAAAAACTGAAAACAATTGCTGGAACAGTTAAAAACTGGATGAAAAAGTACGGATTTTTCGCATTATGTCACTAGCTAGTGAATTCTATTGACTGCTAACAGATAATTTTAAATCCATTAGCTCAGTGTCAATGCTTCATTCATAAAGAAGAATTTCGTTTGGTTGATCATGAGATTGCCTAGGTTTCACACAAATTAAGGATCCGGTAGGAAGGTAAACCTAGGACTTCAATAAAGGTGTCATAAAATTTCCCCTTACACTGCTTCAGTCACAACCTCCATCAACCTAAATATATATATATATATATATATATATATATATATGTGTATATATGTATGTATATATGTATATACATATATGAAAATCGATATTATTACTAGTACACCACATATAAAATTCAAAGTTATATTCATAAAAACCGCAAAAAGAATTACAAGAGATCAGGGAAGCACAAGCATCAATTTGATAAAAACTTTCGAAGATAGATTTTATACTACAGCTAAGTGTGAACTTACGGCTTATCATCCCCACAACATTGATGAGAAAAAAGTCATTTCACAATAATTAATGTGCATAAAAAGCTACAACCGCTTGCCAAAAATGATCTTGGAAATATGCTACAGTCTCCCTACGGAGACAGGAGGGGAAAGTCTAAGAGTCTATTTCATTATCATTATTATTGTTGCTATCATTATTACACGGACTTAGTTAACACTCTCTACGAATTCCCAAGTGTCTTGTCGACAGATGAAATCCTTCTTAAAGATTACCTCCATTCAAAAGATACTTATTATTTATGTAGGAAAGTTGTTATCAGATACCTCATGCTCAGCATTGTCAGATGACCAGGTTACCACCCAATTCTGTCACCACCCGTAGTGGTAAGATGAGAGAAGTTTGTACAATATGTTATGCTGGAATGGTGAATACCTGTCCCTGACACGATGGACCACATTAAATTTTGTCTCATCTGACATAACCACACCCACATTATTCCAGAATGCTTATTTGTTCAATTGTCCGGTATTTACTGTTTCTTCTGACAGGTAGTGTATGAAATGTGTACTGGTTTATGGAATACACATCACGGCCAGTGCCAACACAGAGTACATTCTGATTGAGAGGATACGGTGATAGGTGGTCATCATGATGTTTAGTGAGTGATTTCACGAGAACGTTCACTGATTGATTTGTGATGATTAGGATATCAGCTGGTCTGTGTTCTTTGCAACTCTATATTGAGCAAGATTGTCATCCAACTGTCGCATTTCAACGATTTTTTATGAAGACTGCATATTTATTTATGAAGGATGTATTTAAAATTTTATCTTATGAGGTAGTATGTGATAAAAATAACCGTTTTGCTTTCGTATAATATGTTGATAATGATGTTAACAGAATGAATGATCATAAGTTATATGACGCAAAGTATAGAATCGTCTATTGAATGTAAACGAGTGGATAACGATTGTTATATTGGTGCAAGTGGCAAATTAATGAAGTATAATGTTATGTGAGTGAACAAGTTTGTTTAAATAATAGCGGCTGAGTAAAATGACGTTGGAAACTATTGAGAGTGAAGACAATAATCGTGGTTGTAAGGGTGGTAAATAAAGGCTACAAAGATTAATTTTACTGAAGTGGGTAACTTAGTGGTGTTGGGAAAAGGCATGATCATGATAAAATATCTTTCTGCAGATACTTTTATATGCAAACATCAGGCTTTAGTTCAGGAGTAGCTAAGCCTTTAACTTTTTTAAGGTGTCGAGTGCATGAGAAAAACAATTTTAAGTCACTATCTGAGTGCATTGGATAATGGAAATCAGTCGAATAACTTGGAATAGAACTTATGAAACACTTTCTTTCACTTTCGAAACCACGCTGGAAAATGCTGCTGTATGAGCGCAGAAAACTTTCGGCTAAAGGCGATCTACCCTGATCCACAATAATAAGTGAACTGTTGAATGCACGTAAAGTCAGCCAGATGAAAAAACTTATCTTTCACGCAAAACAGAGAATAGTTTACAGGTGGTAAAAGTCAACTGGACTTTGGCAGAGAAGAAAGATTTTGCCATTAGATTGTTTTAGGAGATTGCCAGGTAGGTAGGTACCAAAGAGGTTGAAATATAATTAGATGCTTATATGAAGCAGCCTTGATTCAAGATTTTTTCTATATCTATGTGATGTTAGTTGCACCACGCAGGTTTTTGAAGAACTTCGGAAGTCACTCTAGGTACAGCTCAATTCTGAAATTGAGGAAAGAAATTTACTCTGAATCATTTAACAATTTGAAATGAAGTGGATATTGTGAAGCAAGTTAGAAAATGAACTTAATCTGTCATCAAAATAACTAAATACAAAAGACGTCATAGGCGAAGAGTCATTTTAAAAGAGTTAAGAACAGTATGAATAAATTAATTAAAATGATCAAAGATTTTTGTGTTTTCAAGCTATTGACAGAAAAAGCCTAATTAAACTTCTACCGTTGACGCAGGTGTCCATAGGCACATACATCCATATAAACCAAAGAAGCGTATAGTTTTTATAAACATAATTATAAATGAACTTAAATTCTTCATGTAGATAACTCGATTTACAGTTTTTTTAATCTCATATCAGCTAAAAGTTATGAAAGTGACAGGATAGGACCCAGCAATAATAGAGAGATAGCTATTAGTAAATTCCTAGCATGGAAATCAGTCTCACATCTTGAGAACTTGTGCCTCCAAAGAGGAATATATCATTATACAAGAGTAGTCAATTACCTGAAAGAAGTCATGAAGTTAAGCCAAATTTTTGTTGACGAATTTACATGAAGTTCTCGTTACTTTTCTACCATTGTTGTTAATACCTAAATAATCAATTCAGGTGTTCGTGATTTATTACTAGTTGTTTCATGAAAATCAATAGAATATGTTAGATGAAGTGTTCTCCTTTGGGATGATAGATAAGTTAATCATAGTCTCTACATTAACCTCAATAATCGGGCAATTTCTCCGAAGACGTCCAAGGTCATCATTTACTGACATTATAACATCATAAATAGAATGCTTCATATGATGAACAGTACAAATAGTAACGAAAACCTAATCTATTGATTCTAACTCACCGTCTGAAAATATGAACTTCAATGAAATTTCTTTTGTGAATAAGTAGAAATTTAAAGAAGGGTTAGTATTTTTCAGCGTAGAACCATTGAGTGCTAAGATTTCACCATGCTGCTTCACATTTGTAACATAATTATTAACTGGAACCTATATTACCGTGTTTTGAGTAGAATAATAGAATAGTTATGGTTGAAAGACAGATATTCACAGTGCATTGCAAGTCAACTGAATTATAGTTGTAAAACCACTTAGCTTAAACAGGCTGTATTGTATTTGAATAAGCTTACAGCACAGTTTCACTGTTCTTCTGAACCAATGGATTTCGCCATCAGAAATAAAAGTTGACAAATTACTGACGGTTGAGTGTGACAATAATGTTTTAATCCTTGTCCTACTAAATGTTTCGTTTGATTTTCTGCGATTCATGAAGAGAATAGAGAATCTGCTGCAAACAAATCTATATGCTTGTCGTCAGTTATTTCGCTAAAATCCAAGTTATGTTATGTTGGATTGTCTAACATTCTCACTAAGCTTAGAGTCAATTCTTTTAAACAAGCACACATGAAACTGAGAAACTGATGATATGTTCATCAGATCCGTGTTTCATATTTCTTTACAAAATGTAATGTACTAAAAATAAGGATGTATAAATATTTTTTTACGGTTACATTAAGGAAATACATGAAATTTCCTATTGTGTCTACCTTCCACATATATCCTTCCTATGATTTTCATTTCAGTGCATTCCTCATAGTTTTCCACATCAAGTTTCAGCTTTGAATTTACTTGCTTCGCACTTCTGTTGATTTGTCCTGAATAAGTTTCGATGTCCGATTTTTACTTAGTTCCACAGTCGTGCACTCCTGAACCCGATGTATCCCGATATTGAGGTAGTGGAAAGGTGACAGCTAAGAGTTCTTCTGTGGTTGAAGTTTATGATGTGACAGTTGGTTGCTGGTTGCCTGAAAACAAGCAGGATGTATGTGACGATTGTAAAATGAGCGATTAAACCCACAGATCTTCGAAAATGCAAGATGAAATCAGATATGTAATCACTAATTTCTTGTAACAAACGGTTTTCAGAATACTGCTGAATACGTCGACCGACTCAATTATCTTACAGATTTCGAAATACCTGATAAGTGGCGTAATAAAACAATCACTACGAAGCTGAATACACCTAATACTCTAATAAGATCATAATTATTATTGTTTTTCCCTTGAGTTCCTAGTGAAACATAGGGATTCAGTAGTACGTCTCCATTCCACTCTCCTAACTTCAGTCTTTTCAACCTGGCTCCACCACTGCACAAAAGCTTGCATTTATTCCTCACAACATCTCCTTCATGTCACCCTCAGCTCATGCGCCCAACTCGTAGTATCCACCTTGGATTCCACTCAACGGCATCACCAGGCGCGTAATGTCACCAGTCGGTCTTCTCAGTGTATACCCAGTCTAATCCATCTCCAATTCCTTCTTCTGCATATTTGTTGAGTGATGGCTTCCTGGTTGGTGCCTTGCAGCCAGCCAGCCAGACAGCCAGCCAGAGTGAGTCCCTTCTTGCTCATTCTTTCTGGCAATCCACCTAATCTTCGGTGTCACCATCGAGCGTAGGCGGTTGGTGATGAATGTCTGCAGTTGTTTGTTGCAAACGCTTTTCGTGACACGCCAAGTATATGAATCATCACATAGAAGCACTGACTCACTTGACTGACATTAGTGTTGAGAATCCGGAACCTGTTCACGCTTTATGCTGACTCCAGTGCAGTGCAGTAGATCTCCACATTGATTTCAGGTTAATGAAGACCTGTCTTGTTGTATTTCCGATCCTGACTGCTTTGACATCCTCATTTGTGTCGCCACTGCCTGCAGCTGAAATGATGCTGCCTTGTCTGGGTAGGTGGAAGTATCAACTTAATTTAGGTTTCTCCTGCTAATGTTGGTAGGTGCTTGTTTTTGGTGCTGTTGTTGTTAATTGGGTATCTTCTTCACCTCTTTCTTCTCTACATTCACCTGAAGGAAGTCTCGTCTTTGTTGCCTCACTTTCTGAGTCAACTTGTTGGGTTTTTTCTGTAGATTTTTGAGTTTGTGCGATATCAGAAACAAATCATTATCAACGAAATCCAGACCTTCTAGGGACTTTCATTGGTCTAGCCAGTGTATGCCCATCTACTCATTCCCCACAGTCCAGTCCCCCCATCAGTTCAGTCCAGTCAACCACAGTGAGGAAGATCATGGATGGTAGAATGCGGCAAGCTTGTCTTACCTGTCAACCTGTCTTCACTTCAAAGGCATGAATGGGCTTTCCATTTTGAATCACTTGGCATATAGTCTCATCATATATCATATGGCCGTTGAATGAGTTTGATAACTTTGGAGCTTTAAAACCGAAGTGTTGAGGTAGCTGTCTGCCAAATTACTCCTCGGTCCACGCTGTCGATGGCCTTTCCAAAATTGATGAAGTTGAGGTAAAGGTACAGTTGAATGCCATTCAATGCTCTGTTCAATGCGGATGCTTAGCGTTGCAATTTGATCAACAAACTTCAGATGAGTTTTACCTCCGATTCAACAGAATGGACGTTTAGTCATCACAGTAGTGATATAGTTATTAAATTAAATTATTAAATATTATTAGTTGAACCATTATCTGCTCGCGACGAGGCGATTTAACCTCACCTGGTTAATTAGTTCATTAGTTACTAGCTGGTCCTAAGCCCGGGTAAAGAGGGAAGGTTGGGCATACACCTAGCAAATTTAAACCGTAAAACAAATCTAACCACTAAAGAAACTTCAAAGCACAAACGAAATATAAAAAAATAATAACAAAATTATTCCTCACTGGAATCGGAGAGGCAAAATGACGCCCGTTAGTGAAAGCCCTCGAGAAGCCAATTGGCCGATGTGTCTTCCCTCCTCTTGATGGAAGTGAAAGTAAACGTGGGGACATGGGATGTCCGCACCATGTTTGAACCCAGTAAGGCAGCCCAGATTGCAAACGAGATGAAGAGGTATCACATCGAAGTGCTTGGAATCTGCGAAAGCAGATGGAATGGGAGTGGACTGTCCAAACTGTCAACTGGAGGATTAATAATCTATTGCGATGTTGTCACCCAGAAGACAACCACGAACACACTGAGTATTGGAGTGGCTATCAAGATGTTCCCAAGAGTATCGAATGCCCTCATGCAGTGGGAGCCAATCTCCTCCAGCATCAGGATCATGACAGCAAGATGGATTCAACTCGAAAGGAGGGAAGGAAGGTCACAATCATACAATGCTACACCACACACCTACAAATAATGTAGAACAAGAGAAAAGGGAGGAATTCTACAGACAACTGCAATCAACACTGGACAAGACAACACTCCAGTTGGCGACATCAAAATTCTAATGGGTGGGATGACATGAATGCCAAACTGGGAGTGGACAACACAGGAAGAGAAGTAACCATGGGTGGAGAAGCGCTCGGTGAGATGATGAACGAGAATGGGGAATTGTTTGCAGAATTCTGTGCATTCAACGATTTGGTGATTGGAGGCGATGCAGTGTGTTCAAGCACAAGGATATCCACAAAGCGAGCGACATGGATTTCACCAGATGGACACACTTAAAATCAGATCGACTTCATCTCAATCTCATGAATGTGGAGATGGAAACGCAGTGTGTTGGACAGTAGATCAGATAAAGAAAAGGGGGAGATGTAGGTTCAGACCACTATCTAGTGCAAGAAACCCACCTTCCAAATCAAGTTGAAAGCCTTCAAGGAAGTTGGTGATAAACCACAGTTCAAGTACAACACTCGGAAACTGGAGGACGAAACTACGAAGGAAATCTTCAGAGCAGCCATCAAGACAAAATGGGAGATATCGAGGAACATCCCTGAAGAAACCTGTGTGGAATAGCACTGGAAGTCTTTGAAAAAGATGTGGAAAGCAACCTGCACAGCCGTATTAGGAAGGAGGAAGAAAGAAGATAAGGGATGGAGTGGATCTCGATGGATACATGGGAGCTGATAGAGGAGAGGAGGACAGTGAAACAGAAGATAAACCAGTGCAAGGATGCACAACGACAAGACAGACTGAGTGCAACGTATAAGACACTACACTGGACTAAGAAGTGAGGAAGAGTGCACGAAAAGACAAAAGACACTTCTACGAAATACTGGCAAGTGAAGCAGAACAGGCTGCAGGTAGGAGGGACAGAGACCTGACAACACTGTATCAAATAACCAGGTTGCTATCTGGGGGGAGATCAACGCAGACGAAACCAATAATGATGATGACGGAAGTTTAATTAGGAAAGAAGAGAAACAAAGGAAACGATGGGTTGACAACTTCAAAAAGCTCTTGAGTCGACCACCACCTGCACTTCATCCAGAAATACCACCTACAGCCGCTGAACTACAAGTAAACATAAATCCTCCAACAAAAGTGGAAGTCCTGAAAGCTATAAAGCTACTGAAATGTGGGAAAGCAGCAGGACCAGATGGAATCCCATCAGAAGCACTGAGAACAGACAGAGACAACAGCGTACATGCTCACACCACACCACTATTGCAGAAGGTGTGAAAGGAAGAGAAGGTACCTGCCAGTTGATTGGAAGAAGGGTTACCTTGTCAAACTGCCAACGAAGGGAGACCTCAATGTTTGCAAGAACTGGCGCGGAATCACGTTCCTGTTCACTCAATGCAAGCAAAATATTAAGCCGCATCATCCTGGAGAGGCTAAAGTATGTACTGGATTCAAAACTGCCACCGGAACAGGCTGGCAGGCTGGATTCAGGAAGTACAAATCATGTGCGGACCAAATTGCAACACTACACTTAACATCATCATAGAACAGAGTATAGAATGTCAGTCAACACTCTACCTCACCTCAACTTCATCGACTTTGAGAAGGCCTTTGACAGCGTCGACTGAGAGGTAATTTGGAAACTGCTTCAACACTATGGAATGCCGCAAACCTTTATCAGCCTCATTCAACAACTATATGAAGATGCCACATGCCAAGTAATTCACAATGGGAGGCTCAGCGGTGCTTTTGAAGTGAAGGGGAGACAGGAGTGAAACAAGGCTGCTGTCTACTATCACCCATGATATTCCTGATTGTAGTCGACTGGACCGGATCATGCAGCAAACAGTGGGGAGCGAGAAGAGGGGGATACGCTGGTCGGACCACGGAGAAGAACCTAGAAGATCTGGATTTCGCCGATGACTTGTGCCTGATGTCAGACAAACTTGAAGATCTACAGGCGGAAACTAACAAGTTGGCAGAAGAGACAGGGCAGCGAAGGAAGACGGGACTTCAGGTGAATATACAGAAGACAGAGGTGATGAAGAAACCCCACCACCAACAACAAATTCCAATCACCGTCAATGGGAAAAACTTAAAGGAAGTAACCTCCTTCAACTATCTAGACAGCACTGTCTCAACTACAGGCTGGACAGACGAGGACGTCCAAACAACCAGGATCGAAAAAGCAAGACAGGTGTTCATTAGCCTGAAACCAGTGTGGAGATCTTCTGCACTGTACTCAGCATGTGGAACAAGATGCAGATTTTCAACACCAACGTCAAGTCAGTGCTTCTGTATGGTTGAGAGACTTGGTGCGTTACGAAAGGGATTTCCAACAAACTACAGACATTCATCAACAACTGCCTACGCTGGCTCACTACTGAAGATCAGATGGTCTGCCAGAAAGAATAAGCAACAAGAAACTCTGTCCGGGCAACAAACCAACGAAGCAAGAAGCTATCGCTGAACAAATATGCACTGGAAGGAAGTGGAGATGGATTGGATTTGGCATGCACTGAGAAGGCCGACTGAGGACATCACGCGTCAGGCCAGTCACTCGAGTGAAAGCCAGGTGGGAAGAGACGAGTTGGGTGTTCGAGGTGAGGGTGACATGGAGGAGATGGTGTGAGGAGGAAATGAGAGTTTGTGGGCTATTGTGGAGCCAGATTGAAAAGATTTCAGAGAACAGAGTTCACTGGAGACGTGCTATTGAAGCCCTATGTTCCATTAGGAACTCAAGGGATTAATAATAATAATAATAATAATATTTGAGTGGTAAGATGATAAATGGATCGCTGACCACCAAATATTAAGGTTTATGAAAGATTGGAAATGTTCACCATTATTACATGATACACATGCTGTTCAATTTCATATTATCATTATGTATACTTTAGGTTGATCTGACGGGCCTCTGAGAACACTTGCAGACTGTTATGATTTGGTGATGAAGCTAACAATACTTTGAATAGAGAAATCTACTAGCTAATTAACATATGAGGTCTGTCACATCTGCTATCCAGCGCTTAGGTCCATATTTCTTTAGCCAAGTAACATGATCGAATATATGTTTGATGGAAAATCTAAACCAATTCGAACAAAGATAAGAAATTTAATTTTTAGAGCAAATTAAATTTTATTAGACATTTTAAAAGATGTTTGAGTTAGAATCCTTAAACATACCTTGTGAAACGTCCGAAACCGTTAAAACCTTCATTTACTGAAACAGAAAAGTATTCGAAGTTTGCATGTTTCCGTCATGTCTTATTTTCAAATTGTGGTCAGGGTAAAATTCAGTCCTGATGAGTTACAGACCAAGTTTCCTGAAATTGAAAAGTCACCAGCTAATGATTCGCTTCACGGGTGATTCTACACACAAAAAAAAATTACTGAAACTCATCACAGAGATGTTTTTAACTAGCTGTTACATTTTCCTAAGCCTCTGATATACTTAAACGGCAGTATTATGTACAAAGTAATATTGCTTTTACAAGTGATGATTTAAGTTAGTGCATGCTGTGTCTATGAATTCAAATCGAAGGAACAGCGTACTTCCGCTTGGAATAAATGTTACAAGAAATATTAGGACATAACTAGAAAGTCGATTATTAGTCTCAATTCAGTTGAAAACAGGTTTATAAATAAAGGAGGATCTTGGACTTGTAACTGAATAAAACAATTTGAACGAAGGAATATTTCTTTTTAATAAGTTCTTTATCAGTGCCTCCATACTAACATATAGCATTTTTAAAACATAATATACCAGTCTAATTGTGACAAATGGGTGATAACAGGTTGATGCTGAGTGACGGTTGGAGGTGAGAGGAGAATTAGGGTACAGAGGGATTGGAGTCATCAGTCATCATTCAGTATCAATAATACGAATCTGTCAGAACCCTGGCTGTCTCAGATAGTCACACTGATAATAGCAAGTTCTCAGTCTCAAAGTACTAAAGCGGTGGTTTTATTCGAAGTAGTTAAAACTGTAACTATGGCGTAGATTAACTACATAGTTAAAGTTTTGAGACTTTAAACAGGTTGTTACATAATTTAAAGAACGAAGAATATTCTTTTTAATAACTTCTTGTTGGTTTCTGCAGTTATAAAATCAGTTTCGTTAACATATTAATGACCAGAATTCACCGCGAATGCATTATAGAGTGTGTATTAAAATGCAATTAAAATTAGATTATTTAATTTTGTGGATGGTAATCCAACTTATACATGTTTAGAGTAACATTCATCACGGACTGATATCAGTTGGTGAAGCACTGAAAGCCTGGGAGCACCGGACAGCTATTTCATCCTGGCACGGGACTCCACGGGCAGTACGCTCCCCCGAAACAGCTGGAGATCAAACTTAAGACCTTCTGATTTCATGTCAGGCGCGTTAACCATTCAACCACTGGATCAGTGTTCAATGGTCCATACTTTTCTACTTCTGTAAATCCTAAAAGTCCTGAATTCTATCACTATCCGGGTCGTAAATGAGTACTGCTGAGGAGTCCCACACTATGACGAAACGTCTGTCCAGTGCTCCCAGGGTTTAAGTGATTCTCCAAATGATGTCAGTTCATGATGAATATCAGCTAAAACATAAAATCCCCAGTAACATCAAAATACATTATGTATGTATATCAATTGCTGTAATAGTTGAATGTTGACTTTGTCAATCATTTGGTGATCATGCGTATGGGTAAGAAAACTTGATAATTAGGTTTAAGGTTGTATTGTGTTGAGTGAGTGGTTAGTATAGATAGTGACGTGAACTTACTTTAAGGCTAGAAATGGAGTAGATATGTCATCATACGGTGGTTAAAATTTGAAATGGCTTAGATGATAATAAGAGTAGTAATAATATGAAAAAAATATTTTAACCGAAATTTTAAACGGGAAGAAAGTCTGGTTAAAAACTGTAGTAATAAGTTTCAAAAGAAATAAAAGAAGATAGCGGCAATGAAAGTAAAAACCAGACTTTCCTATCGTCTTATTATAATAAACTTTTACAATTCTGATTAAAATATTCTTTCATATTATTACTACTCCTATAATCTTCGCCGTTTCATATCTTAACCATCGTATATCCACTCTGTTTCTAGTCTTTTAGTAAATTCATGTCATTCTCTGTACTGACCACTCATTGGACACAATGTACCTTTGAACTTTATTAGTAATTTACCTTCTCGATGGGCCTGATCACAAATTAATTGACTAAATTTACTCTCAAAGCCTACTCCTAATACCGCGATTGGCATACATATATAGGTTACACTACTATTCACAAACTTGATGAATATATGCAGGAGTTAAACGTAAGCGCTATGGTAGATTATAATTCCATTTTAAACTTATATTTAAACTGTATTTGAAACTGTTGTTCAGTTAACTGATATGAAAATGGACAATAAATTATGTCCAAAATGTAAATAATAATGTTTTACTGTTGCATTTATAATAAACAGACTAAAATAAAACTTAAGGACCAAATTTTGATTATAATCCCATACCCATCCTAAAATCATTCACCGCATATTTTAGCTATTTATATTTTAACGAAATTGATTTTATAACCGTAGAACATGACGAAGTTATTGAAAAAAATATTCTTCGTTCACATTCAATTTTCAGTATATTAAATGGGAATTTTTAACTGTTACATAATTGACAATTTGCATAATAGCAACTAGCAAGAAGAGAAAAGGTGCTTATGTCAAATGGTCAGTCGTTGGTGATACTTAGAGACAACAGGGAGAAAATCAAGATGGTTACATCTGCAGTAATAATAATGGTAATAATTTGTGGGATGAACAAAAGAAAGGGTCACGTTTTTATGGATAAGCTATGCGAATGAATAAAGTCAAGGAAGTGACTGTGCGAGTTTCTACTTAACACACTGACTCGGCTTGCCCATGTGGGTTACGATGGCTTCTGCATTCTGCAAGGGAGGAACAAGCAGAATATGGTTAAGATTGGTAGGGATACGATAAATAACTTTATAGGCATTGTGAATATTAACTTGGTAACCTATGTCAACCAAATGAGGTAGTACTGAGGTTCGAATCCATCTTGTTTTCGCTTTACTTAACCACGATGGATGACGCATGGCAATATGACGACTGACTTGTTTAACTGTACTGCAGTCGTAACTGACTTCACCGGAGCTGGTGACCTGGTAAATACACATAGATGAGGTAGAGTCAGGTGATCTATCTTTGACCGGCAAAGTCATCGTCGATTGACTGTGGAAAATATAGCACAACTCTGCTGTACTAAATGATCTTCTTATAGCATTCTTCAGGCTCTACGTTACAATTTCACCGATAAATTGCAGATAATTTGAACTTCTTCAACGAAAGTATCGTTTAGGAATATAATCCATGCCCGAAACTTCAAACATTGGACTAAATTTCGTTCATACTGCACGGGAACGAATCCCAAAATGTGGGTTACTGTCAGGTTGATATTGGTTGTTAATATACACTCTACTTTATGTGAATGACTTGATAATCAAATGTGGTGCAAAAAAATATTTAAGTATCCGTACAAGCTGTTCGCCTACTGATAGACTTCGATCAGTTCAGTATTGTATAATATGCACTCAACCCCCATTAAATGGAAAATTTCTAAACGACCAATGCAGATTATTTGATCTTTATTTACTAGACACAGCTGGTTCGAACCATGCAGTGACTTAGATTGTGATCGGAGTGAAAATTGTATTTTACTTTCATTCATCACTCGGTTTCAAGACATAAGCTTGGCAAGTCAGGCCTCGTTATTAATCAATAGTTATCGTTTATCAAACCACTTGTAATATGAGTACGAAACCGTTAATCTGTTATAGTTGGGTTTCTACCCAAAACTTATGACTTGAAAATCCCACAAATGCTGTTCAAGTTGTAATATGTGGAAAATTTTCCTGATTCCTTTGTAAGGTTGCGCATAGTGTGCTTCACTAAGTTCCAACACTGGGTCAACAAAAGGTTGGGTACTGTTGCATAATGTAAGATTTAGTCTATAGCATACTGCTCAGAAAATAATGCTAAACACAGAAAAGAGACCAAGACATTGTTCATGTGCAGGATACCGTCATCTCTTGTTTAATGCTATAAACGTTGATTAATCCCTCTATATACAATCATCACATGTTGAACTAACAAAAGCAGTGTTGTGAAATTAGAATTACCTAGTTTATATTACTGTTTTTGGTTTAAATAGGCATAAAATTTAAAACTCTACTTTCCGAAGTGGTTATTCAGTTTATAGAATTTCAATGGGCTCACAGTTGTAGGGGAGAAAAAGTTTGACGTGCACAGTTAACTTGCAAAAAGTTGACGCTTCATTCTATCTGCCTTTGTCGATGCCATACAAAATTCAAACCAACCTAATTGTACCATTAATTTATTTCACGTTGTCAAAGTAATTATTGATCACTTTCTTTTTACATCAAGTTTCCCTGATTTCTTAAAGTTGACATTAGGACTAAAGACATAGTACAGACGAGATTTCAACTATCTTTCTGGATTCTTATTGCTATAAGAGGTTTCATTTTTTCGCCACCGCATGCATAATTCACCACAAATGCATGAGCTGATTTAACCAACCATGGGTAATCCGATCAAATCCTAGTTCTGCAACAACATTTTGCCTCCTAGTTTCTGATTGGAATTATTATAATAGCAAATTTTTCCATCTCAATCATCAACCTCTTCAGGAATTCTAATTTTGTGTGAAGTGATTAGAATTTTCATGAAAACTAGAATATTTGTATAATTTATGTGCGTTTTTCACCATTGACATTGATTAGTTACTTCTCCCTGGGTCTTCGGTAAAGTAAAGGCCACCTGTGCCATCTCATTAGTTACCTTTTTGTTGACTATCATATCATTCATCTATAAACGTTTCATCCCAGTATTGAGAAATTTAAAAAACAAAAATCGATTACCTTACAAGTCCTAAATCCCATTATATTTTGAAAATGTATCCCTCCCTAACATGGCTTGATTTCACGCTGTACAAATGTATTTTATAATTGTAGAACCTGAAGAGGATTTATAGAAAAGGATATTCTTCATTCAGATTGTCGTCAAAAATGTATGCCTGCATTTGAAATCAGAACGGACTGTCTAAAATGACAATAGTTTTTGATTTACTGGAATGGGGTAAATTCAGCCAATTCATCGACTGGAAAGTTATTTATTGTCGGGTCATCATGATGTAGTAATTTAGTCAAATAGGGTTTTTACCAGTTAACTATTCTGGATTTATCAGACTTAAATTCTAATCTTTCAAACAGCCCGCTTAAAATATTTGATTAAACTGGTGAAATAACATCATCAAAGCTTGTTGTCACTATCCACTGAAAACTGGCCATATATAAGTTGATGTTACATGCATAGCAAAAGCTTCGTTGAGTTTTCGTTATGAATCCCAATAACCGCGTCAGAATGCACACGCTCAAAATACGAAAACTTAAAACAATACGTGGCAAGTACCTCCTCACTGTCTTATTAAAGAAATGTTCATATCACCTAAAGAAAATAAACTCATTTTATGTAGGGAGTTGAGTAATCTAAGGACACTTTTTGATGAACTGATATTACCTGGCCAACTGATAGCCGCTGTTTGATAGCTTACTACCCTAGTTTTTTCTTCGGCAAACAAGATATTATCCAATCACTAATTTATTAACCAACGATATATATATTTATATAAAATCGAAGTCATTGTATACTATTTCATGGCTGTTTAAACAGACAATCAGTCTCCAAAACGCATTATCAAAAATACTACTTGATAAAATGTAATGGTGGAAGGTCACTTTTGTGATGAATCCAAATAAGACGTTACAATACAGGTTAAGTTTCAACCTAAAAGGCCATTTAATTTCTCCTCCAACTTTAGCTCTGCTCAATATTTTTTTAAATTTTACTGTCACTGAGTTCTTTCTCAGAAATTAATTAATTAATTCATTAATCTGAGCGTTCACACATATTAAGATCAACGTTTTCAGAACTAAATAAGTGATGTACCAGTCAAATCGTATACTTGCCAATGAGTGCAAAGTTACGTTTCAAGGAGACGAATCAGTCACTAAATGCAAAAAGCAATTTACAGCACAATAGTTGATAGTCGAATGGATAGCTGGTTTACATTACCTTATTTATGGTAGTTACCAATTTGACTGTCGAGCATGAAATTTTTCTTATAGTCCCTTTTCTCTATTATCAAGCTACATAATTTCATACTAAGTAACTGGCTACGTTGCTAATATTTGTTTATTATCTCTAATGTTTTCTATTCTGTATTCACTTAATTCAACTTGTCTCATAGTTGTATTTTATTCGTCTCAGTCAATTTTTCTAATTTACACATTTGCAGCAGTGATTGAAGTATCTAAATGTTGAATAGCCGGGGATAATTTAGTATTTTTCTTTCCCTAGATATCTCATTTCCTACAACCAAGGATTTTCTTATTTCTCATCGGTAAACATGGTTGTTCTGAATCAATGAAGTAGGCTCTTACGTTATTTTGTGTGTACATAAAGTTATAGTAGAGGCTCACGGTGAATACACTACATTCAATGAGACCTCTATGACTAAGTCTGCGGAGTTTAACCGATTTAGTTCGCCAGATGTAGTGCTCAGGAGCACTGACCGATACAAATATGTATCAATGAGGAAACACCAGTTTCTTGATGATCCTAGGTATACCTTGGGTATGAGTGCTAAACAACCAGAAATCTAGGTCAACGGATTTCTACTGACTGACTCCTAATATCTAACATAAAGGTGAGAAACCTGTTGTTTTTGTAATGCTGAAGTTCTGCTGCTGGAATTAGTAAAAATTATGTTGAGAACTTAGGAGACTCCATAGTTTATATTTTAAACGTCATCCGCTAATGTTTTTATCAATGGAGAGCAAGAATTTGTGTGCAACTTAGCCGACACCACTTATTTCAATTGACTAACTCCACGATATCCTGAGTAAGCTGAATAATGAATGGATTTCGGACTAAGTTCAGCGCTTGATGCCTGGAAAATGTATCGGAAGACTTACACTGAGCTAATATTCCTCCTGATAAGGACTCATCTGAAAGACCTGTTTATACCAATGAGAGAAGTGATATCGGCAGCACCTACATTTTTTCACCAATAAACTTTACTTGAGAGCCATTCTGTCTAAAAGTGACTTCGAATAGGGCTGTACTCAGCTGCTAGTTAATTGTTGGATTCGTAGACAGAACTTGACAGCTATTACCAATACAACTTAACTCTAAACCTACATTTAGCTGCAGATTATTTTCATCTGTCTAAGATAGAAACAGTTGCATGCAACTCCTGTACTTATCAACAAAAGTGCATACCCATTCAAGCGAATACAGGAATAGGTTAGCAATAAATCAGTTGGCGAAATTAAAGACATTGGATTAGGTACAAATTCAGTGAAGTTATTGAGAAGTCCATATGATATCCGCTTATCAACCTCTAGACTTAAACAGAATAAACATAATATTATGGAGATTCGCTTGAAGAATAACACAAAGTATTTGTTTATTTCGTTATTTGTTCTAAAATACCACACCTAGATTATGCTAGTAAAATTACATCTTATGCGAAGATTTACTTTTGTTACTACTGCACAAAAGTAGGGAAAGCGTGCCAGAAAGCCTATTGGTAAAACATATTTTACAAACTGTACTCGGAAAGTAATGTAATCGATAAACTGTGAATTGTTGAGTAAATAAATGGCAGCTAATATCAGGTTTTCTAATCATAAGTACCAAGTGAATTATACCAATCAAGTAAGCAGTGTTGCAGTTGTTCTAAGTGACCCAAGATTACTCTTTCTTGCATTTGTTGTCAGATGATCGGTCTAGTTTTCATTTGGAACTCTTGTTAAAACTCATTAACAGATGACTTTTGCACTGTCCAAAGGAGTGGTTTGCTGGTAACGTCTCTATTTTTATCATCACATGATGTGGCTCCAAGCAGCAACAACAGCAACTAAAACTTCAAGACTATAGACGTCTTATGAAAGCGCACTTACTAAAACAGAAGCCCCAGTCATGTAAAGCTTTCGACTGATTCCCCTCTAGTTACCTACTTGCGAAATCAACAATTGACATAAGATTCCAACGTATAAATTATTACAATAGGCAATAAAAATGCTTTGATCCTTTCATGTATTACCACTGCTTCAGTTTTAATAAAGTAGAAAGAATTTCTATGCAGTCTTGTGGAAATTCACATTACATGGGCCGATGAATTTCATTACTGAAAGTCACTAATATTTTTTAACGCTTTTGACGGCAATGGTATTAAACTGCAATTCAGTTCAAGACAAAAAGTGTGTATTTCAAATACCTCATATAGGATAATTCGTTCATCCATTCTTAGCTTAAACCTGCATTAATATTTACGTGAAACAACAAGTATTCGCGTAACTTTTTTTTGAATCGTTTTAAAATGTTTAGTCTTAAAAACTTCGAATTTTCCAGTTTTTTTCAATCAAATAGTTCCTAAACTACTAAATTATTAAATAGCTTTTCAAAAATGGGGTTTTTAATAACTCTCGACGGGTGATAGAAACGTTAAGTTAGAAATCAAACAACTAAGGAGAATGAAACAGTAATTCACACGTGAATTTTGAAGGATTCTATGATTAGCAGATTAATGAAAGAAAGAAAACCGATTTTTTGTTGTTTTGTTTAAAACCTATGAATTAAAATACAAGAAAGCTTTTTACTGACAGCCAGGGTAAAAACCAAGATGACTCATCAGTAAAGTAGCTAGCTAGGCCAATGAAAATAGTCCCGAATTGTTAGTACATTATTGTGAACATACACTGAACCTTTGAATCATTCCTTTAGCATTAGGCACTGCTGGCTGCTTCTAGTCATCTGACATCAATCAAAATGCAGTGTGATGCTGAATACCTTAATCTTTTGACCACACTTGAAAAGGAACCATAGGATCTGGTTACTATTCAGGATTAGACAGAATGAAATCAGTGCATTTGATCCACTCCCACAGGTGGTCAGTTACAACTCAGATACCTCAGTGGTGACTTCTTAAACTGCAGCACTGGGTGACGTGGGTTCGAAACTCGGGTTGGATATCAGTTCCATGGAGGTCGTAGATACGTGTTGCTGACTGGTATCAAGAAACACATAACATAAGTCCAGGGCTCCGTATCAATTGCCCCCTAACAGCTGACATCATCCGAAGCGCACCGCAATGACGACTTACCTCGCCTGGTGACCAATCAATGCAACATAGTCAACAATCAGAGATGGACAGTATGAAGTTGTTTGGTAGCCAGTTTTCAGTCATTGTATTTCTTTAGTGCGTAACTCCATTTTTTCTACCAGATTCACTACCCAAATTGTATTGTCTTGCAAAGATTTCATTCTAATGGTGAGTCATCTAGTACGCGAAGTAGTTTCTCAAACCAGCAAAATTTCAAAAATTGTTCTTGTAAGTTTTTTATTAATAGTAATAATCATGAATCGCTTAAGTCCAAAAACCCAAGCTACTTCACATTCCAAATACTGAATTAATATCTACAAATGGTACTCAACCTGTATCTCCAAAGTTAGTGGTTAAATTAGCACAAAAAAATGAAAACCTACCAAAAGTTAGGCAAAATAACATGACATAATCTAACTATTCATTCATATCAAGCCGTTTATGTTTGAAATAGAATTTAGTGCTTTAAATCAAGGACTTAGTGCTTCATAGTTGGCATTTTTCAGAGGCGAACTGTTTTTATTGGAACATCTTTCCGCACCAAAATTGGAAAATATTTGCTCTAACACTAAAATAGATTAATATATTGGATTTCTAGTAAGATGCGAGAGTTTAGAGAAGTATTTCGTTTGAAGGACATTTTTATGTAAACGCGCACCAGTAGACGTACACTTAGGATTATGGGGCATCAGGTGGCTGTTTTAGATTACTTTGGAAGTGTTCAACGGTATGCATTATTGATCTAGTTCGAACGGAAAACTAAGACTTAGATTTTGCAAAACCTGTCATTAAAACCATCAAATGAATGAAAACAAGGCAAAGGAATGGCAAAACCATGATTTTGCTTTTTGTTGTACTTTTAAACAAAGAGAAACAAAAACCACTGCAGAATAGAGAAAATGTAGTCTTCAACATTCACTCAACAAACACTTTTTGTGTAAGAGTATTCCATTGCTTCACTGTTATTTTTCGAAGGTATTTTGTAATTTATATATGAGAACGGCAGTAGTATTTCAAGTATACAGGTGAATCACAGTACCAACAGGCAAGAATTCCTCAGCTTTTGATAAAAATACACAGTTTAAAGCAATAGGAAAGTTTTCAAGGTGTCTGTTTACCTCTCGTAGGTGTCATAATTTGACGTTTCAGTGATACTTTACTCATTTGCCTTTCACAGTGTACTATACATCTAGAAATCATACATTACGAACACACACTAAGATGCTTCTTCAGACAGAAAACCTCACTTGAGTGACTTCTCAGCTTGCTGGTTATCTCTCTTTGATATCGTATAGAGAGTTTACCTGAGATTTTATCATCTAAGCATTCATTACATCTACAATTCGGTTGTCATATGAGAAGATGGAACAGGTTACAAGCTTATCACCCATTGATAGACGGTCAAAGTCATTCTCATTAGTTCTTCACTCTTAACCGAGTACTGTCTATCAGAACTTTTGTTTGACTACACATGGGAAGTTTTCGTAAAGATAATCTTCAAATGTTTAGTATCATACGATAATATCAGATAAACTTGTAAATTTCAAACGCTTTCAAGTCCGGTTCAGAATTTGAAGACAAGCGAAAACATCATATGAAAAGTTAAAAGGAAATCTGATTAGTGGTTGAGTTGCCTAGCTCACTTTCACATGTTACAATTTTGGTAGCCTAAAAAGGCATCGATTTAGGATCCTACTATGGTCTGACTTTACTTTCAAGTATGAGAAAGTACAACTTTAAGTAGTCCTTAACAGGTAGCCATCAATCAGTCTCTCTCCAGTTTTAACTCAACTCACTTTGAAGTCATAAGTTTATCCGGACAAACAGTGTGACAATTATCCACAGACTGCTATGCATAAATTACTTACATGACATCTCGACGGAACTTTTGTTGTTCAAAAGAAAGTGAAACTTAGTCTAGATTTCTGCCTTTTAGCCTAGTTTACTGCGTGACAGACCGATGATCTAGGGTCACCAAATCAAGATTATCATCAATAAAATAATCAATATTTAGACAACACAAGATGAGGGGTGTACTGGAAAATTAAATGAATATGGCCTAATGAAAAAAGAATTGTTTCCTCACAAGTAATGTGCCACCAACCTCTGTTTTATTAGTAATCAACACATTTTCTGCTTTCACAGTTGGTGATATCGCAAAGATTTTTTTGTCGATCAGTTATTATTAATTTGACTTTTAAGAATATATTGAACTTTCAGCTTTGAACGGTTACGGGTGATTATTTCAAGTTTCATTTCGATTCGAACTGCTTACAAAAAGGGCATTTTGATTAAGATAAGTTAGTAGCAATTCAGCTGCTCCTGTGGAGCTAGTTACGTTGGGCGTACGATGAGGGAATTCCATTGTCGAATCTTTAAGCACCACGTATCATGTTTGAACAAGGGGCAAATTAGAACAATAAAGAGCTCCATACTTACACACCTAGTGGATAAGGGACACCAAGTGGATTCTTGAAAAGTCTTCAAAATCATTATTCAGATTCCAATTAATTCACCACATGGATTACGCACTCACTTACTTCACATAGCAGAGGCGATTACATGTATTGATTGGTCACGGGAGTGCAACCAATTTCATGTTGTCTAGTCCTGAGTGTAGATCAAATTACATTGATCATATCTGCAACAACACTGGGTGACGCGGGTTCGAATCTCAGGCTGGACATCAGTTCTCTCGAGGTTGCAGATACGCCTTGCTGACGAGTGCCAAAAAGCACGAAACCTAGGTCCAGGGCTTCCTGCCGATTGCCTCCAACCAACTAACAGAGGCGATTACAATCCAACTTTACAAACCTAACCTTTGAATTCAAAAGAAGTTTGTTAACGTGGCCGTTGACATGACGTAACTTCTAGTATTACTTTGTACACCACATCCCCTTCTTGTTTAGATCAATATTCATTTCATTTTGCTGTTTTCAGGTAATTATTTTTTGTTTTTGTGACTAAACACTCATCAAAAATCACTTGATTTATCTAACCTGCTTCATATTTCCAATTTTAATTACTCTATTGATTATTTGCATCTTAATTAGTAAAACTAATCATCTTCATGACTTACTTAAAATCTATGATTATTGTTCACCACGTGATTGGTAATTTGATTAAACTGTATACCTATATATCAGTTTACAGCTCAAGACGAAGACCTAATATATTTCTTCGTTCAATCAGTCTTTTTAAAGTATGGATTTAAGAACACTTGTTCACCTCTTTCTATAAGAGGTTTGACGATAATAATAATAATAATAGTGTAGTATTCATTACGAATTGACATCAGTCAGAGAACCACTGAAAAACTTTGAGCACTGGACAGTTGTTGCGTCCTAGTATGGGACTCCTCAGCAGTACGCACTCACGACCCGTCTAGGGATCGAACTCAGGACAGTTTCACAGATAATGCGTCAACCATTCAACCATTTGGTCAGAGTTAGATGGTCCATACGTCCCTAGTTTTGTAAATTCGCTATATAGATTGACTAACACCCAAGGTCTTCAGTTGACATCCGCTTCCCTTCCGACTGATTGATCCAACAGGTCTCAGTTTCTCTTCAGAATAATATTAATAATAATAATAAAATTCCTATTGTTTTATATCACGAAAGCTTGAAATTAAAACAGTAATCGCCAGTTAATCAACTACCAGATACTCTGGAGAAGCCTATGAGTTTTTCAGCTAGTTAACATTTTCGTTTTTGAATTATCTGAAACAACACACCACCCAACTTTAATCTATAGTGGTACATTGGGCTTCTAAGACAACGTGTCGCATGGTGGCAGTGAGAACTGTGCTTGTAATATAATTAATTTTAGTAACCCATACTTATCGATTATCTTTCTGATAGTTTTTTTTCACCTAATTTACCTGATGCTTTCAATCTTTTTATTTTACAGGTGATGTTTCCAGACCTAAGATAAGGAATACCAGATAGTTTTCAAACCGTGGCCAAATGGTGCCCAAAACTTTATAATTTCTACTACACCTTAGTATACAATAAAATATGTCTGTTGGCTAGTTCATTCTTTGAAGTCTACCTAACCACATATGAGTTCAAGGCCTGTTTTCAACTTCTTTCATCTGGGATTTGTGAAACATCTTACTACCAGTTGCTTCATACTTGCGATTTCCCAATGCTATCAACAAACAACTGAGACCTGTTGCACAAGAGGTGGCCATCGTGTACCAGTGGCCTAGTCAGTGACGATTTGGCGTTTGAAGTGGTGGTTACTGGGTTTGAGTTTCAGGCGGAACAGGATCACCCACTGGGGTGCAGGTACTTCCAGCTGAAGAGTCCAAAGTAGGACGAAACGCGCAACCAAGAGCCCACTGTTTGTCATTAATATGAATACAATTTTCATTATCTATCGAAGGAATTTAGGATTCAAAGGTAGCTATGAAAGACGATAGTGGTTGTAATTTATCACATTAGTAGTTGTTTAGAGAATTCAGACCAATAACTACCTACTTAGTGGCTAAGTAAAGAAATGATATTTGAAGGTATCCTGGCCAACAATGGACTGGATGGTTTGAAAAAACGCTTCTATGGCCTTCCCAAAATTCACAAACCCAATTTTCCGATTCGTCCAGTTGTGGTTTCACGAATTCCCCAACATATAACCTTTCAAGGTACCTCACAAAAATCCTTAAACCTTTACAAGACAATTTGGTAAGTATCATTAAGAATTCATTAGACTTCAAACATAAATTACTACAAACAACGATTGAAGATGATGAAATAATGGTTAGCTTTGACGTTGTTTCTCTGTATACTAATATTCCGATTGATGAAAGCATACAGGTTGTCAGACTTTTATTAGAGTCCGCTACTTCTTTATCTCTTAGATGTAATATTTCCATCAGTGAAATCTATGATGCACTGAGATTATGTCTGACCTCAACCTATTTTACTTTTCGAGGGGACCTTTATCGTCAAACCAGTGGGGTGGCAATGGGTTCACCTATCTCACCCATTGTGGCTAATCTATACATGCACAAAGTAGAATCAGACCTACTTAACCAACATAATTTAAAACCAAGAGTATGGTGGAGGTATGTTGATGACACCTTCGTCATAACCAAAAAGCAAGGATTAGAAAGTCTTTTTGAATACCTAAACAACCGTTTAAATTCTGTAAAATTCACATGTGAACTAGAAACAGAATTCAGAACGTTAGCTTTCCTAGAGTGCAAGGCGATACGAAACAGTGATGGGACACTTGACATTGATGTCTATCGAAAAGATACACATTCGAAGAAGTACCTTGACTTCGATTCGGCTCATCCATTGGAAATTAAATTAAACGTTGCCAAAAATCTGTTGACGAGATCACAAGGGATACCAAATAAAGTGGAATCTCAGCAAGCAGATAGGCAACTTGTTCGGGAAGTTTTAAAACAAAAATAACTATCCGGAAAAGCTATTAAAATGAATAGAAAAAACTATCGAATAAAGATGCGAAAAGCCAAGCCATAAAGATTGGATAAGTACTATAGTGCTTCCTTATGGAACATTCACTTCAGAGAAAATAAGACGTATCCTTAACAGTTACAACATCAGAGTATTCTTTAAGGTGACTCACACCTGTGTAAATTAAAAGATCCGATTCTTCATTTGGAACAACAAAACTGTGTTTATAAGGTAGACTGCAGTGAATGCGATGCCACATACATTGGAGAGACATCACGTCAAGTACTAACACGTCTAGCTGAACATGGTAGAAGTTCCAAAAAACCACCAAAAATTCCTGTGATCAGGAAAAACTTGAAAAAAGCTCTGCTATCGCAGCTCATGCCCTATATTCAGGTCATAAAATGTCATTCGAACAGACAAAAGTTCTGCGAAAGGGTTTTCTCTCTCACAAAGAGCGGACCATTGCAGAAGCTTTGCACACCTGCTCATATCCTTCTTCGGTCAACAGAAAAGATGGGTTAGACATCCCATTAATATGGCAAACATTAATGACTCGGCTAGGCAGTTATAAATAATATCTGAAAAGAAGGTAGATTGTCTAGTCCTATTACATACACCTTATTGATCTACTATTTTCATCAATTTTACACTACTTTCTGAGTCATATACATTCGATGAACCATAACATAATCCATTTTGTTATCACTCATGCTTTAAGTGTTATCAAAAGTACATTTATGGTTATCATTATTATTATTTATTTAAGATATATTGTCTCATCTTCAAATATTCATCCTTCCAAACTAGTAATCTATTCTTTCTCATCCTTGATGTCTAACAACCCCATTGTACTTTTCATAGACGAACTAAAAAAATTCCCCCACCCTATTTTTGTTCCAACTTATTCGCACAACGGAAAAACCTCACTCACCTGTATTACATTGATCTTTGCTCCATATCACTATGTAATTGGATGATTGTAAAGGTCACAACTTTGTGTACCAAAACTTGAATATTAACCTGAAAACTCAGTGTCCGATTCATACTCTTGAAAAGGATCTTCCTAGCAAGATCGGAACTTTGAAGAATGATACAAAATATTTGTTTATTTTGTTATTTGTTCTAATATACTACGCCGGGATTACACAAGTAAAAATACATCCCATACAATAAAGAAATGATGGCTACAAAACCAAAAAATACAAAATTCTATCCTAACTATATTTAGCACTTGGGATAGCCATCTAGCCAATTTATGTGTTGGGGAGCGACACATCGATAGTACTGGACTCGATGGGATATTCGCTTTGTGTATCTTGGATAAAAGATTTAAGTTTGAGTGTTCACACCATACGGGTTTCAACGAATGGAATTCTTCATTGCTAACTACACACGTTAATGAGTCCAAATAAACTTACGGTTAGTTTTCTATCTAATCATCTACGGTTCTCTATAAGACGGTCCTCCAAGAGTTTGCTTTTGGCACTGATAATGGATAAAATATTGTCTTTTTAGTCGTACATCAGGACAAAATGGGAGACATTGAGCAACATCCCTGAAGTAACCTGCGTGGAATAATACTGGAACTCCTTGAAAGGGGCGTGAAAAGAAACCTGCATAACTAAATTAGGAAGAAAGAAGAAGCAAGACAGGACAAGGAATGGATTTCGATGGATGCATGGAAGCTGATAGAGGAGGGAGAAGAAGATGGTGATGGTAAAGCAGAAGATAAACCAGTGCAAGGATGAACAGTGAAAAGAGAAACGGAGTACAACGCATAAAACACTGGACAAAGAAGTGAAGAAGAGTGCGCACAAAGATAAAAGGTACTTCTACGACACACTGGCAAGTGAAGCAGAACAGGCTGCTGATAGGAGAGATAGAGATCTGACAACATTATCTGTATCGAATAACCAGGTTACAGTCTATCTGGGAAGAGATCAACACAGATGAGACCAATGAAAGATAGTGAAGGAAAGCTAGTTAACAAAGGAAACAATGGACTGGCCACTTCAGAAAACTCTTAAAAGCAACCACCACCACCTGCAACTCATTCAGAAATACGACCAACAGCCCAGCCGCAGGACTACCAGTAAACGCAGGTCTTCCAACAAAAGTCGAAGTCCTGAATGCCGTAAAACTGCTGAATTCTGGAAAAGCAGCAGGACCAGATAGAATTCCTCCAAAAGCAATGAAAACAGACACAGAGACAACAGCGGACATGCTCACACCACATCACTATTGCAGAAGTATGGAGGGAAGGAAAGGTACCTGCCGAGTGTAAGAAAGGCTATCTTGTCAAACTTCCGAAGAAGGGAAAGCTAAGTTTTTGCAAGAACTGACGCGGAATCATGCTCCTGTCCCTGTCCACCTGCAGCAAGCGAAGTATTAAGCCGCATCATCCTGGAAAGATTAAACATAAAGTGCTCTGAATTCGAAATTACAACCGGAACAGACTGGCTGATCGGCTGGCTTAAGAAAGAACAAATGATTTGCAGATCAAATTGCGACGCTACGCTATACATCATCATGGAACAGAGCATAGAATGGTAGTCAACTGTACCTGTACCTCAACTTCATCTATTTTGGCAAGGCCATCGACAGCGTGGACCGAGAAGTAATTTGGCAGACATCTGCTTTAACACCGCGGTTTTAGTGCCACAAACGTTCATCAAGCTCATTCAACAGCTGTATGAAGACGCCACATGCTGAGTGATTCATAATGGGTAGCTCAGCAATACCTTTGAAGTTTGAACAGGAGTAAGACAAGGTTGCCTGCTATCATTAATGATCTTCCTGATTGTGGTGGACTGGGTCATGCAGCAGAAAACGGTGAGGAACTGTGAGATGAGCATACGGTGAACCGATGAAAACAGCTCAGAAGATTTGGATTTTACCGCCGACGATGATTTGTGTCTAATGACTTTTAGCACAAACTCGAAGATCTACAGGTGAAAGCCAATACGATGACAGAAGAGATGAGGTGAGTCGGCGAAGACGGAACTTCCTTCAGGTGAATGTAGAGAAGAAAGAGGTGAAGAAGATACCCAATTAACAACAACAGCATCAACAACAAGCACCTACCAACATTAGCAGGAGAAACCTAAATTAAGTTGACACTTCCACCTACCCAGACAAGGCAGCATCATTTCAGCTGCAGGCAGTGGCGACACAAATGAGGATGTCAAAGCAGTCAGGATCGGAAAGATAACAAGACAGGTCTTCATTAGCCTGAAATCAATGTGGAGATCTACTGCACTGGAGTCAGCATAAGGTGTGAACAAGATCCGGATTCTCAACACCAATGTCAGTCAAGTGAGTCAGTGCTTCTATGTGATGATTCATATACTTGGCGTGTTAGGAAAAGCACTTGCAACAAACAACTGCAGACATACATCATCAACCGCCTACGCTCGATGGTGACACCGAAGATCAGGTGGATTGCCAGAAAGAATGAGCAAGAAGGGACTCACTCTGGCTGGCTGGCTGGCTGGCTGCAACGCACCAACTAGGAAGCCATCACTCAACAAATTTGCAGAAGAAGGAATTGGAGATGGATTAGATTGGGGATACACTGAGAAGACCGACTGGTGACATTACGCGCCTGGTGATGTCGTTGATTGAAATCCAAAGAGGATACTACGAGTTGGGAGTGTGAGGTGAGGGTGACATGAAGGAGATGTTGTGAGGAATAAATGAAAGGTTTTGTGCAGTGGTGGAGCCAGGTTGGAAAGACTGAAGTTAGGAGAGTGGAATGGAGACGTGCTACTGAATCCCTATGTTTCACTAGGCACCAAAGCTACAAATAATAATAATAATAATAATCATGCATATTCATAACAACTAGGCCAGATCCCTTATCGGGTTTGAAAATGACTGTGCCATTTCTATTCAGTAGTCTTTTCAATGTACTGAAGTGTTGAGAAGCCAGGATGCTTCTCACTTTGGATCTAGAGCTACTAACGTAATGCTTTCGTAGATTCCAAGCTCCTCCATCCCATACCTCCTCACCTCTTTTGCAGTTTTGGCAGCCTTGCTAGGTTCATGCATGGTACGGACATTCCATGTCCCCATCCTTACCTTCCTTTTCATCGAGAGAGTGAAGCCACATCGGCCAGCTGGCTTCTCGAAGGCTTCCACCAGCCGGCATCATTTGGTCTCTCCGATTCCAGCGAGGAAAAAGTTTATTTTTATGTTTTATAATTTCTTTGTACTTTGAAGTTTCTTTAGCGATCGGATTTGTCTTAGGGGGTAGGGTTGCTAGCCCTATGCCCAACCTTCTTTCTTTATCCGTGCTTAAGATCGGCTAGTAACTAGTGAACTAGTTGACCAGGCGATGTTGACCTGATTAGTTAGCTACAAGAATTTTCACCTTTCACTGGATTTTCATACTTAGAATGAACTAGGGATTTCCACCCACTGTTTGTTTATCTACCTACATTTTTTACTATCCTTTCCATTATCAAAAGGGTGAACTAATCTATAACACGTATACACTCGCATATATTGCACCATAATTAAAATGAAACATACATTAATCATTTTTGTTAAGCCACCCGGTTCACCAACTTTTATAATCCTCAGCGAAGCATATAAATGGTATTTTATAGGTATGAAGGTCAGCACACTGAGGATTGTAAATAAAACAGATTTAATCTTTACTAATAAACAGTCATAAAATTGCACACGGTTGTTGCATAGGCATAAGTGCACACCTTAATGAAAGCAACTATGACCTATATAAGCTTTGTATAAAGATGAATATTTACAAGATTGAACGAATTACTGAATTCGTTACTTTTGGTTAGTTGTTTACAATAAAAGTAGTTATTCTGGAGTGGATCAAAACTTTCACAATCATGTGAGAATTCCATTGTTTTGTTACGGAGAAATATCAGTCAACGTATAACCATACAGATGTTTTTTATTTCTTGATCATATTGTGAAAACTGTAGCTAAAGGAGTTATGGTGGTACTTGATAACCAGGACTGCAAGTATGGTTTACAGTCTGTATCTGGTCAGATGAGTGAAATAAGTCAGCGGGTAGCCTGATTCAAGTTCTAATTTACAGTCGCATTTTAATCAGGGATGAATCCCTTCTTGGAATACTCTCAGCCCTATAGTCCCGAATATCTCTCATATTCAGACATTTATTGGTCGCAGATCATGTCTGAATTCTTACTTACTTTTGTCTCAAATTTACGTTATAAATGAACTAGTGTGGCATTATATGGTGTTTCTAAACTCCTGAAGCTGCTGTTACGTAAAGTAAACAAAAGAAATAATAACTCGTCTTTGCATTGATATCCCCCAGCCTGAAGAAAGTCAAAGTTTCTGCTACCATAGGAGTGTGAGGAAGTCCATAGCGTGTTGTTTCAACTATCGGCTGAGGTTACTGGAATTAAAATTCACACTTAGGTCAACCCGAAATATATGGATACGTGAGGTATCTTCCGAATCTACTCACTAGTAAAATGCCAACATTTTGGATCTCGTTATACATGGATACAAAAAAAGCAAATGCTTTTTCAGTCTCATGATTCATGAGGATACTCTTTAAGCATTTATATTTTGTATATTACACTCTTATTTGTATATTAAACTGATTTTAGTTCACACTTATCTTCTGAGTATTGCGAGGAATTGACTTATATATAGAATTGTCCTTGTGCTAAATAATTCATTTCGTATTTTGTATAGAAGATGCTTGTTCGGTAGAAGTTATTGAATAGAATAGAGGAACAAGTAATGGTGTTATGTGAATTCCCTTCCCCAACATTAAAAGCATTTCTTAGTAATGTTATTTAGTTCCACTGTTTAAATTAAGGAATATTAAGCACATAATTACAGCATTTACAGGTATTAGATCAGAGATACACTAAATTGTCATGGTCATTTGCATAATAAGAAATAATAGAAATAACACTATTTACTGATTCAAATTCACTTAGTCTGCGAGTGAACAATATGCAGTTTCGTACAGCAAAATGTTCTAATAATGTTCATTCTACAAGTCACGTGGTGAGACTTAATTACGTGAATGAATTGCATTTCGAAAGCTGTTTATTTTTTATAAGTGTATCAAGGTGGACAATTAGGTTTACTTTAAATAGTATCCAGTAAATAACATTGCCATAGTACTTATGAAAGACCAATGTAGAATTCATCTGACAGAGATCCATGTAATATTGTTTGATGATCGCATAACAGAACACTGGAAATACATGTTGTTTTTGCATTCAACCAGCTGCAGTGAAAAAGAAATCAACAGTGAAGCCTCGAAATAAAACAGGATGCAGTGATAAGGTTACAGTAGGATACTTTTAAGCTCAGTGCACATAATATATAAATTCCCTCTATGATTATTGAAAAATATGGAACACACTGGATGTAAGGAGTCATTCGATAAAAAGCCTTTCTAAATACAAGTTGACATTCATCAGCAAGGTGTATCTGCATACAAGAAGAACTTAAAATACCCATAACGACAGGATATGCGCATTGTGGTTGGTGGGTTCAGTATTAGTCTGCTACCCGTTGGCTAAGGTATTTGAATGTGCTCAACAGGATTTGGTTTAGTCAGCCATCATCATCACAACAGATAGGCGCAAACAATGACCGGAAATAACAGTACGTCCTTGTAAGTAGTTTCAATTCAATTTTTGTTATACATTGAAAGGGAGGTATAAAATGCTTAGGTGCTGTCGTCTGACTGGATTAAGAGAGAATTTGGTATTATTGGAGTCATGAGTGTGAGATACAGATGGCCATAATGAGATAACTCAAGCAAAATACCCTCTGCCATCCCTGTTAAGAAGGTAAGGGTAGATGCACGAGACATCAGGGCATTCTGTGCTAGTAGCAATACATGGCCTGTCATCTACACTGTCTTCATGCACATGCACCAAAGTAGAAGAAAGTCGGTGACGTTTGGTTGACCTAGAAAACCAAAACAGCTTTAATTCAGTTTTTGTTACACATTGGTTTCACACGATACTGGATCCTGCTAAGCATCAATGCGATTTCATATTATATACTAACTTCATTTGCTGCTAATTGTATTACATTAAGCTCTGCCAGTTTGTTTTTGTAAGAATTACCATTCCACTGGTGATGAACCCTCTCCTACATCTGCGCTCATGGCGAAATTTCAAAAACATATGTGTTCAAAACTTTTCAATCACATACTCACATATTTCAGTCGAGTATCTGCTCTCTATATGTCTGAATTGCAATCAACATTTATAAGCTGTCTTTGATTCTTTTGAATTCATTCATTCTGTCAATAATACTGACTGTCTAATCGTAATTTTACTGACTGAGCACACTGGTTATTTTACGTCGACATTTTTGGATTTATAAATATACAGCTTGGTTTTATCCAAAACAACTATACATTGGCAGATTCCGTGTGTTGACTTTTTGATGAGTACCTTTGAATTATTGAATGAGAAGTCACCAAGAAAAAGGATAGATCAACAAAAATCTTGATCGCCTGAAAATAAACCCAATATCTCACTTGGATAACTTAAGGTGTACAATGCGTCTTCAATCCACAATCGACATATAATGGCTAATTTTGATAACAAAAGGACGGAGTAACAACAGGTTCACTACTGAGTCCCCTCTTGGCTGACTGCTTTCTGACTATGTTCGTTGATCGATAGCTCCTTTCTGCATAAGAGATATATGAAGAGTAGTCATTTTAAAGTCATACCACAGAAGTTCATTGAGTGTTAAAAGTCAGCTAAACTTACTGTGGAGACTGAAGATAACTCAGAATTTCAATTCCAAGACGTCATGTAGCGAAAAAACTTATGGTTTTCAAAGAAGATGAGTTTACAGGAAAGAAGATTAATAAACAGGGAAATTAGGCCTGAGCATTACGAAGAATGAAACCCTATAGTTCTGATGATGATATTATTTATGAATATTGGGTTTGAAGGAGATTCAGTAGCAGATATACTCAAGAATCAACTGAGTAAACCACTGAGGATGACGTTTTCCGTCCAACGTCGAATCGCTTTCCCCAGTCAACATATGACTCGTGTGTGTACAAAGGATAAACTTCCATGCGTCCTTACCATATCACCTGCTCTCGTGAAGCTGGTTACATAGGCCATACAAACCATGTTCTATCCAAACATATCTTTAAACACTATCTTACATGACTTTCAGAAAGAGAACAGAGGACAGATGAAACACAAAGAATATCAGAGAATTCCTGGAAGCTTGGTATTGAGGTCAGTCAGCAATCAGTAGATGTATAGACATAGACCCAATCTATCGGCATATGAGAAAAGTGATCAACGACAGAGAGGTGAGAGGTCAAGCAAAGGAACAACCAACAAGAACATCTATACGGTCAGTGCCACAACAATCAAAGGAAACAACCAAACACAAAGCAGTTCGTCAGGGCAAGCTACAAATCACTCACGGAGAGATACTGGCAGCTCACTTCATACTAAATTTAGTGCTGATGATGTCGTCTACAAAGAAGATGAAGGCTTGACGACTAAACGACCCAGCCCAGAGAACAACCCAACCAGGAATGCAAGTTGACTGCTAGTTCGATTCCTGAACATCTGATAGACTTTGATCATTCTGCTCCACCAAAATCTTCATTATAAATCACTTAAAAAGTCAAACCAGGCAATGTGAAGTGAGCGAGGACCATCCGACTGAAAACACTAAACGTCTTGGAAATTATTCACTTCAAGCCTGATCCCTACATTCAAAAGCAGGAAGTTCAACTTGCAATTTTTATTTGGAATTTGACATTAGCTCCTCATGTCATCATTATCAAGTATTTTGAAACATTCATCATCGACTTACAAATAACTATGATTTGTTTAACCTCTGTACATATTCAACTTTACATATCTTTTTCTAATCCTTCTAACTGACAATTTAAAACACTTCCAGCTTACGAATGCATAAGGCTAAATGTATCCCCAGGTGTTATCATGCTTGTTATGGGATATAGCTTTCTGTATGCAAATTCACGTATTTTCTGTATGCGGTATGCACGTTTTTACCCATTTTTATAGTTTACAAAACACGCTGCCACTGAATCGTGTTTCGTTCCGTTCCTTTGTGTGCAAAGTATTGGTTGCATATCCGCCTCCTCGTTGGAATTTACGTAAATTCATTTACGAAGAATGATCCTAACAAATCAAAGTAAGTTAACTGAGCCTTCAAATTTCAGAAGAAAGGATTTATGATTGCAGTTTTCACTTCAAAATGTATGCCTAAAAGTACAGAATATACGAATCTTCTTACAGAACACTAAAACACTTGGGGATAACTTTTGGCCTCACCCCTACAAATTTATTCCGTTAGGGGTATAAATGAAACCGAAACGTAGCGCATAAAACATTATATTTCACTACGAGATAGAGCATCTGTCCAATAAATTATTAGGTCTGATTATATGAAAAGCTTCATTTCTTACCAATTCACGCAAAAATTAATTTTGCATCCATAAGTTGGTTGCTTCCAGTTTGTGCGAGAAAAAACTGTATAAAAAGATACATTACCACAATTTCAAAAGATTTCGGTGACTGATAATTTAGTTACAGGCATTCATAAAATTATTTTACAGCTGTTATTGTGTATTAATTTATTACTGGATAATAAATTAGTTGTAACGTTCTGTGTATTGATCAGAATCCTAATGACAAAACTGACAGTATTACCAAAAATGCGGTTGATATTTTGCTTTCTTCTGCTTCACTGATTGCAAGAGACCCAGATCTAAATGTCTCAAGGAATATGAGAGTTCTCCGAGCTGAAGATAGGCTCTATCGATGAGTACTTACTACGTTAAAGTCTAGGAATATGTAGTTCTCGTATATCTACATCTAGCAGCTTAGACAGTTACTGTATTTCGCATATGCTACAAGTCTACAGATTATGAAGTGAGGTAAATTCGCACTGTTAGAAGGTTTCTAAACAGCTGAATTCAAATCATTATATTCTACAGAAGCTTAATGCTGGTCGATTTTACGCATGAAGATCCTAGGTCAATATATACTTCGGATTACTTGCGAACAACAAGAAGTTATGTTATCGTTTCTTTACAGTTAGAAATACCAACAAATCACAAAAAGCGAAGTCATCTACATTTATTCTATCTTAGAGCTTATCTGCACAATAATGGTCACATGCAATTCGAACTATATTGCAGAAATATTACAAAATGTAAACATCTCCCAGAAGTTTAACGTTTTGCTTGATGTACCATTCCTATTCACAAATATATCTCCAAGACGTCTTGAATGTCGTAGCCCGATATCCAAACAAATTCCCAGTATAAAGAAACCAATTCGGACGATGTATACAAATCAAGTTAATTCAACAAAATCTTATAGAGCGAAACTAATTAATCTGCCATAATAATACATTAGGTTCTATTCCCATTAATGCGCCAATCAAAATCTTATGACAAATAAGTGTGAACCACGAAATCACTTAGGCAGAGTTTTCTACTGGACATGTTGATGTGAAACTGCTGCACATGTTTCTAATTTAGAAGTCTTTTTCAAAAATTGCACAAAATACGAATGACAAAAGAAAGTATAATGACAAATTACATTAACTTAACCCTGGTATCCAACGTAATGCAGATGGAAATATCGAATGAGTAATTTATTGGAATGATATATGTTGTCAGCTTTATTTAAACTTCAGCATATTTGGTCTATTTGGTGAAAAATAGAATAGTAACTGACCAGTGTCAGACACAGCCTCCAACAAGAGTTCATCAATAAGCATAGGAAGATAGTGAACTGAAGAACAAGCTCAGTGAAGTTGAGGCATTTCGCTTTATATAGGTGTTCTTCAAAGGGAATCAGTCATACACTGAAAACTCACATAAGATCAAAACATGCCTTTGTCAAAATATTCTTTACATATCAGGCTGACTATTCACTGAGACAAAAGTTAACAAGTTCCTGTCTTGTTACTTGATACTTTATCTACTGGTCTATACTTACGTGCCAAAACAGTGACTAGAATAACACAGAGCAAAGTGACAACACTCGAATAACATCCACTTAATTCACATATAATAGACATTTCTGTGATGAGAATTCAATAGAACAGTCACAACCAAGGCCCAAGAACTGACAAAAAGTAATTACAGCAAATCACAGATAAGCAGCTAAGCTAAGTGAATTTAGCTCCTTCCTCACAGACCAATCGCAATTCAAATTCACGCTTACACACTCACTAATAGTCGTTACAAGTATTTGAAATTCCCCAGGGTTTGTATGAACCGCAGTGACGGACAAAATTGTTTAGTAGCACCACTTAGTCGTTAGCAAAATAGGCAGAAGTGTACCTTAGTGCTAAAATAAATATGGCAAAATGTTCTGTTTTGTCCATTCAGTGTAAATCACTGAAAATGCTACTGGAACTATGAGTGGTACTAATCATGAACTGACATCAGTCGCGGGAACATTGGAAACTTGAAAGTACTAAACAGCTTGTTCGTTCTAGTATGGAACTCCTTAGCAGAGCGCACCCACGACCTTGCCCTACCAGGGATCGAACTCAAGACCTTCAGGTTCCGTGGCCTGCACGTCACCATCGAGCTACCTTGTCCACGTGAGGACAAATACTCAAGTATGACACTGAGTGATGGTCACGCTATATTGTAAACTGACAGAAGTTGGAAGGAAATATATCATTTCGGAGACATAATGGTATTATGCTGGCCACGGAGCCTGAAGGTCCTGGATCAGACTCCTGGAGCAGTCATGAGTCGACACTGCTGAGGAGTCCCATACTAGAACAAAACAGCCGTTCGGTGTTTCCAGGTTTCCTCTTTTCCTCCATTTAACATCATTATATGATGAATACCAACCTGAAATCAACCAATCCCCACAAACAAGCAAACTGAATGGCTGGTAATGTTCAGCAGCTGTTCAGGCTTAGCTCTGAAATAAACTCGATAAGGTAATGCATTTCTACAGAACTTTGCATCTATGGCTTAGTTTTTCTCTTTCACCAATTCTAACAAAACCATTGTACCCTAAGTAGTATTGAAGGTAATGAAACACATTTCATTATCTTGAGACAAACATTTCCCAATGAATGTGGAACACATACATGCCTACAACCTAATCCGATGGATGCATTTTTCACACTCCTAAGGAGAACCGTATTCTGCAGCTAAGACGATCTGACAATATCTTTATTTCATAAGCCAAATGTCCTTAGATACCTGAGACCAATCGCATGTATTATTTTTATATTAGCAGATAACAGTAATGTAGAGTATATTCATTGTAACTGTTAGTAGACTGTAGAACAGCAAACTTAATTCTTAATCAGTATTATAAAACCTCACTTTTGCCAGGGCTTTTGTAGTTTAACAGAAACTGTATCACGGAAAACTGCTCTTTTTACTGAGTCACCTATGGCTTGCACATTTGTATATAACACGAATTGGTCAACATGCACAAATATCTCAATCCTTACAACGACACCAGCTGATAATACCTATCAGTACAGGTGCAATATCTTATACTTTGTTGACATTCAGCAATGTTTAGGCATCAGCAATGAGCAGCGTTCATGCATTATATTCACAGTTCCTTAACCATAAGAAAATTCTACTTAGCTGAAGTTGCAAAGGGAACTATTCTATTATTATCCTAATTTTAAGAGGGTTTTTCACTACTTCACTTGTCTGAGTAATTAATTAGAGTCACAGATCTCTACTCCATACTAACGCCACTATTTCTTTTTCCTATGGTTTATTAATTTAGTGGTAAGTTGAAAATACTCAAAATCGTTTTAACCGATAAACTAGTCAATGTTAGGTGAATCGAAAGGTTACCAGTTGAAAAAGAAAAGTGTCTTTCACGATGTCAGTTCTTATAACAGCTGTAAAACTCCAGAAGTTGTATGTGGATAGTTACTTGGTATTCTATTACGTCGAGTTTTTGGAAGTGGAAGTTTCGTAGAAATACTGGAAATCGGAAAAATCTTCACTAAGGATTTGTAATAAGTGGTCCCTATCAGATGGAACATGAAAGTCAATTCTGATGAAGACTATATTTGGAATTCATTTTTCTATTGATCAGGGCTGATGACAGCTGCAAAATTTATTTTTCAAAATGCAGGTATAATATATAGAATGCGAAATCTCTGCTTCTAGTATACATGTATTGAGTGATAAAATTCTTGTTTTTACTTGTGTTTTAGGCGTTTACATCAAAGATGTACTTCCCTTTATTAATATAAGTTTGTTTCATACAATACTTTCCATTCACTAATGCGGTAGAGGCTAGAAGAACAGTAGTAGCAGAACTTCCATCAATTGATTTACTAACAGCATATATACATTGCCCCTCAGTGATAGACCGATGAAGTCACCTAGTTCGTAGTGCTGAGAACTGACCAAAGTCTGTCAGTTGAGTCTTCAATATGGTCACTGAGTTAGATGACACAACGACGCGAGTTACTGTATTCTGATGTTTCTATGACATCACTTGGCTCGGACGCAATCAATATCATTTTATGTGGCTAATTTAAGTTTATTATACTGTGCAAGTATTCAGCAGTCAGTAAGTGGAGTAATATCTTTCTTCACTGTAAACTCAATACACTTTTGAACCCGTAAACTATTTCATTTTCAAATGTATACCGTAGTGTTGTTCTGCAACAATCTTGCTAAATACAGATGGCTTGTTTCACTTTGCTTCACATATTTGTGTAACCTTCAGTAAGAACAATAATATTACCCATTGATTAACGAAGCCCTCTTCAGAATTAAAATTGAGCAAACTCAAAAAGTTGCACGCTTAATCACCAGTAGGGTGAATGCAGGCAAACATGTCCATAGGGAAGTCACCTTCCCTTGTCAGCTAAGACCATACGAAATCACCTCTAGTCACGAAAACATTCTTCAGGTGAGTTGCTTTATGAATAACTTAAAATGCATATCATTCAAAATCGGCATCAGAAAATAAATAACTTTCCCCAAACATATCATTGTATGTTTTGACTCTTATTCCTTGTCTCAACAACCACCCCAACCCCTAAGTTGAGAAGATAAAAGAAGAAAGATTGAATCAAAAAAATCTATTTGCACTATAATTTAGATTCATGAACCGAAATGTATGCTAGAGGTACTTATAGACGAAAAGACAGCAGTTCTGCATAAGGTCAAGCTTCTCTGTGAATTTCACACAAAGTCGGACTGTCACAAACTGACCAATAAAGCTACTAGTTAGTAGATGGGGCAACATAGTGATGTTTAAAAGTAAACAAACTTGTCAACTATACATCTTATATTCTTTGATATCACAACTAGATCTTTAAGTCCCTCGAAATTTCGTAAAGAAGCTCTTCTACGCAGTTATTCGTGGAATGAAACAATATTCTATGCAAAGCTCCTGAAAGAGATTTAATTCTTAACTGAAGTCTAGGAGAAATGTTATGCACACTGATCAGTAAAGCTGATCGATTAGTGTGGTTATTCACTTCGTAATGCAAAAACGTAGTTGAAACTCCCTTTGGATGGTGCTGTAGCCAATTTTTAAATGAACTTCTTAAATTACCTAATTCCTTACTTAAATTTAAAACATAGTTTTTCACTTAGCACTAGTCACGGCAAATTGAAATTTTGAAAACCCAGAAATCTATAAGCTCATTTATTGCAGAACATGCAACTATGGATCACAGTTTGGTGTAAAAGTCCTTAGACAGACATGATAGCCTATAAGCAACCCGAAATACAACGTACCCTGGTAAATGTATCAGCCTCAAAGCATCAAGTTTATCGCACAAAGATTCTAGGCAAATGTCTATGCTTTAAATTTACTGTACAACCACTTACTCTAATGCATTAACTTGCACTGAAAAACACTCTAAGAAACGATGCAATAGAATTAGTTTAAGTCATTTCTATGGAATACCGATTTTCTTATAGACGCATTGTAAGCCTTTCTTACTCCTTACAGATTGGTGAATATAACACGAAGATTAGTATGGTAAAAATTATTTGTAAAATGTTAATTTTAGACTTTGCGAATTAAAAGGAGGTTTGAAACTCAGTTAACACATAAGAGGCAAGAGCGATTGTAACGAAAAAAGGTTCTTATGTTCCTATTCACAGCAGATATTTTAAAACATTCAGTATGCGGTTACTGCATAAATATGTTCTACAACCTACTTTGAACTCTGTGTTCAAAGACAATGGAAGACCCTCAGCATGACCTCCCACTTCGAAAAATCCAAAGTGAGTGAATGCTTTCCTTACTCAATCTTGGCCACAAAAATCCTACAGACAGTGTGAATTACACTAACAGTGGGCTGTTTGATGTCTTGAGAAATTCTGAATAGCAGTTTCAAGTACTGAACATCTTAATAAATGTGCATACATCAAGGTTCGGCACCATGTTTTTTAACTTTAAAGCCACAATTAACAATAAGAATTGAGGGATTAGATCGATAATCTTAAGTGACCCATAGGTAAGCATTTCACATTCCTTTATGAAGTAGGCCTATGATATTAAACGAAGTGTGACATTTTCAACTTCATTGAAGGATGAACAGATTTTCAATCGGCCGACAGATAACTGACCCAATATTTTGGCAAGATGGTCTGATCTGCTTAGGTGAGGAAGGCCTCAAGGGGAACATTCTTCACCACCAACGTAAAGCACATAGACCTACAAAAAGAATCGCTGCACTATACATCAAAGATGTCTGATTAGTTATTAACCGAATACTTCATTGATTTGATATCAGCATTGATGGGTATCTCAAGGAAACTGGATGATCCCCAACCAAAAGAAGCCAATACGACTATAATCTATAAAACCAAATAAAAAGACCAACAACATTAATGTTTCGGCCAGTTTAGTCGTCAAACAGCCCAGAGAATTTATGGCATCAAACAAAGGTTAAATGACACGACATATAATCATTTATACCAATGCAAGGGGAAACAACCACAGTATCAATTTGGACAACGTAGAAATGCTAAATTAAATAAGCTAGAAAGCTGCAAAAGAGCTTCTCGAAGCATTTTATTACATTAAATGGCAACCAGCAGACACATAGACACTGACTCATCACACGAACTACTGATAAAGGAACAGCGAAGTGGATGCCCTTCAAGCAAAGCAATAATCAAACATTACGCCGACAGCTTAGGTTAAATGATAACAATAGCTATTAAGACCAACCTCCGAAGAAAAGAAATGTCATGCTTATCCATAAACTAATGGCTTTTAAGGTCGTCAAATGTCCTTTATGGACATTCACACAACATGAAAATGCTTGACTTCTTTGGTAAATGAGTACTGTGCATCGGAAGCATAAAGCGCACGTGGTTTCATGAATCTTTTGAGAAGTAGAGGAGATGTGAGATAGGCAGGTGAGTGGATCATCTACTCAAACGTCATTACTGAAGGTTATAGTAGGCGAGAAATGAAAGTAATGACTAAATCAAATGTGATAAAGCAAAATACAGCGGAGATAATTTGGTTTTTCAATGACAAAATGTTATAGTACAACAAAGTGGAATTGAATTCAATAAAGTAAGGTAGAGCTATTTGCGTTACACTTGTGACTTGTAGGATAAGCGGTAGACAAGCAAGTTAGAGCGACTGCACACATGGTTTCTTGATACAGGGTTCTAGTTAAAAGTTGCGTATCATCAAAGATTTCCAGCTACGAAGCTCATTTCTGCAGGTTTGATATGACCTTGCAGACACCACCAAATGACTAGACTATTTGTTGAAAAGAAGACGAAGTCAATTTTCTAAGCTCGCATCTTCTTATCCATAATGGATAATGTTGTAGGAGGATAGTTACTCAGATTTTGCACTGACAGACGGAACGGTATTGATTTTTGAATTTATGGTTATCAAAACCTCTCGAACATAAAATTGCATCCAGTTAAAACAAACAAGCATTCAATAAGATTTAAGCTTCTTATCTCCAACAAAATTACCGGAACAACTGACACGAAGGCTAAGTTAGAAAATTAAAATCAACAACCAACAGACTACTAACCAAAAAATAAAAGAGAGAAAGTTTGATTGAAATATAAGTTGGTTTAGATTGCAAATAAATACATAAAAAAACTTCTAATAAGCGGCAAAAATTAAAATCAAAATTTTAAGTCACTGATCCTTGAAGTAAAAGTTTTACATCCTTAAATGTTAGTCTTTGCAGCTGAAAGGTTAGGATAAATATTATTAGACCACTTCTCACTTTATAAAGTCAATCGGAAGGAGCTATTTTGTATTTCAGTTAATTTATATAAGAAGTAGTTAACGTTACTCAGCTGCCTAGTAGATAATGTTCTAGTGTTTGAAGCGACTGGTCGTCAATTTGAGTTTTAATCAGAACAACACCACTTACTGGAAGGTAAGCACACCCAACTGAAGAGTCCTAAATCGGTAGCTGATGACAAACTGGTGAAACAAAGTAGTATCATTATATTCTGTCCTGACTGTCGTTCCTTCTTTAATGAAGTTAATATTGAGGAATATGTGAATGTGATTATTAAAAATTCCATTTTGTGCTTACCAGTGGAAACAAATAGTTTATTAGCAGCAATAACTGTTGTTGGTACGAATTAATCCACTGAGAAAGTTTAAATAACCGCTGCCCTAAGTTATTAACCCAAGTATCTTATCAATAATTATTCTATCAGCGGGACCCACTAGATTCTCACTTTTCAGGACGTCTTTCTCGCTTACCATTGTATACAAAAAAGAATGCAAAACTATTTTAACTACTTCGGCAATATCTATGCAATTTAACAAAAAAAGGAAAAATAGAAACCGGAAAACATATCATGAGTCTAAAAATGCTATTGAATGCTGAAGCCACATTAAGTTCCATCTCGTGTATATAACAGGAAGTAGAAACAAACCAATCTTACTGAAGCAGCTAAGGAGACAATGTTATGCATATTTTTAGATGTAGAAATGTCAGCTTGACGAACAGATATAAATTCCGCCCTTTTCTCAAACAGTCACATTATCTTACCAAACAAAAAAGTTAGTTTGTTTAAAGTGACTTCATACTATATGGAAACAGTTTTTAGTAAATATATTTTAGATGAGTTAGTTGTAAGTTGTTGTAGTCTAGTTATCATAAATGTAGACAACTCTGACTAACGGGACTCCGTTTTGAACTGGGACAATAAGATGAAGTTACACAATTCATATTCATGAAAATACTTGTGAATTGCGGAGAGAATCAGTTTATTATAAATATATTTTCAATGAATACACTTATGATAATTATGTTCTACTTTACTAGTCTCTGAAATGATATAGTTTTTCTACCCATTTATGAAGTTATCCGGTATTTTAAAATGTTATTCTGAGTTTCAATGATAGTACAATCTGTAAATTCACACCCATCTTTCATTTGTTAAATTCATTTTGTTTGTTTACTTCGTAACAGTTTTCCAATTCACTATTTGTTTTCAGCCTAGGATAAACGGTAAATTCTGTTTAGAACTCATCAAGTTAATTCGAAGTAATATACTCGTCTTCTCAGAACAGCATGCATTCATCAGTAACAAGTAACTTGAAGTAATCGAAAAATCTGTAATTGGTTTGAGCCTCTTATCGGAATCAGTCAATTGCAGAATGAGGTTAACCACCGTTTCTTAAAATGCAAATGCATCAACCAACCAAAGGGGTAATTTGATTGGTCAAACAATGCATTCATCCGACAAATATTCCTTGAAGGCAAAACTGAGAATGCAATTTTTATCCTTTAGAAAATTGAGAAGATTAACAGGAAATCAAATTCCTTGAACAACACTAATGGCGGCAAGATCGAGTAAACTGTCAACCCATTTGTACAGTTTTGAAATTAAGCTGTGTATGAATTAATGTCCGCAGTACTCAGTAGAACTAGTATTTCAGGGTGACTTTGGAAGTACCACAGTTGCATTGTTATATGTATATTTCAAACAGCCCCAAAAGTCTGACCAAAACTTCACTGCGTCAATTCAGTCAAGCTAAATTAGACAGTATGAAATAACTAGCCTGCACTCAGTAGAATTTTGAAAGATTATTAGTAGGATTATGATACGAAACATGAAAACACTAACCATAAGAATGTCTATATACATGACTTGTCTAGATAATATTCATTGATCCATGTATAGTTAAATGTCTTTATGAATCGTCACAAAGTCATCACACAACTAGCAAATTCATCCTGTACCATAGAACACCAGCATTACGAAGTGTAAAAGTTTAGCCAAGGAACAGAAAACAATAGGATGTTTCCCTACGTATCGTGACATAAAGGAACAACTAATAAATATGCTAAGTGTACTTACATTACATACATACTGTGAATATTGAATTTATGAATTCGTAAACTATTTAATTTTACGCATATCAGGACCAGCTTGTGGTAAGCCCTCGAAATCCGAAAGGAGGAGATACATTAAATTTATTAAAACATCTGTCCAAGATTTTTTAAAAAGGTGTTATAATTTGACCATGCAGTTTGAAAAACGAACTACTGTTGAGTAACTTTTTCTAGCTATTGGGTTCTCGACCAGAACTAAATAGTTTTAAGCACAGGATTCGTAGGCTTCCATAAACTCTACAGCCTGTTTCACTATTGAAAACCACCTCTTCACTCCCATCCTCACTAATGAAGTGAAATGAGGATCCACTTTAGGCAAATGAAGAAAGAAGTACAACTACGTAAATAAGAAAAAAGCCGGTGATAGATGACGAAGTTGGGTGTGAATTATTCTACACTATCTTTCTAACAGTTTCAGTACATATTCTTGGTTGCACAGGTAACTGAGCCATAAAAGATGCAAGATTTATTGTTCTTTCATCATACAGAAGTAAAGTTTTATCCTTCTGTGACAAAAATTCATGGGCATTGTCACTGTATATAGTAATAACAAATGAAAAACTAGAAATTTCAAAAGATTATTGTTGCCAATTTTCTGACAGTCGATAACCAATCTCAGAGTGCAAACTAATCATTATAGTTTCTAAAACCTTATTTTCTGTTCTGAAATAAAACATTAATAAGGTGGAATGAACAGCGTAGTTTTTATACTGAACTCCACATTTACTTTGAGAAAATTCCTATACACTTTCCTATCTCATTTCGTTGAAATTTCATATAGCATCCATGTTTCACATGACACTTTTCTAGATTAAAAATTAATGTCTGTAAGAGAAATAAAGAAATCTAATAAATGAAATTCCGAGTCAATATCTCAAAAACCTGAATTTCGAAAACGCTTCCTCACCTTCATATCACAGCTACTTCATCTTAACAATCAATGACAATTTATGCATAAAAATCCCATTATAGGTTCTGTAAGTTTGGAGATTACGCAAATTTTATTGACTCATACCCGTATTATCTTTGTTGCTTGGAATTCATTTGTATCCACCAGACCAGGAAAACCAACTTAGAAACTAACACAGAAGGGCTGCAGTGCAAGCCACCACACCTGAATACAACATGCAACAAGAAAATGGGCATTAAAAAAATACACTAAAGTACACAAAATTGTATGACAGTAAAGTCAGTAAAACATGAGGGTTATTAAAATTTGGAAGATAATTTTGACCATTCACATATTCACGATTGTGATCAATGTGTACGAATTCCAACAATACTGTGACGATATCTACCATCAAAACCGGTATCCTACTCCAGTATTCTTCGTTGAAAGGTCACAACTCACAGCAGTGCAATCTAAGAGAAGAAGCTACCGTTGAATATATTGGCTACTGGGTAAGTAGTCAGATGTATTACTGATGAGAGAAATGGAGTTGGTCAAGAAATGACAGATGTGCCTTTTAAATTTCATTTGAGAGTTCTTTAGCAATCAGCCTTTTCCAACTGATTCTACTTTCCAAGTAAGTGAAGTAGTAAACGTGTCTTACCACTTCAAAACCTGCCCATTAACTGAAATATCATGAAAGCCAGTAGTGAAACATAGTTTGACAGTTAACGGGTGAAAAATATAGGCCAAATATACTCTGGTTTCTACTCCAGATGTTGAGAAAACTTTATTTTTCCAGCATCTTCGAACAGCAGAATTATTTCGTATGTGAGTCAAGTAAGCTAGGTTCACTGAGGTGATAGTTGACGCAAATAATTCAGAGGACGAAACGTGCATCCTAGATTCTACTACTACTACTACTACTACTACAATATAATGAATACTTAGACAGTATCGAGGCCTCCTCGTTGGAGCCCATTTGCCAATATAGGTTGAACAGTTCTACTCAGTATAACGGTGGGAAAATACGAGTATCAATAAATGACAATCAAAGTTCTTCACATACACTTGAGAGCAAAAATTTAGGTTTACAGACCGCGGACAGCTTGAAAACTTATAAAATATGTCTAGTTTGTCGGTGAGGTGAGGTTAATACATCCAGCAAAATCATCGTCATTATTTATGAACCTTTCATGCTTTATTCCTTTTAAGTCCCAATTGGATTTTGAAAGCACTTTAAATGGAATATTTTGGGATTTGCTTTTAGTTTGAGTCACCTCAACATGTTTGCATTTACACTGACAAGTAAACAAACAACAACCGTAAATCACTGAACAACACTGTTTTTATTTTGTAAACTAACATAAAAATTCTCTGCAACGAAATTTTAAAAAATTTATTTATCTTTTATCTCTAAAGTAAGGTCAGTCACATTCATCTCGTCTCCAAAATTTGAGAATTAGGATAAAGAAAGGAAGAAGGAAATTTTCTTTCTCAACAATGTTATTTTCCTAAGCTATACAACTGTTATAGACATGAGCAAATCGTGTATTATGAACAAAACCAATTTATAGTGAATATATTTGCAATAGATATTTACACAGGATGTTCTTTAATTTTGGTTATATTTCGAACAAATAATCCCAATAATTGGTGCGTAAACGAGCGGTGATTTTAACCAAAATATAACCAAAATTAAACATAACTATGTGTAAATATTCATTGAAAATATATTTTTATAATAAACTGTACAATCTTATTAACATTTTATTTGAAGTCTGTATTCATCACAGACTAACATCAGGTGTAGAACTATTAAAGCCTGAGAGCACTGAACAGCTACTTTGTTTTAGCATGAGACTTTTCAGCAGCACATACTCTTGAATCCACCAACGATCAAATCCATGATCTTTAAGTCACCGTGGTGAACGCGTTTACCATTCAGTCAGTAAGTCGGAGTTTAACTGCTTACAGCTTTCGATTTCTGTCAATATGGGATACAGCATGACTATCTATCAAGTTCTTCATTTGGCGTCTACTTTGCTTTCAACTTGGTATACACCGTACAGGTCACGATTTCGCATCAGAACTTCAAGGTATTCATCTCGCAGCATGCCATTTATTAGTGCGGAATAAGATTACTAAAATCTTAATAAAAACTTGTATCTCCTTGAAATCTTTTTCAACCAATTGTTTTTTTCGAGAAAAAACACTTGAACCAACGTGTAAATATCAGATTGGTTGGAGAGATAAAATCAGTGAAATATTCAAATCTAGAAGGATCTGGATATAGCCAAGGACATTGTTAATGTATATCAGCCCTTGTATTTTGTACATATTTTTGATGGTGCAATACACCTTCCATATTTATGATTCAGGTCATACCAAGTAACCACTACAAGGGCATAAGTGGCGACAAGGTTATAACACCGTTAATGGACAATTTAGTTTGATGTTTAAGGTGACTTTTAAAATTCTGATTCGGTATTCACCTCAGACTAACGTCTTAAATATATCACATTCTAATATTGAACAACAGAGTGCAGTTGCATCATTGAAGGTGTGTTAATAGTGAGATGGACAGTTGAAGTTACGTAATAACCTAATAAAAGATGCAGATACTGAAAAAGACAAGGAGTAAGACAAGGTGAAAACTGTTGGTAAGTGTGAAATGCGATGATTCAGTGTCCAGGTGATAGATGTGAAGTTTTTCTATCCTTCCTGCAGGATTGTCGAGAGCAGATTGTAAAGCAATTACCAGTTCAGTTGGTGAACATTTGTAAACTGTAGACGTAGAAGGGTACCAGATTCCTTTTATGCTGTCATCTTCATAGTCAAAGGGAACAGTACTACAGGGGTATACCTTCGAAACTTGTACACGGAAAAGGTGTTAGCAATTCAGCAAATCAAGCTTCATCTCCACGTGCAGAAGAATTATGTTCTATCCCTTATCTCATCATCGTCTTAATCCTTCCTCAGTTTTTATTTCTCTCCTATTTCAATTTCATTATAATTAACCAATCTACTTGTATAACCTTCAATATAACTTTTGTATCTTTCTTCATCTCCTTTATATTTGTCATGTGGACACTCAACTATCGCTTTTCACATCTATCAACAAATCTCATCTTGTCTTTCTCATTACTGGCATTTCTGACGGATTATGAGGTAACTTCCTTCTGCTATTCATTTCACTACTAACACTACTTTGATAATGCAACTATACCCTATTGTTCAGTAGTAGACTGTTATGTTTGAGATACATAAATACGACTGTACAGCCTGAGAAAATGTTGACGTTGAGAAGGAAATTTTTCTGCGCTGAATTATTTCTTCTTTAATTCCTGACTGAATGAGCTCCTTTCTTATAGTAACTAAGATACTGATGTGGTGTAATATAGTAAACTAATGAAGAATAAAAAATACTCTCACACCTTCCGATGTGTTATTATTGTCTAAATTACCATAACCAATATTTGCGTCCAAAAAGTTGTTGGTCGAATGGAATCTATTGTCATGCTCGCTAACACAGAGAAAATGTATGCATTATCATATGTGAAGTAAAAGACTCAGTGGCCAAAGAAGACAAGTAAACCATTATCTACGGCAATGGCTGTAAAACATGCAACCTCACTTTCACTTAAGTCACCAAATAGATTGTTCATCCTTTCTTACACTGACTGCCTACGCAACCCGTCTTCTCTGCATTTATATCGAGTCAAATCAGAGAAGAGAAACAATTGACTCGTCAGTTATTGAAATGTGATTTTTTGTGTGCAAAATTATTTCTTAGATGTAAACTGAACTACTGACTGGCAACCGTCTTGTATCGTGCATTGATCCAGCCTGACTCAGACTTCAGTATCGTCCTTAAAAAGAGAAAATAATTAATTAACGATAGCTTCCTTATACGGCTAAGTCAAAATAAATTCCCATCAGAAAATTTATTCAAGCATTACGACTCACTAATTACTATAACATTTTCTAGGTGAACATTATTTATAGATATTCTAAGGGTTATGTGAATTCTCATCACATCAATTCAAGCAGTCGTTTGAAGAAATTAGTATTTTAATTGATCCAGTATACTATATAACCATAGGACCATAAGGAAAGGAACCTAACTTATCTTGCTGGAAAACCAAAAATTAACGATTACAACAGTGTGTGATGTAAATTAACTGCATGAATTCTGCGAACAAATATTGCACTCAACGTAAAACTTGCAGGTCTCACAATCAAGAGGAAAGAATTCAACTAGATCAATGAAATTCCCCTAAATTTGCATATTCATTCATTTATTATTCTAGGGCGATAGCCAATTAGTTTAATCAGTCGGTTGGTCTTACTGGTTTCACTATCTTATCAGAGCTGAGAAATACCCGTCAGTTATTGAATATAATCTTGTGAAATTTCTGCCTGCATTACATCCCATGCTTTCTGAATTTGAACTATATGAATCTATTTGAAACCTGTGGGATCCCAGTGCTATTATAGAGAAGTGAATCCGAAAAATCAGTGCCTCAGTCAAAGGTTTAAATATACAAAAAAAAGCCATCCACAGTATTAGATAGTCAGACTTGAAGGCCCCTGAATAGTGTGAAATTTCATGTTGTATAGCCGTCAGTGATGGATGAATGCTGTCAATCGAATGTGCGTCTGATCGCTTTTAATGATTCATGTCAAAAAAATAAAAACATGTGACCTTCCTAGTTTGTTACTATGAAAATTACAAAAGAAAATGCTTTTGATAGTAAAACGTTTTATTACCTCTCCAAGACATAGCAGTGAGCACTGTGACACAGTGCCCAACACATTCTATTGCTGCATTTATCCGGATTCTGGGAAACTTAAGGTTTTGACTTTTTCTATAATAGACAACATCTATTACTTCCACTGGCGAACAAAATAAGATTTGTTTACATCGCCGATATTTTACTTCTACAGTTGGTAACATACAGAACAATGACTTGCTTGGCGCTAACTATTAACAAAATGGTAACTGGATAACTGTGTACCTCATGGTCAAGAAAAGATACCAAAAAGATAAAATGAAGAGGAAGAAGTAATAGTTTTTCCTTCCAACTAAGACAAAGTAATATTTGTCATGGACAAGTCAGAATCAATCAAAAACCATTGAGGCTTGTACAGGATGTAACAACTTTGGTATAATAAGCAATCAATTAGCTACTCAGTTTTCTAAAGGCCACCTCCCAGAACTTTGGGTGGCGTGTAGCATTCCGTCTGTTAGTTTACGGAGTTGAGTTTTGCCTGATGGCGGAGATGACAAACATCTATCGCTTGAGTTGAGCAAATAGCCATTCGTTCACTAAATAGTCGTCAAACAGTTTTCTTCTTTTGTCATTTTGGTTCACAAACCATAACATATTCTCACTGTTCTTCCGAAATTTGGTACGCTACTTGTTTCGAAGATTTGGGATATTTTCTGTATATTCAGTTTAAAATATTTAACTGAATTGTCTTTTTAATGCATTGATGAAAGTCTTACTACAAAGTCTGAGAAACCCTGTAAATACGCAAGCAGAAAGTAGTTTTGAAATGAATTTTCAACTAATACTACCTTACTTTTGTGCAGTATCCAAGAATCTAAGTGTATTTTAAGTTGGAAATTTTGATGGCAATGACAAGCATCATGGAGATTTTTTGTCACTACAATTCAACAGTTTATCGTAGGTCTTTACTATATGTGAAGCAGACTAACCGTTCAATCCAGATAAATACAGTGAAAGGCTAACCCAGACACCGACTGTAATAACCAACTGGTGTGTAAGTGAGAGAAAAGAATAGCGAAGAAGAAAACGATTTACTGCTAACTTAGAAATCAATGACCACTTCAATGCTATTTTCGATGATTTCGAATACTCGCAGATGAAAGTGAGTTGTAATGTTCAGCGGATGGAGATTACTGTACCAAAGCTAACTCCTACTAGTTAATTTGGGTAATCAAATATTAGTAATCTTGGTTATAGTATAAACAGAATAGTCGATGCATATCATTAGCATTCAGGCTGATCAGATTACTGAATCTGATAAATGTTAGAATGAATAAACTAAAACTTAAATCCAGAAAAAGTTGGTGAGATACTGGAATATATTCGCTTTCAAACCAGTTTCATGTTAGAACTGTTCCGTTTTATGCATCCGTTTTACAGAGGGAGCTTCTGAACAAGTGAATAATATTTACAGCTCACAGTATTCATGTTCATTTATATTCTGTGCTAGAGCTATGATTGGTGAAGACTTCAATATCATTCAAGAAATTATTATGAGTGAATCAAAGCCTCACAAGGAAGTAAAGAAGGTAATTGCACGCAGATATTCATCACGTATTACTCTGCTTCAGTTAAACGTGATTGGTCGCTTGATGACTTTACGTGAGTATGCTTAATCTCACTGGTTGGTGTTTCGCTTTTGGTTTTGTCACAGGCGTGTAACACTGTCTCATTGAATGACTCCTCTTGTTTGACTGTAGTTTGTTGATCCTACCCTTTTGTGATTGGCTCTTATTGTTTGAATGAACTAATGAAAGTCACTTTGATTAGGCTGGCTTTGTTGTACTGAAAGAGTGATGCTATACGTTGATTGTTTGATTCACTTTTTCTGAAAAATAATTCACATTCTGTGATTGACTGAACCAACTGAGGTTTACTCTATCACTGATGGCTAGCTAGCTCCGACCGGAAGGAAACTTTTACTGGTAAAAGTAGGGAGCTTGTTTAGGCGTCAGTCAATTGACTTGGTTCAATTCTTTAATCACATCTTTTTTTGGTTCACTGATAGCTTTCTTGCGCTTTTATCGGTTGACTGCTTTCATTGTTTTGTATTTAATAGGCTTGACTCTTGGTCAACATAGCGAATTACTGTTAACTGATCTGACTGCTCGGCATCCTGAAATTCCTTAATCGACTTCCATTTTTATCATTTAAGTACTTTAAAGTTTTCTCAGTCGAATGTGTGTTTGTGGCTGTCACAGTGTGTTGAGATGACAGACTTCATGTCGAGTTGTTTAGCAGTCAACTTGTACATATTCAAACCATGTAATGATAGTCCACTTGATTGTGACACATAATAGTATCTTCAGACAAACACATTGACTTCGTTGACCCATTCAGTCAATTCTTTGTTGTCAACCCAGTCTTTCAGTTTCTTTTTGTAGACGACCATGATTGCTTCAGTCAAAAACCTAATCAAACCAACGCGATTAGCATCAGTTTATTAAACAGGAAAGTCTAACAAATTTCACAGTATAACATATTCAGACAAGGATTGTAAACCTCATGGCACCGGAAGGTTGTTCTTAGTAGCCGTGGCAATCCCACAGAGTATCTGAGCAACGATCGTCGGATCGCGTAGCATCCGTTTTACCACTAAGCCACTAGATAGGACTCCCGTTTATCATGATTTTCGAATTCTATCAATTCGCGATTTAATGTCATTATTATCAGTGTGTATCCATTATTCTTAACTTGGCCAATATTAAAGGTCACATTCTCTCATTGGAACCTGGAAAATTCATTAGAAAGTCATTATTATATTTTTTTTATTTTATGCTTGTATTCCTAGTGGAATATAGGGATTCAGTAGCACGCCTCCATTGCACTCTGTAGTCTGCAGTCGTTTGAACCTCGCCCCACCACTCCCCACAAGTTTTCATTTTCTCCTCACACCATCTCATCTAGGTCATCCTCAGCTCACACGCCCAACTCATCGTTTCCCTTTTGGGTTCCACTCGACGTCTCGGCCTGCAGCGTGATGTCACCAATCGAACTTCTCAGTGTATCCTCAATCTAATCCATCTCCAATTCCTTCTTCTGCATATTTGTTGGGTGATGGCTTCCTGTTTGCTTCGTTACCAGCCAGAGAGCCAGCCAGCCAACCAGCCAGAGTGAGTCCCTTGTTGCTTATTCTTTCTCGTAATCCATCTCATCTTCAGTGTCAGTATCGAGCACAGGTGGCTGTTGATGATGAATGTCTGTGATTGTTTGTTTGGATTGTTTGTTCGTGACACGCCAAGTATATGAATCATCACATAGAAGCATTGTATTGACTGATATTGGTGTTGAGAATCCGGAACTTGTTCACGATTTATGCTGAGTCCAGTGGAGTGCAGTGCAGTGCAGTGCAGTAGATCTCCACATTGATTTCATTGCAATGAAGGCCGGTCTTGCTGTCTTTCCAATCCTAGAGGCTTTGGCATCCTCATCTGTGTCGACGCTGCCTGTAGTTGAAATGATGACGCCTTGCCTAGGAAGGTGAATGAGGCTACTATCCTTCAGGTTTCTCCCGTTCATGGTGATTGGTGCTTGTTGATGTTGTTGTTGTTGTTTGGGTATCGCCATCACCTCTCTCTTCTCTACATTCATCTGAAGGAAGTCCCGTGTTCGCTGACTCACCTCATCACTTCTGTCAACTTGTTAGTTTTCGTCTGTAGATCTTCGAGTATGCGCGACAAGACATCAGATATAAAACATCATGGGTGAAGAAATGGAATCTTCTTCCAGGGTTCTTCACCAAGCCTGCCAGTGTATGCAACTGTTCTCACAGCTCCTCACAGTTTCTTGCATCATTCAGTCCAATCCAATCCAGTCGACCACACTCAGGAAGACCATGGGTCATAGTAGGCGGCAACGTCTCTTACTCCTGTCCAAACTTCAAAGGCATCATCATGCTTTCCATTGTCGATCTCCGCACTTAGCATATAGCTGTTGAATGAGCTCGGTGAAGTTTTGTGGCACTAAAATCGTGGTGTTGAAGTATCTGTCTGCCAAATTATTTCTCGGTCGAATCTGTCGAAGGCCATTCCAGAATGGATGAAGTTGAGGTAGAGGTACAGTTGACTGCCATTCTATGCTCTGTTCTATGATGATGTGTAGCGTTGCGTCGCAATTTGGTCAGCACATTATTTGTTCTTCCTGAAGCCAGCGTGTCAGTCAGCCAACCTGTTCCAGTGGTAATTTTGAATTCAGAGCATTTTTTGTTTAGTTTCTCCAGGATGATGCGTCTTAATATGTTGTTTGCTCCAGGTGGACAAGGACGGGAGCATGAATCCATGTTACTTATTGCTGATACTTAGGTCTTCCTTCTCTGAATTTTGACAAGGCAGTATTCATTCCACTCGCCAAGCAACTTTTCCTTTCTTCCTTGCTTTCGCAGCGTTGTGAGCTTGTACACCGTTGTCTCCTCGTCTGTTTTAAGTGTTTGTGGAGGAATTCAATCTGGACATCCTGTTTTCCCCGACTTAAGCATATTTATTACATTCACGACATCGGCTTTTTTCCGTGGGCTTGCCTTCACTGCTAGTTATGTGGCTGGGCTGTCGGTCGTATTTCTGGACGAGATGCAGGTGGTGGTGATGGTCGATTCAAGTGGTCAGCCAATCGTTTCACTTGTTTCGCCTCTTTGATAACTAGGTTTCCTTCACTATCTTTCATTGGTCTCATCTGTGTTGATCTCTTCCCAGATAGACAGTAACCTGGTTATTCGATACAAATAATGTTGTCAGGTCTCTGTCTCTCCTACCAGCAGCCTGTTCTGCTTCACTTGCCAGTGTGTCGTGGAAGTATCTTTTATCTTTGCGCGCACTCTTCTTCACTTCTTTGTCCAGCGTTTTATGCGTTGTACTCAGTTCCTCTTTTCGCTGTTCATCCCTTCACTACATTGCACTGCTCTTCACTGCACTGCAATGGTCCACATTCTGCTTCACCATCACTATCTTCCTCCCCCTCCCCTATCAGCTTCTATGCATCCATCGAAATCCATTCCTTGTCCTGTCTTGCTTCTTCTTTCTTCCTAATATGGTTATGCACGTTTCCTTCCACGTACCTTTCAAAGAGTTCCAGTGTTCTTCCACTCAGGTTCCTCCTCCAATCTTGCATAGTGTCTCCCATGTTTCCCTGATGACTGGCTGACGTGAAGATGTCCTTTGTAGTTTCGTTCTGCAGTTCAGTTTCTCTTCTGGGTGGACGTTGAACTTGAACTGTGGTCAATCATCACCAGCTTCCGTGAGGTCTTTCAACTTGATTTTGATGGTATGTTCATTGCACTAGAATGTGAGTGGTGTGAACCCAAATCTATTCCTCTCCTTCATCTTACCTTGTGTCCAGTAGACTGAGTCTCCATCTCCACTCTCTTCACATTGACATGAAGTGGATCTGATTTTTAGTATAGTGTTTCCTGGTGTCTGGTGAAATCGAATCCCTGTCTCTCGCTTTGTGAATATCCTTGTGTGTGTCTGTATACACTGCCTCGCCTCGAATCACCAGATCGTTGAATGCGCAGAAGTCTTCAAACGGTTCTGCATTCTCATTCACCATTTCACCGAGTGCTTCTCGACCCATGATCAATTCTCTTCCTGTGTTGTCCACTCCCAGTTTGGCTGGCATTCATTTCACCCCAGTCATTAGAATGCATTTTGATGTCTCCAACTGGGGTTGAGTCTTGTCCAGTAGTGATTGCAGTTGTCTGTAGAATTCCTCCTTCTTCTCTCCAACTGCATTATTTGCAGGTGCATGGCTTAGTGTAGCGTAGTAGGATTGTGACTCTCCTTCCACTTGAGTGGAATCTTGCTGTCATGATCCTGATGCAGCAGCAGCAGCAGCAGCAGGAGGAGGAGTCTGGTTCCCACTGCATGGGAGAGAGCCTTCGATGCTGTCGGCAGGGGGACATCATGGTAGCCACTCGAAAACTCAGTGTACTGTGCTCGTGGTTGTCGTGTCGTCTGGGTGACAGTATTGGAGTAGATTATTGACTCCTCTTCAGTCGACAGTTTGGAGAGTCCACTTCCATTCCATCTGCCGATTCCTCACAGATTCCCAGTCTAGCACTTCTATCCCATTCCTCCTCATCTCTTTGGCAATCTGTGCAGCCTTGCTAGCCAGCTTCAAACATGGTGTGGGTATTCCATTTCCCCATCCTTACTTTAGCTTTCATCGAGAGAGAGCGAGAGAGCTAGAGAGAGAGAGAGAGAGAATACACACTGGCTAATTTGTTTCTCGAATGCTTTCACCAACTGACATCATTTCGTCTCCCCGATTCCAGTGAGGAATAAGTTTATTTTTATTCTTGTGTCTTCTTTGTACTTTGAAGTTTCTTAAGTGATTGGCTTGGTTTTGCGGAGCAGGTTTGCTAGGTCTATGCCCAACTGTCGTTCTTTATGCGTGTTTAGGACCGGTTAGTAGCTAGTGAACTAGTTAACTATACAAGGTTGATATATATATATATATATATATATATATATATATATATATATGCGCATTCACTCTTCTATTGACTGATGATTGTTTATTGTGCACGAAATATAGCTCAATGCGAAAATGCACACGATGAGCTGCAAATATTACTCACTATTTCTAGAAATTCCCTCCCTGATGTCAGACTGTTTTTTGAATATATTGTGGTACATATCCCCTTTCTCACCAAGCTTTTGTATACTGAGTACAACTTTCTGTTCCAACGCATTAGATCTCGAAGTGAGAGGAAAATTTACTTTGTCTTACAGCTTTAAAGTGGCATTGCTATAAAGGATATTACTACACCGTATCACTCGTTCTTTTTGGCTATTTCAGTCGTCATTTTCTGAATACGGGAACTTGGAAATATATGCAAATGTGTTGATAGATGTGTGACTATAAAAACTAGAGGAGAATTTATTGGGAAGAATTTCCTCCTTTCAATCATCAGCTCTCTTTTTTAAGCTGAATAACTTACACTTGCGTCGAAATTTCAATAGAATCATTTCTAAATATTTAATTTCGCCCATATAATTTAATTTTCGTTTTTGTTTCTTTTCTGATATGGTGGCATAAAACTATTCCTTGATGGAAAATTAAAATATACACACAAACATAGACGAAATAACTGTGCAATTTTACCTGTGTGCGAATATTTTTCCTATAATAAAATGGCACCTGTTTATCAATTCTCTTGAAACCAGATGGTTTTATCGCAAAACAAAGGGACTTCCTTCGATGTTTTCATGCTGGTAGTATAAGTCAGCTTCGAAGAAACGTATCTCACTTTCTATTTCTTCAGCCTTGAGTGACTGAAACATATGCATGCTTATCATATTTAATTTAAACCAAGTGGTGAATGTAGAAGTTTGGCATGAACGTTTGTCAAATGAATATGTAAATGAAAATTGTACCATGTCCAAAGGTCATAATTGTTACTTTCTACTTTTCAAAAGCATACAGTTGTTATTTACTTTTTATAACCAACTATTTTCAGGGTTATGTTCTTCACGCACCGATATCAGTTATAAAACCATTGATAAACTTCAAATAGGTGATCTGTTATAGGATAGGACTACTCAGCTGTGTGTACCAACGACTGCTTATGACATCGACTCGTCTATAGTCAGTTTTCATGATGAGCACAATGTGACCCAGTACATTAGTTGAAACTCAGCGACCAATATATTTTTATTCTCTGTATGGCGTGATCATCATCCGATGATTGCAAGTAGTTGTCATAAAACCTAGTTTGTTTGACCACATCAATCACAGTTTATTGTTAAAACTTCAGAAAATTCATCACAAAACATGTCACCAGTGAGCAACAAGTAATAAGTAGATAATGGTCAAGCTAGATTTTGAGCCTGGAAATAAGGCTCATGGGGTTCTGAATATGTGACTGATTAGTAGTGTATTGACTGTGAAACCCAACGGTCCTGAATTCTATTCAATAAAGGATAGTTAGTGCGCACTTCTGTTGAGTCTCCTACTAGTACAAAACAGTTGCGCAGTGCTCCTAAGTTTTCACTGACTTGCCAACTACAGTCAGCCAATGATGAACAACACCTTGAGGTCTGTCAGCCCTTAAAATCATCCAAATTGGAATATAGATTATAAATATAATCCACTGTATTCACTTATCTTAGGAGCCGAATTTCAAAAACATTTGGTCAACTTTATTCAGTGCTAGACATCAATGACAAAGCAACTACATCAGTAATTCACTGATAACTGATTTGTTAAGTACCTAATAGTCTGCAGTGTTGTTGTAAGTGATAAAACCGCCTTTATATTAATCGAACTTATGATGACTATACACTCATAGGCTACTGTTTTAACCACACTGTATATATCCCAACTTTTTTCTTTGTCTTACCTATTACTGTACTCACTGTTATCAAAAGTTACTGACAGATCGACCTTTTTCAGTACTACAAACCAAACATCTAGCTCCACAGCAATTTTATTGAACGTTGCTTAGAATATGAATACCTGAGGAAGATGCGCTTTGTAATAGCGACAAGTTAAACCGATATACTCAACAACACTACAGTAATTTAAATTAAAGCACAATGATCTCTCATTTCTTTTGTGGTTCTCTTGAAAGTACTTTTTACTTTAAACAGACCTTTAGCTCTTCTATTACTTTCAATATCTCCTACTTACAGTACGCTACCTCATTTATGCTTACTTTCATTTTATATTGACACCTATGAATACAAAGATCTTTCCTCCAGTTTTTGGCCTTATTCAGAATCATATTTCTTACTGAATGCAACTTCAAGGGTTTTAATAACCACATTCATTTAGCCTATCATTTGTAATTTAACGCTGTAAATTAATGTATGACTGCATAATTAAAGATAACATTCAGTGCTTGAAAACGTTGTGGAAAATGTTAAAGAAAACCGGATGCCCATTTAGAACAAAGAAAACAAACATTTTCACACAAAGTACGATAATAAATAACAGGCACGATAAAACATTGAAATGACTTTCACTCAGTGATATTTTCGCTATTTCGATTACTATAGTTTGTTTACAACAATGCATAGTTCAATGGTTCAATGGATAGATTTCAGTTTCAACCAGTAACTTTCATCTTTATTTCATTTAAATGGCATAAATTATATTATTTTCTTATATTTGAATACATATGAGTGCAAAAGTCGATAAGTGAAGATAAATGGAAGAACAGTCAGTGAAATAAAGATTCAGAAAAGGGCACAATAATATTATAGAAGCATGATGTCAAATATTTAGATTATGAAGAGCCAAGGATCTGTCGTATTTTAGTCCACGCAGTCCATTAACTGGAACTGAATTCAAGTGTTCATATGAATGGTTTTTTGGTATGTGAATAAATTAGTTTGTCTTCTCTTAAAATTAAAGAGATTGGATATAACAACCATTCATTTCCAAAGTGCACTACAGAATAAACGAGTATGACGTTAAAATAGTGTGAAACGAAATTGGTTACAAATTGAATATCTGAGAGTTTATTTGACAATGACCATAAAACTGATCGTAATAATGATTTTGAAATCGTGTACAAAATTCATTTCAATCTTTTACTACATACTCATTTTCAACCGCTCTAAAGTGGTTACACCATGAGTAACTTATTTGTCAGAACTGAGATCATGCAAACAAATGAGTGAAATGTATCTCACACAAACTTTAATTCTCATCTCAGATTTGCTTGCATGATATTGTCGCAGTACCTTCTGTGTTCCTATTAAATACACTCCATTTGTAATCCAGTTGTTGGCAAAAATCCTAAGAAGGTATCAAATGACTTCATCTCGAATGAACATTATCGATGTAAGTAGAACTTCAGGTATCTTCACAGTTTTTCAAAAACACATTGAATTTGTTGAATTCCATTGCTTTCTTCAGGTCCCGTCCGAGTTCATATTGGTGGTTTTTGGCTGAAAAATGGGGAATGAAAAAGCAATCACCTGTTTACAAAAATCAATAATAACTTACGGAGTAGTAGTAGGTGAGGTAATGGATAACGCGCGTTTTATTGTTATTAGTGACTTGTTAGCCGGATGTACAGGAATCTCACTCAATAATAGTGTTCTCACAAAGACCCTATGGTATCAGCCAATACGTGGAGCACCAAAGCGTTACTCATTAGAGCGCCGACTCACACTATATCAAGGCATTTACACAGGAGCCCATATCCCAAAAGAGACTGGTCAGTTTGGTGCAATATAGCAATCAATCCTTAAGATAAAAATAAAGATATGGAGGTTTGCGTAAATTGATTTTAAGTAATTACTCACCATGGACTGACATCACCTGAAGTACTATTAAGGAGAACCCAGGGACACTGATCAGCTTTTTCGTCCTAGTGTGAGACTTACTAGCAGTGAACACCCACAGCTCCGTTAGTGACTCAACCTCGAGCCTTCAGGTTTGACGGTCAACATGTTTCCGCTGAGCACATGGGTGTGGAACCAACTGCCAGCACTTTCCTACTTCTGCCTTTAAGCAAGCAGCTTGAATGTACGGTTGTCTGACAAAATACTATCAGATTGCTGTAACGTTCTAAAAAATGACTATTTTCAAAAGTGAAGGAAGGAAAGTTATCAAGAGGAGGGTAAACTTGACTTCAACTCACTTAGTTGCAACCAAGAAGTAGTGCTGAGAATTCAGGTATAAGTTGGCAAAGAATATAACTTTCAGTTTTTCTGATTTCCGCATGTTGAACCTTGCCTTTCTATTGAAAAGCGTTACCAGCTAACATGGTAACATCAAATCATCCTGTATAGCAGTTACTTTTATGATATTCACCAATTATTGGTCATGCCTATTTAGAAACAAAGTTTGATGTAGCCTCCAATGTCATTACATCATACCTAATAATTTATACAATCCCACATAAAGTTACATCGTTTATTCTGAAATTATTTTTCAGATTTAAACTAGCTTTTCAGTTTTGAAACTGTAGAAGAATGTTGGATAAAGTGTGTAGGCTGAAATGTAGGCTTGGGCATTGGTGTCTATCGAAGCACACACACTGACACAAAAAATTTAGCAAGCACTTACACAACCAGCTTTTTATCAGTAAGTTTCCTGATGATCTTAAGCATTTTAATTCTAGTAAACTTCAATTTTTTGTTTCTCCTTGAAGATTATCCAAAAAGTATAAAAGGCAACATATTCCACAAATTTTCTGCACATCTATCCATGACACTTAGTTCTTAGCCGTATTAACGAAATGTCATCCATAACCTAACGAAGCGCATCCATGGAAGATAACTTTATAACTTATACAGGTCAATGTGTCCGGGAAATTTGAAGCTTTGATTACCTGTTTGGAGGCACAATCAATTAGGGTTACCTGATGTTTGTTCAATCCTTCAACTAATGGTTAATCCTCCTCAGCTAAATTTATTTTGTTTACCTATGATACTACAAGTTATCTACTATTTAGGGATACATTTCTTCACATTTTTATTATTTTAGCGGTTCTATATGCAAATAAGTGGTTATGCGATATCCGGTATCATTACTAGTAACATTTTAATTAAGGCAGAAATGCCTACCACCTGGTGAAGGATATTTTTCGATTTACCACCTCTTCTTATATCCAAATGTATATATCAAATTTGCTCCAATTAGATTTTATTGCAATTCGTATTCACGAATGAAATGAAGGGATATACCCACAGTTTATAAGTTTTTCTAACCATATCACCAATATGTTAAACACTTTAAAAGTCAAAGATTCAGCTGGTTAAACCTAGAAATTCTCATTAATACAAAATAAATTTGCGAAAGGTGAAATCGCACTTGGAGCAGCTTTCTTTATCATTCATCTTAACCACTGCACAGATGATCCATGAATCATTCCTGGTTAGTGAGAGGTCAAACAGTTAAAACACAAATTTACGGTACAAATGTGCTTTGCCACTGTACACTTGATTGTCTATACCATTTCTTTTTTTCAGGACTGCATTTTGTTTGCTAACAAATCGCGGAAATAAACTTTTAATTTGTAAATTATTTGAGACAATATACCTTTCAGTAAATTCATTGTAATTATTAACATTTTTATTTTGTGTGCAATGTAAATTCTTTTACTAAATAATTTGAAGGAATATGTTAGAGGAGTAGTCAACCATACGGTGGTTTTAACTGTTGTGTGAAAAAAACATTGGGAAGCAAAATAGTGGAAGGAAACATTTTCAGGACTATGGCTTGATAGATTATGCCGCTTACAGTGTTCCTAGGTTATTTCGAGAAAATTGCTGAAAAAGGACAAGAGATCTGTTGACGCGGAGTCTTTCACGGTGGATTAGGACTAAGATATATCATATAGTTTATAATCTCATATCTAAAGGGAACAGTTATGGAACTAAATCGAGAGCTTTACTTAGTGGGTCACTGCCTAATATTGGAACCTCAAAGAGCATAGAGTTAGAGCCCTGTAACCATTTTCACTATCCGAATTCACAAACTATAGAACCATAGTACTTTCCACACTAAGAACATTCTCCAATATTACAGAAGGAGAACCTAAGAAAAATTCAGTTTGCCTTCTATTTCTTCACGACGTTTACAACAGATGGCAGCTTCTTATTCTATGTAACATGTCAGTTACCTGTTGACGTAATGGCCAATTAAAGCACTTTCTGTCTTCTTTTTAGCATCTCACTCTAGATAAGTCTGAAAACCTATCAACTTTACACCAATCAGTTTTTTAACTACCAGTAAATGAGAACTTGCATCAAATAGGGCACTGTTTGTACGGTTACTTGTCACTGGATGCTAAAATTTATGTTGCTTCTGAGCCATTGCAGTATTAGTCTCCAATCAACGATTTCATATGTGGTGTGAACCCATACCGAAAAGTTTACTTTTCCCCCCAACCTGACTCACATCAACAGTCTGTTCACATACATTTTTATCCAGTTTACTACGCTTAAGCTTATCAACAATAATAACCCCCCTTTAGGCATACTGTCAAAGTGGATATGTCTACAAACTCAAAGCTTGTTAAAGAATATTAAACTGAAAAACTGGCAGATAAAAACTCTACATCGGCAGTGAAGAATCCATAAATGTAAGAACGTATATGATTGTCCCTGATGAAGAAATCAGTTTTCCAGATATTTGCCGAAGCCAAAATGAAATTGGTTCATTAAGGTTGTCAAATTTGTGTGATCGTTCCGGTGTTACAAATACCATAGTGACGATTGTGCACACAGTTGTTTGGTGTGATCTTCGAGCATTTCTGTGAAATTAGGTCTGCACAATACTGAAATTTGACGTCCAAATCTATCAGAGAGATAAATGCATGTATGTATCACTATCATCTTCTGAGGTGGGAAGGAAGAGGTTCATCAAATACTTCGATAAACTAGCTCACTCATTACTAACTATTTTGTATGCAATGCAGTCACTTCAAACTATACCGAAACAAAGATTCAACAGAAGACCGTAAGAACGTAGTTTTTCACGCTACCAGCCAATCGAAGGACACCATCTCACTATCCTTATATTTTTGAAGGGGTAGGTGTTGTAGTGCATTATGCTATTGGATTGCCTAAATTCTCACAAGAAGCCCTAAATCCCTGAATCTTTTCACGGCTAAACGATTCCCTAAGAAATTTCGAAAAAAGTACGTAAGCCTATGTGTAAATACTAGATTGGTTGAAAGATAGAATCAGTAGAATACACCCTTCTAGAAGGGCCCAGAACTAGTCAAGGACATCGTGAATACATACAAACGGTTGTTTCGCACATATGTCGGAATGCAATGTACACTCTGCTATCTCGCCGCCTTTTCTATTCACAGAGGAACTGTGAAACCATCAATAATGGAATCTGGAGATTATTGTGAAAGTGTCCACTGTCATACATAAATAGTCAGGTCGGATCACACCTAAATGAAATAAAACACTAACAGAGAGTAAGTCATATTAAGACACATCTTATGTGTTTAAAAAGATACATATCACTTTTTTTAATTGTTTTCCAACTGCAATATGCACAAATTAAAAGGTTTGTAATTTTGCTGAATCTAACATTTCATATGCAACCCCTTCGCCATGTTTATTCTTCCTTGAAAACTTTCATTGCGCATTATTGTCTTTAAAATGAATAAAAATTCGAATAGTTTATTGATGAATGCGACATGCATTAACTAAAAAACGCTCACTTGTCACTCAACAGGAGCAGAAAATAACAAGTGAAATATCACATATACATATATATATGTTCAGACGGTCAACACTCGATACATGTAAAACATGGAAAAATCCAGTTATCGTTCAAAATAGAAGGATAAAGGAACTGTGAAAATATAAATAAAAGGAAGTTTAGTAGTTGCATAATAGTCTTGGTGTGACTGTGAATAATGAATAAGGTTGTAATATGTTACTCAGCAAATAATAACGTATCTTCGTGTGACATATCAAATACATGGAATACACATTTCAGAAGACTATTGAGTATGTGAATATCGTTGACAGTAACCAAGAACATGCGTATACAGTCACGAAGAAGAGATTTCAAACGGCAAACTTAAAAAAGTTGTAGATTCACTAGCTTTCATTTGGAAATTTCAGTAAGTCACGTTTCATCAATAATTCAGAAATATGGGTTTCCGCCAATCAATTTGAGTAGTGCTTCTCTTGGTGATAAAATAGTAGAAAACAATTTTCATATTATTTTAAAACTATTGGTTTGCATTTATACTGCTAAATCTATGTTGAATCTCAGGTCATTCACATCTGTCATCAAAAGGATTGCTTCTAATGTACATAAGACTTTTGATAAGAAACAATCAGCAGTCTTCTTCATTGGTTAAACGGCTTGGTAAAAATTACGGCAGATTAACTGGAAAGTGCATGAATGCAGTGACTTTGGTTTCCACACAAAAAGTACATATAACAGAGAATAATTGTTGACTTATATGCTACCAGAAGTTGGCTGTTCTTAGGGGTTTTTAAGGATCCAGAAACAAGGTAGCTGTTTATGACATCAGAAGTTCAAAATCCTCTGAGATGTATGTAGAAAATCAGTGATATTAGTGCAATAGCGAACTGTGTTTTCCATGCATCCTATTTGATTGTAGTTATCAGTAATCTATCCAAAAGGTTGGTCGAAAATTTCATGATTCAAGCAGTTTCAACTCCTTATATGAATCAACCCTGGTACAGTATAGTATGGCTGTCAACCTTAAATCGCTTGAACACCGTTTCTATGCTAAGATTATCTTCCATGTTCTATAAATATTTTGCAGTTGATGATATCAGACAGTTGTCTATACCTTGAATGCGAAAACTCAACCAATATGGTATACTCCTCTAATGAACTGGAAGCCAACGCAAAATCAAATTTGACTGCAAATGATGTTGTAATCCATCAATGCACCTTAAAGTTATTTTAACTGTACGGATCATCGGTAATTGACAGAATACCCTGTTTCTGTCTGATATTTGAAATCCACCAAGAAAATTGCCACCAGTAATTCAACGCAACAGCTGCAGGGGAAACTCTAGAAATGTAGACAGAATAATATTTTCTGACTAAATGAAATTCCAAGTTAATCTGTCTGGAGATATGGGCTTTCTAATTTCCATGGAACTGCTAGTATACAAAACTACACTAGCCATCTACAACTGTAGGAATTTAACTTCTCACTCTGTTGCAGTTCTTTATCCATTAGGTGTTTGTTCAGAGGCTCTTGGTTCATTTTCATGGGTTGTGGCTTGATTTTTTTTAAACAGCAAGGTAGCCTCACGATTCTCATCCGATTCGTCAAAGAAAAAGGTACTAATCAAAATGACTTCCTTTTATAGTAACACTCACTAACTTCCATTATACTACTGTCAACGCATTCTTTGAATATCTGTCAAATGACCCTCTTTCGATTTATAGTATTTTTTTCATTTCAACTATTAAAACGCCTGCCTCTATTGCAAATTATCGCTTTCAAATCGTACTGGATTGCTGAGATGTGTGCAGGATAAGTTTATTATCATGCTGCGATGTATATCGAAAAGAAGATTTGATAGGGCCCTGTTGAATTTATTTACTGCTGTGTACCTTAAGATCTATACGCAATATCCAGCTTTAGTATCTCAACTTAATTCTTTTTCCGCTGATTTAAAATCATTATTTTGTATGCACTTGCCAGAAAACCCTTCAGCATCATTTATGACAGTATAGCTTACCTAACGGCTGAAATGGCAGCTGAATTATTTGTACTTAATACACTTAAGGGTTCAGTCATATTAGGAAGTAAACGGTTAAGGTAGTAGTTTCTTGTTTTCCGTCTCTGCAGCTACACAGAAGATTTCCTGTCAATGTACAACGAAAGAATCTTTCTAAACAAAATTGTGTGGATGAAACCGGCTGAAATATCGTTCCAAAGAAATACAAAGCCAGAGAGGATTTGCGGCTATTCCTTAGTATTAAGGGACACAAACCAACTTTATCAGAAAACATGAGTTACGAATAAACTCTCTAAAGTAGAGCTTCCTACAAAACACTGAACTTCTGTAAACTGCTTACGTCTTCTTTATTTCCATCAGACTATTTTGAAAAATATAATGTACATCAGTGTGAAAATGACACACAAATGCGCTAAATTACAAATCGACAGCACAGCACTAATTATTTGCAACTTCAGATGATTTCAAACTAACGGGTAAATAATAAAATGGCCACGAGTTTATTTCATATCAGATTATAATCTATTCTTTAACTTTACTAGTTGCGTGTTATGAAATTAATTCAACTGGAAAAATTCGCATTCATCGAGATAACTGAGATTTATTGTTACATTCTTGCGTATTAAAAATTCAACATATCTGCAAGCTCTATTGAATTTCCAGGGGAATACAGACGTGATTTTTCAAACAGAAGACCATTCAGTAGTCACATTTTGCATATGCATATTATATATATATATATATATATATATATATATACGACGTAGTCTGAAATAAACGGTAAATATTAGCAAATAAGTATTACATGCGAAATATATTTCAAAGAATATTTTAACATACCTCTATCAGATGTTTGGAGTCAACAGACAAGAATCCTTTTTTGACATAGGTTTCGTGCTTTCTGTCACGTGTCAACAAGAATAATCTTCAACTATGGAGAAACTAGTGTTTACCTGGGGATTCAAGGTAGCCTAAATCTGTGGTGAAGTTAGGGAATTTGCAACCAACCTGTTGACACCCTAACTGACATTTTGTAGTAATGAGTTGTGAGCATGAATTACTCATCAACAGATAACTAACGCAGCTACTTAATGTTCAGTAATAATCGAAGTTTATTGATCAAGCTCCCAATATAGCCACTAAACCGAGTTAGACAACCTTATGATGCACTGTATTTTGGTGCTAGATTTCAGGCTCCTTTTGGTAAAAAACCACTGACTTGTGCTGAGTAGTTGTCGGTACTCCTCAGCCATAATTTTCAACAATTATAAGATCAGTAGGTCAATAAAATCTAGTCAGCTACAACGATAATCTAGTATTGACCAATTCCTATCGCTGTACTGGATACGAAAAAAAAGTATACGTTCCTAGAACTTTTCCATATGTTACTCTATACTTTCAGTTTTACAACAATGTAGTTGTTAAAATTTTTTCTTCTTTGATTCGATATCCTAGGGTCACGAAAAATATACTATGAAATGAATACTTGGCTAAAATTTCTAGGATCCGACATTTTACGGAAATGCTAGTTACCATCGTTATTACGATTTCGCTCCTTCATCATCTGTTTCTAAGGTTTTCGATGGAAAAAGCCTAAGACGATGGCCATATATAAACCTAGCTTGGATGGCTTTAACAAGAATACAAACTATTCGTTTTGGAAAATGATAGGAATATGCTTCATCAAAAACCCTCTAGCTTCTATAATTTGATTTGATTAGCATAGAACTCACACAAAAGTTGTTGAGCGCTGGTTCAACATTTGATTATAACAGCAGATTGATAAAATATTCATAGGAAACCAAGTTAATCCAGAAACTGTGGAACCTTGGTATTGAATTTATAAGCAAATGAAATAAGGTCGGCTATTCATAACAGTAAATTTTGTGTAATATATAGAAACAAAACATTTTTTTGTCTATTAAGATACAAAAGATATTTGTAAGTTGTTAAACATGTTCAGCATTAGTTTTGTATGAAATATAAGCAAGAAGACTGGTTAGACATTTTTGATTTACGTTCGAGAATGTGGAAGAATTGTTCAATGGCTAAAGGTATCTATGTGCAAGACATTAACTGGATATTATTCACACTGATGACTTATAAACGTAGATTAGTTATGATATTACAAAAGAAGTTAGAAATCTTCACTCAGAAAGAGAAACAGGATGTTACTTCATTCTGGTCGAAGAGTGGCTAGGTGGTAAATGTTGCGCGAAAATTTTCTGACGGTAATATTTGAGAGTCAACATTGATGGGAAACATGATCACGGGTGAGAACAAGCCAGTGTCCATTGAAATCGTACGAAGAAGAAATGAGTATTTCGAAGGGAATAGAAGAAGGTTGAAAACTCTTCTTGAATGATCCTGTTTAGCTGAGAAACTCACTTCCGTGTGTAGTAGTAGTAGTTATACTACATCTTAGATTAAAATTACGAAGTACTTAGTGTAATCAACAAATGCATTTACGAACCCAGATGTAATCGCTAAAAGATTAGAGGATGTGCTTCAGTTTTCTTTTCTTAGCATGTTTCGTAGAGCCTGAACTTAAGCGGGTGGTAGTTGCCAACATATTTTATTGCACGCCACCATACTTATTTAGGAGATATTGTGAACCAGTATAGTATTTAAGACAATAAACCTGCTAAATTCATTGTCACAGCTCCATTTCGTGAAGTGGATAACCAATAAACGTCTTTGAATTAATTTATATGGACAGTAAGAGACAGTGAATAACTTGCCGTTGACATGTTTCCGTCAGTCTCTGTTTCCATATTTTCTAAGCTGTCATCTTTTTTGCAATGTATATATATATATATATATATATATATATATAGGCAATATAAGATCCACTTCTTTACCAATATACAGAAAACTAGTTTCAACTATAACTATGACCGATGCCATTTTTACACCGACTACTCAAACATCTGAATTTTCTCCTCGACAATGTATAAATGTACAAATATTTTCCTTACCATTTATTTGCCTGACATACTTTTCTTTTTGACCTTCACTGCTTCATTAAACTTTCAAGCAATTACCGAACTAATTTATATACACTAGTTCTGTTTGAGCACAATAGTATGTTACTGATCACAGTTCACATCAAATCCATGCAAAGTTTACCTTGCTTAAATCTAAGAAGAAGCCACAGAATGCAAATTAGCTATTTTTGCCTGCAAATCATCTCCCACTTGTTCTAACCAAAACGATGACAGAAAAGTGGTTCACAAGTTATTTTATTTAGCTAGACTTTGAAATTTGGATCATACCTAAATGTCCACAACCTACGTTATTCCTTAGTTATTGCCAGTTATTAAGATGCGTAGAGTCGAGTAAACACATTTTGATTGCAGTAGACAAAAGTAGATGAAACACTCAAGAAACTTCTCTGCAAATTTCAAGCTCTTTGACAAAACAGACCATGCAATCGCGTATTTATCTGAAGCTTAGTACCATAACAGATGAAAAGTGTAAGACAAAATGATTTGCATTTTTGAGTTTAGAAAGACACACCTTTTGGTGACTGCAATCAACCACGATTCAAGCCGGTTTTCATCGACTCTGTTGTGACTATTTCGAAACTTAGTCATTTTTTTACTTCTTGACCTCTTCTCTTCTACCGAATATATGTGAACTTTCACAATTCAATGTTTGCAAATATTGTGCAACAAATCATAACGCTGATTCTATCTAATTCTCTTTGTAACTGTGTTTTTCTAACACAGGTAATATCCGAATTTCTAAAAATGTAACGTGATCGTATCGATTAGTTTGAAAGTTATTAGCTTGTGGTTGACTTCCTAATTTATAACAAGTGCACAGTTTCCAAACTACTCTTAAGTGAAATCACTGAGACTGTTCAGTAAAAAAAAATGCATATTGTGATACTAAAGTCATATTTTCTGACGAACAGCATATTAAGTAACTAGACACACTAGCATTCTCAAGTCATTTGAACAAAGCAAAATCTTTTCATTCTTGTTTTGTTTAAATTTTTCATGAAAACGGAATGTATGAAATCGTTATTCACCTTGCCAGATTCATATGGTCTGAGAAGTTTTCTGTCCAAGCTGAGTTGGTAGAGGTATACTTCGAGGAAGCTAGAATATGGATTAAAGAAACCCCTATCTAACTCCCAGACCAAAATGTGTAGGTAGTCAAATTACTATTGTCACTTAGTGATATTTTCTGTGTAGCGCTTCAAAGTGATGTGGTAGCCTACTAAAATATTAAAGTAGAATTAGATTTCCCGTCTATAGAATTTATCCAAAACACTTTGCAGCAACCTTAAATCAAGTGGAATGTACGTGCTCATGAGTGATGAAAGGAATCAAAGAATAATATACCTGCTGTTCAATAAAATAATTAACACCGTATGTTGTTCAACTAAATAAATCATCTCGCTATCTGATTTTTTACATAGTAAAATAGACATAACAAACTTCATTTATTTAATTCAGGAAGTATTATATACCTGAAATGAGTTTGGATACATAAATGCTAATAGTTTATAATGGCAAAATGTGTATAAAAGAAAATGTCAATATGTAAACTGCTAAAATGAACTAAGCTTAACAAATGGGTGATTTTTCCCCCTTGTTTCTTGAATGCGTAACCTACAAGTTACCCGTTAAATAAACTAAGCCATCTCCTCAATGGATATCAAATATAAACAGTCTGAAAGACTTCCTCAACAGAATGAAATTTAACAATATGTTATCTGCCACTCAACGTTCATTCATAGAATGTATTCTCTTGTAAAATGTTGTTACCTAAGTAATCCAAAAGTATAGAATTCTGATTTCCAGTAGTCACTAGAGTATTTTGGTTCGAATTATGCTCTTCTGAAATGACCCAGATGTACTTCAAATCATCAGTTGGTAAACATTAAAGTTATTTTCAGATAGGCTCAGATGATCAATTTCACATGTTCTACAAACTTCATCACATGAAGTAACCAAAATAAATTCTTTAACTACCGCCTACAGCTTGTAGACAAATGATTCTTTTACATCGTCGATTAGTGGTCCTTTTAGTAAGTGTTTTCTTAAATTCGTCGTTTATTGTGGCTCAAGTTGATATATTATAGAAGTGAGAAACCTGTATCAGTAGCCGTGATATACGTTTGCTTGAATGTGGCATTTTGAGCTTTTCACTAAGAAACTAATAGTCTGATTATTTTCCGGTAATCTCTCGCAAAATATATAGATATTATTCAGTCAAAAACTTCAAAACTTCAGTAGAGTAAAAATTCGCTGATGGCTTGTCATAAAAGTAGAAAATAAACCAATGAAAATCGTATTTTCCATGTGTTTTAATCATCTCTCTAGATGGTTTGCGTCAAGTTCATGGACAGCTTATGTTTACCAATCACTTAAGTTGTGCTCACAATTTACACTGGGTTTCTGGTACAAAAAGTCATTCATAAACGTAGTTTCAATAACTTGTATGATAAAATAAACTAGGAAAGGAGTTTTTAGTATCCCGGTTCAAAAAATTTCGATCGCACCTCATTCAACCATATTTTTACCAAACAGCTTTTGTCAGATATTTAACTGATCTAATCATTATTGTGAACAGTAAATCTGAAAATCTAAGATGGGCGGTGATGCATACCGAATAACATCCATTGTAACACAATTCTTTGGAAACTTGTCAGTCATTCTGGAATTTATCTATTTCAAGGCGGTAATCATCATGGGCTGGTATCGAAAACTGGAGTTCCCGAGTTCGACCCATGGAGGAGTCATGTATACACACTGCATAGGATTCCTATACTAGGACAAAACACTAGTGCAGTCGTTCTCGGTTTTCGCGGTTTTTCAAATGATTTTATCCAGTGATAAATAAATACCACCTTGAAAACATGTAAGTGATGAAGCAATAGTAATACTGCCAGTAAGTAAAACAGGAACATGAATTTGTTGACCATCCTCAGACTATTGCTTATTTAACAGAAGCATCGCAAACTTCCTTGAATTCGCAATAGGAATAAAACTGGAGAGATATTTAAGCGTAGGAGTATTTTTAAAAGGGGATTTCAAATACCTACAAGAACAACTTTCCTAGTTTACTTAGTTTCGTCGAAATACTTGCAACTGGTTGGAAAGAGCTGTTGTAATTTAAAGAATATTCTTGACAAAAGTCAAAAAATTGTTTTTAGTGTGCAACCTTGTGCGGTAACTTTTGTGCAGGTACATACGTAAAAGTAGCTAGTTCAGGTCAAGAAGGTTTATGGGTACCATAACTTATATAAATATAGATTCAGAGACTTGCTTAGAGTAATCGTTTGCCAAAAATCAGAACCTTAGTCAAAATCTTGCTTTTGTTGAAATCAAAGTGTCTATCACTAAGTTGCCCAGATCGCATTTAATCTCCTGGATTGTATAAAAGAATCAGTTTCTAGTTAGTGACCAGTGTAACTTTTCAGTAGCTATTGCTGAGCGTTGGCTGATCTCTACCAATCAAGTGTTTTTTTAATATGGCCATGGATTTAAGTGATGCAACACCCAGTTAGACTGTATTCTGATGTTATGTTTGGAGTCAGTTACCAAGAAGTCCTGCACCTAAGTTTCATATTCTAGCACCCATACATTGATTGTTGATTTATTTACATCAATCAGTCCTACGGACGATCGGTTTTGACCTAAACAGCCTATACATTAGGTGTTGGACTTCAGAACTGAAAGATTTCGGTTTGAGCCATTGACTGAACAAAAACTGCATGGTTTTTATACTCCTATACGTAACGTGTGTTGAGATGTATGAAGCATGTGTCAGTCAAGGATTCCTGCGGATCGACTCTTAATATCGACCACCACGAGATAGCGACATACATTACTTACCGATCAGTGACTTTTTACACATCACAGTCCTAGGAATTACAATTACTCAGATGGTCAAAGTTCATGAGGCGAATTTCACTGAGCAGGTGGATAGAATGATCACCAATTCTTTCTACACTGAGTGAATACCTCCTATATGCATCTGGAACAATTTAACACCTTTTTGCTTAAAACATACCTAACTCCGAAAAATTTTAGAACTATGCACTGTCTGTATACTATTTGGTTTCATTGATATAAATATGTTCAATAGATTGTATCTGAAATGTTCATTAAATACAAAGTATGATACAACGTAAAATGTAGCAAATACCAATTAGTATCAATGCAATATACGTGAACTAATTGTTTTAAACAATCAAGCTGGGTGATAAGGAATTTAGGAAAATTAGGATAACAATTTATAAGGTATTTTTTGATCACTTGATGTTGCGTTTTTATTTGTTGACTGATAGTGAATTATCTAATAGCAGAACCTTATAGGCGGGCGTAGAAATTCTCAAGTGACCATGCATCCAGTCAGTCATAACCAATGAAAAAATATATATATATTAACATAAAAAAACCAGATGCCTATAAAACATTGTTACAAAATATAAATTTACCTGCATCTTTTTTAAAAATAAACCATATTTCGTATAGAAGTACAGCAACGTGACTTCAAAGTATTTTATTTGAATAAGGTTCTGTGTAGCGTTTAAGCAGATTCAGCATCCCTTTTGTGTCTTGCGCCCAATTCAAATGAACGTTTTTGAGCTAGCTACAAGCGTATGTATACCACTTATAAGTGAAGAGCAAATGGTCAACTGAGTCACTGTTCACATGAATAGTAGCAGCAAAGACTAGATATCTACTTGTGTTGACTTTTCGCCTTCTACATGAAGTGATTCAGAATGATTGTTTATTGCGGTAGGTCTACAACTGTTATTCTGAGATTCTACAGTTGTTTCTAACATTAAGTTACATTCATTACATCCATCAAGACATTGCATTATTTTTTCGACATATATGGGCGCTCACATGAAAACTACAAAAATAAAAAAAGCAGCCAGTTTATCTCCCATTATCCGTTTCAAGATTAACCTAAAAGTTACTTAAAGATGGGATATTGGGATTGTTTTGCCTAATAAAAAAAGATGGGTGAATCATTTCTGTTGCTTCTAGGTATATTAATCTGATTAACCTTGCCATTAAGTGAATTCATCTTTCCATTTCTCGAAACAACTTTCCACGTGTTAGCAAAAGACAAATCGAATCAATATGGAGCTCTATAGTTTCACAGCTGTTTGGATTTGTTTGATTACTTATCACTACACCTTAGGTCTTATAGCTGCATTTCTTCTCACGTAAGTCACCATTATGAGGTTAGCGGTAACAACATATTTATTTTTACAACAAGGGTAATGGCTGTAATATTCCAACTTTTGCTTCGGAGTAGCTAGTCTTGAATTCTACTAACTGACCGAGTCTCGATTCCACTTCGTTCATTCAGTGCAACTAGATTTCACGGCTCAGTCGGTTAGACGACCCAGCAATCATGACTTAGACTTCATTTTCAACTTCATTCATCATCCCATACCACATACAAATCTTCTCTACACCAAACTTTAAGTAAAATAAATTAAACTGAATATATTCTACCTTCTGTTTGTATATTTTTATGAGACGTTTTCTCACCTGAATAAACCACCTGTGAACTTGATTCTTGAAGGCTGAGATCTGCTTCATATTAAATTATCATACTTTGTCAATCGTAACTTCTTTGAAAACTGTATTAATGCAGCTATAAGATAATTCTGGCATTCAGTTGTGAATAATCATGCATAGATAGTGTTGTAGTTATCAGAGAAGTGGTCAATGACCCATTGAAATTATTGCCTATTTTAAATGAGAATATGTTAGTTCTTGTCATCAGTTCATATATCTTCATTACAACATATGGATTCTAGAGGAATTAGTAAAAAAATTTACTTTGTAATCAAATTATCCCTTATGTCAACATTTAAGACGAAATAAATAAGCTTTGGAACCTAATTTGAGGAAAGTCAAAATAAAGCTATCAGAAGCTTTCGAAAACTAATGCACTGACAACATAGCGCATCGATTGAAATTTTGTGTTAGTAATATCAGCAGAATGAAAAATAACAGTCGATAAAGTGGAAATGACTAGCATGTTGGTGACTCAGTATGATAGGTCTATCAGGAATTGAAACATAGAAGCCAGAAAATTTCAATTCATTTGGAAAACTTAGAGAAGCACCCAATATGAGTGGAGTAACATTGATACAGGTCATAACTACCAATTCTACTCATAGGCTGACACTGTGAATTCAAAAATTCAATCGTTTTTGCCTAAAATGAAGGCAGATCATCAGGTTCGAGAGCACAGAACAACAAGATCCTGCAAACAGTACATTACCGTCCAAGCACTGGGCTGAAATCTCACACTTAGCAATTTTGTTCCAAGTCAGCAAGGGGGGCTGTATGCTAATCATATGTTTTCTTCACTTCATATTGTCTACTCGTAGACCAAAGTTTTCTATTATAATTATTTGTTCCTTGGGTTCCTAGTGAAACATAGGGATTCAGTAGCATGTCACCACTTCACTCTCCTCACTACAGTCCTTTCAACTTGACTCCACCACTGCACAAAAGCTTTCATTTACTCCTCACACCATCTCATCTAGGTCATCCTCAGCTCACACGCCCAACTCATCGTTTCCCTTTTGGGTTCCACTCGACGTCTCGGCCTGCAGCGTGATGTCACCAATCGAACTTCTCAGTGTATCCTCAATCTAATCCATCTCCAATTCCTTCTTCTGCATATTTGTTGGGTGATGGCTTCCTGGTTGCTTCGTTACCAGCCAAAGAGCAAGCCAGCCAGCCAGCCAGCCAGCCAGCCAGCCAGCCAGAGTGAGTCCTTTGTTGCTTATTCTCTCTCGTAATCCATCTCATCTTCAGTGTCAGTATCGAGCACAGGTGGCTGTTGATGATGAATGTCTGTGATTGTTTGTTTGGAATTCTTTTCGTGACACGCCAAGTATATGAATCATCACATAGAAGCATTGTATTGACAGATATTAGTGTTGAGAATCCGGAACTTGTTCACGCTTTATGCTGAGTCCAGTGGAGTGGAGTGGAGTGCAGTGCAGTGCAGTGCAGTAGATCTCCACATTGATTTCACTTTGTTGAAGGCCAGTCTTGCTGCCTTTCCGATCCTAGAGGCTTTGACATCCTCATCTGTGTCGATGCTGCCTGAAGTTGAAGTGATGACGCCTTGCCTAGGTAGGTGAATGAGGCTACTATCCTTCAGGTTTCTCCCGTTCATGGTGATTGGTGCTTGTTGATGTTGTTGCTGTTGTTGTTGTTGTTTGGGTATCGCCATCACCTCTCTCTTCTCTACATTCACCTGAAGGAAGTCCCGTGTTCGCTGACTCACCTCATCACCTCTGTCAACTTGTTAGTTTTCGTCTGTAGATCTTCGAGTTTGCGCGACAAGACATCAGATATAAAACATCATGGGTGAAGAAATGGAATCTTCTTCCAGGGTTCTTCACCAAGCCAGCCAGTGTATGCAACTGTTCTCACAGCTCCTCACAGTTTCTTGCATCACCCAGTCCAGTCCAATCCAGTCGACCACACTCAGGAAGACCATGGGTCATAGTAGGCGGCAACCGTGTCTTACTCTTGTCCAAACTTCAAAGGTATCACCATGCTTTCCATTGTCAGTCTCTTCGCATGTAGCCTCATCACATAGCATATAGATGTTGAATGAGCTCAGTGAAGTTTTGTGGCACTAAAATCGTGGTGTTGAAGTATCTGTCTGCCAAATTATTTCTCGGTCGAATCTGTCGAAGGCCATTCCAGAATGGATGAAGTTGAGGTAGAGGTACAGTTGACTGCCATTCTATGCTCTGTTCTATGATGATGTGTAGCGTTGCGTCGCAATTTGGTCAGCACATTATTTGTTCTTCCTGAAGCCAGCGTGTCAGTCAGCCAACCTGTTCCAGTGGTAATTTTGAATTCAGGGCATTTTCTGTTTAGTTTCTCCAGGATGATGCGTCTTAATATGTTGTTTGCTCCAGGTGGACAGGGACAGCAACATGACTCCGCACCAGTTATTGCAAATACTTAGGTCAAGCTTGTTTGGAAGTTTGACAAGGTAGCCCTTCTTCCAACCGGCAGGTGGGATCCTAGACATAAAATTGTCACGAACAAACCAAATATACTACAGCAGAGCCTTCAGTTTCTTTCCACTTGAATATTTTAAATGCTTATCCAACTACCTCTATCACTGATATTCATCTTCTTTCCATCATGAAGAAACGTTTCAATTCGATCGAGGAATCTCTGGAAATAAGAAGAAATAATCAAGGTATGATATGACCATAGAAAGTCAGTACTTTAGAAGAATATAACTGTATGTAAACTTCCTTTTTACATGAAACAGAATAAGTTCCTGGAGAAAGTGAGTGCAGTAGATTGTTGTCCAAGGTCCTTTAAAATGTAACGCATCCACATTTGTGGTAGGAGAAGAAGGACTTTTCAGATATCTACGACAAAAATTTTGTTTGCAGTCAACCCCCAAAGTCACAACCTTAATCGAAATCAAGATTACAACTTCTGAGGATTGTTACCCAGTGTAGAATCATATCGAAAAAACAAAAATAGTAAGTTGGAACGATTCGCACCAATCTAAAGGTTTTGTTAGATAGATTGGGGTGGTCTGAAATGTCGAACTCACTTAGATCGACACAATTGATTTAGACTGATGAAATTGCAACAAATTGTTTCAACAGTTGGCTAACTGTTTATAGGTTGTACACCAATTGACGAACTCAACTTTCAACAGGTGGAATAACTTTTCAACGATCCAATCACTCTTATCTGCTGGTGAAACCCAGAGACTGGCGTAGGTTATTTCCAGTTACTTATAAGTTTCACTGGTGTGTTTTATTACTTCGTGAAATCTTCGACTAGGTAATTCTGGCAGAAAATATGTTGAATGGTGGACATTAAAGAAAACTCTTCAATCGGAAACGTTTTCCACATGGACCATACAAGTTACAAGTAATTTGCAGCTAGAAGAGTTTCACTTCCCTTCACTTTACAATCTTTGGTCCACAGATTTTTGTGTCTGACACATGCTCCTCCTATATCACCCAGATACATCAAAATTTAGACAGATTTAGAGGCCTCCTTTGAAGGAATTTCACATGTATCGTTACAGAATAAGTCTCTACTAATAAAATTTACATTCTGTTTTGGCGTTGTTGACATTGGCTTGCAAAAGTGAACTTCCAACCAATATTCCCTTCACCCAATACCTTACTGGTAACAATGGAAAAAATTACAAATCATTAGTATGAGGAATAAGGCATTTCCAAATCGCATGCATTGCTTAGCAGTTTGAGAATGACATATCACCACGAACGCCATGAACAGGCAAGCCTGATTACACTTCAAACTCACTTCCACCGAAGAAAACTGAGTAGCAACCTCCACTTTGGCATCCATTCATGAATTTGAATCCATGAAATAAACTGCATCCGTATCACATTTTATACTGGTAGAGTGAAGGTTAGTTTGAAAGTAAAAATATCCACTTCGAAATAATGGGAAAACGTGTAGCTCAGAAAGATCAGTTTGATGATGTTGTGTTCTCTGAGCTAGCTGGCAATGAAAACTCGACGACTAAACCATCTTGCTCAGAGAACGCAGCACCATCAATCCAACAACTTTATTTCATCCATTTAATACAGTCCGAACTAGTTTGAATGTAACCAATAGCCTATTTCTTTCTTCTCTATGGATGTACATGATAAGAATTGTCGTGGTCATCTTGATTCTTTTTTAGAACTTTGCAGAACTTGGCACACCTGGCAGAAATCTTCAACACTTTCGACGAAAACGACCACTGTAATGCAAATTAGTCTTTCCTGGATGACGATAATTTCGATTTTGTGTTCTTTTGGATGAATGAAACTGGTTGGTTTGAATTTTAGGAATTGAACAGCTGTTTTGTGAATGGTTTGTTTTGTTTATCTGGATCATTTGTGCTCAGAAAGCTGTCGAATATTTGAAATTAAAAATGCAAACATTAATGAATCAGAGAAGAGTATATGTGAAGTAATAGTCTAATAACGAGGAACAGACTTATATAAATGTCCACAGATAAATAATTATATCACTTACTCTGGATATGGAATGAGGATGATGGATGGTTGTGTTATCACATTCGAAATTCTACTCTCTGTTGGAGATAATGTTTACGCTGGAGGAAAGTGACTTCACTTCAACACTAGTATCTGCCAAGCGACATAGTTAACTCACTGACAGTTGGAAACTTATGAGCCACAATTTATCGAAGTTTGAGAACAACTGCCGTCAAACCAACTCAGTGAAGAACGGTAAGTAACTATGTGACGGATCAAGTTACCGTGCTCTAAATCAGCCAACCAAAGAGAAACTAGGTAACGAGAGATAAATAACATCATAACAGAAAATGAAATGAGGTAAGGGGAGTAAATATGTATGACATTATGATGTAGAGGAAAACAGGATGTGACTGTATCTATTTTAAAAAGTGTCATTTGAGTTGTATTGCCTAAATTCTACAGATAACTATTCCTAAAGTCACTTGGACATATACGTGGTAACCTAGGTTTACTTACATGCCTCAGAATAACAGTCATTGGCTTCATCTGGCCATCCTTAGCTTTCTTTATCCTGAACCTGCTTCTGGTGAAATGGCACACAGGGTAGATAGATTGTAAAATAATTATTCAACCGACACAGTTAATAAGTCCTCCCGGACTAACCTCTGCATCCTCCTTATGGTGGTTTCATTGCCCACTTTGCGGGTTCTCATCACGATAAATTCACTAATGTAATACAGAATTTAACCTAAGGGTATCACATCTCATTATGAGGCGGATATTATTTAGCTAATAGGTCAGGCTACAGTGGTTCAATTATTCAAACTTTTTACACTCCACTTTGTGACACATATTGGCTGACATTTTACACGCTTTGGTTTGTAACTGTCTTCACAATAAAGTTAGTTGCAACAGTTACTTCTTTATTTAAAATACGTCAGCTACGTCTGCCATCGATTTTTGACTTCTGAACGACAAATGAAAGAATATATAGATATGTAATATGCGAAGATATATGAAGTAATTCTGTATGATTTGTAGTCGCATTAGTACTCACTGGTCACTTAGTGGGAACCAAAATTACCGACTGGAATCCCCCGATTAATTTTACCAGTGGTCATAAATCTAGATAATGTGACTTAGGAATGCACAGTGAATGAGAGTGAATGGTTTTAATCAGTCAGAAAGGTATCTGAAATCCAAGCTTCTTACATGTAAACATTCATTAGTGAGGTATGCATGCAATGTCCGTTGGACTAATGCCTTATTAAAGATTGGAATACGTGTCACTTAACATTATATTCAGAGAAGTTGGTTGTGTTCTGAAAAGCTTTAGACTATTCAACTGAAGAATCACTTGCAGAAGTAGAAATATCTAACACAAACTTAACATGCACTAAAGGATACAGAAAACTGACGGTAGAAATTTGACTATGGAATTGTATAAAAGTAACTAACGATACTAATCAATTTTCAGTTACCAACAATTTGTGGTAACAATTACATCGCAATTTAAAATTATAAAGACTCTGCATAATTAAAAAAACGAGTGATGACTTAGTCTACGGGGGCTTGTGTCTACTCAGACGATGATAACCACTCTGGCAGTCCAAACCAGTCAAATGCTCATAGACTTTAAAACTGATTCTTTCAAGGCTATAAATGATTATGTTATGCAGAATACAAATCGAAATGCAAGTAAGAAGGTATTCTTTGATGGTATAGAAGCACAATCACCACGAATTGGTGAGATTAGAAAGATTTTCATCAATGGTGTCCGTCAATAAGTACAGTAGAAGTGACCTAGATGAGAACTGCTACTAATCTGTTATCAAAGTTTAACAGAAGGTAGATCGTTTTGCAGTATTTATTTTATTCACGTTTCCGGAAAATGGTATATCATAGTAAACACTGAAAGCACGCACCAGCTCATACTAAATGAATATCAAAACCTTGGATATTAAATGAACATATTCATCCTCTTATTCTTGATGAGTTTAAGAAATCAGAATAATAAAGCGTCAACTTGCCATCATGATGGACTCACAAAACAAAAAGATAAGTTAGCATTTTGTCTTTTATAAACAAGGTGATCTAAAATTCAGATACATCAGCAGAGAGAGAATATGGTTGATAAAGATATTTTTTAAAAGCCACTTTGTGTTGTGAATCTAATGAAGTGAAGGACATATTCTGCATCATTCTGAACACAGAAATAATCATCGATGTAGTCTTCTGATGAGTTGCAACCAAGGACAAAATAGTTTGTAGCATTTTATTTCACTGTATTGTGTTGATATGTGTAACAACTCATTGAACATTTTTGTTTAGTTGTACTGGAAAAGACTTTTTGCTCACTCGTTGACCGATACAACATCCTGATATATACTCCACGTTAACTCCTGATATTTACACTGTCTGACGCAGGTGGATCAGCATTGTCGGGAATTATAAATAGGTGATAGTGTATCTGGACACGTATATTAATTTGGAGTCAGATCTCAGAGCTCGACAAATTGGTGAGCCCAACGTGATTAAACTCTCGCAAGTTTCAAGGGTGGATATTATTGTTGTTTTCAATCGAATACTGCAACCAGTCATTAATAACTGCTTACAATACGGATATATATATATATATATATATATATATATATATATTTACTGAGAATTTCTCTGGCCGCTTTGTGGTAGGCATTGGCATACTTGTTTATTGTATTTTTCCTACTCTTGTTCTTAAAATTTTTTCGTTGTACCAGTACTGATGTTCCTAAACTGTTATAGGGTCCGTGAGTGCCATTAATCTTCCTATGCCTTGTTTTAAGTTTAATGACCAGCAATTTTGTGGTTCATCGGTCTAGAACATTTCTTCATGGACAATCATATAACTTCACAAAATACAAAGTTTCGATATACAAGCTCTGTTTTGCCGGAAGAAGTAGCTGAACAGGTAAGGAAGACACTATTAAAACCCCACCCAGACACACCTTATGATGTTTTGAGGCAGGAGGTGCTGAAAGCTACTTCATTATCAGATCAGAAGGCTGTCGATCAGCTACTAAGTAGTATATGCCTCGGTGACAGAACACCTTCACAACTTAAGCATATGCAAAGTCTGCTGAAAGATAGGAACGTAAACAACCGTTTATTCTACCGGCTCTGGCTGCGGAGACTTCCTTCATGCATTCAGCAGATATTAGCTGTCGGAGATGTGGATACTGACACTGACAGGTTGGCTGACATTGCTAACCGTATGTACGAAAGGATGCCTAAACCAGTTGAAAGTATTGCTGAGCCAACGCAAAACGACCGAGTAACCGCTTTAGAGAGGAAGATCGACATTCTTACAGGACAACTGACGGCTTTACAGTTAAACCGACGGTCACCAAAGTTCTGTAGAAGCAGATCCCGTAGTCGTGATAGGACCACGAGTAAATTGCCTCTAAAAGTAGCACTTGCTGGTATCACAAGAAGTTTGGCAGTAAAGCACGTCGTTGTTTGTTACCATGCGATTTTAAAACCTTTTCATCGGGAAACGGAAAGGCCGGCGATCAGTGACGACTGCTGTCGCCGGCGTACAACAACACAGTCGTTTGTTTCGAGATGGATAGAAAGACTGGAGCTCAGTTTCTGGTTGACACTGGAGCGGAAGTGAGCGTGATCCCACCCACACCTTCCGAAAAACGCCATCCCAACCCAACTTGGTACTACAAGCGGCAAATAGATCTGCTATTACTACATATGGGACCAGAATTTTGATCCTAGACATTGGCTTTCATACACCATTCCAGTGGGAATTCGTCATAGCTGACATATCGTCGCCTATCATTGGCATGGATTTCCTTCAACACTACGAACTATTGGTCGACTCTAGTCGCCATAGACTAGTCAGCCGTAATGGTGAATTTTCTATCACCGGTATCGCTACGGAGACAAAAACAATAAACTTAGTCGTAGCTCCAATAAACAACACTTCCGAGTACGATATCCTTCTGCGAGAATTTCCCGAGCTCACTCAAACGGATTACACGAAGTCCTCTCCAAAACATACGGTGACGCACCATATTCTTACAAAAGGTCCTCCAGTCTCATCAAAACCTCGACGCTTAGACCCTAAAAGCTGCAGATAGCAAAACAGGAATTTGATAAACTTCTAAAGTTGGGAGTTATACGCCCTTCCAAGAGCCCATGGTCATCACCCCTGCATATGGTACCTAAAAAAGCATCAGGGGAAATACGGCCTTGCGGTGATTATCGAGCGTTGAATAAGCGTACGGTCCCTGATAAGTATCCAATTCCTCACATACATGATTTTATGAACTCTATGACAAAAGTAAATATTTTTTCCAAGATTGACCTCGTGCGAGCTTACTATCACATTCCTGTGGAACCCAATGATGTTCCTAAGACGGCCATCACTACCCCTTCGGACTATTCGAATTTATTCGTATGCCGTTTGGTTTGACAAATGCTGCTCAAACATTCCAAAGATTTATAGATCAGGTACTCCATGGCTTACCTTTCGTCAGTGCATACATAGATGACTTAATAGTAGCTAGCGCATCTGAAACAGAGCACCTGCAACATCTGAGGACGCTTTTCGAACGACTGCGTGAATATGGCATTACAATCAATCCGCAGAAATGCGAATTTGGCAAGGAATCCCTACAGTTTTTGGGTCACATTGTTAATGCCAACGGTGTTAAACCGGTTCCGCAAGAAGTAGATGCAATTCGAGAATATCCTGTTCCAGACTCGTTTCGAAAGCTGCGAAGATTTCTGGGGTTAATAAACTTCTATCGACGTTTCATACCTAAATGTGCTGAAGTAGCCCAACCGCTGACAGATTTATTGCAAGGACGAGCCAAAGTGTTTCACATGACCCAAGCGGCCCATGATGCTTTTGACAAACTGAAGCTGGCTCTAAGTTCTGAAACTCTTCTCTCTCGTCGTGATTCAGAAGCACCACTAGCCATCATGACAGACGCTTCAAATGTTGCGGTAGGCGCAGTACTACAACAGTTTGTTCACGGTCAGTGGGAACCATTATCTTTCTTCTCGAAACGACTTAATGCTTCTCAATCGCGATACAGTACATTCGGCAGAGAGCTACTGGCGATTTACTTGGCTATCAAGCACTTCAGATATATGCTCGAAGGGTACTCATTTATAGTATTCACCGACCATAAGCCACTCACAAAAGCAATTGATGCAAAGCATGACAACTACTCGCCCGAGAAATTCGACATTTAGAATTTATTTCACAATTCACTTCAGATATAAGGTATATCAAAGGCAGCAAAAATGAGGCAGCTGATGCTTTGTCTCGTATGTACGTAAACGTCTTAGAACGTGACCGTATTGACCTAGCAGAAATGGCAAAGTTGCAGGACGGATGAGGACTTGAAACATTTGAAAAACAATGTGAACACCTCATTACGTCTTGAAGAAGTGACACTTGATGACTCTGTATCCATCACCTGTGATGTATCCAAGGGTAAACCGCGCCCGTTTGTGCCTTTATCAATGAGACGATTAGTCTTCTCTAAGATGCATGGCATTTCACATCCTGGTATTCGAGCTACGGTGAAGTTAATTACTGACCGATACGTCTGGCCAAAGATGAATCGAGATCTTCGACAGTGGTCCAGAGCTTGTTTAGCGTGCCAGCGATCGAAAGTGCAAAGACATATTCTTTCACCTACGGGAAGATTTTCCCCACCGGATGGCAGATTTGACCATATACACGTTGACATCGTTGGACCACTACCTCCGTCAAATGGTTTTAGCTACATTTTAACATGTGTAGACCGATTCACGAGATGGCCAGTGGCAATACCTCTGCAGGATATATCTGCCGAAACAGTAGCGAGAAATATCATCCAACACTGGATTTCTAACTTTGGTGTCCCAAGTGTCATCACCACAGATAGAGGTGCGCAGTTCGAGAGTAGTCTATTTCAACAGTTAACTGAACTTCTCGGGATCAAGCGCATAAGAACCACTGCGTACCATCCTGCATCCAATGGTATTGTCGAAAGGTTCCATCGACAACTAAAAGCAGCACTGATGGCAGTAAAGACTGATGACAAGTGGAGTGACAAATTACCACTAGTACTCCTTGGTATACGTTCGAGTGTCAAGCAGGACATTGGCTGCTGTACTGCTGAGTTAGTTTATGGAACTACTTTAAGATTGCCAGGAGAGTATTTTAACCCGGCAACAGACGTTCCACCGGACTTGACTAACTATGTACAACAACTACGGCGACACATGAGCACACTTCGACCTCAGTCCCCACGATACCGAGACAACCAAGTTTACGTACCTCAGTGCATCTCAAACTGCACTCACGTTTTCGTCCGACACGACGGCGTACGAAAACCCTTACAGCCCCCGTATGAAGGACCTTTCAAGGTAATTAGTAAATCAGACAAAGTTGTCACGGTCGAACGCTCGGGTAGACGAGAAACGGTCAGCATTGATAGATCAAACCAGCGTTTATGGAACCAGATGTCACGGATACCAAGTCTGAACCCGCAGTGAAGCAACCGGAAACACCGAAAACCACCGTCAAAACAGAAACAACGGCATCGGAATCACCCAATATAGCGACGGTAGCAGAACCACGAGATCCGGAAGAAGAGTCCGTTGGCCACGACGTTACTTTCAGACAATTTACATTTCATAAAACCAATTCCCTAGTAACATTATTATCGTTTTGCTCATTACCTTGTTGAAAACATGACCACACGATTTTGTCAGACTTTTCCGCATACACAAAACAAAATTTTTTCCGGGCACCACGGACTTCCGAATCTCTTATTTCTTAACAATGTTCCAGGTAATACGATTTTGGTTGTTAATTTTTTTTATCTCCGGATATATTATTACTTTGGTAAAGTTATTTTAGTGTTTCGAATGTCATACACTTCATTTTTATGTAAACACTCTTCCAATCAGTTTTCATCCTGATAATAGATATCCTTAACATTCCTTCTATGTTTCGAATATTTTCATAATATTTTATATCGAACACAGATATTCCCTCTTATATCTGTATTCTGGGGAGGGACTTATGTAGCATTTTATTTCACTGTATTGTGTTGATATGTGTAACAACTCATTGAACATTTTTGTTTAGTTGTACTGAAAAAGACTTTTTGCTCGCTCGTTGACTAATACAACATCCTGATATATACTTCGCGTTAACTCCTGATATTTACACTGTCTGACGCAGGTGGATCAGCAGTGTCGGGAATTATAAATAGGCGATAGTGTATCTGGACACGTATATTAATTTGGAGTCAGATCTCAGAGCTCGACAAGTTATCCAGTGCTTCCCGGTCTTAGGATTTATTTAATTGGTTTCGATTATTGACGATTTGTTCCATAACGTTGTGCCTGATTATTGCATGCCTATTTTTCTGCACAAAACTTTTCTGACTTCTCGAATAGTTTAAAGTATTTTATACCCAGTCCACACACAGACTGAGAGCACCGTTTTTAGCCAACCTCTGTACAACAGAATCTGATCCTGGTAATCTTCTCGGCATAGTAATGATGCTACCATTAACAATACCAACAGATAGATGACCAATACAACTGGATGTACACAGGTTGTAAACTTGCAAGGTAAGATGCTGAGTTAATGTTATTCCCCACCCTCCGCCCCCACAAAGCAGGTAATGGTAATAAATAACTGAAAAATCTTACCCTAAAGGCATTCTAAAAGAACGAGAAAAATATTGAAGCAGAATAATATGGATCAATTTCACGATTTGGATGTTTCTTGTCTGCTTCTTGAGACCCAGAATATTCAGGATAATAAAGTAAAAACAACAAAAACACTTTAGCTTGGAGATTCAGAGCTGAGTCACAGTACTGAAGTTACTGCTGAGCAATAATGATTAGGTGGCTACATCACTCACTGACCCATGATGAAATGGTGTGGATAATCCAGTCATAAGTGTGGTCAATATTGGCTGAATGGCCTATCATTTAAATTCAGTTCACAGACTCCTCACATTAGCAAGTGTACCCAATTGATCAGTGCTAACAAGCATAAAAACGTTTAGCATTATTTCCTGCCGATTGAACTTCAGGGTCAAATATTAGATATCACCTCTTCGAAGTAGGTCTAATTGATCGCACAACTTATTCTTCATTTTCATTCAATCAGCATGTGAGATAAATGGTTTTTGTTATCGAAGTTTCAGCCATACAATAGTATGAAAGAGAATTTTACAATGTAAAGAATATTATTTATTTTGAACTCTCATTGATTTCTGCGAATGAATAAAGTATAGAACTGAAATACTTTGTATTCCATACCTCTGTTTAGGACTAACGAGATCATTCTCACACCAAAAACTATACGTTATTTGATGAAGCCATTTCAGAGAACCTTCATTATTTTGTCTTAAAATATGGAAGTGTTGAATTAAATTCTCTGGACGCCGGCAACATTAAAGGTTTCGAATCAGTGGTCTTCAGCTTATGAGTTTAGATTGCAGTTACTGTTTTGGGAGTTGGCCTCATTGACTGAAGCAAAACTGATATGTGCATAGGAATTTGTTAGCATAGATCCGATAGGATATGTTTAAACTATTTCTTTGCAGACCATGGGCTTGAATTCTTTTGCACCCTAAGTTTTTTGTCAATATCCCGAAGTCGACTGAATCATTCACTTGGAAGGTACAAAATAAGATGGATTTCGCTAGTGAATGATAAATGCACAGTGAATCTATTGATCTTTGTACAGTCACGTACAATGAACTATCAATCATCTTGAAATTCTTAATGACAAATGATTTCTGGAGCTTTTGTCAAGATTGGCAACATATTCACTATGGCTTATGTAGGCTAGTGGTCAGCGAATTGAGAAAAGTGTTTGCCACAGTGTAAATAATCAAAATTCGTAGGTTGAGTTTTGATACAAAATGTAAAACGCCTGTTTCACATACGATGTTATTTCACAAATTAGTTTTTATTATCTTAACTACTTATGAGTAGGTAAAATCGTAGCAAATATTTACTTGGTCACAACAAAATATATCCATTGGAAATATGTTTAAAGTCATTTCATAATTAGCATACAGTGAACGTTTCGTAATGACGTCTCTTATAAATAAGTATTGCTTTCATTTTCATCGACTCTTCTGATGGTTTTACTCTTGATAAAACCTCAAGTGATACCACGAACTATGGTTTTTGAAAAAAACCTGTTATATTTACGATAGATGACATACATTACTAAAAAGTGATAACGTGAATGCTTCTAAACTAAATACGCGATACTTTAGCATATCATGCTTTTAGCCCTACTTTTAGCAGCGAGGCAGTACCAGACTTACTTTACATTCCTGAGTTTCCGTGCAGTATAAAATTAACGGTGAATAATTAGGTGAGACAGACTGTAATGTTTCGGAGAATATGTAATCCTGCAAACACGTATCTACTTCTATTTGATGACGAAGTAGACATCGCTTCACATCAAATTGACCTTTTCTATAATTATTTTCCCTTAAGTACCTAGTGGAACATAGGGATTCAGCAGCACGTCGCCACTTCACTCTGTTCTTTGCAGTCGTTTGAACCTCGCTCTACTACTCCCCACAAGCTTTGATTTACTCTTCACAACATCTCCTCCATATCACTCCCAGGATGAATGCCCAACTCGTCGTTTCTCCTTTGCATATTTCTCGAGCGATTGGTTCTTGGTTGATTCGTTGCCAGCCAGAGAGCCAGCCAGCCAGCCAGCCAGCCAGCCAGAGTGAGTCCCTTGTTGCTTATTCTCTCTCGTAATCCATCTCATCTTCAGTGTCAGTATCGAGCACAGCTGGCTGTTGATGATGAATGTCTGTGATTGTTTGTTTGGAATTCTTTTCGTGACACGCCAAGTATATGAACCGTCACATAGAAGCATTGAATTGACTGACATTGGTGTTGAGAATACGGACCTCGTTCACGCTTTATGCTGAGTCCAGTGGAGTGCAGTGCAGTAGATCTCCACATTGATTTCACTTCAATGAAGGCCAGTCTTGCTGCCTTTCCGATCCTAGAGGCTTTGATATCCTCATCTGTGTCGACGCTGCCTGTAGTTGAAACGATGACGCCCTGCCTAGGTAGGTGAATGAGGCTACTATCCTTCAGGTTTCTCCCGTTCATGGTGATTGGTGCTTGTTGATGTTGTTGTTGTTGTTTGGGTATCTCCATCACCTCTCTCTTCTCGACATTCACCTGAAGGACGTTCCGTGTTCGCTGACTCACCTCATCACTTCTGTCAACTTGTTAGTTTTCATCTGTAGATCGAGTTTGTGCGACAAGACATTATGTATAAATCATCACCGCCGGCGAAATCCAAATCTTCTTCCAGAATTCTTCACCGAGCCAGCTAGCGTATTCCCATATTCCCGTTCCTCATTGTTTGCTGCATGATCCAGTCAACCACAATCAGGAAGACCATTAGTGATTGTAGGCGGCAACCTTGTCTTTTTCCTGTCTTCTCTTCAATGGCGTCGCTATGCTTTCGATTGTGAATCACTTGGCATGCGGCATTTCGTATAGCTGTTGAATGAGAATGATAAAGGTTTGAGACACTCCCTAGTGTTGAAGCGGCTGTCTGCAAAATTACTTATCGGTTGACGCTGTCGAAGGCCTTTCCAAAACAGATGAAGTCGAGGTAGAGGTACAGTTGACTACCATTCTATGCTGTGTTCTATGATGATGTGTAGCGTAGCGTAGCGTCGCAACTTGATCTTCACATCATTTGTTCTTCCTGAAGCCAGCCAGTCAGCCAGCCTGTTTTGGTCGTTATTTTGAATCCAGAGCATTTTCTGTTTAGTCTCCCCAGGATGATGCGGCCTAATATGTTGCTTGCTTGGGGTGGACAGGGACAGGAGTATGATTCCGGACCAGTTATTGCCAATACTTAGGTCTCCTTTCTTTAAATTTTGATAAGGGAGTCCTTCTTCCACTCTCCAAGTAACTTTCCTTCCTGCCTTCTAAACCTTCTGCAGTAGTAATGTGAGCATGTCCACTGTTGTCTCTGTGTCTGTTTTCAGTCCTTCTGGAGGAATTCTATGTGGTCCTCCTGCTTTTCTGGATTTCAGCAGTTTAATGGCATTCAGGACTTCTGCTTTTGTCGGAGGACCCGTGTTCACTTGTAGTTTTGCCATTGCGGGTGGAATTTCGGGATGAGTTGCACGTGGTGTTAGATTCAGGAGTTTCGTGACGTGATCAACCCATCGTTTCCTTTGTTTCTTCTCTTTGCTAACTAGGTTTTCTTCACTATCTTTCATTAGTTTCGTCTTCATTGATCTCTTCCGGATAGTAACCAGTTCAAATAAAGCTGAGATATATTCAGGAAATGCAGGAAAATGAAGTGGCACAGTTACATGAAGTGAATGACTACACTATGCGATAAGGTTTTGATATATGATGACTTACAGGCGAGATTCAATCAACCCTTTCAACAGGAGTATGCAGATATCTTATGAAAGTTGTGTAAATGATACTTCGTAAAACTTTGGAAGTCATAACTCTTCATATTTTCAAGCCTGAGTAATATACACAAGATAATTTTGTCAACTCAGTTGACTCACAATGAACTCAATAAGTGCAAACGTTTTACCTTTGAAAAATATTTTTCTTTAGTCCCATTACCGCCTTATTACGCAATACCTAACCAGTCTTCTCTTTCATCATTTCTCTTAACTCCATTAAGTCATGTAACCTATTTACTGGATTTCGCTTAAGTCTTCGATTCTAATTTTCACATCATATAATTATTCTTAAATTTGCAGAGGTATAATAAAAAAACCAATTTTTACATTGACAAGGACACGTACCACATTATTGCTACCGTACAGCTTGTGATTGACTCACTGAAATTATACTCTCTCATCATGCTCAAATTCTACACTCATATAAAAGTTAAGTGTCTCTAAGTCAAGTCAAATTTGACACAGTGACTCTTGGTAAGCCCACCACAAAACTGTTAAAAACGTTTCACGATTAGATCAAAGAGAATTGGCTTAAAAATGTTGTGGATTCGTGTAGAGAGGGATCACATTGAAATGAACATGCCAAAGACATGATAAATGTGATAATCTCATGACAAACCAACAAGTAGACAAATAAAAAGACTGATAAAATGATGCGTGAACATGAGACCTGTTTCAAGGAATTCCATGTTTAAAATGAGCAGAATCAAAACATAATAAAACTAAAAATCTCATAAAAAAGAAAATTCATCAGAACCCCTCAGTATATGTCCAAGAGTTTGGGTAGTTATTTTGGCAGATTCTGAAAAAAAATTGCCTAAATATTAAAATAAAATTTTCAATCATTTGATTGAATGTTTCTGTAAAGTTAAACTTGGAATAAACAAACTTGTGAACATATAACTTGAGAAAAATTATCATCACCAAAGTCATTTCCTTGAGCTCGTAAAGAATAAGTGAACATTTTCACATGAGTTATATAAAGAGATTGCACAGCAGATTTAGAAACAATAAGACATCATTAAAATAAAAGTGCAAAGGTTGCGTTGCAGTTATTATGGATAGATTTGAATGATTTGGATATCTTGACATTACGTCCGGTATCAAACGAATCCTGAGCGATTGCATTATTTAAACTACTTTTCAGTCAGTCAGGTTTTGTTATTTTCAAAAGAAAACTAGTCGGTTATCCCAGGAGTCGTTGGAGTGAGCTGTCCAGTCACTCTCTGATGTAGCTTGATTACTAATGTTACAATTCGGTTATCAGCCAACCAAAGAATCATTGTTTTCTTCATAAATTTATGGTTGAGTAAGTGCATCTTAGGATATTTTTGATTTGGCTGACCCTACAGGTCGACTTATGATTGGAAATCTGGGAATCATCTCTCCAATCTAATCAGCAATGAGTATTAGATTACTTCAACTCTGAGGTTACTGAATATTTATTAATTTCAGGTTGGTATTCATCCTATTTTCGATTAATGTTTCGTCTCTTTCAGACGTGAAGACAATGCTTTGTTCGCAATTAGTATATGGCCAACTTTCAACTTACTTCAATCAGCTGAAGGCGTTTTCAACTAAGGATTATTTCTATACAGTGTCAGTCAGAAGCTTTCCATCCTAGAGTGTCTCAATGAAGCTTAAGGTCAGAAAAGTTGGAAGGTAACAAAAGTTTTCTGCTCACAGCCAGATAATTCTTCATGACTCTGATGTCACTTTGTATACCTTAATTCATTCCTAAGTATGCCTGATTTCTTCATAAAGTTAGTTATGGTAATTTCACTTAGTCTACTAGTGGAACACCAAAGAGCAGTTCGCAAGAAACCATGAATTGTTACAGTGATGGATTGAAAGATAGATTTCAATTCGAGAAGAAATCTATGCATCTTCCCACAATCTGTTGAACTGACCGTCAAGAGAGAACTGATTGATTATTTTAAGTGAAATGATGAGATGTAGGTAAGAAAGCAAGAAGAATAGTGGTAGCAGAATTAGCATGCATGTATTTCGTGTATTCTCCTCAGCTGCTTTACAACCTATGTAAAAATGCTGTACAATGTACTTTCATAAGTCCACAAGAATGTTTCGATCAAGATGGAAGCTAACAAAGACTGATGTTGATGGAAATTGATGCAATTTGATGAAGTTAACTATTTATACTGTAACTGAATGAAGATTGTAGAGCAGTTAGTAAAATATGGGAGGAGGTTGTACACAATGTTATTCTAGAATTAGTAAGAATGACATCATATACAAGCAAAAGTAATGAAACGTCAACATATTTTCACTATATTGAGGAATAAGGGGATAAGAACTGAGAAAGTTTGAGTACTTTCGGAAATACATTCAAGGATAAAATGGAAAATTACAACAGAGGGTCATGAGGTCATGATATTCGATAATTATCAACACAGTAGATTAAGACGGATTAGCACGGCCAACCAAGATAGATAACAGTATCTTTGTAAACACAAAGATTCGGTTTGAACCACTCAGTTCCATCTTCATCAGTGAGGTCCGGTTTTCTGATCCTCTAGATTTTAGGCGGTGCTTTTTTTCTCCTTACTATTCTTTCCTGATCTTTCCTTTATTCCTATCTTGTAGCGTTATGGAACTGGCTTAGATTTGACTGTTGCCTGACCTGATAACGTCGGTTTTTGCATGTCAATATAACATGAATCACTGATTGAATTCCAATTGACCAGGTTTGTCCAGGCTATGTCAGATTTCTCAAGAAATATACGCAAATAACAAGAACACTGCTTCTTCATTGTTTCTTATAGAAGATTACGATGGGGTGAACTGTGTTGTTTTGAATTTATTTCATATTACTAATTTCTCATTCTTTGGTTGTCAATATTTAATTACCTTCTTCCCTTACAACTTCGCCTTTATTTCCTTTGCCAACTTAGGCTGCATGGCTTTGTGTGGTACACTATCTGGTGCCCATGCTGTAACAAACTGTTTCAAATAAAAATAAATCATGATCCATGATCAAATGTACCAATAGAACTAACTCATTGTTACCAGAAACTATCAGTTTATGTTTAAGAAGCACCGCATAATGACAATCAATAAGTATCTGTTCAATTAAACGTGCTTTAATAACAGCTTTTTGATTAGACCTAATTTCGTTATATCATTCTTCACATACAAATTAAGAATTACCTGGAAAGTTAGTTTAGATGGTGTCATTTACCAAACATTCTATTAAATAAAATAATATACAATTTCCGAGTAGAACTAAGTTTCTTTTAGTGTTTCCTGTCTATGACATGTTTCAGCACTTACTTTTATCAAATGGCTGCCCATAGAGCTCTCATTATTCTAAAAAGCCGAAATCAAACTATAATCTACACGCATTTCAGTGAACATAAAACTAGAAACGATAGAACATTCCAGAGAAATTTCCAATCAAAGATCGAAATAAATTGCGTGACAAAGGAAAGCTTTTATGTATATATATATATATATATATATATATATATATATATCACAGACTGAAAACTACTGAAAACATGAGAGCACCGGATATATGTTTCGTCTGAGTATGGGACACCTCAGCAGTACCCCCCGACCACCCAAACAGGAACTTAAATCACGACCCTCATGTTCCACAGAGAGTGTGTTAATCATTCAGCCAGTGGGTCACGTTTCAGTGGTTCACAGCTTCTTACTTCTGTCAATTAGCGATGTAGCGCGAATATCCACTAAGGTCTTCAGTTGGTATCCGGTCCACTTCTGATTACTGGACCCTACAGGTCATGGCTTCTCATTAGAACTTCACATTATTCATCTGAAAGCACGCCACTAATGAGCACCATTTAATAATTCAGTTTGGGGCTCGTGGGGATCTTTTTTCAAAGTCAGTATTGATTACGGACTGACGAAAAAGCCGTCCAGTGCTCCAGTTGATATTAGTCCATTATGACTACCTCCTTAAAAATAAAATTCGTAATCTCCACAACATTTTGCAGTTGTCAAGTTTCCTGACTTTACTAAGTGTTTTGTTGCAGAGGTGATGATTCATTCCGGTTCTCCCCTTGTCAACCAGGTTAGGCAATGTTTGCACACATGCTTCATAAACTGACGCATGTTACAAGTGATGCACTCGGCTCTACTGGAGAAAGTAAACTGATACATACACTCCAGCTTACCCTTCGTATACTGATGAGTCAGTTTATCACGGGATAATGTGATTCTCAGATTCGCACCAAAAATTTTCTGTTTATGGACCTTGATAAGTCCCCATTATCCCCCTTGAGGTCAACGTTTAATAGAAAAATCTTTTTTGGACCTATATGTAAGCGTTCAACGACGTATTTCATGTTCAGATTCCCATCGACGAATTTCCGTGGGTATCTATTTTCCCTCAAGATTTCGCGTAAGTTTTTTTTAATCAACGATGGTATCTTTCGTGTATGTTCGTCGTATTTTTGAGGAGAGTGAGCTGATAAGATTCCCCTTTTCACATAATTGGACGCAAATCTGTGAGCTTATCAACTTCCCATTCCAAGTGGGCTTGCAGTTAGATCTCTAAAATGAATTGCCATATTTTCTTCGACGTTTGACATCAAAGGAGCAGAAACTCAAGTTCGACTATGATTCTAGAGCGAAGCTGATAAAGTGATGAGCAACGCTGAAAGTTTGAAAAAGGCTTTTGAGATTTATATTCTCGTCACAAATGATAAAAGTATTTTTTATGTTTCTTTTGTAGATATGAAGTTCGCTGATTATTTTCGTCAAGGTTGTGTTTCCGGGCTTGCCATGAAGCGGTCAGTTAGGAGAGTTCTTAAAGTCGACCCCATTACCTGTAGATTTCGTTGTATAAATCTGAGCATCATGTTGAAAATACTTGTAAGAAGAAGTTCTTTTGAATAGTGACTTTACATACCAATGTTTAATTTATGAGATTAAATGAAGTAACATGGAAAATAAATGGTTTCTCCTCGTGGGACATTTGTAAGTAGAAAGATGACATCCGTAGAAATCATCCTCTTCTCTAACAGGTTGGCATTACTGATTAAACGATAGAGTCATATTTTATCATATGTTTGTTCTTGGCAACCTTTGGACACATTTTGTATAAAGTGATGAAAGTAACCTTATACTTAAGCGAATATACGTTCATTCTTGGTAAATTTCACTAGGTTACTCTTTATTAAGTGCATATGCCATCTTGGATGACTGCGTCTGAGAATAAATGAAAAGAAATGCACTCAACAATCACATGGGACTTCTTATCAGCGCTCCGCTATGGTTATCAGGTTTCGCATCGATAGCGCTACCGTTATGACACTGAGTTAGAAGCCAAGGGTCCATCGTTTCCTGTCTATCTCGATTCACGATATAACATAAACATTATGCAGTGTCATAGGTGAAAATTTTCCAATCCCGACTTGAATGACCAAACAGGTTAAGAATTCCTTTTAGAACTTTCAAAAATTCACCTCGGAGCATATCATTAGTCAGCAATAGACTCATGGATATCACCCTGAAACCATTCAACCCCGATAAAGCTACAAGCTGAATCCTAATGTCTGTTGTCGTATTTTGTCACCAATGGACCTGTATAATAACAATAATAAGAAACACAGTATATTGGTTTCCTGAGACAATTTCCAAAGGTCCAAACTCAGATGCTTTAATATAAATATTTTTCCGTTTTCATCTCATTTTTACAAGTTTAGTTGATAATCTGATGAGGTTGAATAAGCCATGAAGTCAGTTTTGAAGATTATTTCGTACACAATTTCTCAAAAAATTACCGATATTGTTAGACAATAACTACTCTTTCATTCACACAACTCGTCATTATCGTCATACAGTCAGAATTCATATACTTTAAACCACAGTTGTTGATGAAAAATACTATAGCGTTCCCCCAACCCCTGAGACGGGGATAACTTCGCAAAGCGTGGCGAGATGCTCGTATTACTCCCACGTTTTTCGCTGCTCTACTACCTTAAGCTATAGTGAATCCGTGGAAATTTCGCAATATAACAACTGATTCATCACTTTGAGAACTGATTTGGTCAAAAACTTATACCATGATCACTGATATTGCACTACGACAAACTGTTTACTACCATTAGGCATATTATGAGTGAGTCTGTAGAGCCCAAAACTTATGCTTCAGTAGTTAATTACTTGATTTGTTGAATTTTAGTTTGATGACTACCCATTTAACACGTCACTAAATAACCTCTATCTGTTTACAATAGGTAAACATCGTCATGAAAGTATGATCTGAGCTCAATATTAGAGGAGTAATTTTATACTTTTGACATTGTTCGAGCTGGTTATTTTTGTCATAAGCAAATAATTATTTTAGTGGAGAATGAATCAGTTTGATGGCAACTTTAATCATGAACAGATATTAACTAGTAAGACGTAGAAAACCTAAGAGCTCTGAACACAATTAATTAGTAATTCAAGTACTCAACCCATGTAATAGAAATGACGCAACACATATGTCAGAGATATGGAAAATTTTGCCACCAATAAAAAATAATTCATATAAAGTGACGTAACTATAAAAATCAAACGTTGAAAGTAGTGTGATCACATTGATATGATTATGGGCAATAATTTATGCTCGAAACGTCATGAAGTAAATAATACTAGATCACTGTGTGTTATAAATCAAATCAAATATGGAATTAATTTCTACCACAGTGCCCAAGTTTTACACCCATATTAATTGAAGTACTGACCAGATTACCTAAGATGAAGATTGGGTTTGACATTTTTTATCCCAAAATACTGTAGGATTGGTACAAGTGACTGTTTGTTCAGAAATCAAGTGACCCAGCTATGAGACTCTAAACTCATCACTGTTTGTTAGTGACTGACTCACAGCTGGATACTGAGAAACTGTTTGAATGACATGACTAGTAGAATTAACGAAGTCAAGGATGGGAAAAGATGCTCACCGGTGATGCTAAGTTTTGATTGTGGAGTTTTATAAATTGGTTTGGGATGGAAAATTCAGACTGCTGGAATCTATCCCAAGGACGGAACGATGACTTACACACTGACAGACTTGAAGGTCCTGAATTTGGTCTGGTATGGGATCAGAAATTTTCCAATCTGAGTACTCCTAAAGTAGAATGAAACAGTTATCCTGCCCTCTTTAGTTCAATGAATTCCCTAACTGATATGATTTTGTGACTAAACTACCCTGAGATTCATTCTAATGAAGTTAAAATAACGCTGATATTCTAAGATAAGCTTATTTTATTTCATCTCTGTCCTATATGGTACTTAATAAGTTATTAAATAAATGATTGTTGTAAGAAATGTATTTTATCTGGATGTGTCATCATGTTAAGATGTGAGACAGTAAATTACGAAAGGAATTTAAGGTTACAATAATCAAACTAGCTGTATTTTCTGCATGGCAGAGTAATAATGCTCTTAAATGAGTAAGTAAACACAATTCTTGAAAAGGTCAAAATGATAATAACCTGAAGTAAAGTAATGTTAACACCAACAACAATAATAGGAAATTATAGTCAATACCAGTTTCAGAGTATTGTAAAGGTAGGGAATTCTAGTCCGAAATTCTCATATTATTAAAGCACGAAGAGGTTATTTGCTGCCTCTATTTGAATAAAAAGTTCACATTGGATCCACCCATTCGTAATTACATCAACAAAACAGAAGAAACTTTAAGTCTTCCGGCATTTACTAATAATTTATTCACTTGATGTTGTTCAATCAATGTTGGAGATAAGATTTTCTTTGTCTGTGGCAATTTGTTCTCATCAAAACTCGCTTGCAGTTGATCAGACAGATGCCATTAAAATTTAAATATAGACCGTTCTGTGTGGTTTAAAAAAAACTGAAGCAGCAACCTCTTGAACACTTGAATCTTAAGATTGCCTTCATTCTAAAGATAAATTTGAACCAATATGCTTTAATATTACATTGACAGTGTTGCATACGGAAATATAAGATTGTCTGCTGACTGGTACATTACCAAATAAGTGTGACCAAATAATTTTCTGTCCAGTAAACTCATACCTACTGGCTTATTCTTTAGTGTACAATATTATCCAAAACGAACATGTTGAAAAGAATACAAAATGTTCGGTAAACAAACTAGTTTATATTTCTTTCTTAACATGATATCAACTGTTGCTTAAATACGAAAATGCGACTCAGATGAAATAGCAATGATCGACTCGTCAGATATGGAAGTCACTAATACGAAAAACGAAAACTGCAGAGCATGCAAAGTGTTCTTACACTTAAGTATATTAATGTTATTGCCAAAATTACTTGTCGCTTGAGTTACTAGTGGAAAACAGGGCTTCAGTAGCATGTCACCACTTCACTCTCCTCACTACAGTCGTTTCAACTTGACTCCACCACTGCACAAAAGCTTTCATTTACTCCTCACACCATCTCATCTAGGTCATCCTCAGCTCACACGCCCAACTCATCGTTTCCCTTTTGGGTTCCACTCGACGTCTCGGCCTGCAGCGTGATGTCACCAATCGAACTTCTCAGTGTATCCTCAATCTAATCCATCTCCAATTCCTTCTTCTGCATATTTGTTGGGTGATGGCTTCCTGTTTGCTTCGTTTCCAGCCAGAGAGCCAGCCAGCCAGCCAGCCAGCCAGCCAGCCAGAGTGAGTCCCTTGTTGCTTATTCTCTCTCGTAATCCATCTCATCTTCAGTGTCAGTATCGAGCACAGCTGGCTGTTGATGATGAATGTCTGTGACTGTTTGTTTGGAATTCTTTTCGTGACATGCCAAGTATATGAATCATCACATAGAAGCATTGAATTGACTGATATTGGTGTTGAGAATCCGGAACTTGTTCACGCTTTATGCTGAGTCCAGTGGAGTGCAGTGCAGTGCAGTAGATCTCCACACTGATTGTGGCACAAAAACGGTAGTGTTGCAGCCACTGTCTCACAAGGTAGCGCTCCTTCCAACTGGCAGACACCTTTCCCTCCTTCCTTCCTTCCTGCCAAACATTTTGTAGTAGTGGTGTGAGCATGTCCACTGTTGTCGCTGTGTCTCTTTTAAGTGCTTCTGAAAGAATTCCATCTGGTCCTGATACTTTCTCAGATTTCAGCACCTTTATTACATTCACGACATCGGCTTTTGTCCGTGGTCTTGCCTTCACTGCTAGTTATGTGGCTCCACTCTCTTCACATTGAGATGAAGTGGATCTGATTTTTAGTATAATGTTTCCTGGTGTCTGGTGAAATCGAATCCATGTCACTCGCTTTGTGAATATCCTTGTGTGTGTCTGTATACACTGCCTCGCCTCGAATCACCAGATCGTTGAATGCGCAGAAGTCTTCAAACGGTTCTGCATTCTCATTCACCATTTCACCGAGTGCTTCTCGACCCATGATCAATTCTCTTCCTGTGTTGTCCACTCCCAGTTTGGCTGGCATTCATTTCACCCCAGTCATTAGAATGCATTTTGATGTCGCCAACTGGGGTTGAGTCTTGTCCAGTAGTGATTGCAGTTGTCTGTAGAATTCCTCCTTCTTCTCTCCAACTGCATTATTTGCAGGTGCATGGCTTAGTGTAGCGTAGTAGGATTGTGACTCTCCTTCCACTTGAGTGGAATCTTGCTGTCATGATCCTGATGCAGCAGGAGGAGTCTGGTTCCCACTGCATGGGAGAGAGCCTTCGATGCTGTCGGCAGGGGGACATCATGGTAGCCACTCGAAAACTCAGTGTACTGTGCTCGTGGTTGTCGTGTAGTCTGGGTGACAGTATTGGAGTAGATTATTGACTCCTCTTCAGTCGACAGTTTGGAGAGTCCACTTCCATTCCATCTGCCGATTCCTCACAGATTCCCAGTCTAGCACTTCTATCCCATTCCTCCTCATCTCTTTGGCAATCTGTGCAGCCTTGCTAGCCAGCTTCAAACATGGTGTGGGTATTCCATTTCCCCATCCTTACTTTAGCTTTCATCGAGAGAGAGCGAGAGAGCTAGAGAGAGAGAGAGAGAGAATTCGCATCGGCCAATTGGTTTGTCGAATGCTTTCAGCAACTAGCGTCATTTCGTCTCCCCGATTCCAGTGAGGAATAAGTTTATTTTTATTTTTTGTGTTTTCTTTTTGCTTTGAAGTTTTTTAAGTGATTGGCTTGGTTTTGTGGAGTAGAATTGTTAGGCGTATGCTCAACTCTTCTTCTTTATCCGTGTTGGGGACCGGATAGTAACTCTTCAATGAGCTGTGTAGACGAGGTTAGTTATGTATAAGGATGAATTTACATTTGTTAAAGCTGATAAACTTACAGGAATAACTTTGAATGAATTCTAACCAGTACTATGTCGTATTGCTGAAAGGATATTATTGAAAAATTGTCTCAAATTTCACTGTTATTGTATTTAACATCAGCTTCATTATTTCTGCATCAATGACAACTCTCTGGATTCATTCAATTAATTATTGTTATTACCATCACTATCACCATAATTACTACCACTCATCTATACTCCATTTCTGCAAATCAATGGAAAATTCGTTAATACCATTCAGCCCCATGTACCTACTCAAATGACACATATCTGCCTCATATATTCCATTGTACTTATAAAACTACGGAATGACTATAATGTCAGTTGTGACCTTTTTGTCTGATATTTACAATCAAAGAGAATATGAATGGTAGAACACACACATACATACCAGCACACATACACGCGTATTCACACGACATGGGACATCAGACTGAATGATTGGTTATCATATATTAGAAAGACAATGACTTACACAAATACAATCTATATCTTTACTAAGAGGATTGGACAAGAAGACTGAATACACGTCTTTTGATTTATTTGTTTCCTATAAATCACTAATCACGTAATAACATCCTTTCATTCCAGAGAAATATGCTAGCATATTGAAATGTGGCTGAAAACAGAAGGCTGAAAGTGCTTAAAATACTCTCTTGTATATTTTTTGAGAATTTTACTACAGGAACTTAGTCGTATATTTATGGACAGCCAAACACAATTCTATCTATCGTCTGAAGTCATAAAAATGGTGGCTTTGTGTTCCATGTATGTGTTGTTTCCTTATCTATTTCGTGTAAAATTCCCAGTGGTTAGTTGTGGTAGCAATAAACGTCAGTGTTTGTACTTCATTACAATTGAAGTATGCAGCCACTAGTTTTGATATGTTTATTAACTTGGAGAGACAATTCACGTTAACTTGATTCTCAATAATCCACTGCCATAGTGTTTCTAATCAGATAATTATGTGAATTCAAACAGACCAGGTTACTTGGTAGATATTGTGTCATCAAATTACTAAGTGAATGTTAGGCTTCAACTAAAACTGACTATCCTTCAACTGATGTGACCAAACACTTGTATGAAATGTCACTGCGAAATCTAGTATTTAATGGTATAACTTAAATCCCTGACAGAATAATATTTGAAGTTAGATGATTGAAGATGATCAGAAGAGAAGTTTGTCTGACCTAGGAGTTTAGTGTTTCTGAGTAACCAACACAACATATCTAAGAACCTAAACAAACATCAGCTCCCTCAGACTATCAGAACGTCCCAGTAGCCTGTTAGTGTATGTAATCCAGTCCTGTGAGTGGTCAGTTCTGACTTGAATAAATCAAAGTTTCCTTTTCCTACTTCAACAATGATTGTTGAGGAGGGCCTTTTGACGCAGTGTCAGTCTTTTCAAGGTTAAAGATGCATATTGCTAATAAGTTTCAAAGATCATGAAATTTTATTCCAAGATTTCATGCTGATTATCTTTAACTAGCTGATACAACAGAAAGTCAAGAACAGTGCAAGTCTATAATCTCCTACTTGTTTTTTCATACTTCATTGTTTGAAGGTTATCGTCAACAGACTCAACTTTTCCGCTCACTTTGTATCTTCGTTAAAATATAGTGAATTTGACGTATGTTATGGAGAAGTCAACCTAACAACTACTGACATTTCTATGTAGTATTCATCACGGACTGACATCAGTTCGGGTGTCATTGCCAGTGCGTGATAAATACAACTTTGAAATCTATCAATCCCGCAACCCAAGGAGCTGAACTAATGAGATGGAGAAGCCTAATTGGTTATTCCATTGGTTGCTGTGGTGTCCTCGATAGTCACTATGCTGCCGACATCTTATTTAGATACTGGCTATAAAAATGATGTAAGAAAACTGCTAACGAAAGGTGTGTTAACACCTCAGCTCGTATTCAATTCAGTAGGCGACTCATTTTATTTTTTATTATTGGTCCCTTGGGTTCCTAGTGGAACATAGGGCTTCACTAGCACGCCTCCAGTGACCTCTGTTCTCTGAGATCTTTTGAACCTGGTCCCATGACAGCCCAGAAGCTCTCATTTCCTCCTCGCACGACCTCCTCCATGTCACCCTCATCTCGGACGTCCAACTCGTCGCTTCCCATGGGGATTCCACTCGAGCAACTGGCCTGACGCGTGATGTCCTCAGTCGGCCTTCTCAGTGCATGGCCAATCCATCTCCACTTCTTCCTGCATATTTGTTGCGTGATAGGTTCTTGGTTGGTTCGTTCCCAGAGTTCCTTGTTGCTTATTCTTTCTGGCCATCTGATCTTCAGTATCGAGCCAGCGTAAGCAGTTGTTGATGAATGTCTGTAGTTTATTGGAAATGCCTTTCGTGACGCGCCAAGTCTCTGAGCCATACAGAAGCACTGACTTGACTGGGTTGGTGTTGAAAATCCGTATCTTGTTCCGCATGCTGAGTGCAGAAGATCTCCACACTGGTTTCAGGCTAATGAACGCCTGTCTTGCTTTTCCGATTCTGACTTTGACGTCCTCGTCCGTCCCGCCTGTAGTTGAAACAGTGCTTCCTAGATAAGTGAAGGAGGTTACTTCCTTCAAGTTTCTCCCGTTGACGGTGATTGGAGTTTGTTGTTGTTGCTGATGGTGGTGGTGCGGTATCTTCATCACTTCTGTCTTCTCTATATTCACCTGAAGTCCCGTCTTAGCTGCCTCTTCTATCAACTTGTTAGTTTTTGCCTGCAGATCTTCAAGTTTATGTGACATTAGGCATAAGTCATCGGCGAAATCCAAGTCTTCTAGGTTCTTTTCCGTCGTCCAGCGTATCCCCCTCTTCTCGCTGCCCACTGTTTGCTGCATGATCCAGTCCACCACAATAAGGAATATCATAGGGGATAGTAGGCAACCTTGTTTCACTCCTGTCTTCACTTCAAAGGCATCACTGAGCTTCCCATTGTGGATTACTTGGCATGTGGCATCTTCATATAGTTGTTGAATGGGGCTGATAAAAGTTTGCGGTATTACGTAGCATTGAAGCAGTTTCCAAATTACTTCTCGGTCGACACTGTCAAAGGCCTTTTCAAAGTCGATGAAGTTGAGGTAGAGAGCTGATTGCCATTCTATGCTCTGTTCTATGATGATGCGAAGCGTTGCAATTCGGTCTGCACATGATTTGTACTTCCTGAATCCATCCATCCTGTTCCGGTCGTAGTTTTGAATCCAGTGCGTCTTTAAGCCTCTCCAGGATGATGCGGCTTAATATTTTACTTGGGGTGGACAGGAGAGTGATTCCGCGCCAGTTCTTGCAAGCACTGAGGTCTCCCTTCGTTGGCAGTTTGACAAGGTAACCCTTCTTCCAATCGTCAGGTACCTTCTCTTCCCTCCACACCTTCTGCAATAGTGGTGTGAGCATGTCCGCTGTTGTCTCTGCATCTGTTCTCAGTGCTTCTGGCGGTATTCCATCTGGTCCTGCTGCTTTCCCGCATTTCAGTAGCTTTATGGCGTTCAGGACTTCCATTTTCGTTGGGGGATTAATGTTCACTTGTAATTCAGCGGCTGTAGGTGGTATTTCTGGACGAAGTGCAGGTGGTGGTCGATTCAAGAGCTTCTTGAAGTGGTCGGCCCATCGTTTCCTCTGTTTCTCTTCTTTTGTAATTAAATTTCCTTCTTCATCTTTTATTGGTTTCATCTGTGTTGATCTCTTCCCTCCCAGATAGCAACCTGGTTATTTGATACAATGTTGTCACGTCTCTCTTACCTGCAGCCTGTTCTGCTTCACTTGCCAGTGTTTCGTAGAAGTGTCTTTTGTCTTTGCGTGTACTCTTCTTCACTTCTTTATCCAGTGTTTTATACATTGTGCTCAGTTCCTCTTGTCGTTGAGCATCCTTGCACTGGTTTATCTTCTGCTTCACCATCCTCCTCTCCTCTATCAGCTTCCAGGTATCCGTCGAGATCCATTCCACTTTTGTCTTCTTTCTTCTTCCTTCCTAATACGGCTGTGCAGGTTTCTTTCCACATAGCTTTCAAAGAGTTCCAGTGTTCTTCCACACAGGTTTCTTCAAGGATGTTCCTCGATATCTCCCATTTTGTCTTGATGGCTGCCTTGAAGATCTCCTTTGTAGTTTCATCCTTCAGTTTCCGAGTGTTGTACTTGAATTGAGGTCTATCACCAGCTTCCTTGAAGGCTTTTAACTTGATTTCGAAGGTTTCCTTGCACTAGATAGTGGTCTGAACCTACATCTGCTCCTCTTCTTGACCTTGTGTTAAGTAGACTGCGTCTCCATTTTCTTGAGATTGAGATAAAGTCGATTTGATTTTTAGTGTGTCCTTCTGGTGAAATCCATGTCGCTTTGTGGATATCCTTGTGCCTGAACACACTGCCTCCAATCACCAAATCGTTGAATGCACAGAATTCTGCAAACAATTCTCCATTCTCATTCATTTCACCTAGCGCCTCTCGACCCATGGTTAGTTCTCTTCCCGTGTTGTCCCCTCCCAGTTTGGCATTCATGTCGCCTATTAGAATTTTGATATCGCTAACTAATGTCTTGTCCAGTGTTGATTGAAGTTGTCTGTAGAATTCCTCCTTTTTCTCTTGCTCTGCATTATTTGTAGGTGCATAACATTGTATGATTGTGACCTTTCTTCCTTTTGAGTTGAATCTTGCTGTCATGATCCTGGAGGAGATTGGTTCCCACTGCATGAGAGCCTTCGATGCTCTTGAGGACATCATGATAGCCACTCCACAACTCAGTGTGCTCGTGGTTGGCGTCTGGGTGACCGGAGTAGATTATTGATTCTCCAGTTGACAGTTTGGAGAGTCCACTCCCATTCCATCTGCTTTCGCAAATCCCAAGCACTTCGATGTTATACCTTCTCATCTCCCTTGCAATCTGGGCTGCCTTACTGGGTTCAAACATCGTACGGACATTCCATGTCCCCACGTTTACTTTCGCTTTCATCGAGAGAGAGAAGACACATCGGCCAATTGGCTTCCCGAAGGCTTTCACCAACTGACGTCATTTCGCCTCTCCGATTCCAGCGGGGAATAAGTTTGTTTTCATTTTTTATATTTTGTTTGTGCTTTGAAGTTTCTTTAGCGGTTAGATTTGTTTTACGGGGTAGGGTTGCTAGCCCTATGCCCAACCTTGCCTCTTTACCCGGGCTTAGGACCGGCTAGTAACTAGTAAACTAGTTAACCAGGCGAGGTTATAGGCGACTCATAAGCGGGGGAAACAATAGGTAAAAGCCGCGATTTTCTAGTGACTTCAAATATCAGCCCAGGAAATTCTGAAATAACGAGTTAAGCGTCTGAATTTTGGCCATCTAGGCAGCTTAATTACGAAATAAAAATGTTAATTGGTAACTTCAGTAATTGCTTCAGTGAACTTAACTGCCTTGTTCTACACCAGTGACCTTAAATGTCACCTTAAGAATGGCCAAAATGACCAATTAAGTTATTTAGTTTATGGAGAAAACTAACTTTTGGGTAAAGATTTAGAAGTTTGTTTGCTTATTTCAGTAATTGTTAGGATGGGCTTTAGAAGAGTGACTTTAAAAACCAACATGACGTGTGTCGGAATAACCAATCAGATTTCGGTATTTCTGTTGGGAATCTACTTTTTCATAAAATAAAGGAATGTAGTTGGATCGCTTGGGAGATACTAGTGTTGAAGTGAAGTCACTTTCCTCGAGCGTAAACATTATCTTCAACAGAGAGTAGAATTTCAAATACGATAACACAACCATCCATCATCCTCATTCGACATCCGGAGTAAGTGATATAATTATTTATCTGTGGACATTTATATAAGTCTGTTCCTCGTTATTAAACTATTACTTCACATATACTCTTCTCTGATTCATTAACGTTTGCATTTTTAATTTCAAATATTCGACAGCTTTCTGAGCACAAATGATCCAGATAAACAAAACAAACCATTCACAAAACAGCTGTTCAATTCCTAAAATTCAAACCAACCAGTTTCATTCATCCAAAAGAACACAAAATCAAAATTATCGTCATCCAGGAAAGACTAATTTGCATTACAGTGGTCGTTTTCGTCAAAAGTGTTGAAGATTTCTGCCAGGTGTGCCAAGTTCTGCCAAGTTCTAAAAAAGAATCAAGATGACCACGACAATTCTTATCATGTACATCCATAGAGAAGAAAGAAATAGGCTATTGGTTACATTCAAACTAGTTCGGACTGTATTAAATGGATGAAATAAAGTTGTTGGATTGATGGTGCTGCGTTCTCTGAGCAAGATGGTTTAGTCGTCGAGTTTTCATTGCCATCTAGCTCAGAGAACATAACATCATCAAACTGATCTTTCTGAGCTACACGTTTTCCCATTATTTCGAAGTGGATATTTTTACTTTCAAACTAACTTTCACTCTACCAGTATAAAATGTGATACGGATGCAGTTTATTTCATGGATAAAAATTCATGAATGGATGCCAAAGTGGAGGTTGCTACTCAGTTTTCTTCGGTGGAAGTGAGTTTGAAGTGTAATCAGGCTTGCCTGTTCATGGCGTTCGTGGTGATATGTCATCCTCAAACTGCTAAGCAATGCATGCGATTTGGAAATGCCTTATTCCTTATACTAATGATTTGTAATTTTTTCCATTGTTACCAGTAAGGTATTGGGTGAAGGGAATATTGGTTGGAAGTTCACTTTTGCAAGCCAATGTCAACAACGCCAAAACAGAATGTAAATTTTATTAGTAGAGACTTATTCTGTAACGATACATGTGAAATTCCTTCAAAGGAGGCCTCTAAATCTGTCTAAATTTTGATGTATCTGGGTGATATAGGAGGAGCATGTGTCAGACACAAAAATCTGTGGACCAAAGATTGTAAAGTGAAGGGAAGTGAAACTCTTCTAGCTGCAAATTACTTGTAACTTGTATGGTCCATGTGGAAAACGTTTCCGATTGAAGAGTTTTCTTTAATGTCCACCATTCAACATATTTTCTGCCAGAATTACCTAGTCGAAGATTTCACGAAGTAATAAAACACACCAGTGAAACTTATAAGTAACTGGAAATAACCTACGCCAGTCTCTGGGTTTCACCAGCAGATAAGAGTGATTGGATCGTTCAAAGTTATCCCACATGTTGAAAGTTGAGTTCGTCAATTGGTGTACAACCGATAAACAGTTAGCCAACTGTTGAAACAATTTGTTGCAATTTCATCAGTCTAAATCAATTGTGTTGATCTAAGTGAGTTCGACATTTCAGACCACCCCAATCTATCTAACAAACCTTTAGATTGGTGCGAATCGTTCCAACTTACTATTTTTGTTTTTTCGATATGATTCTACACTGGGTAACAATCCTCAGAAGTTGTAATCTTGATTTCGATTAAGGTTGTGACTTTGGGGGTTGACTGCAAACAAAATGTTTGTCGTAGATATCTGAAAAGTCCTTCTTCTCCTACCACAAATGTGGATGCGTTACATTTTACAAGACCTTGGACAACAATCTACTGCACTCACTTTCTCCAGGAACTTATTCTGTTTCATGTAAAAAGGAAGTTTACATACAGTTATATTCTTCTAAAGTACTGACTTTCTATGGTCATATCATACCTCGATTATTTCTTCTCATTTCCAGAGATTCCTCGATCGAATTGAAACGTTTCTTCATGATGGAAAGAAGATGAATATCAGTGATAGAGGTAGTTGGATAAGCATTTAAAATATTCAAGTAGGAAGAAACTGAAGGCTCTGCTGTAGTATATTTGGTTCTTTCGTGACAATTTCATGTCAATGATCACACCTTGTGATACTGACTAGGAATTGGTTTCAACGGAAACCCTGTTGACACCACGTTTTGGGAAGTTGAAAAACCGACCAGATGTGTGTAACGCCAAATTGATGCAACCAATTTGTAAATAACTTGCAAACTGATCATTGTAATTTGAGTTTGCTGGTTAGGGAAAGTCAGCTAGCCAGATTCAAATTTGTTTGAACAGTTCGGATATGAAAGCTGGATTTGTTCACACATCCCCTGATGAGTTTGAAAGTGAACGAGCGAAACGACCGCCCGATGATTCGGTCACTCTGAAATGGTCAGCGAAATCTATGGAATAGTGTTGGTGGTTTCAACTACTCATTTTCTTTTTTACTAAATCTATTCTGATTTGTTTCCAGTGTGTGTATCGCTTCTGAATTCGAAGTAATTCGTACATTTCTTTGGTGATTCTTAACCGGCACACCTGTTTGAGATCTTAAATAATGACTGGATAGCATGCAGTTTTGTTACTTAAATAAACTGACGTCATAATTTGGAAGAAGATTGAAAATAATCATCCAAGTGCAAACAGGAAAACTGGAAAATCATCATGTTTATCTGTCGGTTTGAGGTTTCATTGTTTTAGTTTTTTGAAAGTGTTGAAGCATTGAATAAGTTGTTCTTAATGCATGGAAGTAAATCAACGGATAAACTTGTTACCACAACCTAGTTAGCACGGTTTTCATTGAATAAATTTACAAATTAAATTGAAATCAAAGAAGACTTAAAACTGATGAATTTTAAATAGCCTTCAGTATGCGGAGTGAAGGTCAAGAAGACAGAGGTTATGAAGATACCCAACCAACACCACCACCACCAACAACAACAACAAGCTCCAATCAACATCAACGGGAGAAACTCAAAGGAAGTAACCTCCTTCACCTATCTAGACAGCACTGTCTCAACTACAGGCGGCACTGACGAGGACGTCAAAGCAACCAGGATCGAAAAAGCAAGACAGGCGCTGATTAACCTGAAACCAGTGTGGAGATCTTCTGCACTGTACTCAGCATGTGGAACAAGATCCCGATTTTAAACACCAACGTCAAGTCAGTACTTCTATGTGATGGTTGAGAGACTTGGCGCGTTACGAAAGGGATTTCCAACAAACTACAGACATTCATCAACAACTGCCTACGCTGGCTCACTACTGAAGATCAGATGGACTGCCAGAAAGAATAAGCAACAAGGAACTCTGTCCGGGCAACAAACCAACGAAGCAAGAAGCTATCCCTGAACGAATATGCACTGGAAGGAAGTGGAGATGGATTGGATTGGATTTGGCATGCACTGAGAAAGCCGACTGGGGACATCACGCGTCAGGCCAGACACTCGAGTGAAAGCCAGATGGGAAGCGACGAGTTGGTCGTCTGAGGTGAGGGTGACATGGAGGAGATGAGAGTTTGTGGGTTGTCGTGGAGCCAGGTTCGAAAGATTTCAGAGAACAGAGTTCACTGGCGACGTGCTGCTGAAGTCCTATGTTCCATAAGGAACGCAATGGAAAAATAATAATGATAAAATACAGTAAACGGACGCTTCACATCTAATGTTTTTCAGCCAACTAGAGGGATTTGGTTGATGGATTCTGACGAATTCTGCTTCGTTGTTCATAATCCAATCTGCCGAAAGTGGACAAATAAATGAGGTTTTCCAAAATGTCCAGATGGTTTCTAGCAGATGTAACTGAGACCTGAATGTCCGGCTAAAACTTTTGTCAAACAATGAATATGACGAATATACTGATTCTGTCTTTCAGTCAGTAGAGAGTGATAATTGATTGTTTACCAAAGATTATCAATATTTAGTTGAATGTTATTCAGCACTTCCTTAATGATCTGAATTCAAGTGGGATAAGAAAATTTGCATCATCAAGCTTATAGGTGTAAAGATATTGATCAAGATATTTCCTGATTCAGCTATTAATTTGAAAAAATTCAGTATGTGAAAAACTATCACATGGACATTAAATGACACGTTCTGATAGGAAACGTTAGTCTAGCAAAGTTAACTAGTTCACCAGTTACTAACCGGTCCCCAGCACGGATAAAGAAGAAAAGTTGAGCATACGCCTAACAATTCTACTCCACAAAACCAAGCCAATCACTTAAAAAACTTCAAAGCAAAAAGAAAACACAAAAAATAAAAATAAACTTATTCCTCACTGGAATCGGGGAGACGAAATGACGCTAGTTGCTGAAAGCATTCGACAAACCAATTGGCCGATGCGAATTCTCTCTCTCTCTCTCTCTAGCTCTCTCGCTCTCTCTCGATGAAAGCTAAAGTAAGGATGGGGAAATGGAATACCCACACCATGTTTGAAGCTGGCTAGCAAGGCTGCACAGATTGCCAAAGAGATGAGGAGGAATGGGATAGAAGTGCTAGACTGGGAATCTGTGAGGAATCGGCAGATGGAATGGAAGTGGACTCTCCAAACTGTCGACTGAAGAGGAGTCAATAATCTACTCCAATACTGTCACCCAGACTACACGACAACCACGAGCACAGTACACTGAGTTTTCGAGTGGCTACCATGATGTCCCCCTGCCGACAGCATCGAAGGCTCTCTCCCATGCAGTGGGAACCAGACTCCTCCTGCTGCATCAGGATCATGACAGCAAGATTCCACTCAAGTGGAAGGAGAGTCACAATCCTACTACGCTACACTAAGCCATGCACCTGCAAATAATGCAGTTGGAGAGAAGAAGGAGGAATTCTACAGACAACTGCAATCACTACTGGACAAGACTCAACCCCAGTTGGCGACATCAAAATGCATTCTAATGACTGGGGTGAAATGAATGCCAGCCAAACTGGGAGTGGACAACACAGGAAGAGAATTGATCATGGGTCGAGAAGCACTCGGTGAAATGGTGGATGAGAATGCAGAACCGTTTGAAGACTTCTGCGCATTCAACGATCTGGTGATTCGAGGCGAGGCAGTGTATACAGACACACACAAGGATATTCACAAAGCGAGTGACATGGATTCGATTTCACCAGACACCAGGAAACATTATACTGAAAATCAGATCCACTTCATCTCAATGTGAAGAGAGTGGAGATGGAGACTCAGTCTACTGGACACAAGGTAAGATGAAGGAGAGGAATAGATTTGGGTCCACACCACTCACATTCTAGTACAATGAACATACCATCAAAATCAAGTTGAAAGACCTCACGGAAGCTGGTGATGATTGACCACAGTTCAAGTTCAACGTCCACCCAGAAGAGAAACTGAAGAGAAACTGAACTGCAGAACGAAACTACAAAGGACATCTTCACGTCAGCCAGTCATCAGGAAAACATGGGAGACACTACGCAAGATTGGAGGAGGAACCTGAGTGGAAGAACACTGGAACTCTTTGAAAGGTACGTGGAATTAAACGTGCATAACCGTGTTAGGAAGGAAGAAGGAGTATGACAAGTCAAGGTGTGGATATCGACGGACACATGGAGGTTGATGGGAGAGGGAGAGGAAGATGGTGATGGTGAAACAGAATGTGGACCATTGCAGTGCAGTGAAGAGCAGTGCAATGTAGTGAAGGGATGAACAGCGAAAAGAGGAACTGAGTACAAAGCATTAAACACAGGACTAAGAAGTGAAGAAGAGTGCGCACAAAGATAAAAGATACTTCTACGACACACTGGCAAATGAAGCAGAACAGGCTGCTGGTAGGAGAGACAGAGACCTGACAACATTATTTGTATCAAATAACCAGGTTACTGTCTATCTGGGAAGAGATCAACACAGATGAGACCAATGAAAGATAGTGAAGGAAACCTAGTTATCAAAGAGGCGAAACAAGTGAAACGATGGGCTGACCACTTGAATCAACCATCACCACCAGCACCACCACCTGCATCTCGTCCAGAAATACGACCAACAGCCCAGCCACATAACTAGCAGTGAAGGCAAGACCACGGACAAAAGCCGATGTCGTGAATGTAATAAAGGTGCTGAAATCTGAGAAAGTATCAGGACCAGATGGAATTCTTTCAGAAGCACTTAAAAGAGACACAGCGACAACAGTGGACATGCTCACACCACTACTACAAAATGTTTGGCAGGAAGGAAGGAAGGAGGGAAAGGTGTCTGCCAGTTGGAAGGAGCGCTACCTTGTGAGACAGTGGCTGCAACACTACCGTTTTTGTGCCACAATCAGTGTGGAGATCTACTGCACTGCACTGCACTCCACTGGACTCAGCATAAAGCGTGAACAAGTTCCGGATTCTCAACACCAATATCAGTCAATTCAATGCTTCTATGTGATGATTCATATACTTGGCATGTCACGAAAAGAATTCCAAACAAACAGTCACAGACATTCATCATCAACAGCCAGCTGTGCTCGATACTGACACTGAAGATGAGATGGATTACGAGAGAGAATAAGCAACAAGGGACTCACTCTGGCTGGCTGGCTGGCTGGCTGGCTGGCTGGCTCTCTGGCTGGAAACGAAGCAAACAGGAAGCCATCACCCAACAAATATGCAGAAGAAGGAATTGGAGATGGATTAGATTGAGGATACACTGAGAAGTTCGATTGGTGACATCACGCTGCAGGCCGAGACGTCGAGTGGAACTCAAAAGGGAAACGATGAGTTGGGCGTGTGAGCTGAGGATGACCTAGATGAGATGGTGTGAGGAGTAAATGAAAGCTTTTGTGCAGTGGTGGAGTCAAGTTGAAACGACTGTAGTGAGGAGAGTGAAGTGGTGACATGCTACTGCAGCACCCTGGATTTCTCTGCTAACCACTGTTCATCAATAATTTATAAGTGAAACACAGGCAACATCAAAGTATCAAGCAGGAGCCCATCTGTCAACAGAGACTGATCAATTTGGTCCAGTCAAGGATGGGATAATACAAGCAACAATATTTTATAATGTTTGTTCTTTGTTTACTGGCTTACCGCCGAGGAGGATAACTGGAATCATATGCTAACATTTCAAACTGTTCCTATACCAGAACAGTTTCTTTTTTGCACTAAGGACACTCAGTTTGAATTCATGAACTAAATGTATTGGTAAACTAATCAAAAGACTGTGGGTTCACCATTAAACCGAGCCTGATGCAACATCTCCATGTCTTACTTTGAAAAAATGCAACTGAAATCGAGAATCTAGAGGGCTGTATAATATCGTAGGTGTGGTAACAAAGCATTTGTTATTTGCCGTAACAGGAATCTTGAAACTCAGATGTTTGAAATACCTGCTGATGAATTGCATACAGACAATAGGTTTACCATGAACTGTCAACACCACAAGCAGCTCAACTTACTGGACGTAATTCTGTATAAGATGAAGAAACGATGTCACAACAGAAAAAAATCTGGAGGAAAAAACCAGTGACTATTCGAGCTACCATAGCTTTACTTTTTCAGTTACAAATGGAATCTGGTGAAGACAATTTACATCCGATTAAGATTGGCATTTATATTTAGAAGATAAGGTTTAGGAAGAATTCAGGATCATTGAAAAACATCCTAAGTAGAATAGATATCCCGGGGAGTTCATCATGAAACACGAAAAACTACAGAAAATGAAATCAAAACTGACTTACACTAACCTTGCACACGAAGGGAAGTGTCCGCATGAATCTAGTAAAGGATCGGAGCAGTATTAAAAAGTACTTTACCTGAAATTACTTTCTTCGCATTTTTATCATACAAATTGTTCGTCAAATCAATGTAAATTGAATAAGTAATCTGTTCATGTCATCGACAGTTGAATTTACAAATATACATGCAATAACATGGTCAAGTACCTAGAATAGTCAATAGATTTTCTTATCATGTCTTGAAAAGTGTACGCACCCTCACCAAACACAATGAATGCACGATAGTATAGTTGATGTCAATCAAAATTTACAAACCCCTTTTAAATTTTGAGGGGGTTGTGGAGATTTGGAAATATTTCAAGTTGTTATTCATCGAAGACTGACATCAGTTGGAGGAACAAAGAAAACCTGGGAGCACTAGACAGCTGTTTCGTCCTAGTATGGGACTCCTCAGTGCTCGTTGGTGACTAGCTTCGAGAAGTATTCCCGAAGTTCCAATGACAAGTCGTGACCGGTGGAGTCAAGCCTGATGGCTGTGAGGACAAATACTCAACGATGACATTGGGTGGCGGTTTGCGCTATATCGTGAGCTAACAGAAGTTGGAAATATGGAGCATCGGATTCTGACCCAGTGGCTCAATGGTAACGCGCTGGTCGCGGAACCTGAAGGTCGCGGGTTCGATCCCTGCTGGTGGGGTCGTGGGTGCGCACTGCTGAGGAGTCCCATACTAGGACGAAACAGCTGTCCAGTGCTCCCAGGTTTCCTTTGTTCCTCCAACTGATGTCAGTCTTCGATGAATAACAACTTGAAACCCCCTTTTATTTAGTATGATCAACTTCATATTACCCTGTTAACTGTGTTTCAAGCTTGTTGCGCAATCATCATTTTATTTTATTTCTTATTCCTAATGATTTTTAAGCCCTGATTTAAATTAATTCTAAGGCTTTTCATCATGCAAGTTTGGTTACGTGATAACTTATTGATAAGTAACACCACCCACTGTTACCTACCCCTTCGTTTCATAATTCCTTCCTGACTACACCATTTCTCACTGTGATATATATATATATATATATATATATATATATATGCACTGGTTTTGATTCTTTGCTGTTATCTTGTCTGTATAATCCCTTTATCTGTTGATGTACTTTAAAACCTAAAACAGGTGAAGTATGTCATATCATAATTTGTGATTTTAAATTGTCTGCAGGTGATGAGAAGTCGTGAAAAAAAATCCACGCACTTTATTTGGTAATTGCATTTGTATATTGGTTCGTCTCGCTGTTGTAAGTTTATCGCTTTAGTGTTGTACTTAGCATAATGGTCAGATTGTACACTTGCTTCATTGACTTGAGCTAGAAATTAGGATTTGAGTGCTACTTTACCACTCATTAACTGATTTAGGTTCAGAATATATTCTTACAGGGGATCAGTTACTCCCTAAACAACTTGTCAGCCTAAAGTTTTTCTCTTCGGCTCTATTTTATGAACATTTGAAGTTCCAGCGGAAAGCGAACTTCCCTGATGTTATACATACAGCTGACTGATCAGTACCAATAAGTCAGGAAGCATCTCTTGACAAACTTTAAATATTTAGTGTAGTGTTACGCTTTGATCACCTTTGCATACTATGAAAATTACAGCTGACCTAAAACATCGGTATTTTTTTACTTAGACAACATCAAAGCTTTCTATGGTTGTTCTCTTCAACCTCTGTAAGCGAAAATAAGTGTATCTGTATTGTTTGGTAAGTTTATTTATGAATACACTTATACCAGCTGGTTAATTGATTATCCAGGGAAACAATATTTTTCAACAGAATCTTACAAACTGATGAATTTATTTCACGTCTAGGCAATTAGAATCACGTGATAACAAGGTCATTGTATAAAAAACAACGATGAAAATCTTAAAATCAAGGCGATAAACCTGGAGAAACTGAAGACTGGAATTAAATACATGGGTAATAAAACTAACGTGGTGAAGAGGGTTAAGTGATTGAAACACTGATAGTTGACCAATGCCAACTAGCCGAAGCAAGGAAGCATGCTGTGACATGAATTATATATCAAGAGGTGGGGTAAACAAAATGAATAACATTGTAAAGAGTTTATCCAATCACATAAGAGAAGGGTAATTATGTTGGATGGTTGGAGGCAACCAGTAGAAAGCTCTAGACCTAACCTTTGTTCTTGCTGGCATCTGTCAGCAAGGTCTATCTGCAACCTCAAGAGAACTGATTTCCTCCGTGAGTTTTGAACCCAAGTCACTCAGTGCTGTAGTCACTGATGTTACTACTGAGCTATTTGAACTGCGACTGACCTCCTTTGGGACTGAATTGACTAAATTTATTAGCTACTGGAGACAAACCAATTCTATGTTGTCTAGATTAAGGATAATTGGGTATTTAGTAAGTGAAACAATCAGAAGGACGCGTCAATTCGGATCTAGACTGACTACAAATTAGGAATCATGCTCTCAGTAAAACATGACCTTTCAAAAGTTCTTTTTAAATTTTCATCAAACTTCATACAGTATTCAAGTCTAGGTAACCAAATTTGCACATTACTTATAATGTTTGTCACCAACGTACTTAAGTCAATGTTAGTGTAGTGAGGGCTACTTATAAAAATACATATAACTAGACTATGTATTAGTGTCCAAAGTTATAAAGATTGACAGGTGAGGAGTTGGGAGAAAAGAATACTCAATACTGGATAGAAACGAGTGCGTGAATTTAGTGTGAACTGAGGTGTAGAATGAGACTGTTTGCAAAGGGGAATCGAATTGTACTGTTTAGTATTTTTATCGTTATCGCCTTTATTTACTCGGTAAACAATATGCACCACTCCGCTGAACTATTTTTCACAAGTGACTTTAAAGGCCATTCAAGCAACAACTAGAATGGCCAATTAGATTTTTCTATTTTATGAAAATTTATCTTTAGAGTCGAAATGGAGAAACCCAACTAGTTATTTCAATGGTTGCTAGGGGACCATTTAAAGTAGCTCCATTTTTCAGGTGACTTTAAAGGCCACCCTAGCACCTACTGAAATGATAGATCAAGTTTCTTCATTTTGACTAGAAAGGCGGATTTCATAAAATAGAAAAGTTTACTTGGTCATCACAGTTGTTGCTTGGGTGGCGTTTAAAATCACTCTATTTTTCTCACTTGTATTGCATTCTGAATAGAAAATAAGTATTTTCATTAACTCGCATAAGTTGGACTGTAAGTTAGTATGATCTTCCTCGTACTCATTGGTTGGAATGACTACATTTTTTGACTGCTCAAATGCTTCAGCAATAGAAAAATGAACGAATAATACTCATTTTAAGGGTTTCTCTTAACTGATAGCTTGCGAATCAGGAAACTGTTGTTGTACGCCGACAACAATACATGACGATAGATGCTGATCATTGAAATATGTGCCTATACTACTGAGAGAAGACATAGAAGTAAGATTGAGAAGGCGAGATTTATTACTCCAGGAAAAGGCAAAAATCAACTGAAAATATAATTCTTTTGCTGATCTGATAATCAACAAGTTTAATACGGAAAAACTGTCTCCTCAGACATTGGTTAATAATGAACTAATAAAATACCAGGATGAACAAAATATCATAAATTGACAAACGCAGTCTGTCCAGTGAATTATTCCCAATAATTTGAGCGTTTTCTTACTGAATGAGATGAAAAATAAGATTTACCATACACAGAGAGACATCTGTCAATGATGTTTCACTCATCTACGTGACTAGCAGTGGAGTCAAAGACGCGCGTTTCCCCCTATTCGGTACGTGTCAGTTGGATTTGCCTACACCCCAGTGAGTGATGTTCTTCTTACGTAGTTTCGATGGCCTAATATTTAAATAATCACCACGAAATATTTAGCTCGTCGGATCTACTGTGTAAATGGAAATCAAGATAAAAAAGAGTTAAGCAATAGATCATAGTTCTTTTTAGATCCCCTGGAGCTATTCCAACTGTGTCTATAGGAACTTCTGAACAGGAGATGTAGTATCCAATGTCTCTGAAAACATCATATTCCAGAACAGACAATTAGACTGAAAACCGCAGTTTTTCCAGCTTCATTATTCATACAAATAGTACATAGAAAAGACGACGAAGAATTTTTACCGTATAAAACAAATTTATTGAAGTAGATTAGATATCATAATTTTTTAATTTCCCGTCGTTAATTGAACCGAACTGATAGGCCGACACTGGCTTATGGGTTCCTACACGGATGCCTCGATATTGCTGGTATTTTCAATTTATGATAATATGGGATAGTGACTAGCAGTAGGACTAAACATATGTGCTTCGTCTTTCTACGAACTCATCGGTTTCATGTACCTGTCTTCCAGTGTGTGATATTTGTCCCACTAAGACTCAAACGCAGAGCCAACAGTTTCAAAATTCAGAGCGTTATCAACCAGGCCACTGAGTCGCGATACTCAGTCACTGGAAGGCAGGTACATCCTAGATTCCACCGCTAACAACTATCGATCACCAATATCGAATCTATTGGAATCCTGAAGGTTATTTCACATTCAAAAATTACTGACAGAATGATATCGCTGTCTAGTTTTAAAATATACAAAGGGTAGAAAAAAAAATAAATGAAACAAATATTAAATTACAGACTTGATCCCGACAAAGGTTTATGGCCTGTAAGTCAGTGGATTTGAATTGAGAATAAGTATGCATGTATGTGTTTGTGTGGAAGTGAGGAAGAGAGAGAGAGAAAGAAAGGTTTATGTGTACATCCTGTTTTGCTTTATCACTTTGCAAACTAATTAACTACATCCCGAATACTAGGTAATTTACTATTATCAATATTTGTCCCTTGGGTTCCTAATGGAACATAGGACTTCAGCAGCACGTCGCCAGTGAACTCTGTTCTCTGAAATCTTTCGAACCTGGCTCCACGACAACCCACAAACTCTCATCTCCTCCATGTCACCCTCACCTCAGACGACCAACTCGTCGCTTCCCATCTGGCTTTCACTCGAGTGTCTGGCCTGACGCGTGATGTCCCCAGTCGGCTTTCTCAGTGCATGCCAAATCCAATCCAATCCATCTCCACTTCCTTCCAGTGCATATTCGTTCAGGGATAGCTTCTTGCTTCGTTGGTTTGTTGCCCGGACAGAGTTCCTTGTTGCTTATTCTTTCTGGCAGTCCATCTGATCTTCAGTAGTGAGCCAGCGTAGGCAGTTGTTGATGAATGTCTGTAGTTTGTTGGAAATCCCTTTCGTAACGCGCCAAGTCTCTCAACCATCACATAGAAGTACTGACTTGACGTTGGTGTTTAAAATCGGGATCTTGTTCCACATGCTGAGTACAGTGCAGAAGATCTCCACACTGGTTTCAGGTTAATCAGCGCCTGTCTTGCTTTTTCGATCCTGGTTGCTTTGACGTCCTCGTCAGTGCCGCCTGTAGTTGAGACAGTGCTGTCTAGATAGGTGAAGGAGGTTACTTCCTTTGAGTTTCTCCCGTTGATGTTGATTGGAGCTTGTTGTTGTTGTTGTTGGTGGTGGTGTTGGTTGGGTATCTTCATAACCTCTACCTCTGTCTTCTCTATATTCACTTGAAGTCCCGTCTTCCTTCGCTGCCCTGTCTCTTCTGCCAACTTGTTAGTTTTCCCCTGTAGATCTTCAAGTTTGTGCGACATCAGACACAAGTCATTGGCGAAATCCAAGTCTTCTAGGAACCTTTCTCCGGTCCAGCGTACCCCCTCTAGTCGCCCTTAACGGTTTGTTTCAAGATCCAGTCCAGTCGACCAAAATCAGGAATATTATGAGTGATATTAGACAGCAGCCTTGTTTCACTCTTGTCTCCCCTTCACTTCAAAAGCATCACTGAGCTTCCCAATGTGAATTACTTGGCTGGCATGTGGCGTCTTCATCTAGTTGTTGAATGAGGCTGATAAAGGTTTGTGGTGTTCCGTAGTATTGAAGCAGTTTCCAAATTACTTGTCGGTCGACGCTGTCAAAGGCCTTCTCAAAGTCGGTGAAGTTGAGGTGAGGTAGAGGGTTGACTGCCATTCTATACTCTGTTCTATCATGATGCTAAGTGTATCGTTGCAATTTGGTCGGCACATGATTTGTAATCCTGAATCCAGCCTGCCTGTTCCGGTCCTAGTTTTGAATCCAGTGCATCCTTTAGCCTCTCCACGATGATCATGCTTAATATTTTGCTTGCACTGAGTGGACAAGAGCGTGATTCCGCAGCAGTTCTTGCAAACACTGAGGTCTCCCTTCTTCGGCGGTTTGACAAGGTATGCCTTCATCCAATCAATGGGCAGGTACCTTCCCTTCCTTCCACACCTTCTGCAATAGTGGTGTGGTGTGAGCATGTCCGCTGTTGTCTCTGCGTCTGTTCTTAGTGCTTCTGTCGGGATTCCATGTGGTCCTGCTGCTTTTCCGCATTTCAGTAGCTTTATAGCTTTCAGGACTTCGACTTTTGTTGGAGGATTTATGTTCACTTGTAGTTCTATGGCTGGGCGGCAGGTGGTGAGGATGGTCAATTCAAGAGCTCCTTGAAGTGGTCGGCCCAGCGTTTCCTTCGTTTCTCTTCTTTCCTAATTAAATGTCCTTCATCATCTCTCATTGGTTCCATCTGTGTTGATCTCTTCCCAGATAGACAGTAACCTGGTTATTTGATACAAATAATGTTGTCAGGTCTCTGTCTCTCCTACCAGCAGCCTGTTCTGCTTCACTTGCCAGTGTTTCACAGAAGTGTTTTTTGTCTTTCCGTGCACTCTTCTTCACTTCTTTGTCCAGTGTAATGTTTTATACATTGTACTCAAGTCCTCTTCTCGTTGTTCATCCTTGCACTGGTTAATCTTCTGCTTCACCATCACTACCTCCCTCTTCCTCTTCTATCAGCTTCCATGTGTCCATTGATATCCACTCCTTATCTTCTTTCAAGTTTCTTTCCACATCTCTTTGAGAGAGTTCCAGTGTTCTTTCACACAGGTTTCTTCAGGGATGCTGCTCGACATCTCCCATTTTGTCTTGATGGCTGCTCTGAAGATTTTTTATGTAGTCTCGTCCTTCAGTTTCCGAATGTTGTACTTGAACTGTAGTCTATCACCAGCTTCCTTGAAGGCTTTCAACTTGATTTCGAAGGTGGGTTTCTTGCACCAGATAGTGGTCTAAACCTACATCTGCTCCCCCTCTTGACTTGTGTCAAGTAGACTGCGTCTCCAAATTCTTGAGATTGAGATGAAGTCGATCTGATTTTTAGTTTGTCCTAGTGTCTGGTGAAATCCATGTCGCTTTGTGGATATCCTTGTGCTTGAACACACTGCATCGCCTCCAATCACCAAATAGTTGAATGCACAGAATTCTGCAAACAATTCTCCATTCTCGTTCATCACCCTACCGAGCGCTTCTCCACCCATGGTTAGTTCTCTTCCTGTGTTGTCGCCTCCCAGTACAGCATTCATGTCGCCTCACGCATTAGAATTCTGATATCCCCAACTGAGGTCGTATCCAGTGTTGATTGCAGTTGTCTGTAGAATTCCTCCTTCTTCTCCTGATCTGCATTATTTGTGGGTGCCTAGTGTAGCATTGTATGATTGTGAACTTCCTTCCTTTTGAGTTGAACCTTGCTGTCATAATCCTGGAAGAGATTGGTTCCCATTTCATGAGAGAGAGCCTTCGATGCTGTTGGCAGGGGGACATCATGATAGGCACTCCAATACTCAGTGTGCTCGTGGTTGTCGTCTGGGTGACAATATCGGAGTAGATTATTGACTCCTCTCCAGTTGACAGTTTGGACAGTCCACTCCCATTCCATCTGCTTTCGCGAATTCCAATCACTTCAGTGTGATACCTCTTCATCTCGTTTGCAATCTGGGCTGCCTTGCTGGGTTCAAACATGGTGCAGACATCCCATGTCCCCACGTTTACTTTAGCTTTCATCGAGAGAATACACATCGGCCAATCGGCTTCCCGAGGGCTCTCACCAACTGGCGTCATTTCGCCTCTCTGATTCGAGCGAGAAATAATTTTGCTATTATTTTTTATGTTCGTTTGAGCTTTGAAGTTTCTTTAGCGGTTAGATTTGTTTTACGGGGTAGGGTTGCTAGGTGTATGCCCAACCTTCCCTCTTTACCCGGACTTAGGACGGGCTAGTAACTAGTGAACTAGTTAACCAGGCGAGGTTGAATACTAAGTAATATTTGTCCTAATTATCAACTTCTTGATTATGGATCCCCTGGGGCATATATGAAATTGAGCCAGAACATTTTGGTCTCACAATCTCATTTATCATCTAGATCAAAATTCAATACAGTTTTATACTTTGATTAGCTTCCAACACGTTATATATATATATATATATATATATATATATATATATATATATATATATATATATATATATATATATATATATATATCTTAAATCTCTGCTGGTTATCTGTTGTAAATCCAATCATTGGTGATTTAATGTGTTGTGGTTTTCAGTCATAACTACTGGAAATTCATCAGGAAGTGACATAAGGTAAAAATCATTCTTAACCGAGCAGCAAAACGCATTATAATGCCTAAAATTTACCGTGATTTGTCTGTATCGTTTATGATCTATCAAAACATTGACTCATACTTCCACCGTTCATATTATAATAATTATTTGAACTTATGTTCATAGTGAAAAATAGAGCTTCAGTAGCATGTCACCACTTCACTCTCCTCACTACAGTCGTTTCAACTTGACTCCACCACTGCACAAAAGCTTTCATTTACTCCTCACACCATCTCATCTAGGTCATCCTCAGCTCACACGCCCAACTCATCGTTTCCCTTTTGAGTTCCACTCGACGTCTCGGCCTGCAGCGTGATGTCACCAATCGAACTTCTCAGTGTATCCTCAATCTAATCCATCTCCAATTCCTTCTTCTGCATATTTGTTGGGTGATGGCTTCCTGTTTGCTTCGTTTCCAGCCAGAGAGCCAGCCAGCCAGCCAGCCAGCCAGCCAGAGTGAGTCCCTTGTTGCTTATTCTCTCTCGTAATCCATCTCATCTTCAGTGTCAGTATCGAGCACAGCTGGCTGTTGATGATGAATGTCTGTGACTGTTTGTTTGGAATTCTTTTCGTGACATGCCAAGTATATGAATCATCACATAGAAGCATTGAATTGACTGATATTGGTGTTGAGAATCCGGAACTTGTTCACGCTTTATGCTGAGTCCAGTGGAGTGCAGTGCAGTGCAGTAGATCTCCACACTGATTGTGGCACAAAAACGGTAGTGTTGCAGCCACTGTCTCACAAGGTAGCGCTCCTTCCAACTGGCAGACACCTTTCCCTCCTTCCTTCCTTCCTGCCAAACATTTTGTAGTAGTGGTGTGAGCATGTCCACTGTTGTCGCTGTGTCTCTTTTAAGTGCTTCTGAAAGAATTCCATCTGGTCCTGATACTTTCTCAGATTTCAGCACCTTTATTACATTCACGACATCGGCTTTTGTCCGTGGTCTTGCCTTCACTGCTAGTTATGTGGCTGGGCTGTTGGTCGTATTTCTGGACGAGATGCAGGTGGTGGTGCTGGTGGTGATGGTTGATTCAAGTGGTCAGCCCATCGTTTCACTTGTTTCGCCTCTTTGATAACTAGGTTTCCTTCACTATCTTTCATTGGTCTCATCTGTGTTGATCTCTTCCCAGATAGACAGTAACCTGGTTATTTGATACAAATAATGTTGTCAGGTCTCTGTCTCTCCTACCAGCAGCCTGTTCTGCTTCATTTGCCAGTGTGTCGTAGAAGTATCTTTTATCTTTGTGCGCACTCTTCTTCACTTCTTAGTCCTGTGTTTAATGCTTTGTACTCAGTTCCTCTTTTCGCTGTTCATCCCTTCACTACATTGCACTGCTCTTCACTGCACTGCAATGGTCCACATTCTGTTTCACCATCACCATCTTCCTCTCCCTCTCCCATCAACCTCCATGTGTCCGTCGATATCCACACCTTGACTTGTCATACTCCTTCTTCCTTCCTAACACGGTTATGCACGTTTAATTCCACGTACCTTTCAAAGAGTTCCAGTGTTCTTCCACTCAGGTTCCTCCTCCAATCTTGCGTAGTGTCTCCCATGTTTTCCTGATGACTGGCTGACGTGAAGATGTCCTTTGTAGTTTCGTTCTGCAGTTCAGTTTCTCTTCAGTTTCTCTTCTGGGTGGACGTTGAACTTGAACTGTGGTCAATCATCACCAGCTTCCGTGAGGTCTTTCAACTTGATTTTGATGGTATGTTCATTGTACTAGAATGTGAGTGGTGTGGACCCAAATCTATTCCTCTCCTTCATCTTACCTTGTGTCCAGTAGACTGAGTCTCCATCTCCACTCTCTTCACATTGAGATGAAGTGGATCTGATTTTCAGTATAATGTTTCCTGGTGTCTGGTGAAATCGAATCCATGTCACTCGCTTTGTGAATATCCTTGTGTGTGTCTGTATACACTGCCTCGCCTCGAATCACCAGATCGTTGAATGCGCAGAAGTCTTCAAACGGTTCTGCATTCTCATCCACCATTTCACCGAGTGCTTCTCGACCCATGATCAATTCTCTTCCTGTGTTGTCCACTCCCAGTTTGGCTGGCATTCATTTCACCCCAGTCATTAGAATGCATTTTGATGTCGCCAACTGGGGTTGAGTCTTGTCCAGTAGTGATTGCAGTTGTCTGTAGAATTCCTCCTTCTTCTCTCCAACTGCATTATTTGCAGGTGCATGGCTTAGTGTAGCGTAGTAGGATTGTGACTCTCCTTCCACTTGAGTGGAATCTTGCTGTCATGATCCTGATGCAGCAGGAGGAGTCTGGTTCCCACTGCATGGGAGAGAGCCTTCGATGCTGTCGGCAGGGGGACATCATGGTAGCCACTCGAAAACTCAGTGTACTGTGCTCGTGGTTGTCGTGTAGTCTGGGTGACAGTATTGGAGTAGATTATTGACTCCTCTTCAGTCGACAGTTTGGAGAGTCCACTTCCATTCCATCTGCCGATTCCTCACAGATTCCCAGTCTAGCACTTCTATCCCATTCCTCCTCATCTCTTTGGCAATCTGTGCAGCCTTGCTAGCCAGCTTCAAACATGGTGTGGGTATTCCATTTCCCCATCCTTACTTTAGCTTTCATCGAGAGAGAGCGAGAGAGCTAGAGAGAGAGAGAGAGAGAATTCGCATCGGCCAATTGGTTTGTCGAATGCTTTCAGCAACTAGCGTCATTTCGTCTCCCCGATTCCAGTGAGGAATAAGTTTATTTTTATTTTTTGTGTTTTCTTTTTGCTTTGAAGTTTTTTAAGTGATTGGCTTGGTTTTGTGGAGTAGAATTGTTAGGCGTATGCTCAACTTTTCTTCTTTATCCGTGCTGGCCAGCGGTTAGTAACTAGTGAATTATTTCACTAGGCAAGTTTCTTTTTTCATATATTTCTATTTGAAATGGAATTCATGTGAGAATAGATGGGATAATGCGTAATTGCATATCAGTCTAAATTTCAACTCACATAAATTAAGTGTTACGGGAGGTAAGATAAACGGAATGAGAGAATGTACTGTACATTGTTAAATGTTAAATGATTTGTGCTTTGTGTTAGTCAGTAAATACATGTGATAATGTAACTTTAGGTCGTGGAAATGATGTAACTCTGTCGTACTGGTTCGTTCTACACCATAGCACTTAATATTGCTAACTATCTATTTCATAAGCCTTCAAAATCTCAACTATGTAGTCTCGACTCACTTAAATGCAATAGCATCCTATCACCGTTGTTGTATTTTCCTTCCTGTAGTTGAATCAGGGTCTGTTGATAAACATTTTTTGAGCAAATCATTTTAATAATAATGATAATAATAATAATTCACTTTATTCCAAACAATTTGTAGTACAATTTGGAATTCTCAGCATAATATATATTGCAATAACAACAAAATATAAGTATATACATACCACTTTGCAGCCTTTTGAATTGTTTTTTATATAAGTTATGTGAAGAATATTTAAAACGAGAAAATTTTGCATTGTAAGTTAAATTAGTGAAATGAGATTTTTAATTGTCACAAAGTTGATGTGTGATTTCTATTCTAACACTTTTTTCCTCACAAAATATGCGTGCAAGGTAAGGTACAGTCAAATTCTTATACTTAGCTGTACGAGCATACAGTCTTATGTAGTTTCTCCTTGTCCTCCTTGAGGAGATATATGGAGAGAGCTGTAAATGAAGTGGATGTTCACTGTCAGTTAAAATTTCTGTAGCTAATAGCTTGCAGGAATTTATATGTCTATCAACTACAGTGTGAATCAGTTGAGCCAGAGACACACCACTCACCCTACTGACGGCCTTTAAAGCCCTACGCAACGTAACATAGTCCTTTGTTAGAAGACTAGGAAAGATTAATGGGGAACAATATAGAATAGGTAAAATGCAAGAATTAATAAATTGTAAAAGAAGCAGTTGAGTGATACCAGAAAGCCTCAATTTCTTTACGTAATAAGTTAAACGAAAGATTTTTTTACAGGTCAATAAAATATGAGACGACCAACAAAAATCAGAAGTAAAATGCAACCCAAGATAGTTCACACTCGATTTACTTTCTGAAAAAATGCCATTGATGCAGCAGGCGTCATGAGATTTAAGCAGCTCACATAAGTCTAGTTTACGCCTGAGATCTGACATTTAGAGGGGTTGTTTGAGACCGTTTGAGAGAGACCATTTACCAACTTCAGACAAGGATTCATTTAATTTCGAGCAATCCAAAGAAGAGTTTACTGGAACAGAAGTCGTCAGGTCGTCAGCATACTTGATAAAATTAGTTTCAACAGAATAAGGCAAATCGTGCAAAAAAAACCAAAACAGAAAAGGAGAAAGTACAGCACCTTGAGGCACACCAGCTTCACTAAGCAATGAAGTGGAGCGCATGCCTTTATGAATAGTGTACTGTTTCCTTTCAGAAAAACAAGAATGCAGCCATTTTGTAACCCATGGCTCAGTGTGAGCTATGGCAAGCTTATTTAACAAAAGTGGTCTAGAAACAGAGTCAAAGGCTGATGAGTAATCTAAAAAGGCACAACGGACATACTTAGCAACTTTGTCAAGACTAGAAACAATATTATGATGCAAGACGGTAGCTGCATCTAAAGTACTCCACCGGTGTTTGTGAGCAAACTGATTTGGATCTCTGAAGGCCATCAATGAAGGCTCAATCACAAGCAGAAGTAATTTCTCCATTGTCTTCAGAAAAGGGGAAGTTATAGCGATGGGTCGAAAAGTAACATCTGATCTAGAAGATGGCTTAGGCATAGGTACATTTTTTATCTGCTTCCAAGCAGTGGGTATTATGTTTTTAGAGAACGATAAATTGAAGATATCTGTAAGTGGATGATACAAAATATCTGCACATTTTCTAAATATGATACTAGAAACACCATCAGGACCTAAGCTTTGGGAGGGATTCAAAGACTTTAGACATTTAAATACATCATTTGTATTGAAACCTGGAAAGCAGCTATCCACTTGATTTTACACATTAGGAAGGGTGTAGACGTATACTTGGATTACTACTAGCTACTGCCGTCATATTCTGTGCACACAAAAGAAGAAAATATACTCTTTCAAGTCCCTATGGTAACCTTACCTCGATCTGATACGCATCATTTGGCTTTGAACTGATACACTAGTTCCAACTCACTGGATCTGAATTAGTCTTAAATTTGCTATTCACCTGATATGATGAGAAGACCCAGTTAGCTATGCTCAGTGTAATTAGTTCTTGATACTGTTTGTTGCTATAGTTTGGGCATCACCGTCATTGATTGAACAGAATTCATCACCCACTATTAGCATATGCGCTTCTATGCGGATACTCGATGGATAGGGACTAGCAGTGGAACCTAAGAAGCACGTTTCATTCCATTCAGGACTCGTCGGCTGCATTTGGCGAAATTGGGGCGAAACGCACCCCCTGGATTCCACTACAAGCCGCTATCTATTATTGATAGTTCTTGATATATTTGTCGATATTTATACTTTTCATAATGAATGCTCTAGCAACGCTATTACCAATATGGAATCAGACTTAGTCATTTGTTTGCCTGCTTATTATTCACTTATCTAAGTTCTTTTCTTGTCTCTGATTGGTTTATCTTTTTAACAATAAGTAGATCGTACATTTAATCATATTTTCAAACAAAGTTTTAAATATATCTTCGAGGTCATCTGCTTGAAGATTAGTCTACTGACTTTTTAATGTCATTCATATAACATACTGAAATCATTACTTTTCGCTAAAGGGACTGAAATGTGAAATATTAAAAATGATAGATTATTGAATACTTGGGAAGTGATTGAATACGTGAAAGTAAATCTGGCCACGACCTACATAAATATGTTAAATTGGCTTACAATCGATTGTGAACGACTCAGCCAACATTAATTTATCCGTGAATTCCAAACAAACTGCCTAGAAGATGAAATTTGCATTCTACGATGTGAGTAAACACACCCTCGAAAAAGGATGTCTTCAGATTTTTGTTCATATTGAATTACAAGATTTATAACTTAACTTATATCCACTCATAAACTAATCGGTAAAGCCAGCATATGCTTATGACCATCATCTGCTTTATAGTTTATCATCATGACATTAAGTCATAAACTTACTATAATAACCTAAAAATCGATAAACAAAGACTCGTACACATGCATAATGACGATCACATGTATACAATTGCCAACATTCTTGTACAATACACTGAATCGAATTTATTGATCCATTAATTAAACAGACATTATATAAAGAGTATCGTTACTGTATAATTGAATCTGGTAATTTGTATTATTTCTTTGTGATTAATGCATGGACAATGGTCTGCATTAAATCGAGCTAATCACGATTTGACATATGTGATTCTTCTCATTTATTATACCTACTTCATCTTACCTACAGTTCTGTGCATAATTTCTTTATCTTTACTGATCGTTTTCAGAGGGTGCAAACCAGTCAGCATAAGATTTGGACTCATTGCATAATGTTTCAAGTTGCTACAATTCACATCAACACATTAAGATCCAAGGCACCAAGCCGAAAGGTGACGAAATGTTAGTGGCATAATTATGCTTCAAGCCAACAGTTAGAGACTGATACGAAGTCTAATCATACTCACTATTAACCAAGTTTACTCCCGACCCTACTTCACCGAACATTCTGCTTCTCTGAATATCGTAACTAGGCCTGAGGAAAGCATGTCTTAGCTGTCTAAACTGATGAAGATTCACAACTTTGTTAACTAGCATAACTCAACTCTACTCCTAGTCTCAACATTACTTAAGGGAAAGTTTCACTACAGAATACCAGCCCGATATAAGTAAAGGAGGTTTGATAACTTAAGAGTTCCCTTACTCTCCGCATTATATGTCTGTTTCACAGCCAGGCACCAGGACACAGAGGACTGCAGTGGAGCTCACTCAATCTCTGGTAACCAATTACGCTTCACATCATTGTTATAGATGGCGTTTGTTGAAGCCAACCAAACCTTTTGTATCTATGCACAGATCTCGTTGGCCACGACCCATTACGGTTGATCTAACTTCCCAAGTAAGCAAATTGATCAACGTATTCAATAACTTGACTGAATATTGTCATACGACGCACTACTGTAGACTTGTTCTAGAGTAGTAATTAACATTTGGGTGGACAGAAACTCAATTCAAACATTTTAAAGCTGTCACTTAAAGAATCTAGAAGTATTTGCATCGTGTCACCTTCATTTCCTAAAATGATTATGTAATTTACATGTTCTAGATGGACTAGGGGGCTTCTTAGGATAGGATCAACCTAGGAATATCAAAAGAGAATGGTGAACCCTCCGTAAGCACATCTATGAAAACGTTAAATAAAAGCAAAAGGACTGTAGAACAAATTGTCAAGGCCCATTAGTCTTTTCTAGTCTTTATGCGAGGGTAAGTCAAAACTGTTAACGCTGTTTTCGTAAAGGAATGGCAATCACATCAGGCTTCCGAAGAATCACTAATTTTTCCTTACAGAATATTTAGCTAACCAGTTTTCATTTTAAAGCCTCATCATGGATCTGCGCCCAAAACCTTTTCGCAGTCTTAACCTTCCTATATCGATTCAGGCACAGATATATGCATGCCTGAACCAACGCTTAACTGCTATGCAAACATATATAAGAGCACACCATTGAACTCACGGCAGTTGACGTCACATCACATAGTTTTTCCGTTTTATATCTGAAATTAAGGCTCCGCAGAAATATAAAGTTATCTAGGTACGATTGTAACAGGCAATCGTCATTATCCGTTCGTTTGGCTGGAATTCCGAAAGTACATTTATGCGCGGCTTAGCTTCCCCATTTCAGCATTGAAGTTTTTGCTACCAAAACCACATCTGGACGTTAAGCTTTTAGTGGAAGGTTGAACAGTTTCCAGTTAAACTCACCTTTTATTTCATCCAAACAGCATTGGGTGGATTCGTAAGGATAGATTATTTTCCAGAAGGTAGCCTAAACATCAGGTAAAGCTGAGACATATAGGCCATTTATTACTTTGTATAGTTTCATTTTAAGCCCACCTAAATCACCTACTTAGAAGACTTCAGTTAGTCTTTTCTATGGTTGTGACTTAAAAGCTAATAAATTAAACATTATCCGAGAATAAACTGCTGGTTTCTTGTAAATTAATACGCTACTGATAAATTTTTGACAATAAATGCTAGATGAATGTAACACAACAGTCCGAACAAACTACTCAAAATGAAAAAAGTAAGATTTGATTTAAACACCGAGTTATGTGGTCAGAAAAAGAGTTCAAGGGATAACATTCTACTGGTATCTATATATTTATGCAGTATATTAGACCTAACACAACTCACAACATAAAAGTCAACAGATAGGAGTCTTATATGCGTACATAACTACTTTAAAAGTAATTAACAGTTCTGGTAATTACCGAATATCCTATTCAGTTACTTACTATCTTGGAGGATTCATGTTTCACCTTTACTGAACCATTACGAAAATCAGTCATTCGAGTTAACTGTTTAAGGAATAGTAATATGGTGTATTGTTGGATGTTCATAACTTGACTGCCAGGTATCGTGACGAATTTCCTTAATTTCGTTAACTTTCAAAACGTAAGGTTGAAAACATATTAGGAATGTACGAAAGTACATTACAAAATTGAAAGACATACTTCGAAGATTAAAACACATTGATAGGGAAGAATTTGATGCAATACATATTCGGTGGAAAATTTCTCCTAGCCCAATGTTCATACAGTACTTCTCTTTATCCAATCATTCACTTATTAATTACTTCATTCTTTCTTTATAACCTCATAATGTTGCGATGCCACTATCTATACTATGACTTTGGGGGAAAGTCATAGTGAGTTCACGATAAAATGATAAATACGCTGACGCACTGAACCGATGAGTAAACATTTAAAAAATAAAGAGTGTCTCTAGGAGCTACATTAGCAACAGCTAAAATAACCAGATTTCTTTATTTTTATGAAAATCTGACTTTCCAGTCAAAATAAAGAAACCTAACTGGTTATTACAGTTGTTGCTAGGGTAGCCTTAAAGTCACTCAAAGTATTCCATTACCTATCACTAAAAATGTCCGGCTCTAGTTTTGAGACAATTTGAGCGCTTAGTATATTTATGAAGGCAAATAAGAATTTGAAGATAGTCCTAGCATCGAACAATATTTCTGTAGGTCAGTTAAATGACTCTTTAGATTACTTGTAATAAGCCCATCCGAAAAAGTATATTACTCTTCTTTCGACGCTGGTCACTTTTACACAAGAGTAGCATTTATTTTTCAAAGTTTGTCGATTTAAGTCAAGCATCACTCCATCAAAAATCGTCAGGAATTTCTTATCATCTCCCCAGGCTTTTACTGGTTTCTCAAAGAATTTTGTCTAGACATAATGTAACAGCAAATCTAACTTGCAACGCTTAGCACTTTGTACCGATATTCGGACACAATCCTCCCAGTGTTTTTTGTTACAATAGCCTAGCAACACATGCTGTTTACCGAGACATAATTTCGTTTTTAATGATTATCATTTTCGGTTTCATGCATTCATTGACTGAACGAAAACCTTTCTAAAATCAATACAATTATGCGATTAAAACTAAACTTTAACTAATCAAGGATAGTCAACATACGGCTAATCCAGTAGTACTGAATAGATTGTTTCATGTCTCTAAAAGCAGTTTATTCTTATAGTGGTGTCCGCTTGAATGCTCAATGTCTGTATTAAAATAGTCAAAATGACTTTCCATCGCATATCTTTTTCCAATGATTTTCAACTAAGCACTTGGTTTTTTTCTTTAGCTAATCATGAACTACAATTTAATTGGTTGGGGGTTCCCGACAGTCACTTGAAAGCTGATCCATGAGAAGTTAATTCAGTAACGTAAGCACAATGATACGGGTTAGTTATAGATAGGCATTAGATGAGAGAACGTTTCATTTGTCTTATATATTATCCTAAAAAAAATAGTTGACTTGTTTATTCTGGGCGATTTTAAGAGTGACTTAAAAGGCCACCCTAGCAATAGTTGAGACAACCAATTATGGGTCTATGTTTTACGAAAATCTAACTTTATAGCCGAAATACTGAAATCTGATTGCCTGTTTCAACAGTAGCCTTTAAAGTCACTACCGATGGGAAACTTCAAAAGCCACTATAGCAACTAATCAGATAGCTATTTAGATAGCTAATTACATTCTTTTTTTATGGAGAATTACTTTCATCGGCGAAATACCGAAGACATTGGTGATTGCAGTAGTTGCTAGGGTGGTAGTCAGTCATTCATACCGATTAGTAAAATACTACCTTGAACTTAGAAAGACTTTAGAGGCCACCCTAGAAACAAGTGAAATGACCAATCAGACTTCTTTATTTTATGAAAACCTGCTTTCTCAGTCGAAGTGAAGAAACCTAATTGATTATGTCGACCGTTGCTGGGGTGACCTTTAAAGTTGCCCAACATATCTCGTACTAATGGTTCACTGATAACCTGCTGATTAGCCTAACACCGTATGCACCACTATCCAAACGCTACTTTACTATTAGACATGAATAAAAACAGCTAAAATATAACAAAGCTCGCACTTCAAACACTTATCAGAAAAGCCCAGTGACAAGTGTCATTGATGTTCATGATATGAGTTACAAGTAATTAGGATGCACTCAATGTATTACTGCATGGTCGGTTGAAATTTTTGGCAAAATTGTAGCACAAAAGCCCCAGCATTAAATAGCATGTATAACTACCCTGGCTTTTGTCACCGTAGAAAACAGCCTAGTCGAATGGCGACCATCTACATATCAATGAAAAGTGCACTATGGAATGGATTAATGTATTATAAGCAATTTTTCAGCAAAAATTTTACACGCAATGATTAGTTTTTTATTTTGGTGATATTATCTGTCAGCTCGCCGATCTCCTCTCTCTGCCGACCACTGAATCCAAAAAGCTCCTTTCCATATGTAAGAAAAATGACTGATTCCAGTTTGCCAATATCCTATATCACTAAGTTAACGGAGTGATGATGGGTGTTCCACAAGACCATATATTGAAAGACATTTTCATGCTCAATCTTGAGCTGAAAAATCTCAAATATGCAATCGATGGAAAATAATCCTACTATAGATACGTTCATCTTGTGTAAATAGCTTACACCATGCATCACGACTGTCTAGAATGTTCAACAGTGTTCATGAAAATACTAACTTCCTAATAAAATACCAAGGCAATGGCAAACGCAACTTTATGCACGTTAGCATTCAAAGTAGAACTTCAAAAGATTATTCATCGCAAAGGCATATGGAATGTCCTTTACCCTAATTTCAACAGTTTCTGTCCATTCAACCATCATCAAGCACTGCTCAAGACGGTAGCTATTCTGTAGAGCAGGAAGAATATGCTTATCAATTTAAACGTGAAGAGGAATTATCGGTCCACGAGATTTATCCAGAGGATAAAGGGTTCATCAACAAATACAGTGAAAAACGCAGTAAAAATGGAGAGAACAGTTTGAAAGAAAACAGTTTTCATTCAGCTCGATTTCGAAAGTGATGATACCACGGTGATTATTAACCGAAGACTACGCAACACACTAGTGAAAATGCATCCTGGAGCAAAACTAGTCACATTTTTTCATAATTCTTGCTTACTGATAGTATGTAAAATAAATCGAAAGCCACCGTATGATACATCGAATTGTGTGAATCAATTTACATGTATCTGCTGGTACAGTTGAATTAGGAGAACAGACAGAAAGGTTTACCTTCAATATTTTGAACATGTCCCGAAAAGTCTATGACTGAGAGGAGTAAGTATCTATCCTCAACAGTGCAATTATTAAGTAATTAACGGACACAAGACACTAACTAGATTTCTTGGAATCGTTCAACTTAACCAACAAACAGAATAATTTCAATCTTCTTTAATTCGCCTAAGCCATTACAATCAAACACCCGAAGCCAGATTCATGTGTTCAAACGGAATCTGTCGTCAGTCAACCTTCAATTATCCTGACAAACTACTTTCCAAACTTCCGCTTATTTGATTGCATCACTGTCCTGTCAGTAGACTTACATTTAACAATGGACCACAATCATAATCGACTGAGTTCTACTCATTGTGTCCAATTCCACTTTTTCTGATTATTATTAACTTATCTGCTCACTGACTTACATTATTCCCTGTTCTAAATTCTTCAGTATTCGGTTTCCTGCTGTCACCTTATTTTTACGAGAACTCTCGTTCTAATAAGATACATATTTATGACAACATTCTGACTTCACTTCAATCTGGTTAGTTTCCATACTTAGCTGTGTCGTTGTCCTGTTTCAACGGAGCCCATTGAAGTGAAGTGAGTTCAAATTTTATGGTAGTTTGTTATTGTAAATATTCTAGTTTGTAAACAGCTGACAAGAACTGATGAAATACTAAAATGGATTCATATCACTCTGCTCCTATATTTGAATTTGATAAAGGGAAATATGTGTATGAAATTCCTACAGGGATTGGTCCACTGAAAGTAACCGATTCGGCTGTTAAATCCTCTGTGCTCTTCACTAACCAAAGCTCATCAACAAAGTTTACAATGTGGTCATTCAGCTGGGTTACAACACGCTAAGATGTATTATATGTTAATGTTTGTTCAATCATCTGGAAGCTGTAGTCCCAGGTTTCATCTTAGATCGCACTCTTTTGTATCAAATGGAAAATTGTCACCTTGGAGATTCAGAGCTGAGTCACAGCACTGAAGTTACTGCTAAGCAATAATGATTAGGTAGCTACATCACTCACCGACCCATGATGAAATGGTGTAGATAATCCAGTCATAAATGTGGTCAATATTGGCTGAATGGCCTATCATTTAAATTCAGTTCACAGACTCCTCACATTAGCAAGTGTACCCAATTGATCAGTGCTAACAAGCATAAAAACGTTTAGCATTATTTCCTGCCGATTGAACTTCAGGGTCAAATATTAGATATCACCTCTTCGAAGTAGGTCTAATTGATCGCACAACTTATTCTTCATTTTCATTCAATCAGCATGTGAGATAAATGGTTTTTGTTATCGAAGTTTCAGCCATACAATAGTATGAAAGAGAATTTTACAATGTAAAGAATATTATTTATTTTGAACTCTCATTGGTTTCTGTCAATGAATAAAGTATAGAACTGAAATACTTTGTATTCCATACCTCTGTTTTATTATTGTTTGTCCCTTGAGTTCCTAGTGAAACATAAGGATTCAGTAGCACGTCTCCATTCCACTCTCCTAACTTCAGTCTTTTCAACCTGGCTCCAACACAGCCCGCAAGCTTTCATTTCTTCCTCACAACATCTCCTTCATGTCACCCTCAGCTCGAACGCCGAACTTGTCATTTCCCCTTTGGGTTCGACTCGACGGCCTGGCCTGGCGCTTGATGTCCCCAAGCGGTCTTCTGAGTGTATCCTCAATCTAATCCAACTCTACTTCCTTCTTCTGCATATTTGTTGGGCAATGGCTTCCTGGTTGGTTTGTTGCCAGGCCAGAGTGAGTGCCTTATTCCTGCTTATTCTTCCTGGCAATTCATCTGATCTTCAGTGTCAGTATCAAGCGTAGTTGACTTCTGACTGCCTCCAGTGCCAGAACGTAATCAGAGAGCTAATATATCGGTTGATGAGATAATATTAGGCGTATAGTTGTGCCTATCCTTCCCTATCTTCAGGTTTCTGGACAAAATATTCAGACGAACAGAAGCAGTAGCAATGGGATCGCCATTATTTCCAGTCGTAGTAACTACATTTATGGATAGTTAGTTAGTTTAGTCTTACACCAAAAATATGGTGGCGATATGTGGATGACACATTCACTGTGCTGAAGTCGGAAAATACCGACAATTTCCTCACACATATAGACTCAGTAATAGGCGCAATCCAGTTGACGTATGAGGTAGAAAATGAAAAAGGAGAATTACCTATGTTGGATTGTAAGATAAAACGAAGGACAGACGGTGGTTTAGATAATACCGTCTACAGAAAGCCGACGCATTCCAACAGGTATCTTGACTTCAAGTCATCCCATCCAATGTCAGTTAAGGCAGGCTTAGTCAAATGTCAAAGTGATAGAACTAGAAAACTGAGTTGTCAGTACAAGGACCTAAACAAGAAACTGAAACACGCAAAAGAAGCATTAATAGTTAATAATTATCCTCCGTCGTTTATCAAGAAATTCGTACGAACACACAAGAAACAAAAAAAACAACAGTAACGCTCGTACGAATAATAACGACAACACAAGTAGAAACGAGTTCACAGCCTCCATTGTGTTACCCTACAAGGAAAGCAAATCAAAAGGTTTACGTATGATCCTCAACAGAGCTGGAATTAGGGTGGTATTTAAACCTACAAACTCACTCAGAGATAAACTTTGTCGGCCTAAGGACCCGATAGAACCAATTAAGTAAAATAATATAATCTATCAAATTCCATGTAATGACTTTGAGGTCAAGTATATAAGTCAAACTAGTCGGTCGGGGTCAGTTACAATAGCCGAACATAGCAATTTAGCTAAATATAGAATAACAGACCTAAATAAGATTAATAATCTAGAAAAGAAACTCGGCTATTGCTATGCATGCATTAACACACAACAACACAATAGGGTGGGATAAAACTACTGTACTTAAGTCCAATATAATTAGGCAGAGAGGACCTTCATTATTGTGAATGTCTTAAAATAAGGAGGTGATGAATTAAGTTCCTTGGATATCCGTATCACTACAGGGTTCGAACCAGTGGTCTTCAGCTTACTAGTCAAGATTGTAGCTTCTGTAGCTCTTAGGAGCAAGTTTAAAATTTCTGAGGTGCATTCTTCTTCCTGTCCCACCAGTGTAACTGACTCAAAAAACACGCGAAATAGTAAACATCATCAGTGGTAACATAATGAAGCACCCGTTTATTTTTGATTGAATTGGTGAGTAATAAACTATAAATAAATCAAATACGATACATGACGTTTAGTAGCTTTTATTTAAGTTCCAAATCAAGCAAAAGTGGCTTTATAAATGGACGGACGTGTAATGTGATGAAATGGCGACTACAGTCTATCCAGATGTGTGGTGACTAAGGGCAGTACACTTCTGTTGCAAAACAACAGCATAACTTAGAGCTTCCGAGTAATTATTCAGAAAAGAAAGCGTTTTAACGAATGATTGTTTTCATAAACATTCTCCTCAAAATTCATAGTTTCAAATCTACAGCATACCGTTTTACGATACCTGGTTTATGCATATGCAGGATAGATGAATTTGAATTTAAGTTCATGACTATCTTGACTTAGTAGCCACGTGAGTAGCGAACGCGTTTGAAGAGTTGTTTAGTGACTAGACTTTTATGCAACATATTTCCTATAAGTACCAACCAACTATGCAATAATACATCGCTTGCATCCTAATTATTTGTAACTCAGGATATGAATGACATGATAAGGGAGATCTCGAATTCAATCGGTAAATAGAAACTCTAGTTATTAGAAGCATGTTGATTTTGAGACCTAGATTTGTGAAGAGTCGAATCAGCCATTTGTTCTGAGGTTTCTTCCACGGTCTCAGTTATGAATGGTTCTGCAGGGAAGCACGATTATAGATGACTTCTCCCAGTACCTGTTGCTTCACTGAGCCACGAAAAACCAAAAGACAAAGACGACCTTTCGCTGCAAGAACAACTATGACTCTATTAGACAAAAACACGATATATATGTATTTACAAAACTCTCAGAAAATGAGGCCACAAACAAAGCAATCCGATTTGTTGTATGACATCGAATTTCTCCAATCAGTGCATGCACAAATCATGATCTGAAAACAACTTTTCTATTGACTGCCTTTTGTCGTTACGTACTATAAGGACTTTGGTACCGCTCTCTTTGGTTATTCATCGTAGACTGATATCAGTTGGAGAAACACTGGAACACTAATTTCGGTCCAAGATGGATACCAACCTGAAAGCAATAAAATTCCCACAAGCCTCAGAATTGTATTGCTCTCCTTAATCATATAAGTGAGACGCAGCTACATTCATCTCTTATCCACTGCTCACTATGTGCAGTTACCAGTATTACTAATCGGTAACAGCAGTTGTGCTTGAGTTTGTTTTTCCGAAACATTTATAAAATAATAGCATCGCCCACACAGATAAACAAAATCAACGTAGAAACTTGCACACAAGTGCATCGGTTCAAGTTGCTACATTTCATAGTAGCATGTAAAGAACAAATGGATAGGAATTTTTGATATTCAACTATACAAAGGTGGATGGGAAGAGAGGGAATTTAATAATTAAGGTTAGTCAAAACATCCAAGCTTTAGAATGAATCGAAGAGTGAATACATGTGCGCCACTGTGACCGATCTTCAGCCAAGTCATCGAGACCCCCAACCATTGATTCCTGTCATCTCAGGGACCCTAGTCAGGCAGTCTACCGAGACCAGATTAACAATCAAAGGCATCATGGACTGGTGCCGTCTTAATCTGGCCACCCTGAGCCTTCTTCCAACCTAATCTAACTCCTGCTAGTATTACACTTTGAGGAAGGCGTTGGCTCAGGCATGCGCAGCACATATTGAAATCATCTCATATCACCTGCTTCCTAGTTAACCTAAAATATTTATCTTCAAGTTAATGGAATATAAACCGAATGTTGAATGATACCTTTCTTAATAAAGATAAGAAATATTACTACTTACTTTGTCTCTCCACTTCAATACGACTGTCATGCAATCGTATCACGACAGAAAGAATAAACGCTGAAGGGTTAAAGTGAAAGTTATTGTCTTCTTAATCTTATGCCAAGTGTTATTTAGTTGATAACATGAATATAAGTATCATCGTTGTTATATTCGTTTTGAAAGAAGTAACAATGAAAAAGGTATCCATCTTTCTCTTCACCGAAGAAACCAACTGTTGAACTGAATCAATAACACTAGATGTTTGACTACTAAACATTCAAATAATCTACTGTTTCTGAGGTAAACAGTTACTGTTTTCTGTGAGTGACACTGATTAAACTCATGAGAAAGCTTCAATTTTTAAGAAAAACCTAATGATGAAAATTTTCGAAGTTAAGCTATTCGAGATATCAAGTGAGAATCAAAATTAACAGAAAAAATAGATCGCCACGACCACCAGGCAATGCGAAATATGCTTATTGTTCGGTGATGATTCACTTATATACCGTTTTTCCATTTCCTCTAATTTTACTGTTACATAGGTAGTAAAAAAGATGAAGGTAGACATCAGTTAAAAATGAGCAACACATTTCTGTACTTTAGATCAACGTGCAAAGTTAGCTAGAGTAATAATAGTTTGAGAAAAAGTGAGAGGTGGCCAAACTAAGAATTAGTACCAATGCCTAAAATCTTCAACTTTTGGTCTGAACCAACTGGCTTGAGTTCTTGTGATGCTACGTAAAATGATTCGAAACCATCTAGTAACACAAATACATTTATTTCACAACACGTCTTCTACTGTGCAGTTTAGCAACTTGATATGAAGTATTTCCCAGATCAAAAATCTCACCCTTGTTCACGTACGTCTCTCAATCAAGCTATCCTCAAAACCGTGACTCCATGATAAGATGGCAGTGGTGTGAATAAATCACAGATCAAACACCAACAGCTCCCCTGTATCTAAGACACTAATTTATAGACACACAGCTCAATAAAGTAGCAGGCTAAATTCCCAGATCGATAATCTTTGACGAGTTGACTGTGCTACAAAAAAGAGTAAGCTGCCTATTGTTTTGCAATTTTAACGAATAATAGTGAAATATTAATTGATTTATTTAATCCAAAAAACGAAAAAAAGGGACAACACTTATGCATCGATACATCATCTGTATATGTAAATACATAAATATACTTTTATAGTCTCATATTATATCGTGAAGCACTGATCAGTAAGTAGAGTAGAATAGAAATTGTGGACAACATGAAACTTCCTATTGAGAAAAACAGAAAAGAAAAGAGGAATGTGCTCCATCGCAAAGTGGCGATGTGAGACCAATCCCTCTCTAGCAATGGTTATCAGTAATACGGATACAACTTTTAAAAAAATACAGAAACGTGTCTAAGAGAATCACATAGTGTGAAGAAGGTAAAAAAAAAAGTATCCTCACCACCATGCTTATGATCACCAGGTAATTAAACTCTCCACAAGAAGGAGTAGCTTTCTCTTCATTTAAAAGGTAAACCAATAAATTTTGGAATTAACACTATCAGTGAGAATGAAAATAGTAATCGTAACATCAAATACAGATTAGAACAGATCAATTATTCACCTTTCAAGATAGTCACGTAGAATTAGACGAGATAGAAAACAAAAGATACAGTCAACGACATGATTATGATTTAGCAAACATATATTGGTATTAGTTGGTTAGACAGTGAACTAACAGGATAATCATATTCACCTTTACACGTAGATACATTTCCATCGATAGAATGATACGAGAGATAAATTCAATTTCAAAAAAAGGGTCTGATGGGTAAAATCATAGACGCATGTATACATGTGGCAAACAAATGAGAATTAGATGAGATACTTGGTTAAATATGAGGAATCAATAAACATTCAACTAACAAAATTTAAAAACTATTATAGAAGAGAAACAAAAAAGACCTACAGGTGTCATCAACAATGATTAGTATTGATAATAACAACAAAGCAGTGAGTACGAAACTGAAGATATTATTGTATATCTGTGTGTAGTAAGAAGAGCTCCATCATTTGCGCTACTGAAATGCCAAAGGGTAAAATAAACAATGAACTAATGAAGCAAACGATGAGTGATCAAAGGAATATAAGACAGTTTTGTATAATGAATGGTCTGGTAAAACAACAGTTTTATAGAGACAAAGTGAACAACCTGAAATCACAACATGCCTAGACAAGCGTTTGTACGCACATGTAACATAGATTCTATATACTGCTCGCCAAATAATCGAATTCTAGGAGAATACTTCTGAAATGCCAAATTAACAGATACACAAGACACTAGAGACACGATTATGTTGAAGACAGACGACAGATAGACCTATTGCTGGTGCGTAGTAATTCAATACAAAAAAGATAATGCAACTGAAAAAAGAACACTTTGGATGACGATAATGATTATTATAATAAATGACGCAGAAGGAGTTAAGGTCTGCTGAAGAGCTGGAATACACAGAAGTGAACGTCACTATAAACATATAGTGGTATTTCTATCTTATCTTACATGTATAATAGAGTGGAACAATAATAATAATAATAATAATAATAATAATAATAATAATAAAAGTAATAACTCTCAATAGCGGAAATCAAAGAAAGTTAAATAATAATAGTAATAGTAATAGTAATAGTAATAATAATAGTAATTGTAAGAAGAGCCAGTCAATTAGATAGCACAAACTGGTGCGTTTTCTCGGCAAGATCAATTAAAGAAGCATAGAGTTGTGGAGCTGAAGAAATAGGATAATAATCTGTTGTCTTATGCTCATGACTAATGACTGTTGATGTGGGATTATTGACTGAACAAAAAGAATTGGAAACATTATTATTACTACTATTATTGTGATTACTATTGATTGAATGACTTCTAGGATGCTTGGGATTGAACACTTCCAAAAAGTAACTTGCTAGTTGAGCAAGTTCACGACTAAGTGATTTACAACTGGCATTACGTGCTTCTGCTTCATACAACTGTTCCAGTTGCCTGATCTCACTTGGTGAGAGCGGAGACTGAAAATGGCATAGAAAAAGTGGGAAAATGAGTATATAAATATATATGTTCGACAATAACTTTGTCAAATTGGATTAATGTATTGTGGTAGTGTCAGTTATAACAATAAATATTCAGGTAATATCCAGGCACTCACATACGAGCTCATATGCCAACAGAGGTCGATAATTTCCATCCAGTATAACAACGGAAAATTGCCAGTATCAACAAATAATAATCAATAATACACAATGTACAAGAGTTGGCTATCGTGCCACAGCGGCCTAGTGGATAACCCTTCGGCGTTAGAAGTAATGGGTACGAAGTTCGAGTCTCAGTGAGAGCATGCACTGGAGTGCAGGTATATATATACAGCTGACGAGTACCAAGTAGGAGGAAATGCGCGGACTGGATTCCACTGCTAATCACGACCAAGTCGGTTTTTTTTATGGTAGTGTCTACTTCTTGTCTGTTGTTGAAAAAGCAACGGACAGTAGGAAATTATTTTTTGGTATGAACTGTTTGTTGACTAACGAGTACATATTTCAGTATGAAGCCTCTTTTATACAATAATTGTAACTGCACATAAACACAAAGGACTTAACTAGGCTACGAAGAAAATGAATGCTTGGAAGAGGCAGGCCAAACGTCCTACTAGCACTTGACGTGTACAGTTGGAAACTTTATCACTCAGCCCATATTAAAGCATTCATTAATGATTTATTTGAGTTACAAACGATCTACTAATCACGCACTGATAAGTAACAAATTATTACATCTGGCCCTACATGTCGATTGATTACACAACTGAGAGCTGATTTACAGGCGTTTGCTATTCAAATACATTTCAAAAACATGGTGGATAGAGTTAACTTAACCGCATCAAAAAACTGTAATGACACAATCAAAAATGAAAACAATACAACTGAATCTGGATATCCTTAAACTGCCTTGGGTTCGACTAATGGCGTTGTTGAACACTTGAAGTCGCTTCAGTGTTTAAAGAAGAAATTTTTTCACTTTACGATTTCTGCATAAGATGAGTTTTCGAATATTAACTCTAAGCAAGTTTAGTTTACAACTAATGAGCATTGCTCCGTAGAGGCATATAAAATTAAAAATGTACAATGAAGAAACGAAACAGAGATGTAGATTTTTCACACTCAAAGGTAAACTTCGCAACTGTTTAAAGTCAGTGATGGCACTCAAACTGTAAAATTCAGAATGGAGGCGCAAAGGATACAACTTCTAACTTCGAATAAATTTAGCTTTATAATCATGTGATAACAGGGATAAATATGGATGATGTAAAATAATCTGATGTTCAGTTAGCTATAGCATTACACTTTTATGTGAATCCGACGATTATTTGCAATCGTATGTGATTGGTCAACTGTTTAGTCCTTCGCGTTCTACAGCCCCTCAAAGGCATACATTGATTACTCCCCTGACAGCTCGGTGAAAACTAGAAGAAATTACTGAAAAGATAACACACTCTAGGCGAAACCTAATATACACAGATGACTGTACCAGTAGTAATTTTCATTTCTCCACCATCATGTCTAAACAAATACGATAGAACAGAAATGAAACAATTCAGTAAAAAAACATACCGTAATAGGCACACGAAATTCCTCTGTCAGCCTTTTTCTCAAATTCATAAACTGTTCTGATGACAATATACCATCAGGTTGAGTCTTCGGTGGTAAGTTAACTAAAGCTAACAAAGTTTTAGCGACTGCGACTAAGGCCTAGTTAGATTAAATAAAATCATGAAACAGTAAAACAATAGAATAACAATTTCGAAAAAAAGGTGGAAAATAATATCGTCAGAATAGATGCATGGAAAGTAATTACTACACGGATTTAGAGTGTGAATAAAACAGACTAAACTGTTGTAAATAAAATATAAACTTTCCATTAGACTAGCAGTTTACAGGAGAGTCGTCTTTATGGTGATTTTTAGTTTGGAATGAGAATATTTCCCTCTTTAAAGCAAAAAGTTTGATAATAACGCACATTTGAACTGCAAAAATTGTATCAATGCAGTTGAAAAAAACAATAATTTTTTGCACACTTTATAAGTTATATACATATAATTTACTACAGACTTGACGTCTTCATCGACAAGCAATGTTAAGTGAAGTAGAATAAAGATGAAAAGAATCGAAGTGTGACTATATCAGAACAAAGTATCAGTTCATACAGCAACTGTTGGTCTGAATTATATACTGAGGTATAGTTTGTCTGGGTAGGGGTCTATGAAACAATAAGAATCCATATTTAGAGGCTTACGGTGACACATCTCAAAATCGAACACAACCGCAAAGATGTTATCTGAATCTTCAATAACTTCAGTTATACATTCTCTTTCTTCATACACTTTTGTCCACTATAGTTTCTTTCTTTGTCTAATCACATCCTTCTTAGTTTCTATAATGACCTATAATAAATACAACTTTTGCACTTCTATCCCTTGCTCCAATACACTAGGCAACTCATTATTTGTATAACTGCAGAAAGCAAAAAGGCGCAAACCAACAATTGTAGTGTGGCACGACAAAAAGCACACTTATTATATGAGGCCTAACGATACTGACAAGATAACGTACCCCGAATATCGAATCAGGATTTGAACCTAGTGACACATTCCGTAAAAGTGAGCTATGTAGACCAATGTGCTAAACCTTCACTAGGCATAATTTTAAACAATTATTTCATTTCATCGAATACAGTGTATTCGCTTTCATATGACCGAACTATGATGTCGTTTAAACTTCGCCACATTACTCACTCAAATCAGTTCATTTCGAAAAAAATTACAGTAAAAAAGCGATTGATTTATTAGTTTTTGGGTTCTCTAAGTCAGCAGACTTCAGTAGAATACAGTGAAGATGATCAGTTAGACTTAAGAACGACACTAATGTGGAATATGAACTAGAAATAATAAATTTGCGTTAAAAAAGAGTAACGAAAAAGTTCACAGCATTAAAGCATAAAACAGAGCAGCCAAACAGTCAAAACTTTTAAACACTATAAATATTGGCAAAGATGAAATACACTTCAATGAAACGGAAACCAAAAACAACCGACTCAGGTTAGTGATTAACCACTAGTATCTCAGACAGTCTCATTAATAATCACTATGATTTCATCCTTATGTAATCCAGACCAATTTATATTGGTATGGAGAAATCTGGCTGTGTAACTTAATTTGGTTACGACGAATAGACAGTTATGTATCACGCATTCACATGATGAACGGGCAAAAGCCTAAGTGGTTGAAATGAAGTTAGGATTTGATTAGCATCTGGATGTCATAGATTATTTAGTAGAGCATTGGGTGAGTAATTCGGAGACCACTGCTTCGAATCATGTTAACATCCAGCGTTTCATCTCATCTTCAAATCCACGCCTCGTGTGAATAATACCTCTCTTTTACTGAACCACAGCTATTTCAAATAATATCATTATATATTGAGTAGTAATGATTAGAGAAACATTCAACAAAATAAATATACTGAAGGTAACTGTAATCCATCAGATTCGGTTTTTCTCTTTGCCTTAGAAAAATACCTAGGTACATTAACTTGACCGGTTTTACTCTTTGATACTTCATGACAAAGTACTACATTGTTAGCCGGTAGAAATATGAATTAGCCAGCGGCATTGAATGATGATCATACTAAATAATGAAGTGATGTACGTAGGGTAGTTTGACGACTGGATTCCAGCCTGTTCTCTAAATGGTGAAATGCTTACGACAAGACCTAAAGATCCTGAGCTGTATGGTTTACAGACTTGTGAATAACCATTACTGAAGAGTCGGAGAGAAAGATGAAACATCTTTCCAGTGTTCTTTGGTTTTCAGTGGTTTTCTGGTGAACTGATTCAAAACTACTTCATTCTAACATATACCCATGATCTACAGTTCAGATACTAGCTACACAAAAACTTAATATTTAATACTAAAATTGAATCCAGTAACTGTAAATCATGTGCATTTAAATAATGATGGTCAAACACTCTTAAACAATTCTCTGAGAAAGCTCTTAGTAATAGCTTAGAGAAAGTGTCTTAGCCCATCAAAATTATCATGATTGAAATAAGAAAATAGAGTTAGTGAAATGAAATACCAGATGGATAGTTTGATCACTTATTATCTTTTAGGATGTGATATGTCACCCACCAAGAAAGAAAATTTTTTCAGCTGTTCCTACTCTTATTCACGTAATTGCAGACGTGATAATTCCACGAATATCAATATCAAATCTAATAAACACCTACCTCAGATGCATGGGATGGAACAGTCGGTGAATTCACACCAGAATGTAACTGAGGAAATGATGACCATGAAGAACAAGAAGAACCACCAGTGACTGGATTTGTATACGATGAGTAGAAAGAATCATTAGAAACTGCAGGAGTCCACAGACCCGACAAAAGACCATGAGTGGATCCACTTAACGAATCTGAACGACCGGTTTTACCCCAACTCGATAAAACTGGACACAGACCACGAAGGAAAACCAGATTACATACAACAACATGGCTGTGACTGGGTGAATAAAGGGCCTATGGATAGAAATACATGTGAACACAATGAAGTTCATGCTATCTAAATAAACATTTTGTGAAATAAGAAAACTGTCTGTATTCTGAATCAAAGGGAAGAAATTTATGTCTGATTTATTGACGAAGCAAAAGTAAAAAAATATGGTAAGCATGATGGAGAGCATGTAATGATAAATTAGAAAGTCCCTAAAACAACTATACATATAGTTCTCTAAAAAATAATTAATCACTCTTATTGTATACCAGGTTAGTCCAAAGTTAGATGGGTTGAGCAATGCTCGAGTCCACAGTTCTCAAGTTGTGCCAGTATTTTCATTGCTTAGGTTAAATCTATTATGCTGGAGGTTAACGACTGTTACATCGGGACGTGCGTATTTTAAATTCCCCGCTGTGTGAATGAAGCCAGCAAAAGCAGGCTGAAAATTGAATCAATACTCAAAGAAGAGAAATTAAGGTATAAAAAACAAATCAAAGTTAAATCTTTCGCACAAATGCATTTAAGTTGTAAAATTCCACATTGCCCCATTGTAATCGATTCTGAAAGATGGTACCAAGTGTCTAATTACGGATTCCTAGCATTTCATAGATCACATTAATACAATATACACTTTCCTATACTACCCAGATCAGTATATATAGAGACACCACGAATACAGACATGTTCATCCAGCCACCACCCATAGAATTCTATTAGCCTAATCCTACTTCACTTCGATGTATGCAGTTGGGCGATACGCATATCACATGTCCAAGCTCGCTTAGAGAATATAATGTGTACATTATATAATGAAGTAAACAGATTCCCAATCCTTTCTCAACATGTTTGTTATTAACCTTATCCTAAATACTACGGTTAACATGTGAAGTCTGTTAATATTCTGTTATAGAGCGAGTAACTCCATCAACCAGAGCTGTTTACATCGAACTTCATAAAAATGTGCATTCATTTAAGTTACAAATTTTTTTAGTTAATTTGCCAATGTCGTAGATTTCACAGTGGAGTTGATTAAATTCTTAAAAACACTTCTGAATAAAAAATATTTCTAAACATGGGTGTTATTTCTTTCCGATTCAGTTCGTTCAAATGAAAGTAAACATATATATATATATATATATATATATATATATATTGTTATTTTCTCGAAGATTTATACATCATGTGTTTGAATATTTCATCTTAAAGAAATTACTAATATAGGGAAAGTGTGATACATCCCATCAAACATTTATTCACATAAAATCAATACAACATATAAGTATACCTGTAATTCAGAATAGATCCATCGTATCTGTAAGGGGAATGTGCGCACATGTGTAATCAGATCGTCTACAACGATACAGAGTAAGTGATAATACCATTCTTGTTCACGTGTATGATGTTGCAGAGAACCTGAAAATACACCAAAGACGAAATCTGAATTAATTTCTTTTCAAAACAATACACGAAACAAACGAATATTCAAGAAATTATAGTCAACATTTGATGAAAGAATCATAGCCTACATTCAGAAAGTTGTGACATCATTACTATAGTGCAGTTATAAACTCCATGGTTATTTGTCGCTGTTATACTGATATACCCCATGGTTATATGTTTTATGAGACAAGTACTGAACAAATATATTCTATACTTACGTGTCATTCATTACGAATTCGTAGTCATTTACACCATATTGTTGTGTTACTTCTGGTTAATCAAAACATGTTTTGGTGCGGTATCACCTTTTCATCAATGCTTTATTATTATTATTATTATTATTATTATTATTATTATTTGTCCCTTGGGTTCCTAATGGAACATAGGGCTTCAGTAGCACGTCTCCAGTGAACTCTGTTATCTGAAATCCTTTGAACCTGGCTCCACGACAGCCCACAAACTCTCACTTCCTCCTCGCACCATCTCCTACATGTCACCCTCACCTCGGACGACCAACTCGTCGCTTCCCATCTGGCTTTCACTCGAGTGCAAATTCCTAGGTCATAGTCTAAGTAAAAATGCTTAAATGGATGTCAGGAATTTCTTGTTCCGTTTTATCCTCATTCATTCAGGAATATATATAGTCATTGTCAAAGAACAAGTGACATATATTGAATAAACTCTACTGGTCACTAATCTATATATGAACGATGTACCTGTGTCCACTGTTGAAATGATATCGGAAACCAGCAAGACAATAAAAAGGGCTAAAATATTGCTAGTTATGAATAAGCGTTTATAAGCATATTTTCAAAATAGAAGATAAACACAATCAGATTATTTCTGAAGGTTGAGTAGAGTGATTAAAAGCTTCGATACCGCCGCTTCCGAATGACTTAAGCCAGTTTTAGCAGCTAAATCGGTATATTTTGATGCAGCCTTCAGTGGAATTGAAGACAGAGAACTGAGAAGAGAGCTAGAAAAACGTGAGTTATTGAAAATGTTCAGACTTTCGAAGATGTCAAACAACGAATACATCTGCGTCGCTGTGACCGATTTTCAACTTTTCACCAAGGTTTCCCCAACCGATAATCCCTATTATCTCGACGACCCCAGTCAAGCAGTTTAGATCTCTCTAAATGTCTCAGACCGACAGTCAACGACTGCATCGACTGGTGCTATTTCTTGATATGGCACACCTAAGCCTTATTTCAGACTAATCCAACTTCCCCAACATTCCACTTTGAAGTAGGTGGTGGCTCGGAGTACAAAACACATGTCCAAGCCACCTCAGTGACTGAAGATTCACAACCTCATCGACCGACTTACCTGTGTTGCCTAATACCCTTTATCTAACCTTTACACAGCTCAAATAGTCCACAATAAGCCAGAGATTTTTGGAAGAAATCTACAGTCAAAAGTACCTGTAATTTCTTCATATAATCCTAGTCAAAGCAAAAATGTAGTTATAACAACCTGCAGTAATGCTATGTTCTTCATAAAGTCAGCAACACATAGACCATTAGATAACAAAATTAAGTTTCTGGACAATTTATCACAATCTCACTTTGATTTGAAGTAGGAGAAGATGCTTGATCAAATGTCACAGCAGTGGCAGCCCCGGTAGATAACGAACAAGGTCGTGTTGTTATTGAATTATGCGAATTTGCAGTATTTGTACAGTGAACATTATTTCCAATAATAGAGCGTTGATGAGAAGCAGACTTTGTATTGCTGTTATTGTTTTGAAATTGATTAGAATTTAAAGATGGATTCGAAGATGAAGTTGCATGACAAGATGATGATGATATTGGTGGAGGACCTTCAAGAGCTTTCTCGCATACGCGTCGGAAACACTGACTACGCCAAGCTGAACAAACGGAATTGCTATACTTATCCAAGATTTGAGCTCCTAAGGAACTACTTCGGAAAGAATTACCTAAAGGCAATTACAAAGAAACATTTTTAAAAGTAGTTGGACATCCTTTACTTACAAGTGACAGAAATATATTCAACGTTTGTTTGCTAATCGGTAAAACTAATCAAATAAACACGAATGGTTTCATTATATTACAAGCTCATGGCGAATAAAACTTAGAAGAAAGTGGAACCAGTTCAGTGCCCTTTTCGATATTCCGTGAACAAACCAACTCCGGGCTTAGATGCGAAGTTTTCAGCTTCGACTTTAAGGTGGTGATGGTTTCGTTTTCCCCTCTGCTCCAGATTGTTCTTTATACATTCTACTACACAACCACTGTGTTTGTGCTGATAACCTTTTTACCTAAACTTGACGTCTATCAGTCAATATTATCAGTAATGATGGATTTTCTGATAGTTACTACTATCAAATAAGTAATCGTTTATAACCAATGTATAAAATATCCACTAAACACTTATCAGAAAAATGCAACAATAAAATTTCCCGAAGACATGATCTAAAATTTCCAGATAATATAATGAATAAGGTGATCTTCAGGCAGTTTCAAGTTTCATCAACTGATGATATAGCGCAACTAATCCTACTTTGTTACATTAGTTAATATCAAACTAAAGCACATAACTGTTCTTGATCGTTTTCTTAATCTAAGAGCCCGATCATATTCTTAGTTTACCTGTACACCTGCATAAAATGAAGTAAAGATCCATTACCATTAGAAAGTCAACATATGGCCTAATTCGAATTATTCAGAAATTTCAGTAAACTTTCTATTCAAAATCAAATTTAATCCTTTAGAGATGGTCGGTCTGTAAACAACTGCTCTAAGATACCGAGGATATAAAATAAACTTGCTGAGTAATCAATAATACGCATGATTTTTGGATCATAATATAATTTGATTAAGGTTTAATATGCTAGTCATTCATTCAAATTTAAGGGTTTCTTTGATACACACAGGCATGCTTGTGAAGAGTCTAGTAGGAGGAGGAAGAAGTCATTTGGTACGCCCTAGTTACCAACAAGTTCAATCTCTTTTCTAATAATGGTCTTCATCTTAAATGTCTTAGGTCATTCCTAACTTTCCTCCTTGTATTCTGCTCACGTCTTAAGTAACGTCGATTAATACTTGTTCATGTACTCATTAGATAACAGTTCATCATTTGAATACTTTGCAAGATGAAGTTATAATACACCTTCGTTACACTACAGCATTTTCCATATATCGAGAAAACTGGGCGACCATCAAGGGATGGAATCTGAGGGTTATTCTTCGTGCATCCAAGTGACAACAAGTAAAAAATAACAACGCTTTCTAACGAAGAATTTCAAGCAAGACTTACGATTATTAAGAAATTCAATCAGATGCTGAATGATATCCAGCTAGAATCTACATCCATAAGTTCTCAGATTTTGAAAAAGACCCTCAGTAAATACTTCAGTGATGGATATAGAGAAGATAAAATTGAGTTTAAGAAGCCTGATAATATAAATCATGCTGTATTGATGGATAAGGAGGATAGTAACTTTTTCATTATCTAACAGGAGATAATAAATGAAGGGGACGTTTGATCAGATCATATTAATGAAAACCAAAGAGTACTTGCAGAGAGTCTGCGAAATGATGAAACATTTTTAGTGCCATCCCGCCTTTCTGAGTCTAAGCCGCATACTAAGTATTCCAAAAATTTCTCAGAAAGTACCATCGGAGGCTCAAGAATCAAGGCCAACAATTACATAGATACTCAGAGAGTTTCGAAACCGCCTTACACACTTCAGATGTGACAGTCGCTTTGTATGATATAGATAACTATATCGAAGATAACTTATGTCCATACGAGCATATGGACACTACGACCGTCTGCAAGCCAGCTCCGTCTCAGGCATCACATCCAGTAGCCATCAGACAACTAGAAAACCCCTAATGCACCAAATTCACAGGTCGCTAACAGTGCATAAGGCGGTCGGAATCACATCACCGGGGTAGTGAAGAAGCGAAAGACAGGTATACGGGAAGGAATGTTCATTGTCAACAAGTGGGACAGTAGTCGTTAAATATGGTACATCTAGCACTAAAACCGTCATTTGCAAAATACGCTTTACTTCCTCTTCTGCTTCTTCCTTGATTTGCTCTTCATACGCTCACCTTGTCTCTTGCGTTTCTCTTGGCGGAATCCTTACCCATTGCTGGTGATTCCCTATGATTTCTGCCACCCTCTCAACACATACTACTTATATCCATTGTTAACAGCAACGCGCACTACAGTAGTATAATGTGGTTTTTATTTTAACAACTCATCAAATAACGGAGTATCTTACCAGTCAGATTATCTATATGCTGACTACCTTGGCTGAAAATGGATACAAGATCTCAATCTATTAGTTAAAACACTGAGGCTTGCTTCAAAGCAGGACCAAAAGAGTATAGTAGCACTTTTGCTCACTATTTGCATGCTTCAGAGGATATACCGACAAGCTCTATGCCACTTACAGACGACTAGTCTATAAAACAGGTAGATGACTAATGACCTCTAGAAACGTGCCAAGGTCGATCGTGAGAAATTGGTAAGTGAAAGATCGTATAAGATTGTTACCGATGAGAATTTCAGTTGTTCAGGCAATAACCGAAGCCCAAGTAAATTAGTTCACTGAGGTCGGCAAACTTGCTTGACCTTTTCAATATTAAAAATGCCATGGTCATGATTCAATACGCACAACTGGTTGACGTGACCTTTCACCATTTTTGCAAACTCAGTGCCGAACAACAATCAGTCAAAAGACACTAGTGCACGACCCATCTCTATTTCGAAGGGGAGGTGTTATATTGCAGAATACAATTACCAGTTTTAATAAGAAGCCATAAACCCCTGAAGTCTTTTTCAACCAACCCTTTTATCTCGGAGTTTCAGGAAAAATGCGAACCAGCGTGCAAACATCAGATTGTTTGAAGAGACGAAATCAATATAATATTCAAATCTAGAACATGAGGACAGTTACTCAATGACGAAATCAGATAGGGGTCTCATTATATCATGAACTGAAAGAAGTAGGAAATATGGATTATTGGATTCTGACCCAGTGGCTCAATGGAAACGTGCTGGTCACAGAACCTGAAGGTCCTGGTTTTGATCCTTGGCGGGGCGGAGTCATGGGTGCGCACTGCTAAGGGGTCCCATACTAGAACGAAACAGCTGTCCAGTGCTCCAAGAATTTCCACTGTTCCTATAACTGATATCAGTCAATCATGAATGACCAACCTGAGATCAATAAATCCCCAGAAACCTCTAAGTTGAAATGCAGAAAGGCCTGGTAATAGCCAAAGCCATCGTAGAGTTGAACTACTAAAATCAGACTATTCGTTAAGCTACTTTTCTTTGTCTTTGCCTTCATGCGGTCTTTTTGTACACTAAATTTCGAAAAGCTACGCAGAAATTCATCACCACAAGTGATGTTACTCAAGGAACAGATGATAGTATTCTCATAAAACATTTTGGAAAATAATAACGAAAAGCTTACTTGGCTTATCACTATTCACATCAATCCGTAATAAATTGACGATCAGTTCCAAATGACAATTCAATTCGATCGTTATTAATAAAAGACTGGAGACGAAATTCGATTTCTTTACATCATGCGATAATGCATTCCAAACATGAATGCACAATGGAACTAATTCTGAATTCAGACAATTTCTTATCGTCTATGTGTTGAAAAAAGGGAAATAAAATCAAGAATTCATCATATAGAAACAGATTCGTAGTGATAGGGAGAAAATAAACAGTTCGATAATATTGTACTACCTATTCACTAGACAGATTAAATGTGCTGCAATAACTGATATTCTCATGTGACATGGAAATATACTCATGAATCAATTCTGATTGAAGAATTACATGATGATTAGGTTAGAACTAGCTGCAAGTTATATGCAGCTATAGCATGAATGGTCAATAAACTCAAGACTCAATCAATATACATGAACTAGTCATAAATCAGTAATATACGTAGTCGTTTACAACTTAGTGATCAGCAGTGATTGCAGTTTATTCATCAAGTTTGTAATATGGCTAAATAAGCTAAGTGATGTGTTAGTGTAATGCACACTGCATTTCGCTATAAAATGTTGGGAGTCAAGTGGTAGGAAGCTGATGACTTATGTTTGTGCTTCCTGCTACTCATCAAGAGAACACTGGCTTCAGATACACGCGGTTGGTGAATAGCAACAGGCAAGAAATCTAGGTCAAGAGTTTCTTGCTGATTGACCACTAATATCTAACTAAACCGGTATCTCAAGAGGATCGAAGTTCCGCGGAAGCCTAGTTATCCAGGCATCCCCAGTCAGCATTTTATATGTGGAAACCGTATAGGGCTTTACGCAAATATTTTCTTAAAATTCTGTTTCACTGCATCCTAACTGATGATACTGAGATATGAATAAAAGCCGATTACGGGAACGCGAAACTAAGTAAGCAACATTTCTCGATATTACGAAGGCGGATTAACATATCGATTTGTTCTTAAAGGTACATACTATTATTACTTATGATAAAGGCATAAATAATTCAGACGTTAGTAAAAAAGTACATAGACACGTTTTGTTTATTTTTAGTCATTTGTTCAATCATTCTACGGAGTTATGGTTCATGAGTCTAGACTGGAGGACAGAACCTTGCCCACTTCACCTGCTAAGTTTCTCGCAGCCATAAAGCATAATAAGATCTCACACAGTAGGCTCGTTGGCTACTGCAGGAATGTGGATGTAGTTGCTGAAAGTATTTCGATGACAGTATTTATCTTGCTATAATAACTTCTAGATCTCCATTTATCTACTTTTATTGCAATCGACGGTAAACCAATCAATGTTCGGAAACATATTCATTAATAAGGGGAAAATAAAAAGTGTGGTGTTCGACCACCATTGAGCACACAGCGTTGGATAAGAGTTGTGGAAGATACTATGTGAATAATCCAATGATTACACGCAGTCACAGGTGAAAAGATGTTAATCAATTAGTGAAGTTGTGGATCTTCATAAAGTGAGGTGGCTAGGATATGTTTATTTCATGCTTAGTCATCACCTACTTCAACGCGCCTTGTTGGCTAAATTGCGTTTTCACTAAAAAAAAGGTTAAAAAAAATGACCAAGTTAGAAAAAGTGGAATCAGTCCAAAATTTCTGTGAATCTTGATATATGGTATACGGAAAGATAGACTTCCAAGTTGGAGCCCGAAAGATAAGTAAAACCGTTGGTTGTAAACCATAGGTGATACAACTCAGAATTGTTCTCATTGGCACATATACACCCACAGTCTGTATTCATCTTTACAGTCACTTTATCAATCAAATCATATTTTCGACCTTGACCTTCTAAAGATTTCATGATATTAGTTACATCTCTTGATACTTTGTCTTGGTACCCAATGTTTTGACACGCTGCTGTGAAGTGTAGCAACTTGACTCGCTACTCAGTAATTCCACATCCCATACAGAAATTGAGTGATTCCGTCGACAAACTCTGATTAGAAGATGACGAAAATGAAAATACAAATCAGAAATCACATGAATCCCTTACGATATGAGATACAGCCGTTGGGCATAAGTTAGTAACACCATCTGTCTACCTGAATCTTGGTAGGTGGAGAAAGCAAACTTGATCAACTTACTCTAGGACTTTTTTTAGCGATTCCAATCTCATTCAACATTGTACACTGTATGAAGGGTGGTGGCTCTGTATGCATATCATACAAGAAATTAGTTAAACTATTTGAATAATGTAAAAACAATAACATCTGCAAAACGTACCTGACGGAAACCTTCATAATATTGAAATGGTATTACATGCAATTCTGTATGAATAATGGTTATCTGACTATTACTACGCTCTTGTCTATCACATATAGAATAGTGCAAAGGTACTGAAGACGAAGATAAGGATGAAGATGAAGGATGACATGTAGAGAATCTTTGATCTTGATCAGTCACTGCAGAACAAGTGGTATTTCTAACTTGATGCTGTACACGGGTATTATATTGGATAAGATCTAATTCCACCGCAACTTATTCAAAAAAAAGGACAATAAAGAAGCAAATAGCATTACTAGATTATACAGTGCAACTTAGTACAATCTGTTAACAAAAACAGCTAACATGCAAGACGTTTTGAAATGTGCATGCACTAGTTTATGTGTGAATGTGATTCATCAACTACGTATTGCCACTGAGCAGACAAAATAATTGTTTTATGTAGTGATAACATCGGAAAACACAGGATTGCAGGGCAGAAAAGTTTTCTTCTTTCCGACGAAATCATTCTCTTAGCTGTACATTCGTCAATACATGGCAAGAAGGATAGCACATTCCAGAGTAATTCCTGATCAAAGCGCCCTTCAGATTTAACAATGAGATCTATAGACAGATAAGTATTGCGGAAATGGGATCGCCTCGAAAACCCCACCTAGCTGACTGCTTTATGGCAAGACTGGAAGACACAACACTATCGAAAATAATTAGCGAGCTTCATTTCTACCAAAGATACATAAATGATACCTTGATTATTTTTGACGAGAATACGGATCTTGAAAATCTGCTTCAAAACTTCAATAGTGTTCATCCCTTTATCAAATTCACTTTAGAAGAGGAGTGGAACTCAAAATTTCACTTCCTTGACGTCCAACTTCTAAGAAAAGATGACAATTCCCTTCAGAGATCTACTAACAGAAAGCCGAATCGGAGAGGACAGTTTATTAATTTTCAAAGCTGTGTGCCCTCAGGAAGAAACAGGAATCTTATCAATTCACTCTCCTCAAGAATAAGAAGAATATGCACGGAGGATAACATCCATAAACTCCCGAGAAATCCTGATGAAAAATGTATACCCCCTGAAATTCGGAAAGAAGAATCTAAAACGGAAAAACAGCACTGTATGCGTGCATACTGCTTCAAAAGACATTTTAATATTGAACCTCTAATTCAAGGGAGATAATGCCGCAGATATAATTAGAAAGAGACTATCAAGGTCAATTAACAGAATATTCTTTGCCACTAATCTTAGAATCACATTCTTCTATCAGAAACTCATTCGTCAGTATGCGAAGGATAGGCTGGGCCATTGAACTACATCAATGTCAGTATATCAGTTTACTTGCTCCTGTGGAGCCGGCAGTACAATGCACTAGCTTATGCAACGCGTTCACGAATACTATCCAACTTAGCTGACAAGCAGAGAACGGAAATGCATCGTCAGCTCAGTAACAGAACACTTAGAAAACTCAGGACATTTGGCTCCTTTTCATAGGTCCTTAAAAGTTCAGCATAAAGTGCAACCAAGCCACTAGAAAAGGGTGAGGCTAAGACATCTATCTATGTATAGCCGAAGCATTAGCGATTCCGAAGTTCAAATCATCATTCTGCGATCAAAAGTGTGTACAACCTCTATGTTTGCCGTGATCACCGTGCAAACTATCGATCACTTTAAATAGCCCACATATGAGTCAACAATTTTTATTTTGTAACCATTTTGTATATTCCCCCATTACGTAACTTTCCTTTGTGATACAATTTATATTGACTTTGAACTAGTGATTACTCTGGAATGTTATATCCTTTTTGTAAGAGAATGATTTCGTCGAAAAGAGGAACTTTTTCTTCGCTCCAATCGTGTGTGATAGTGATAACAATTTTTAAAAAACTAATGAACAGCTGATTCGATCCATAGTGGGACTAAGTGATTAACACCTATGAGCTGTATACTATCAATAAACTAACTAATTAACCAGAAAGAACCCACTTATTCTTAACCTTAATAGCTAACACGGTCTTAGTCAAGGTCACTGAGTTTATGAAACTTATTTTTTGCAGAAAGACAGTCGACAATCTAACCTTTATAATGCCAATTGTCACACCAAACCCTAAAAGGGTTAGGATTACCAATAAAAGCCTTGTAAAGTACAAAAATCCAAACAAGATGCACCGTCCTCGATTGAGACTACTGACTAGCTTCCGTGCTAAACTTTTTCCAGTATTAAATTTTGTAATCAACAGCTCTCCTGATCTTCTTGCTATTATTTCTGCTATTGTGCACCATAACTTACTGATTACCACCATTTAATCTCAGATAATTTACAATACAAAGCAAACGACTTCAAAAACTATATAGGTATATAATGAAAATCATTTAATATTTAAAACGTCTGGAAAAAACCAAGATCTTCAATGACGAAATAGACCAGTCTCATCTATACTGAGCTGTTGGCTAGCTATCAAATCAATCAGGCTGGCAATTTTCAGGAGCATATACATTTAAATTTCCCATCAACAAATGATCTGCTGGAAAATCTTGAATCTAAGACTTGCCTACCAGTGTACTTATCATCAAGGTTCTGTTACATACAAGAAGAATTGTTGTTAACCTCCATTTCCAAAAACATTTCGTCCAAAAGTACCCGAAATCTCTCCACTAACATGATAAGCAAGCTGCTGATTACCTCAAGAAATCGGATACATATACTGACTGATGAGTGAACAGTAGGATATTTCATACTGCCCAGCACCAAAGATTGATGAAATTCAGTTTATAATATTTACCGAAACATGAAGTATTCAGAACGGTTAGATGTAAGTCATAGTTCACACTATATATATATATATATATATATATATATATATATATATATATATATATATATATATATATATATATATACATAAGCATTCAAGCCATGAAATGTTCCTTATGATAAGACATAACCTATCAACCAAAGCACACATAACTTCCTAAAGGCATACGCACCTTCCTTTAAAATAGTTCACTTACCCGAGCGTTTGCGTTTATCCTCCTTCACTAAGACTTCAACCTTCTTAAACCCATAAGGAAATTCACTGTACACGTGACCAAAAAAAAGAAAACCACAAGAGATCAGAAACACCATGAAAAGCATGCAAACAAAACATTAGTACTCAGCTACAGACTTCCCACAAGTGTTCAAAACAAAAAAATCGCCAAACAGTTTTTTAAATCATCACAACCTTCAGCAAAGAAAAGCAATTAAACATCAAACACAAATTAAGACCTTACAGCCAGCTCCAAAAAAAAAAGAAGAACAGTAGTAACTCAAGCGCGAACCCCCTAAATGAAGTTCATGAACAGCAAAGTACGAAAAGCAAAGTAGGATCCAGATCTGGTCAAGGGTGAATCCAACGGACACTCATTCCCTTTCCACTAGGTGTTTGAACACACTTGTCACTAGTTGTATTTATCGACCTGATGGTGGTATCCGGTCCCATCAATAGACAGGTCTTACGGCAATGTCTATCACCAGAATGGTTCCCAAGTGGGAACACCACTCCATTGAAGGTACTGTACTCCAGCACCAGTGGACGTGTCAGAACCAATCGTGAATTGTGCACCTCGAATGGTGTCCCCTCCCTCCAGTCTCACTTCCTTTTGTCAGACATGTACTTATGGTAGTCTCTTTCTCGTCGAAAGACTTAACAGGAGTCGATCTCGCAGGAGACTTCTCACTAAACCAACAGTATGCAGATGAAAGAGTCCTGTGTTAAGCGAAGATGCTAACAAGATGAAGAGTCTACCAAACACTATGAGTGGCAACTTGAAAATATATTAAGGATGCTGTAATCAGCACCAAAATACGAATTGTCACTTCAGAATAATTCTGCGTTGGTGCATCGTCTGACAAGCGAGAGTGAAGTGGTGAGACATGTTTCCCACCTCACTTACTCAAGAAGTCTGATCAGCTCTGACAGGTCAGTGACTGACGAATCTGAGCACAGATACAAAAGCCGTGATCGATTCCTACCGACTAACAACAACAACAACAACATTTATGGTAAGGGTGTGATATTCAATTACACATTGAAGGCAAAATGTAAAGAACGATAATCAGTATGTGATTATGAAATGTGGGGAATATGAAGAGTTTCGGGTGTTCGCCTAGCGTTGTCTTCTTAGCATAAGCCGTGTGTCATTGTGATATCACATCAGTGACGTACAAGTCAGACATAAAGTGATGACTGAGAAAGATAGTTTATTTCGTTGAGGCTGTAAACCTCCTCGACACAGATAACTCGAATATGTGTTAGGCGTTCCCAGTCACTATCTACCCTGTCGCACATTGTTAGATGAAATAGGTCTAGCGTGGAAGAAAAGGTTTTGGGTGGTCAGATTATAACATGGTATCGTTGACTGTTGGTTTGGGACGTGTATGGAAATGTGAACTTCTTGGATTGGGCCTATTTGACAAAGGAATGACGTTTTTCGAGGCTGTACATAATGTAACTCGGAGTTGATCTTAATGGTGCAGATCTGTCAACACATTTTTGTTATCTTTAATTTCGTTTCCTTCTACTTTGATGTTCTGCTGTGAGGTATGATGTGTTGGGTCACAGTAATGCCAGGTCCTATACTGCTACTGTTTGACTGATGGGCCGAGGTGTGAAATTTCGAAATGTCGACTTTGAAGATTGCTGTCGAAACCAGTCACTACTCATACTTGTAAAGTAGCTCCCAACTGAACAGCTTGAGTGAATTTAAGTTTAAATTATTTTTAACATTTCTTATTTAAAGGTATGTATTATTATCATCATAATAAAGAAGGATAAGGTACTTCAGACCTATAGCTGTTTACTATGTATATCCAAGAATTTCAAACGAACAGCGATACATACAATCATACATAGACATAAAGTGATGATTGAGAAAGGTAGTTCTAGTTCTATAATGTTTTAAACGTCCGTCAACTGAGGTGTTTTGTATATAGGCATATATAGACATCATCCGCCGCGTTACATAATGACAGCTAACAGGTGAAGAATCATTCAGACTAACAATACAAAAATGTGAGACCAGCCACTGAAGCCTTTGGCCGCTGGTTTAAACTGCATAAAGAAATGAAAGCCTTTTGGTTGGATGCATTATAAGTAAATTTTTTTAATGAAAGGTTTGCACACAATGATGTTTTCATTTTAGTAATATTTCGAGCAAATTTACTGCCTGTGATCACAACATTTGGAAATTCCTAATGATAATATTTATATCAATATTACCAAAGTAAAAAACGTATCATTGCGTGTAAAATCGCCATTGAACAATTTATTTCTAATACGAAGTTTATCTAAACAATGTGATATTTTTGCGCAATACATTTTGAAGTGTGTTGCGCAAATACATCATATTAACTTCGTCTTCAAATTACACTAAATTCATAGAAGGGACTAACTGTTTCAAATTACTTATAATACAATAATCCATTCCAAAATGAATAAATTTTTCATTGATATAGTTTTTGGTTGGGCTCCAAGTTACAACCGAAGTCGATGACTGTAGACTTCACATGGTATGGCTCCGAATTGATCTCAGCGGTGCAGATGTATCCATACATTATCTTCAGCCTTGTTATCGTTTCGAATTTTGTAAATATCATATCACCTATTCATCTCTTCTTACGAATTCTTACTACTTTTCATTACTTTCTTTCTCATTTCTCTATCGTTCATCCTGTTGCCTTCTACATTGGTGTGCTGGTGTGAGGTGTTACGACTTGAGGTCAAACACTAATTTCGACTAGCTGAACAAATGGTCTTCGGGTCAACAAACAAACACTTTATTGACAGAGTTAAGAGGCCTGATTGCTGATCAGGTTGATTTACAAACCGTTTATCTATAAACAGTTTGAATTTCGGTGGCTAAATATCATCCAGGTGAAACCATATAGTTGCACGGAAGGATTCATGACAAATTGTCAAAATATAAACGGCTCTTTTATGGCTTACATTGGTGAGAACATCTTTTAAGGAAGCATATTTCACTATGAGTGGGTTCTCCTTACTAACTGCAAACCATACAATGGGTTTATTAAGAAATTTTACTGCTGTAAGACAAATACTCCATTCACACATGGGGCTCAAAGAGGGAGTTTGTTCTTGATGCATGCTTCAACCAACTGTCAAATTCAGAGAAGAACGGTCGCAGTTCAGTAGCATTCTGACTGCATTAAAAAGTCCTTTAGTTTTCAGTTCAGCAGGGCTGTATCCCATGAATTTAATATTCATTAACAAGATTTTAGGAGCAGTAGGAACCCATTCTTGTTACTGATTTGGCCTCGTACTTTTTGCGATCAATTTTGGGAGACAGCCACTCAGGAAAAGTACCTTTCGACAACTTTTTACCTTTCCGCCCGCGGCCGTATTACAGCAAATTCTTCTAATTCTCTTGCAAAATGAATACATCACGTTCCTTTCCCTGTCCAGTGGCATACAATTTTGTCTGTCACTGAAAGGCATGCCTAGTAAGTACATCACCTTATTGAAAGCTCTCTACTCGAACACTTGTGGGCATGTTAGAGCCTATGGCGAGTTGTCCAGGGAGCTATACTCATCTAGTGGTATCCGTCAAGGATGCCCACTATCTCCATTCTTATTTAATTTTATCATAGATATTCTTATGGAGGTTTCCCTCTCGTCACCTAATTACACAGACGTTGACCTAGTCACAGGTGAATTTTCTTTAGATCTAGAATATGCAGGTGGCGTAGCCAGTCCTGTTAGGTGAAGACGCTGACAAGATGCAGAGTCTTCTGAACACTTTGAGTGGGAATTTGAGAATGTTTGGGATGCGATTTTCACCACCCAAATGCAAATTTTTGCTCCAGGACTGGTCTTCAACGGTGCCCCACCGTGGCTAACAATAGAGAGTGAAGTGGTTGAGTGTGTTGACCACTTCACCTACCTGGGAAGTAGGATCAACCCCTGTGGGTTAGTTGCCGATGAGATCTCTGCACGGATACAAAAGGCTCGATTGGCTTTTGTCAATTTGCGCCACCCATGGCGCCGCCGTGATATCCGTTTGTCTATTAAGGGTCGCGTGTACTGCACAGCAGTCCGCTCTGTTCTACTGTATGGCTGTGAAACATGGCCATTGAAAGTGGAAGATATACAAAGGCTTCAGGTGTTTGACCACCGTTGCCTTTGTAGTATAGGACGTATTCCGTGGTGTCACCACATGAGCAATGCAGAAGTTAGGTGTAGAGTTTTAGGGAGAAGAGGTAAGTCAGTTTACAAGGCTATGAACCTTCATCGACTGAGATGGTTGGGACACGTACCACGTATGCCTAGTCACCGATTGCCTTGTCACACAACGTTGGCTGAGGTGAATCCAGGCTGGAAAAAGGCCCGAGGTGGCCAGACTAAAACATGGCACCAGTGTATGAAGTCTCTGACTGTTGGTTTAAGCCATGTAGGACGATGCAGACTGACTAGTTGGGGTCCACGGGACGAGAGGAACCAGTGGTTGGAGCCTGACTCTAGGTGATATGGCTCAGAACCGATGTCAGTGGCGCAGATGTATACACACATTATCCTCATTTTAACTACACTATACCGAATCTCACCATTTTGTCGCTCCTCTTTCCCTTACTCTCGTACTTTATATTTCTTTTGACTGCATTCACTTATCTTCATCCTTCACCTCACTACCTTTCTACTTGATGAACTGATGTGAGGTGTGGCAACTCGAACCGTTACGCAGTAATGCCTGGTCCTATGTTGATAATGATTGATTGAACATTGAACTCAAAATGGTAAACACTGGATAACTGCAAAAAATAATCGAGTATATAAAGTGATCAAGAAAATATTCTATGCTACCGAATGGCGAACGGTCTTCCCAAGCATAAAGTTCATTTCAAGAAGTATCACATCAATACACTACCCTCAAAAGTATATTCGCTGATTTCAACAGACTTTCTAACGAAAATAACAGAAATAAGAAATTATTAAATAGAAATTGTGTTGTGATTATAAAATAGAACTATGGCTTAGGATGATAAGAAATGATAACAATTTGATTTCCTCTGAGTCTTAATATTTTGCATGAACTTTTCATCATCGATACTTGCTTCACAAAGTAAACTTTATGAATTTGATGTTAATAATATATCCAAACCTAGTGATGAAATGAACACAACGAAATATTATAGCCCAGGGAACACTAAACCGGCAAATTCCTTTGTAAAGTGCAGAGAAGACATCCGTGATAGAAGAAATACAATTACAATTTCGTAAAATTCATTTAGAAACGATATCAACAATTATGATACTCTATAATACTAATAACTAATAGTTATCAGGGCTGAATTCCAGAAAAAAAAACATTTCACTCAATTTAAAACATACTTCGGTAGAATTTTCAAATTTTTCTGTTATTCTTCTTCGCTTTCAAGAAATGAGCCCCGTAAGTGAATACCTTTCTGGAATGCACGTACATCCATGAAGAGAAGCAGGAAGACACGAAAATCCACCAGGCAAAATTTAACGAAAACAGTGTCTCGTTAAACAGAATTATCAATTAGTAATATCATTTGTTCCTCGAGTTCCCAGTGGAAAATAGGACTTCAGTAGCACGTCACCATTTCACTCTCTTCACTGCAGTCTATTCACCCTACCTGCAACACTGCCCACAAGCTTTCACTTACTCCTCACATGACCTCCTCCATATCACTCTCAGCTCGCACGCCTAACTCGTCGTTCCCCCTTTAGGTTCCACTCGACGGCCTCGCCTATAGCGTGATGTCACCAATCGAACTTCTCAGTGTATCCCCAATCTAATACATCTCCACTTTCTTCTTCTGCACATTTGTTGGGTGAAGGGTTCTTCATTGTTTCGTTGCCAGACCAGAGTTAGTCCCTTGTTGCTTATTCTTCTTGCCAATCCATCTGATCTCCAGTGTCATTATCGAGCCTAGGTAGCTGTTGATGATTGTCTAAAGTTTGTTGGAAATGCTTTCCTTAACACGTCAAGTTTCTGGACCATCCCACAGAAGCGCTGACTTGACTGACATTAGTGTTGAAAATCCGGATCTTGTTCACGCTTTATGCTGAGTCCAGTGCAGTTCAGTGCAGTGCAGTGCAGTGCAGCAGATCTCCACACTGATTTCACTTTAATGAAGACCTGTCTTGATGTCTTTCCGATCCTGGCTGCTTCGACGTCCTCATTTGTGTCACCGCTGCCTGCAGTTGAAACAATGCTGCATTGCCTAGGTAGGTGAAAAAGACTACTATCCTTTAGGTTTCTCTCTTTAATGATGATCGGTGCTTGTTGTTTTTGTTGATGTTGCTGTTGTTGGTTAGGCATCTTCATCACTCCTGTCTTCTCTACACTCACCTGAAGGAAGTCCCATCTTCGCTGACTCACCTCACCTCTTCTGTCAACTTGTTAGTATTCACCTGTAGATCTCCGAGTTTGTGTGACAAGACATTAGACATAAATCATCATCGGCGGCGAAATGCAAATCTTCTTCCAGTGTCTTTTCATCGGTCCAGTTAGTGTATATGCCCATCATCTCACAGTTTCTTGCATCGTCCAGTTCAGTCCAGTGCAGGAAGATCATCGGTGATAGTAGGCAGCTTTGTCATACGCTTGTTCTCACTTTAAAGGCGTCGCTGAGCTTTCCATTGTGAATCACTCGGCATGTGGAGTCATTACATAGCTGTTGAATGAGGTTGATAAAGGTTTGTGGAACTAAATCCGTAGTGTTGGTAGCCATCCAAAACTCAGTGTACTGTGCTCGTGGTTGTCGTGTCGTCTGGGTGACAGTATTGGAGTAGATTATTGACTCCTCTCCAGTTGACAGTTTGGAGAGTCCACTTCCATTCCGTCTGCCGATTCCTCACAGATTCCCAGTCTAGCACTTCTATCCCATTCCTCCTCATCTCTTTGGCAATCTGTGCAGCCTTGCTAGCCAGCTTCAAACATGGTGTGGGTATTCCATTTCCTCATCCTTACTTTAGCTTTCATCGAGAGAGAGAGAGAGAGAGAGAATACACATCGGCCAATTGGTTTCTCGAATGCTTTCAGCAACTAGCGTCATTTCGTCTCCCCGATTCCAGTGAGGAATAAGTTTATTTTTATTTTTTGTGTTTTCTTTTTGCTTTGAAGTTTTTTAAGTGATTGGCTTGGTTTCGCGGAGTAGAACTGCTAGGCATATGCTCAACCTTCCCAATTTATCCGTGCTGAGGACCGGCTAGTAACTAATGTATTAGTTACTTAAGCGAGGTTGGTTAAACAGAAGCATGACTCAAAATTGAAACAGTTCAAGATTATCTAACACTTCCTCCAAACTCAGAAAAACAGGAAATAAGCATCTTGAAATGGTTACACATAACCTAGTTGCTGGGTATCAAACTTTTGATGATGTCACCTATTGCTTGTTAACACCAACTATCCTGCATACTTAATTTAATCGCCTATTTTTCGAGAAAACATTGAATTTCTCAGTCTGGTTAAATTTTGCACCGTAATAAGCAGTGATTATAAATGGAACGCCCAGAAGTATTTAATGATGGGTATTCTGAAGACTAATTGGATTATAGTGCGGTTACTTAATGATAAGGTGTTCGTCATGAGCTCTGGTGACCCTAGGCTTGATCTCTTTCAAAGTCGTGGGTGTGTTCTGCTCAGAAGTCCCAAACTACGAAGAGACAACAATCTACGTTTCCAAAGCTTCTTCAAATGACGTCAATCTATTGTAAATACTGCTTTGAAAACCCTGAAATATGTTTCAATGAAATAAGACCAGGTAACCACTAAGAGTGAACCAAAATAATTCCATACTATTTACGTCAACAAAAATAAGTAAGTTCCTCTTTCAATAGCTTACAATTTTATAAACAGAATAAATAAAATGTCGATAATCGCTTACTCTAAGAAGACGGAAACTGCTGAAGAACCAGAATATGCACGCGCAATTTCGAATCCATCTAAGTTGACTGAATAAACTGACTCATCTCGACGAGATTTTGATGCCGATGAAGAGGCCAATTTGGCATTATTGAACTAAAAACATGCAAGCGACAAAAAATACGGAGATTTTAGAAAGAGTTGTAACATTAACGACAAAAAAGTAAAGAAAACAACACATAAACAAGATTTGATAACGAATTATGCTAACTTACTTCAGTAAAATGTAGGCGGATCGAAAACAGTAATAGAATGTTTATATTCTTCACTTCAGATTTATCGCTCTTCATTTGATTCGTTAACGGTATCGGCATTATCGTTAAACTCCTTGAGTGGCATTATTGTTTTTTAAGTACAAATGATTCCTTCTGAAAGGTGATGAAAGCCTATCAACGTCTAGTCGAATTTTCAGTTTGGTACCCTCAAGAGGTGGAACATTGTTAATAATGGTTTTCCTAGTTTACTAATGTGTTGGTAACATTGAACCAGAAAACATTCCTTTCACACCACCTATCCCAAGAGACCAATAAATCTGGAGTCCTCTCCCATTGTGTGATTCGAAATAGTGTGCTCAGTTTCTTCAGGATATGATGTTTCTCTAACATAGTAGAAAACACGTGTAATTGATAAAATAATGCAACTCAGCCTGCTGGGAAATGAACTTCAGTAAATGTTTGAGAGCTAAAGATATTACTACTACCACTCTACAGATTATGCTACCCGGTGACGGAAGTCAAAGTAAGAGGGGATGATTTTCAGCGCTTGACGCACTATCTGAAAGTCAAATACTTAATTCAACGAGCTATATCTGAACCTCCATTTTATATAAACACACCGTGCCATTCGACAGTAAAAGTGAACTTCCTAAGGCTTCAGTCTACCTAAAAGCGATGCTTATTCTTCTACTATACGGTAGTCAAACATGGCCATTAAAATTGGAAGACCCATTAAGGTTTCATTCTTATTGATCTACAATACACTTGGATTATTGGTTGGAAAACGTGAGCAATAACAAGGTTAAACGAAGGGTTAAAAAGACTAAATGTATATGAAATTATTTAAGAAATGTACGGAACAAAGCAAGCAGTATATCCACTAAATATACCTTAGGATGATAACACAGATGAAAACAATAACTAATGCACGGGATAACCATCAGTCTCAATTATATACCCATATGAATAAATAACGCATACTTTGACAAGTACGTTTTCATACTCCGTTCCGACCTTTTATATCGAGCTTCTTTACTGCTAGTAGGATGATTATCTGCATCGTTTAATTCTCATCTTCTCTACATACCACGTTTGTTACGCTATAGCAAAGTATAGTAAGTTGAACCATTTAACTATTGTATATGATTATATGTATCCCCGTTCGTTTGAAATTCTTGGATATACATAGTAAACAGCTATAGGTCTGAAGTACCTTATCCTTCTTTATTATGATGATAATAATACATACCTTTAAATAAGAAATGTTAAAAATAATTTAAACTTAAATTCACTCAAGCTGTTCAGTTGGGAGCTACTTTACAAGTATGAGTAGTGACTGGTTTCGACAGCAATCTTCAAAGTCGACATTTCGAAATTTCACACCTCGGCCCATCAGTCAAACAGTAGCAGTATAGGACCTGGCATTACTGTGACCCAACACATCATACCTCACAGCAGAACATCAAAGTAGAAGGAAACGAAATTAAAGATAACAAAAATGTGTTGACAGATCTGCACCATTAAGATCAACTCCGAGTTACATTATGTACAGCCTCGAAAAACGTCATTCCTTTGTCAAATAGGCCCAATCCAAGAAGTTCACATTTCCATACACGTCCCAAACCAACAGTCAACGATACCATGTTATAATCTGACCACCCAAAACCTTTTCTTCCACGCTAGACCTATTTCATCTAACAATGTGCGACAGGGTAGATAGTGACTGGGAACGCCTAACACATATTCGAGTTATCTGTGTCGAGGAGGTTTACAGCCTCAACGAAATAAACTATCTTTCTCAGTCATCACTTTATGTCTGACTTGTACGTCACTGATGTGATATCACAATGACACACGGCTTATGCTAAGAAGACAACGCTAGGCGAACACCCGAAACTCTTCATATTCCCCACATTTCATAATCACATACTGATTATCGTTCTTTACATTTTGCCTTCAATGTGTAATTGAATATCACACCCTTACCATAAATGTTGTTGTTGTTGTTGTTAGTCGGTAGGAATCGATCACGGCTTTTGTATCTGTGCTCAGATTCGTCAGTCACTGACCTGTCAGAGCTGATCAGACTTCTTGAGTAAGTGAGGTGGGAAACATGTCTCACCACTTCACTCTCGCTTGTCAGACGATGCACCAACGCAGAATTATTCTGAAGTGACAATTCGTATTTTGGTGCTGATTACAGCATCCTTAATATATTTTCAAGTTGCCACTCATAGTGTTTGGTAGACTCTTCATCTTGTTAGCATCTTCGCTTAACACAGGACTCTTTCATCTGCATACTGTTGGTTTAGTGAGAAGTCTCCTGCGAGATCGACTCCTGTTAAGTCTTTCGACGAGAAAGAGACTACCATAAGTACATGTCTGACAAAAGGAAGTGAGACTGGAGGGAGGGGACACCATTCGAGGTGCACAATTCACGATTGGTTCTGACACGTCCACTGGTGCTGGAGTACAGTACCTTCAATGGAGTGGTGTTCCCACTTGGGAACCATTCTGGTGATAGACATTGCCGTAAGACCTGTCTATTGATGGGACCGGATACCACCATCAGGTCGATAAATACAACTAGTGACAAGTGTGTTCAAACACCTAGTGGAAAGGGAATGAGTGTCCGTTGGATTCACCCTTGACCAGATCTGGATCCTGCCTTGCTTTTCGTACTTTGCTGTTCATGAACTTCACTTGGCTGTCTGATGTCCTCACTAAATGGAGATTATATATTATATATGTCAAAGTCGTTTGCTTCTTGTCTTCGTATGAGGAATAGTGGCGTTATTTGAAGACTGGACAAATTAGTAAGACGAGTCAGAGGAGATCACATTTGTTTCCCACATGATAGTAAACACTTCAGTTAATTTATCGAATAATAGTAAACCCCCATCTTCAAATATCTGTGCTATTTGGTCCTGTTTCCTATACTTGTTTGAAGTTAATTATAGACTTCTCAGCTCCCTGTTGTTCGTGTCTCGATCTTCCATGTATTATTTGAGTGTATGGCGGACAACTGATTGGTAGTTGGAGCTTACTTAAAATGTTCCGTAATGTGTTCCACTGTCGTTTCAGTTATCAACGCTGTTGGTGAATCGGAGACACATCCATGGATGTTATGGTCTCGCTGTCCGTTGACATTCTCGCCGCACTTTAAAAGTCAAATAGTAGCCCGTTGTTGACAATCGCCGGGGCTTTTTCCATCTATTTAGCCTTTGTTACTTACCACTGATCGTTTTCACATCAGAGACTTTTCGTCAGTTTATATTCGGTTGCTTTAGCTGCGCTTTGTGCTCAGAGTTTTAAGGAATGGGTTGTTTTGCATCCTTTAAAAAAGAAGACGTTGATGTGGTCCACTGACGCTATCTCTCCTTTTTCTACACGTTGACTGCGATATCTGACACTTTCCATTGTAGAATGGAGATGAAGGCAGGCTTCTTCAATATGAGTGAGGTTGTGGTTTTCTAATAACTGGTTAATCAGTTTCCGAGTGAAAACAGCTCAAACGTTCTCGTCGAGAAGTTAGACTTCAAAATGATTTCATTGATGTAGGCTTTCTACGTCCATGTGGTGCGTCCATGCGTGCTCGAGTCACAGTCTGATTTCTATCTAACGTATCAATTATTTCCCACTGACCATATTAGGCGATAACTTAATTTTGTTGCACCTTAGATTGTCTATTTACTTAGCAGACTGATACAAAATGTTTACTGGATGACATTTCAAGCAGAAGTTATTTCCCATAGTCACATCAAACTTCACTTGTATAGTCCAACAGCTTTTTATTCTTTTATTTTAGTGGTGATTCATTTCTGAAACATGTGTTAGGTTGATTTCACGATAAAAGATTAAATGATAAACATCTCTCTCTCGACCTAGGCGTATTGGATTTTAGAACTGTCACTCCATCCTAACCTAGTGTGTTATTATGAGTCAGTACAAACAAAGCAATAGTCGACTTTTTCTTCAAAAATATTACTTATCTTTGTAATGCTTATCATTCTACGTTTTGATAAATTTTGTGCTCCAATATCATAACTGATCCGATTGGTGTGTTCATCAATGAGTTGAAGTTCATGGATGCCAAATCAGACAATATTTTTATTGTCTAAAGCTCGTGTTGGCCATATATACGTGCATGTCTAAGTAAAGTTGCAGAAGGTGATTGCATTTATCTGTTCGTTTGGTTGACAGTAAGACACTAGATAGATTTCATTGAAACTCATCTTACATTTCATATGACCTGCAGTCATTAAGTAGAAATTACAAAGGGAAAACGGCAAGTTTCACGGTTACTTTCAGTCGCAAGCACACTGACCAGCCGAACAGAGTACAGGGAACTAACAACTGGAATTCAGTCGAGCGGTGTACTCACTCTCTGCCTAACGAATCTATGGTATTTTTACACATGCAAGGCCGCCAGGGCTAGCCATCGAATCTCCGGAAACTCGAAGGGTTAAGTTTGCAGATTATCTATAATGACCGAGTGAGATAAATTGAATAGTCACACTTAGGTTTCATGTGTGTCTTACAAACACACCACGCATCAGAGTTTCAGATAGTTGAGCTTCTGGACCAATTTTACCGAGGTTGCAAACATGGGAAATTCCAATATTTAGTTTGAAGCACAGCTTCAGGAGTCTACAAATGCTGTTCTGTGAACTCAAATGGTTATGAACAGCTGTAGAGCTTGAACAAATTAAAGATAACAGGAATATTGACTGGAAGATGAGTATAAAGATCAGAAGGTAAAGATGAAGAAGGTTGATAATGAGCTGAGGGAACTAGAGAGCGAGGACAGTTGCAAGGGTGAATGACATTTTCCGGCAGTTCACATCGCGAAAGGTTACCTTTTCCTGAAATATGTGAAAACGAACTTGCGTTATTAATAATGAAGTGTGGTTGAAGGGCCCACGGGACATTTCCTTGAGGCCTACCATAGTTGTTTGAGGATCACCATATAGAGATTTTATTGTGCTAACCCTGGACAGTGAAAACCCATACCGCAAAACCATCTGCGTACACCTCAGCTGAACTGATGTACACGTGATTCTAAGCACTGATAGTTACAGGAACTCTTTGTAAGTTCGTTAATTTCGTTCGAAATCAACGTTAGGTAGACATGATCAATGTTTCAACTTTATCTCTAGGTTCTCTAATCAACCTCACTGACGAGCTGAAGTAATTTCAGCTACTTTCAAAACCGTTTTAAGTATAAACCATCCACTTACAAACGACAGCAATTCAATTGTTGACGCATATATATATATATATATATATATATATATATATATATATATATATATATATATATATTGATCACTTATTCCTGTCAGGAACATCAGTCCACTATATACGATTGTGAACGGGATTTCCCAGTCATATAGTTTTTGTAGTAAACTGGTATATCATTGTATCAAACAGTATGTTGATTATACCCGTCTCTCTATGTTAGGAGAAAATTTGAAAATAAAGACTAGTGAGAATATTCAAGCCTTGGAAGACGTCAGGGAGGGAATGCATAAGCCACATCACGAAGGTCTCCAACCATTGGTTTCCTATAGTATGATAATGATAATAATAATTTACGCATGGATTTACAGGAATTCTAGTCTACACACCACTGAGACCTGTTCTGTGTACAACTGATGACAACGGACGGATTACTACCTCTGTGAGAGACAGATGGCATCCAGTAGGAGCATGACGTCAAAATACAGGGGTCAAATAGTATATTCAAGCACAGTCGTAGCAGCAATTAATCAGGTAATATTATGTTTTGTGGTCGGTACATTATTCTCACAGCTTTCAAAAGAATCACTGTTCATAAACGCACTAAATGAGAAGACAGTTTTTGATATGCTGCTATAGAATCGAAATTAGCTGAGTTAGACTAGCATATTGTTTAATGTAATCCGGGTGATTGTGTCACCTTTTGACTACAGGCGTTCTCAAATAGGTAGTAGTATGAAACATACAGTATGTAATAAATGTTTTTCATTTCTCATTACTTCCATAACTCTGTGTGTTATTTCTCTTTGACACTATTGTTGTTTTTCTGCAGTGTATGTGATAACACCCATCTCATGCAAACGATTACAATTAATTTTCAGTAGTAGTAACCTACCTGGCAGAAGAGACAAGTTAATAGGTGTTTAAATGTAACAAGATAGGAATTTTAGAGATACAGTAGTATTTCCAAAAGACAAAGGTGTTAAACATCAGATAGACTGGTACACCTTCGGAATAACGACTAACAAAAAAGGAAATAAAAAACACGATTATGTATTTTTTAAAAGAGCGATTATGCACCAAAGATGAAAAAAAGGTGGAAATTACCTTGATTTCCAGGCTACGATAACATCTCAAATGTGTCTGTCTAAGTGATACATTATCTTCTGTCGCCGAATCTCCTTTCGTATTACGACAGTGTCGTTTTAAACTTGTCGCCCAACGTTGGTAAACAGTTTCCAAGGTGGCCGGTGGTAAACTACAATTGACATGGCAGCTATTATCTTGCACATTTGCAGTGATCGAAAATGATGATGATGTTGACCTGTTATTATTATTACTATTGTTATTATTTACAGGGGTTAAATTTGAACGAGCAGCCCAATCACATGCAAAACGACAGCAACCTGAATGGTGAAAAGGGAAAAAAAACTTTAATGTATCCGTTTGTTAGGAAAGAAAAATGTAACATATGTGATTAGTTTCAAAACAGATCTACATCAAATGGCTGAAAATATCCAGGTTAAGTGTGCTACGATAAGCTGCAGGCAAAAGACGTTGGAATCACATGCTCCAACCAAGACACATACTTCTAAAGGTTGTTCTAATGATACAGTTTCTTGTTAGCCATGTATCTTCTAAATTTCCTACTAAATATAATTGGGATTTAGAGCATGTTTATTGTTAGAACACAAGCTTAACGTAACACGGGCACCAGGAGATGCACCAAACAAAACAATCAAACAACATTATCAAGACATAGGGAATAAAAAAGACGATGGAAACTGAAAACCTCTCTGCTGCTTCCAATCAGTCACGGGGCTAGAGAACAGTGAACGTTGTGGAAGCTATTGGGACAAAATACATAACAACACATATCTGAACAATCGAAGCCAATGTTTCAAGGTGACCCTACTCAGTGAGTGGCAGTTTTCATCACACTCATATACACCTCACTTCACCTCAGAATTAATTGATGTTTCTACCTGATACTAGAAATATTATTGAGACAACGGTGATAGGAATCGTAGAGTGATCAAACATCTTCTGCTTTAAAAAGTCAAATTTAACAAGTGTAGAGAAGAACTAGTCAGATTAACGTAGCGTATACCCGATATTTTACAGCAACGTTAATATCAGGACAGCACCAAAGGCAACTCAGGTTGACATGTGTCACTCTGGTTCTCGATATACGGTTTGAAAGCTCATCAGCCACACTTCCACCAGTACTCACACAACAACCCGGGTACAAAAACGTTTTGGCAACTTCCAACGATTCACTACCAAGAGTGAGTGCATGTATAGGCTTCTGCCAACTTTGTAGAACCATTTTTCACGTAGATAGTACGAAGCCTATATTACGCCTATGGACACTGATCGCTAACTGATTAAATGAGATTTGAGTATTCTGTACTTTGTTGCACAGTAAAGTGACATCACCTGCATATCCAGGGTTTTACACCAAGTGTCGGTTCTACCATAACCACCAAGGATTTCGTTCAGGGCTGTTCTCTAAAATTTCATCGATGGCAAAGTTAAAGAGGAGCAGAGAAATCAAGCAGCCCTGTCTAACCCAACTAATGGTTTAAAACAATGGAAACAAGTGTCTGTAAAATAGTATAATGAGACAGCAAATAAAAATATATAACTTGAAAATAGTTACATGAAGTGGTCGTCACTTGGACAGTATCACACCAAAGACGCTAACATATAACGTCAGAAAGAGATGGGACCTATCAACACTTGTCAAGTCTGATTCTAGTACCAGATAGCATCCAAGACTTCACGATTATGTCGGAAAGTCGGACAAAGAAGATAATGTATGATACCTCTCTAAAAATATTAGCCCCACAAATGGAAAATACTTAATAAACAATCAAAGAATGTAAAAGTAGAACATAGAAACTGAAAGAGTATAATTCCAAGTCAATTTGTTTGTTAGGTACTTCACATAGTCAAACAGTAGTATTTACTGGATGACATCATACTCATATGGAAGAAAGACTGTTTCTACAATTCTATTCCTCCCTTCTTCACTTGCCGTGCGAGTAGTACAATCTTACAAATATCTGGAACATGTGTTGAGCCATTCCGAATGGGTGCGTTCGATGTTGATGCTGTTAATTTAATTGACCCTTGACCTAATAATCGTCCATCAATTTCGATAAACCACATTACTGTGCCTAGTGGACTTTATAGGATATCTCAGCCTACAAAGCCTTTTTCCCAATGAATTTGTAGGTTTAAATGCCAACCTAAACCTAGTTCTGCTACGAATCCTGTGTACACTTTTTAGGTATCTTTCTTATGCGGTAAAGTCGTGGAGTTTTCGAATTCGCGTGTTGCCACTATTAGCATGTATATTACCTGTGCCTGCGTTACCTTTTTCTTACAATTTCCAATACATTTCCAGATCATTTTGAGTGATGAGATTTCTTCGAAGTGGCTCATTTCCTGTAGCAGATTTTAAGTTTGTTTAAACATTTCGCTCTAATAGAACACTTCACGAAACCTATCTTAACTGATATGCGATGAGATGAAGTCTAAGTATCGATTCGAATGCGTAGGGTTCCTATATACACTATTATCTCCTTTCTGTTCTGCAACTCAGTACAGCCAGTTCTCTATCTTTACTTCAATTCATAAATAAACTGGATTACATCCACAACTGAATTAATCTGTCAAAAGCATATTCATACGCTCTGAATTCAACACTATACACGTGTCATCTACCTATATTCACCATATTTTAGGAGCACGCATAAATCTCCTATAAGAATTATAGTAGGCATTATCGTTCCCACGGTGCCACTATCCTATGTTTTAAAAGGACAAACTGAGCATAAGATTTAGTGCAAATAATGATCTAGATACTTACGGTCTTGTCACTTACCTGAACGAAACAGAAATGGATGAATATATGGCGGTTCTTCAGGTCGACCAGCGTACGATTTTGCGTCTAAATCATATGCACTGAATAAATTAAATCGACTAGATGTTGTATTAAATAATTTGAGTGAAAATTATTTCCCGGACATGGAGATTCTATGCACAGTACAAATTCTTCCCGATCACCTGCTGAGGCTCCATATAAGATTAGACCAAAACAATAATCTTTTCTAAGAAAAGAGGGAAGATAGTAAAAAAGTACACTTGTACTCTAAATAAGAAAAAGAGCATCAGTTAAGAAACAAAAGCTAAAAAATTGTAATACATGATATCAAAATTTTCATTTAAAACCAATAAACTTTACAACTGCTATGTAGAACCGTCATAGCAACCGGTTAGGTTTTACTCATAAGCGATGAGTATGATTTTAGGAGAACAAGTTTCAAAAGTATTCTAAACTATATTGCAAGTTATATTCAACCACTTGAGTAAGACATACACATTCGCTCACATTTAAAGTAGCAACTGCCAGCTAGGCATATACACATATCCTCGTAACCAAGTGCGGACTCGTACACTACACAAACAATGGCACCTATAGAGTTGAGTGCCTAAACCGATAGAACCCTACTTGTCATACTTAAACAGATAACTGGACGATACTGCTGTATTGATAAAGTCTATTATGAAAGTGCACTATTTCACACTGAACATTTGAAGTTTATTTATGAACGACTCTCAGAGCATATTTGAATTGAGTTACCAAGGTCAAATACAATAAGAATATAACAGCGCAACTAACCGACTTTGACATAACCTAACATTTCAACAGAAGCAATATACTTAGCGATGGCAGCGGGTGTTGGGGACCCACAGACTCTAACTCCCCTTATCCTGATCAGGTGTTTCAGGCTGGATACATTTATTAGTCTTAATATTTACTGCAACTTTAGATTATGCAGCTGAAAAAAAAAGCAATAAAATAAAGTATGTACATTCCGATCTGTTAAACTTGGTATCTTCACTTTGTTGAAACTCAAGAAACGTTACTTAAGATACACATCAGTTACAACAAAGTCTGAAAATGTAAAAGAACAGAGGCAGCTTGGAAATGTTTCACTAATAATTCATATTTCTGCTGTAAGGGTAGCTACTGTCTGGGCAAGTGTACTGCATTGAAGTCTATCTAGATTACTTGTACACTCGGCTGGTAGTCGACTATGGTGGATGAAATCAAAAGAACAAACTGCAATTCAACTGGATGTAAATATTTGAAATAATATTGAGATTAGCTAAACAGCCGAAGACGAAGAAAACAAATCAGAAACACCAGCAAATAGAGACACTGAAATAAAAATGAACTAAAAAGCACCAATAAGTAGTAGGTGGTGGTTTTCCTAGTTTTTAATGAAGACACAAAAGGAAATTTCAAGTAGGTATGGTATCTTACCGATGTTTAGCAACTGATCTGTTTTCAACTGCACTTTTCTCCTTAAAGTATATACCATAAAGACACCCATCGAAGTTACTACAAAACACTAGACCACCTGAACTGTTATACGGACGTAAACAGGCCTTCAAGTGGTTGACCACCTATCATCTCTAAATTATTCTTATAAACCGCTGTAGAACTATTCAAGTGGAGTTTAATTTTCTTCTTAATATTAGGGCCGATGACACTGATTTTAGCACCCACATTAAAAAGAAGTTCAACTAGCTGTTTGTTGACTGCTTTGCCACTTACTGAGTACTGAGAGGTTACTCGGGAGTTAAAATAAGGGTTGTAATTAGGTTTTATGGTGGGCAAACTAACACTATAGCATATCCCAGTGGGAACCTCTTGTCTGTAGCTTCGTAGCTTATAGGAAATGCAACCACACTGAAAATCTCTCCAAATTAGAAAAAATTGCAGGACGAAAATATGAAAAATAATTCCCTTCGATTCAGTCAAAAATATGATCAAAATTCTGTATAAGCCTATCTACATTGAGCAAAATCTTTCCAATAATTCAAAGCTTCCTAGAACGACCACCTTGCGATTTCGTTGGCAACTTCAAATTCCTTTGATGGTCGCTCAAGGACGGCGTGATTGTATAGTTCCATCAACATGGTCGATGTAAAATTATCATATGATTTTCAAATAACGAGTGTTCATTCACGGTGTATGAGGTTATCAGATAGTCAACAAATTTCTACCTATAAAACTAAGACTGCACCTTGGACAGCTCTAACATATCCCTTACGAAATAATGTGAAGCTATTGCATGATAGCAACAGTACAGTTGTGATGCTTTATCGTTTTCTTCTACCCCTTTTAACCTTTATGAATATTTCATCTTCGTGAGGCAAAACTATAACGTTATCACTTTTACATCCTCCTTTGACTGAACGCCCATGTCGTCATAAGTCTGTGAATCTCGCATTTTTTGAGTCGTTAGTGATAATTCTGGTTACTATCATGGGATGTTTTGTCAGACTGCGCTAGATACATATGTGTTGAAGACTTTCTATTTTCTCGTCTAAAATAAAAAAGGAGTTCTAATGTTCAATAAATGATTTTTTAACTTAATTCGGTACGTATGGTTCAGTATTCTCAACTGGAATTTCACCATATGATTCAACTGAGTTAAGTCAAGTCAACTGAGCTTCCATCTCTGCAGGTAGTTAACTTTGTAGTTCAGTTTAGTGAACATCAGATACACTACTGCATAGTGATTCAGTAATTTTAGGGCGCAGCTCAGACATTGATCGGACCTAGAAGATTTGATGACTTCTATACATCAACTACTGAGAAAGCTTTTTTGACATTGGTCGCATGTTCTGTATCCCCTGGATGTTTCGCAAGTAAGCTTGTAGATGCTGTTTCCTTTTCAAATGGGAATTCCTGAGAATGTGACACAAAAGCTTTAGAAAAACCCCTCTTTTAGTGGTCGTGAGATATACTTGCTTTCACCAAGTATATGCAGATATGTGGATAACTGACCGGGTTTGCAAGCAGGTAGTGTTGTATACTGTGGGTCAGTACACCTGTAGAGAAGTACAAACGTTTACACCCTTTTGATTATTTTTTCAGTCCCAATGGAAATCTTTTTCTCTTTAAAAGAAAGTAGAGTGGAAATTATTTTTTCAGTGCTTTATATTTCAGTATTCACCACTGATAATCTTCCATAGAGTTCTCAAGTATCCATTCTTCCTCAGATAAGTCCCAACAATAAAACCTTCTTGTACTGGTTAATCGCTATGATGAAGACTGTTCTCATCAGACCACATTTATGACGTATGGGGAAGAAAATATCGTGGTTTAGGTATTGTTTCGTCCATTTATTTTTCTTCTGTATGATATTTCTACCCGTAAAATTACTTCGTTTAATATTAAGATCTAAGAATTCAAATATGTTCCTATTACATCATCATCATCATTATTATTATCAACATAGGACCAGGCATTACTGCGTAACGGTTCGAGTTGCCACACCTCATATCAGCACATCAAGTAAAAAGGTAGTGAGGTGAAGGATGAAGATAAGTGAATGCAGTCAAAAGAAATATAAAGTACGAGAGTAAGGGAAAGAGGAGCGACAAAATGGTGAGATTCGGTATAGTGTAGTTAAAATGAGGATAATGTGTGTATACATCTGCGCCACTGACATCGGTTCTGAGCCATATCACCTAGAGTCAGGCTCCAACCACTGGTTCCTCTCGTCCCGTGGACCCCAACTAGTCAGTCTGCATCGTCCTACATGGCTTAAACCAACAGTCAGAGACTTTATACACTGGTGCCATGTTTCAGTCTGGCCACCTCGGGCCTTTTTCCAGCCTGGACCCACCTCAGCCAACATTGTGTGACTAGGCATACGTAGTACGTGTCCCAACCATCTCAGTCGATGAAGGTTCACAACCTCGTCAACTGACTCACCTCTTCTCCCTAAAACTCTACACCTAACTTCTGCATTGCTCATGTGGTGACACCACGGAATACGTCCTATACTACAAAGGCAACAGTAGTCAAACACCTGAAGCCTTTTTGTATCCTCCACTTTCAGTGGCCGTGTTTCACAGCCATATAGTAGAACAGAGCAGACTGCTGTGCAGTACACGCGACCCTTAATAGACAAACGAATATCACGGCGGCGCCATGGGTGGCGCAAATTGACAAAAGCCAATCGAGCCTTTTGTATCCGTGCAGAAATCTCATCGGCAACTAACCCACCAGGGTTGATCCTACTTCCCAGGTAAGTGAAGTGGTCAACACACTCAACCACTTCATTCTCTATTGTTAGCCATGGTGGGGCACCGTCGAAGACCAGTCCTGGAGCAAAAATTTGCATTTGGGTGGTGAAAATCGCATCCCAAACATTCTCAAATTCCCACTCAAAGTGTTCAGAAGACTCTGCATCTTGTCAGCGTCTTCACCTAACAGGACTGGCTACGCCACCTGCATATTCTAGATCTAAAGAAAATTCACCTGTGACTAGGTCAACGTCTGTGTAATTAGGTGACGAGAGGGAAACCTCCATAAGAATATCTATGATAAAATTAAATAAGAATGAGGATAGTGGGCATCCTTGACGGACACATAGTGAAGTCAATACTTGGGTGAGTATAGTTGAACTTGTGAAATGCGTCTGAAGTATGATCCATGCATTTACATGTTACAAAGGCATCATTAATGAACTTGGAGTAATAAATTACCTTCCTAATTTCGATTTGGATTGAGTGTTTGAGATTAGCTATGAAGACATCAGCTAAAACGTACCAAATAATGGTTTAATTGTCAATCCTGTAGTTTGTCTTTGTAACTGTTTGTTGATCTGAAATTGAACACCTTTTGTGAAGGGAAACAGTAATCGTTTCATTTCACTTCAGATAAAAAAAAACAACTTAAGCCGTACGTAAATCCAGTTTGCACTTAACGGTGTAGCTATGACCAATGAACTGACAAAATATGATACTATCAATTTACCTCATATGTTCACATAAACCAGTTCTCCGGAAAACCGACAGACATACAAGAAATGAATGCAATAGTTGCAGCCGAAAACCGAACTAGCAAAACGTTGAATAGCTTCTTAAAGATGAAAGTAACTGATAAACGACGTGTACAAAATCAAAAACCAATAGGTTAGCGTCTGCCAATTGTGTGTATTCAAAAGAGGGACTGTACATATAGTCTCTCTAATTTGCGTCGAGTAAATTTACTCATACACTCAATATCAAAAATAATCTTTTGAATAACTTGACAATTGAAACTAACCTAGAGAAAGTTGACAGTGTGAAACCTAATAGATGCATCTCAATTTTTTCGAGAACTGACTGACAAAGTCAGTGTTAATGAAATAATATTAGTTGAAACGGAACGATGATTGAAACTGAGAAAAAACCTAAGCCAAGATAAGATTCGAACCAGAGACTTCAAAAGTGATGACTCGATGATCAACCAAATAAGCAAAATCCGACTACTGACTAGTTGACTATGAGTCAGGTCGATAGTTTGCAAATTGTTTACTCGAATCCTTAGAAAAACAGCAGCACCAAATAGATACAACTGAATCTGGTAGCTGTTTGTGTACCAAGGATAAGAGTCACACTTACTGTCTGAAAGCTTATGACACTCCTCGGTGGTGCAGACCGAAGCAGATGGAGCAAAAGCGACCATAACTTAAATAATGAAAATACAAATAATTTAGCTCAAACACTTACTCATACACAGAACGATGAATAGGAAAAAAATCACACTTGGAAAGATCAAATCTTTCCGGCTTCCGTTTCTCTCCATCGACTAGTGTTAGGATACTTTGTTTTCTATCTAACTGTGCATAACATGATTTCCATTTTTTCCTTTGTTGCAACCCTTGATAAAGAAGACAATAAAATAAAACATTATCACTCTCAATACACTTAAGATAACCAACTGAAAATTAGTAAACCAACAAGTATGCATCACATATGTGCTAAAAGAGATTTTAATGTCAAACATTGTGTACGAAAGCAATGCCCGCAGTGTCTGCTTAACAAAGCGGAGGCTATCGCAATAAGATTGATCAAACCTGAATTTTGCACTCGGAAAGAACAGATTCAAAGTTATCCCTCCCTTGGCCTTCAATAACCTGAAGGTTACTATTATCCTCCATGTTTGTTGTCTTTTCTTTTAACGTCCATTTTTCATCCGTATATATGTCATCCTAATATTAAGAAATTGATAAGTGAGTCTATACATCACCAGATCTGTGAACTAGAGGACTCCAGTTCAAATCCTGACCTGATCTAGGTTTTCTTTCAACCACAATCTCCGCTCAGTTAAACAGGCTTCGATTCAAAACAGAAGTAAGACATTTAACTACAACTGACTAACTAACTTTGAGGTTGAATTTATGATGGATAGGTATGTGCCCCTCTCCTTTTCGGAATCCAAGAGAAATGAGTGTTTTTAGCAATTCTGAATGCTCCGAGTAACAAGCATTAATCGTCGCTTTTATCACTGAACCGACTCGTCAAAATACTGACATTCTAAACCTCAGCCAAATGATGATCAAGTTAAACATAAGCCTACTGTCATGCGCTACCACCATTTTGTAGAACAACTGGTTAGATATGACGTCTTATTAGGGCATGTAACCAATGCGATTAAACTGCCAATATGGAATAAGTAGTAAAGTAATAATGTAGCATAACCTGACACAGGTTTACGTACTAGACTATAAGAAACACTAGTTGCGTGACTTGCATACAGGATCCCAGTTAAATACCTCTAATAATTTCTTCCCCAGTCAACTTAAGAAGTATATTCACAGTGGGCTTATTCAATGACTCTGTGTCATCAACAACAGACCTTCCTGCGTTGATGTTAGACTAAATACTACAGCCAATAGTGTACTAGTCTACTAGATCTCCATCAATAATCGTCTGTGTGTTGCTACGCTAGAAGGCTTGACTAACAAAGGTAAAAATGTCTTTTCGTCATCTCTGCCTATGCCCCGACTGAATACAGCCCACATGCAGTCAATGACCTTCTCCACTAAATGCATTGAACGTATATCGTAGGGTTGGGGACTTGAATGCATAGCTCGAACAGAAGAAGGTTATCTACGTGACCAGTTGGGATTATTAGGTTGGACTACGGATAATGGGTAATGTCTTCAGAAGCTTTGTGCAGAATACAACTCATTTCCAGCCCGCACCTACTTCCGTAATGGCCATAGCCGTATTGCTTCTTGGTCTCCTCTCTATGCCACTAAACCTGCACTCAAATAGACCCTAATGAGATTAGCCACCCACTGTGTGGATAGCTGCTCCCCCTTGAGCACCTACCTGAACTCTAATCATGCTTTAGTGCGCTTATTTAATCATGCGCTTTGGTAGTCATCAAAATCGTAGTCTAAAAAGGGTCGATACAACCAAACTGGATCCACCTAATGTTAAAACTAAGTACCAAAACGAGCTACATTCAGGGTTAACTATTGAACCTCCAGAAAGTATAGATGAGCATAGGTTGCACTTACAGAAAGCCGTGATAACGGCGAGTAAAGCTATTTGTGACTTTGAATAACGCCTATCCAGTAAACACTGGGTCTCTGAGAGCTTCTTGCAACTTTTTAACGCTTTTCGACGAATCCTAGCAGGTGGTGAGTACAATGAGGTGTGGTGTAAGTCCCTTATGCGGCAAACCAAACAGCATTATCGTACGGACTGCGAGGGAGAAAAAGCTTCTATGTCTGGCAACAGTTGGAAGCTGTCCTAGCCTACCCAAACCCACCGGCAAGAAGGTTTATGTGAGTAAGACGGCCTGTGAGATAGATGATACACCGGTCACCATCTTACAGATACGTGGAGCGTTGGGCGAAACACTTCTAAAAGCAGCTCAGTTGGCCCACCGCCCCAGTAACCTTAATGTCTTCAGTTACATATTAAATTATAACCGATCCAATTAACTAAGCAGAAGTCTATAAGGAACTCCAAGTTGTAAAGCAGCAAAAGGCACCTAGTCAGGATAACCTACTGTAGACATTTTAAGAGTGGAGGTTAAACTGCAGTCAAAGGAAAGGACTACATTGTTTAAGAGGGCGTGGTAGATTGAGAATGTTTCATCACTCTAGAACGAAAACCTTTTTGTACGAATCATTATAAAGGGTCTACGAAATGCGTCTGATAATCACCACAGTACTAGTCTGTTATCAGTGGCGTCTAAAATATAGACTGCTATCGTGATTCGCAGTCTATGTAAAACGCATGAGAAACTGAGGAGAACACCAAATTCCTTTCAAGCCTTGGATGCATTGAACACGTAGCCACATAGTAAGCTATGGAAAACGACCATTGAAGGCGAGGTCACGAGTAGCTCACATGTTGCTTGCTTCTATACCACAATTCCTGAAGGCGAATGCGTAAAAAGATTAAAGTAAATAAAACAGAGAACTGAAATTAGTCCGGTAAGCAGTTCTGAGCAGAATGCAAAACTATGATCTCGCACGTAGTAGTACAGTCCCATTTTTCATCTTGGTATCTTTTACCATATTACGCTAATTTGAGATGTGGCAATCTGGACAGTTACACAGCAATGCCAGGCTCTATATCGTTATTCATTGATTGACTGAAAGTCGACATTGTGCTGGGAAATATGAATATTAGTGAGTCGCTATATGTGTCATGAACATCAGATAATCGCAGGTAGACACAATGCACCATATGTCTCCAAAACACATTTGATCTTCTCTTTGTTTCTCATAATGGCAGGTGACTTTAACCCTCAAGTAGGGAAGATCAGCCAATCACAGAGACATCTTGGGCGTATTTACGGAATCCCATAAAAACAAATAAACAACGGTGATCGTCTCTTGCAATTTTGTCCCGACAACCACTTGTTTCTGGACAGCACTAAATTTAGGCATAGGAAGAGACAATGTAGCACACGGTAACCGCCGACATCAAACCAGCGCTGGGCACAGATAGATTACGTTGTTATAAACCATCGCTGGAGAGGATCGGTGGGAGACTGCCGCTCGTTTTGAAATACCAGTTTAGACTCCGACCTTGCGTTGGTATGCACACGTGCGTATCTACGCCTTACTAATCACAGGAATCAGCCGACAGTATTCTCAATTGGAAAATGAAGATACCAAGTACGTATTTAGGAAGGAGACAATAGAGCAGTCATTTGAACGTGGCAGCAGCGTTAATCCTAAGAAAACCTGGCATGATATCAACTCTGCTGTAGAAACAGACGTAAAGACAGTCGGTAACCCCACACACGATTGCAAGTAAATAATGCTAATCGGAGATCTCTACTAGAAATCATGTAGCCATGTCAGGGGCTTATAGAGAGTTGTCGCGAGAATTGACGACAAATAGTGGAGTACACCACTGATCCCCACTGTCACCATTCCTATTTAACTTCCCTATAGACCTACTAATGGATATAACCTTACGTACGTCGGACTTCACAGGGGTTCACCTACTCCCCGGAGGTCACCTGGTTGACTTGGAGTACGCAGAATACATAGTCCTGCTATGTGGGGACGCTGACAAAATACAGGGTCTTTTGAATGTCTGCGGCGGAAATCTGAACAAGTTCGGCATGCATCTCGTGAACGCTTCAAATTTAAGATGATGCTCTTCAAATGGTCTGCAACCACTCCTAGTTTAATCATAGGGAATGAAGTGGTTGAATATGTCGACCACTTCACTTACTTGCAGTCACATTAGCCTGAATGGACTGACTGACCGATATAGATGGACTGCATGGCATTTGCCAACTTGCGTCATCTGTGGCGCCTACTGGCAAGATATCCGACTACCTATGAAAGGACGAGTATACTGCGCCACAATTCGTTCTGTCGTATTAAAGTGCTATGAGACATGGTCGTTAAAAGTGAGAGAAATGAAGCGATTACAGGGTTTTGATAACAGGTGTCTTCGTAGCATTGTTCGTACTCGTACTGTGTGAGCAATGTTGAGGTCAGGTGAAGATAGACAATTGATGAGTTTGTGAACTTTAGTCCACTGAGATGACTTGGACAGATGCTGCACATGACCAGCCATCGCCTACCTCGATGTGCTTTGCTGGAAGTTAGATAAGTTGGAGGAGCGTTCAGAGTCGCCAGATCAAGACGTGGTACCAGTTCATCAAGTCTGTTACTAGCGGTCTGAGATGTGTGGGAGATGTCAACTGTCAGAGTGGGGTTCCCAGGACGAAAGGAATCATTGGTTGAGAACTACCTGACATGGCTGAAAATTGGTCACAGGGGTGCGCATGTATTCACTCTTTGATGTCTTGAATATTCGCAATAACAGTTATTTCCAAACTGTTTATTGTCTCATACAACTTTGTCTAATTTGATAACACTTCTTCTATCCATCTGTTCTTTGCATACTACCGTCAAGTGTGGAAACGAGGTAATACATCTGTAAGCAAGGTTCTACGTTGATTTTGTATATCTGTCTATAAAATACATGAGTTGTTCGCATGTGCATAATGTGTACACAAAAATTAGGATGCCTTTTGCGTAAAAAATATTTACTTACAAATAGATAGTTCCCCGTGAATTTCAGTCACTGTTTGATGTGAAGTTGGTGGCTGACGTGCGTAAAACATATCCATATAGATGGTAGAAGATGGAGGATGTATTTGAGGCTTGGAAAAATAAAAATAAACACAACAATTCCATGGGAGTGTGCATTTCAGAAATTAAAAAAATAACGATGTTATAAAATAAGTTTTCACTTATGATTAACAATATTGAAGTAATTATTCACTACAGGAACATAGATTCCTAGTGTGAATGTTATCGCAAATTTTCTACATTGCGACGCAAAATGGGTATTTCAGATGCGTAGCTCAATCGGTTATAACAACTATCTAGTGACTGATTGACATCAGGTCCATTTATCAACATCACTGAGCAAAGGTTAACGCATGAATACCAAATTGCAACAACTTAATGGGAATGTTCTCATGGCTAATTGTCTTGCACAGAATAATATACTACTGCTTAATGAAATGAGTAGTTAGATATCACTAACGATGTTCATCTGTATACTTAGATAATCGGATCAGAGTGGTTTAAGCACTGAACAGGTATTTAACTTGTTTTGAAGTCAGGTTAATCAATCATATTCAGCTCACAGAACAATTTATTTCTCTAGATGAAGTGAATCTAGCCAACCGACTTGTATGAGCCAATAAACCATAAAAATGGATGACTAGTTTGCAAACTATTTAGAGATCGCAGTTCAAGTTGTCATTTCTACAGGTTAGCTAGCGTGAATGATTCCGAAGTAATCTCTTTACTTATTAGTGACATATTTAACTAGCGCTTTTCATACTTCTGGATCAGGGACCACAATCTATGATCTCAGTTAGTGGTTTTGCATGGAAGTCCATTTAACCTCACAGTCAGTTGAAAAACTCAGTCACAAGTCATATCGATGTAGACCGCCCAATCTATAAGTGGCTTGCAAACTAATAATCAATTTTTACGGTATACAATTTGAGAGGGTAAATGAGAATGTTATGACAAAGTTATGCAACGTATATAGCATTATACGGTTAAAACTAGCCAGCAATCGTAGCGAAACCATATAATTGTTAATGTTGGAAATTCGAAAACAAGTACAAGTTAGTTTTGTTCCATAATGGACAATTGCGATACCAGTAAACTCGCATGAAAAGCATGAAAATGAACCTGTAAACCCCATCAAGTTTCGGGCATTCATAAAGAAGGATACATTCTTTGTAACCGAAATATTCATTTGTTTCTTGTAACCATTAAAGCTCATACATATGCGTGTCCACACTAACATGTGGATGAGATTCAAGCATGTGCTTTAGAAAGAGTTGGAATTTTTCAACGATGGCTTATAGTAACACGGTTTATGTGTAGACCGTTGGTTTGACTTTTCCAGACATCAAGCGAGATGAAGTTTTTCGGTATGTTTGAAGTTAATGAGAGTGGATAATCGAGTTGAAACTAAACTACTAGGTAGAAATCAAGCGCTCAGCATTTTTAAACGTCATGCAACTCTTGACAGTCATATTGTGCTATCGACAAAAATCTGTCTTCAACTGAAAATAGTTGCAACTTAAATCGATGGAATATTATGTGATGCTATTTTGTCTGTTAAAAGACACTACACGTAGGAATGAGTAAATCTGGTGGATTTAAGCGCAGTCCAATACCCCTATACGCAGAAAACATATGTCCACGCAGAAGTGAAGACTTTATCCCTATGATTACCATCACATTCTGCACAAAGTATTTTGAGGTTAAAATGTACACTTCACTAACCACTGTTGATTTACCACAGTATGACTGGTTAAGAAATTATCGGTGATTGCTTAAAATCACTCTTTTAGATTAAATGAATGATATGTAAACAGTGTGAAAAGAATCAGTTACCACTAGCCCTACTCATAATTAGGAAGTTATAGTGTACAACATATGACAAGATTGGTTTTAGAAAATATTTTAGGTGACATCCACTAACTTCTTTTGTGACTGCATGGTAGAATTAGTACTGGTAGCACATAGAATTGTTTTAAATTGCCAGGAGATCCTAAAACGAGCTAAGTAACGTGCGTATTTAGGGCGGCAGCACTCAAAAATCTGTTTGAGCATCAATTGCATTAATTCAGTTAACGGTCACTATAAGGATATTGATTCTGCTAACAAAACTTTGTGGTGTAATATGAAAAAAGGAGTACAGAACAGCTAACACTAAATGTATTCTATCGTTCAAGAAGAAAAACTCCATAGAAGAAAAGAATTTACAGCTAAACCTACAAGAATAATTCTTTAGAACCGCTTCTTCAACTGTGAAACAACATATAGTGTTGTTTCAACAAGAGGCACTACAATTAATGAGACCTTACATGCATAAAATATTACCTTTAATGATGAGAGGAATAAAACAGCAAGCTTTCAAAGACGAGACGTTGAAGAAAAAGCTTTTCCCCATACCATGACAATATCACTATGAGGTAAAATAGAACTCTATATAAATATACTTCATGACTTCATAAAAAACCCACCTTACGTTCTCGGTTGACAGGCTTGAAAACAGGTGGCGTTGTGTGAGTATTTGAATTATCAGACGAACTAGATTCATTTGACTGTACATGGTTTTCTGGTGTGGCGCCATTTGTAGAATGAATGATAGAATCAGCATCCATTTGAGATTCTCCAGCATCAGAAGCATTTAGAGTGTTAGACTCTTCAGAATGATAAAGGTCAGAATGGTGTGATTCAATCGCTGCTACTACAGCTTCAACACTAGGAAAAGTTGTATCACTATACAGTATTTTTGTAGTTGTTCGATAAAGAGGAAACTGAAAATTTATATTGGAGATAGAAGCTTCATTTGTCGGGGACTCCTTTGCATAGTGACTGCTCTCCCATTTTTTGTCTCCTGAAAATGTTTCATCTGATCTTCTACACACCTCTGATTTGGCATCATCAGAACCAAGAAAAGATGATTCTTCATTAAGTTCCTTTGCATGCGCATCCAAAGGACCACTATTTCTTCTTTCACAACTACTGTTTTGAATATTATTACTGGTCGGTGTCCCATCCTCTGGAGAAATAAGTTCTGACTGAACAACTAATTCAAGTCTACATTTACGCACTCGTATTCCATCATATAATAAGAGAGTATAGAGACCTGGACGTGAGTCACATGGTCGTAACAAATAACTGAATGCACCAGCTGGAATAAAAATATGACGAAAACAAATGAAAAAGTGGATGACTATGCAAGATCCTGATGGGAGCAAAAATAAAATTATCTGAAATCTTATCCTAAATAACTTCAGTTTCATGAAAATACCATTGGAACTGAGGCTAACTAACTTCCAGTCTCAAGCCCAAACCACACTCCACTGAAACTAACCTGGATAACCAAGTAGCATTATTGGTCTTTAAAAGGTGGTTTATACCATAGTTTATAGACTTGTGCCGAGTTGCTGAGCTTGACAAGCAGTCTCTACAGGGCCTTAGAAGCATTATTGTAGTCATCTAACATGGAGTTTACTGAGTTAATTAAGCATTCTGATAAACAAAAGCACAGTCAATATTGTGTATCTTCTGTTGCATTTTTCTTAAAATCATCCAAAAACATAATTCTATACAAACCCCCGTCCTTATGTACTTTACACGTTCTGATTCAATTCTTAAGATATTCAACTGAGTAACTGAAGAGGCTACCGAAGGAAAACCATTTTCCGACCACAATTCGTCACCGAGATCAGATAATACTATTGTTACTTTTAACACCGATAAGTGGCTCCTAGTTAAACATAAATTTGTCATTGGTTTGCTACTACTGAAAATTCGCTGATAAAAGTCGAAGTTGAACTGATCATGACAAGCAGAAAAATTGTTTTTTCAACACCCACGAAATTTGCTTAGCTTGGACTAAGAAATCAACCTTTAATGCTTTGATACATAGTGAAAAGGATTCATATCCACCGATACTGAGCCATGTCATCAAAGGAGTTTAACTATTGATCACTAATATTTTGATAACGCCAACCAAATAACCAACATCTCATTAGTAGTTTAGACACCAAACTTAGTTTGACTTTCTTAGAACCTGAACCTCCACTAAATGATATCACATTTTGGTGTAAGAGATTGTCCATTTGGATGACATGTCTTAGTTATCCTATTTGGTTTCTGTGCAAAACACAATCTACCAACTTGCTCTCCTTTCTTATATCTAGAATGTTAATCGCAGTGTGTTAACCGCTGAACGGTTTCAAAACTCGCAGATAGTGCTTACAAGACTTCTATGAAACAATATCTGTAAATTTGATACATTTTCAGTCTTCAACAATGACTTTCACTTGAAATGGGTTAAGGCACCCATTGGACTATGAGTTAACGCGTTTGATGCCGTAAAAATAATAACAGTAATTATAATTATGACAATAATAATAATGGTAATTACTGATAATACTAATGATAACAATAACAATAATAATTGTAATCGTAATCATAATTGCAATCACATTATTATCATCACTACTAGTGACAATAATAATGGTAATGCTAGTGGTAATAATAATACTAGCGATAGTAGTGATGATAATAATGACAATAATAACACTAGTGATGATGACAATCATAAATGATAATAGTAATAATAATAGTAATAGTGATAATGATGATGATAATAATGACAGCTAATAGTGATGACGATAATAACAATAAAAATATTATTGAGGAGAAGAACAACAACAATAGCAAAATGTTAAACAGCAACTGAACCCATGCTTATGTACTGTGAACGACATTCATGGTGAGGATTAATGAAGGTACATAGATCATTAGTCTAGGCAGCTGAATTCCGACTAGTGAGTTACTACTTAGAATCTTGCTCCATCTACCAAGGGTTATATGGTCAGATAGTATCACTAGCTCTTACACAACAAGTGTGACTCATTGTCTAGTGCTTGAAGATATATGTGGCTGCTTAGTTTGAGAAAATTAGCCACACAGACCTCGATGTGTGGGGATGGTTTTTCATATAGACACAAAATCAACTTCGTTGACTGTATATCAGTATAATCACATCATGATTTATATTTACTTTGTCGTCCAGCAAACACAGCCTGCGATATCTAAAGATGCAAGTAACAATAGATGGGTGACGAAGATCTTTTATAACATACGTGTAATACAAATATTTATCTACGTCATAAATATAAAATATTTGGTCTTGAAAGCGAGAATTTTCAGCAAAGTGCATAATTAACTAGTTATAAATGATGATGGCGGTGATTATCAGGCAGGTATTCGATTCATTTTTAAGCCAGAACAAGTATCGTTCAACGATAACATTAATTGGTACCATTAAAACTTCTTCAATTTTCATGTAATTCCTCAACAAGTGGTATGATCAAGGGTATTATTTTGTTCGAAATATTACCAAAACCAAATAACATCATTGTTTGGAAACATTCATTACAAATATATTTATAATAAACTGATTCTCTTAATAATCTACTAATTTTTTCATAAATATAATTAATTTTAATACCACATACTTGATTTACTACATTTGCTAAAGGAGATCTTCTTGGGAATAGAAGACAAATTTATAATGGTAAATCAGACAGTGAAACTGAATAGCTGTTGGAAGGGTCCATTAAAAAGCTGTCTATTTACTAGAAGAATTAATGAAATGTACAAAAAGAAGTTGGAAGGTGAATACAGCTAACATTTTCTAGAAGTGGGAAACCAGTATCATGGATTACGTACGCATAACTCGATAAACTACTGACAGCAGATAAGAGGGAAGAGTGAGTAGAAATTAAAATGAAGAGTAGGAGTTTGAAAAGGATTCATGAAGAGAACAAAGATTGGATTAGCTGTTATTACGTAACAAAATATTAGAAAAAATCTGTGCGGGTACTCACTATCCAGTAGAATGTTTCTCAACGGTGAGTTTTTTCAACAAGTACTCAATTTCAGTAGCTCTAAAGAGCACTTTAGTAACTGCTGAAATAACCAATCAGTTTTTCTATTCTCACTGGAAAAGTAGTTTTTTTATACAAAATAGAAACCTAATCAGCTGTTTCAGTAGTTGTTGAGATGACCTTTAGAGGTACTTTTCAATTGTACTGTATCTGATTTCATAAAGTCAACTTATTCTCTATCAACATCAAAACTCCATAAGGCAAATTACACTTATATTAAGATTGTTGTAGGTTGCAAGCAGCTTAGGGCAGTCCTCGAAACAAAAAGGCTTCACATTATTCGGCTTCAATAGTAGTTGTTGCCTTATTTAAATTTATAAAAGGGATTGGATTGCATATTTCAGAAAATATTTGATCACTTATGTCAGTGAGATATTGAGTGGATGAGGTTGAATTAAGAAATGACTGGTTTAAAAAGTGCATTGAAGTTGTTTTTGCAGACCACCCCAAAGAGGGATGTCGGCTACCATACTACTAAGACAAAAGATATCGCTGGGAGATCAAACCGAACACGGTGCGAAATCAGTACGCAACTGACATTTTTTAGGTAACAGTCCTCAAGTTAACAGCTAACACCAAGATTTGACGACTTCAGGCAATAAGGTTAGAGATCTATCCCCTTATTGCATTCCCTGCACTACGTTGTTCCAAAGCGTAGTGAACTGAGCCGACGAAACATAGTTCCAAGTTTTACGTGACCTGGGGTCATATAGCTTTATACTTATCAGGTTAAGCCATACACAACGTAATGTTTTAGATACAAAACAGTAGAATTCCCTTGAGACATTTTTTATCACCACGCATCACCCCTTACAAATTATGGTGCACTAAGCTCAGTTCGAAGCTGTTTTCGCCACTAAAGTGCTATCAATCTATTTCGAGAAGTTGACGATACTGTGACTAAATAAAGATACTTGAAGTTAACCAAACAAGGAACACATCATTTCGACTAGGACCGCCAGAAGATAAAAACTTTGGAACAAATCAGAACTTTATCAAAGAAACCCGACGAATCAAGCCACTCACAAATGCTGTGACTACATGTGTGTTGGTAGGAACTAACAAGTGTATTACAGTGCAAACAGATGGGTGAGAACTTAACCACTAAATCAGGTTCTCTAGATCGATTTCATAGAAGTTGAATACTCCATCGGACAATTGAGACAGAAAACCGAATAAATGAAGTTCACTTACAAAAAAATACGATCTAATGTGCTGAGGAAAGTCAACAAGACAGTACACAAATGTTATACAGAATCTAACCTTTTTAAGCAGTTCTTTCGGATGAGGGGTTGAATCGGGATGGAAGAATTCCAAACGTTCAATAATTTCTGGGTATTCTTTCTAATAATTTAAAAGTTAACCAATAAACCAATAAATAAACGTCATGAGGAAGGACATGAAAAAAAGAAACAGAATCTGACATGAAAGTAGACTGAGGTTTGGATATACTAATACTGACAGCTAATCAGGTATTCATTCAGCATACTTTTATCGAATATAGTAGCGACAAACGATCTGCCTGCGGAATCACAATGACACTACTGTAATTCGCACATCCACATAAACTCATTATGAAACGTCATTGATTGCAGTTTAAAGGGAATGGCGAAATCTATCAACTTCACCGCGGATCTTGTAGGCTATCAGAAACAATGAAGATAGGTGTTTGCACACATCCACCAGGGTTTTCAAGAGGTAGATAAAACTCTGAGGGACGGAACATCCCCGACCACATTCCTGTGTTACAAATTAAATGAAACAATTCGCTTGCAGTTAATGTGAGTGAAACTCAGTCTGGTGCTTTTGAGTTAATATTATTTACAAGTTTCGCAGTGGGTATTGCAAAATAGAAGCCAAAGTATTAAGATGCCACCTACTGAATGAAGAATTTCATTTGAAGCTCTTCTCCCTTGGATGAGTTGGTACTGAAAGATTACAGAAAATAGGGTAATGATCAATAATACTGGAAGTATATGTCAACTGAACTACTTTCTGAAATGTTTCATCTAGTGTTTCACGCATCTTTATAAATTACTATTTCAAGTGCAGTTGCAAACATTCTGAGAATGACTCCACCAACTGCTATATGTAGCTGTTGTCTCCATTTCTACGTAGATTCTGACCACCAGCTCCCACGATTCGAGATTAGACCATGTGGGGCTTTTGCTGTCAAAGACTAACAAACATTACATATGATGTCGAAATGATCTACAAGGGGTCAAAAAATTGTAAAGAAGCTATAGGAAAAGTTTGTGATAAGAATACTGACAGATTTTCTGAAAAGAGAACCGGTTTCATACAAACACACTTCGTACTTAGCTGAGTGAAGTACGATCGTTATTTGTTTGTCGTAGGTGGATGAGGTATCCTTGAGAACGTGCAAAAACTTTTGGGGATTTCAATATTCCCATTGAACAAATTTGTTTTCAATGATATCGTCCTCTACAACTGTACAATTGCATTTAAATATCAAGGTGGTATTCATCACAAAATGATATCGGCTAGAGAACCATTGAAAACCTAAGAGCACTGGACAGTTGTTTCGTCCTAGTATGGGGACTCCTTAGGAGTGTGCACCCATGAGCCTGCCGAATACTGAACCTGACACCACAATTCCGCAGCGAGTATGTTACGGCTGTCCAGTGCTTCCAGGTTTTCAATGGCTCTCTAACTGATGTCAGTCCATGATGAATACTACCTTGGAATCAATAAATCCTCGCAGTTAAACATGGTTAGTGTACATGAAAACGTCAATACTTGTTAGTAGTTTATGACCATAAAAATAATATACGATTGGAAATTACGTAAGAAATAGAAGGGTATTTATCAACGCGACTAAATGGGAATCTAAATCAAGAAGTAAAGAATTCATAGCAAAACTGACTAAACAGTTATCAGTGAGCAAAGGAATGAGAAATTTTTAACTGAGCTAAACGAAAATCGTTTACGTACAGAGGATGCGATCGACGAAAAATTTATTCGCTGAAATTAATAGGAATTTAAAAAAAGGTTATGATGAGAAAACAGTTGCAAGTGATTCCACTCACGGTTCAATCTGCTAACACCAAGTTTTCGTAGACTATTTAAGCCGCTTTTCTGTGATTTGGAAACGCAGCATACATACAAAAATTACCACCTAATATTAAGATATATTATGAGTATTAATGACAAATGTCACTTATCCGGTGCACATCATTATCTCCCCGTTGAAGTTCGTGAAGATGTAGATATGAGATGTTGAAAAAGCATAGATTCTCTAATTAATTACATATTACTTTCAGACCACTGTAGACTGATGTTAATTCTAGTAAGACACTTTCAGCTCCAAAGCCTAGTATGATACTCACATACCGATAAAATCAAACGACGGTACCACAGACTCCCTTATTAAACATTACGAATAAATTTCAAAGTCACAGGGAGAGAACACACTGGCAACACTACGCTGAAATCTGGAGTACGAACCTGCGAAATAGAGGACTCATCAATCGTGGGGTGTGCAGTTAATTGGACTAAACGTCCATGTTAATTCATCTTTACTAGGTTGTGAACGTTGACAAAAGGACACTTAAATGACACAAATGGATTCAGCATAGCTGTGTCACAACTTAAATTGAAGGACAGCTTTAGGTTTAAAAAAGCCTATTAGTAACTCGAAACAATGGGTAAAAACCAGCTGAAATAAGAGAAATATACAAAGTAGTGTGAACCATATGAAATGTGAATACAAAATGAGTTCTTTCCAATTTACATCCCCCATAAACTGTGAAAATAGTATTACTGCCCAAAGCTATCAAACCAAAGCAGGTAGTTAACTCAAGGGACTTCTCGCATCTTCCATTTTAGTTAAATACATGAAACAGTATCAGCAGTTTGGCTCTCATAATAGCCCTTGTCCCATACAGTTGCAAACCACTTGCTTCATTGAGATCTCGAAACAATGCCGAACTAAGGTATTCAACACCACTAACTGGATATGAAATGTCGCTTATTACAGTTTGGGAACGCGAACCACATTTTTTTATCCCCCACATTTATCAAGAAAAACCTCACCTCAACGCAGGATTTGGGCAAATAACCTGAATGTCGAGATTTCAAAGAAGTAGCTAGTACCCAATCTGAGTTTGGATCTTCATGTACCAATAGGAAACGATCATCAACAGCACATCTGAAAGTGGAAAAAAAGAAACCATCGCAATGTCTTATGACGAAACATGTACACATAACTCGCTCACTCCATTTAGTTCCGTTCGAGAAGTTCAGTAATACAACTATTCCATACAGAACAATCTTAATTAGTGGCTTGCAGATATACACCTGATACATATTTCATTTTTAAAAGGGTTAAGTGAAACAGGTTTCAAGCAGATATCTTTTAAAGTATGCATAAGATATCATTGGATCAGCACTCACACATGAGCCAAAGTCTCATTTCGGCAAACTAAATAAAATGCTGACGGCCTGTTCGTCAGTTTAACATATTGCAATCTGTACTTTGCGTCTCATGTAATAAAAATATTTTTTTACAAGATTATATCTGCAAGTAAGTGTGGAGCTGTTGCTCACCGATCTAGGTAGTTCACTTTGAAACTATAGGTTCAAATCCATTTAACGAGGTTGGGGCAATCAGACAATATCATCGTCAGTCCTCATACAATATGAGTCATCATAACTAAAAGCACGAACCTTCACGTGGTTACTGAGTTCCAGTGTCATGTATGTAGCATGAAGTATAAAATAGTGCTTTTTCTCTGCATAGCTTACTAAACAAATAAACATTACATAAATCAGTGTACTCTAGACAGTTTAATGATGGCTGACAAATTTTATGTTCACCATGAAATTTGAACGACATATCCTAAGAAGTGGTAACATACGACTCCAAATGTTTTATTACTAGCCATTGGTAAGAAAAGTAAATTCAACTTACAGTCAAAATGGATTAATAAACGATTGTGATAGCTAGTTACTGAAGCAAGAACAAATAGTTTGCGGGATAAAATGAATCCATTTTATATCTCATAAGCTGTTAACAGGCTAAAGCTGGAACGAACGACTAACAAGTAATAACTATAAACTATACTTCATATACGAGTGTTGGAAACCCATGAATAACAGGAAGAAGCAGCAGAAATAAAAACTATGAGTACTAGTCACAAACATTGATTGGTTATACCAGATGAGACAGAAAACTTTGTTGTTGTAAATAAGAAAGACAACTATACAGGAATGCAGAAATGAAATTTTTAAATGAGATTACGTGATTACATGAACATATAAAAAAACCGATAAACTGACAGTGATTAAAAATGAGTAAGGTTTAAAAGGGGAATTATGCAAAGAAACCAATATACATTTGATCAAGTTAGGTGTAGTGTAAATATTTTTTCCCCATGTACTTACGTAATTTAACGGTTATTTAATAATTTTCTTTCTCGAATCACTGGACAGCTGCTCCGTCCTAGTATGTGACTCCTCGGAAGTGCATATCAATGACCCCGCCAGATATCGAACTCAGGACTCATATTAGGACAAAATAGCTGTCCAGTGCTCTCAGAGAGTCAATATTCCTCAAACTATCAGTCCGTAATAAATCACAACTTGAAATCAATAAATAAAAAATCCACATAAACCTCCAAATTGAATTCCCTTTCTTCTACACTCATGTTTGGTTCTCTCCTCCTTACAATGACAAAAGTTTTTGTCTGATTAGATATAGGTTGCTACTAATTGACATTTCTAGGCTGTTAGCAGCTGATAAGAAGTTATGAAAAAATGAATTTATTTGACTCTACAAATATTTTATCCTTGTCTTTTTTGAAAAAAACTAACGGAATGACAGTAATAGAAATGTCAGCAATTTCTGAAAATAAGCTTCTTCATCAAAATAGGTTTGAAAAGTCTAAACCTTATTCACATACCCAAGTCGATCATAAGCATTTTCTGGTTCGAAATCCTGTACAGCACGCAAACGTTGTGTATGATATTCGATTGGAAGCTAAAATTAGTGAAACACACATACTTTTAGTATATCAAAAATTAGAATATGAAACAAGATAGTAAAGTTAGTAATCAACCTCAGATAATAATGTTACTATTTGAAAACAAAACTGCGCATAAACATTTAAAACGGTTTACCAATAAGCAGTGTATGTGGTCTACCGTTTATAAAGACGATTTAAACAATATGATCCGTACATTTAACACTTTGATAGGTAACCGAGTTGATTTTCCGCTTTTAGAGACCGTGTACTTCCTAGACTTCGATATAAACATTGTTTTTCGCCTCTCACTGTTTATAGCTAGTAGGAACTTAGTTAATAACTGACTAAGGATGGAAATACTCGACTTTTAGCACGTAAATAGTGAACGTAAAACCCACCCCACCTGTCAAGATTCAAGAAGTCATACAATGTCACCATCCCTATATAATGGATGGCATATAGTCTGATACAAGAATATTTACATTGCTGTTAAGCTACGATGCTACGAAAGTTTGTTATTAATATAAAAGTAGATGAGACTCCATGGACACATTAGTTTTTGGTATTTTTTTATAAGTTAAAAGTTACAAACTTGATGGTAGAGAAGAGGGAACTATTAACATTGGACTTGCATGAGAGGAATACTACTGAACTGTGGGAAATATCCTCATAAAAATTTTAACCTGTAAATTAATGATAACATAGGGGTTACACCAAAACTGATTTCTGAAAAAGCTCAAACACCCACTCAAAAAATAACAGTCTAAACGACAATGATACTGCTTGTTGGCTTGTCTATTATGTGTAAATCATAACCTAGAGCATGAACCTGTAAAAGGTTGCGTTGAATTATTATCACTACTACTAGTAACACTGATACTACCCAACTGTTCATGTAGAAGGAGATGGGGTGGGTTTGGATACGCGAGCCATAACTTGAAATAGAAGTACTGAAGCTACCACTCTACTGCACGAAGAAGGAAAAATATTATTAAAGTGAAGACGAATTGTTGTATCTGAAGTATAGCAACCTCAAGTTACTTATCAATAGATCCTAAGTAATGAACCTCAAAAAAGTATCATTTTCTCGAATACACCTTTTCTAAATATCTCTCCACTTTCAGTGATTCTCCCTGAAATAAGTGTGACGATAAATTATTGAAATTTATAGATGCTACACCAACCTCGCCTGGTTAACTAGTTCACTAGTTATTAACCGGTCCCCAGCATGGATAAAGAGGGAAAGATGGACACACACCTAGCAATCCTATTCCGCAAAAAACCATCCAATCACTTAAGAAACTTAAAAGCACAAAGAAAACACAAAAAATAAAAATAAACTTATTCCTTTCTGGAATCGGAGAGACGAAATGACGCTAGTTGCTGAAAGCATTCGAGAAACAAATTAGCCAGTGTGTATTCTCTCTCTCTCTCTCACTCTCTCTCGATGAAAGCTAAAGTAAGGATGGGGAAATGGAATACCCACACCATGTTTGAAGCTGGCTAGCAAGGCTGCACAGATTGCCAAAGAGATGAGGAGGAACGGGATAGAAGTGCTAGACTGGGAATCTATGAGGAATCAGCAGATGGAATGGAAGTGGACTCTCCAAACTGTCGACTGAAGAGGAGTCAATAATCTACTCCAATACTGTCACCCAGACGACACGACAACCACGAGCACAGTACACTGAGTTTTCGAGTGGCTACCGTGATGTCCCCCTGCCGACAGCATCGAAGGCTCTCTCTCATGCAGTGGGAACCAGTCTCCTCCTACTCCTCCTCCTGCTGCATCAGTATCATGACAGCAAGATTCCACTCAAGTGGAAGGAGAGTCACAATCCTACTACTAGGCTACACTAAGCCATGCACCTGCAAATAATGCAGTTGGAGAGAAGAAGGAGGAATTCTACAGACAACTGCAATCACTACTGGACAAGACTCAACCCCAGTTGGAGACATCAAAATGCATTCTAATGACTGGGGTGAAATGAATGCCAGCCAAACTGGGAGTGGACAACACAGGAAGAGAATTGATCATGGGTCGAGAAGCACTCGGTGAAATGGTGAATGAGAATGCAGAACCGTTTGAAGACTTCTGCGCATTCAACGATTTGGTGATTCGAGGCGAGGCAGTGTATACAGACACACACAAGGATATTCACAAAGCGAGAGACAGGGATTCGATTTCACCAGACACCAGGAAACACTATACTAAAAATCAGATCCACTTCATGTCAATGTGAAGAGAGTGGAGATGGAGACTCAGTCTACTGGATGCAAGATAAGATGAAGGAGAGGAATAGATTTGCGTTCACACCACTCACATTCTAGTGCAATGAACATACCATCAAAATCAAGTTGAAAGTCTTCATGGAAGCTGGTGATGATTGACCACAGTTCAAGTTCAACGTCCACCCAGAAGAGAAACTGAACTGAAGAACGAAACTACAAAGGACATCTTCACGTCAGCCAGTCATCAGGAAAACATGGGAGACACTACGCAAGATTGGAGGAGGAACCTGAGTGGAAGAACACTGGAACTCTTTGAAAGGTACGTGGAAGGAAACGTGCATAACCGTGTTAGGAAGGAAGAAGGAGTATGACAAGTCAAGGTGTGGATGTCGACGGACACATGGAGGCTGATAGGGGAGGGGAGGAAGATGGTGATGGTGAAGCAGAATGTGGACCATTGCAGTGCAGTGAAGAGCAGTGCAATGTAGTGAAGGGATGAACAGCGAAAAGAGGAACTGAGTACAACGCATAAAACGCTGGACAAAGAATTGAAGAAGAGTGCGCACAAAGATAAAAGATACTTCTACGACACACTGGCAAGTGAAGCAGAACAGGCTGCTGGTAGGAGAGACAGAGACCTGACAACATTATTTGTATCAAATAACTAGGTTACTGTCTATCTGGGAAGGGATCAACACAGATGAGACCAATGAAAGATAGTGAAGGAAACTTAGTTAGCAAAGAGAAGAAACAAAGGAAACAGTGGGCTGACCACTCCAAAAAAGCTCTTAAAAGCGACCACCACTACCTGCAACTCATTCAGAAATACCACCAGCAGCCCAGCCACATAACCACCAGGGAGCACAAGCCCTCCGACAAAAACTGAATTCCTGAGCTCCACAAAAATGCTGAAAACCGAGAAAGCAGCAGGACCAGGTGGAATTATTCCAGAAGCACTGAAAACAGACACAGAGACAACAGTGGGCATGCTCACACCATATCACTATTGCAGAAGTTTTGGCAGGAAGCAAAGGTACCTGCCGGGTGGAATAAGGGCTACCTTGTCAAACTTCCAAACAAGGGAGACCTAGGTATTTGCAATAACTGGAGCGGAACCATGCTCCTGTCCCTGTCCACCCCAAGCAAGCAAAGTATTAAGCCGCATCATCCTGGACAGACTAAAGGATGTGCTGGATTCAAAATAACAACCGAACAGGCTGGCTGGCTGGCTTCAGGAAGAATAAATGATGTGCAGATCAGATTGCAACGCTGGGCTACACATCATCACAGAATAGAGTATAGAATGGCAGTCAACTGCACCTGTACCTCAACTTCATCTACTTTGGAAAGGCCTTTGATAGCGTCAACCGAGAGGTAATTTGGCAGACAGATACTTCAACACCACGATTTCAGTGCTACAAACCTTCATTAGGCTCATTCAACAGCGATATGAAGATGCTTCATCCCGAGTGATTCACAATGGAAAGCTCAGCGACGCCTTTAGAGTGAGGACAGGGGTAAGACAAGGCTGCCTACTGTCTCCGATGATCTGCCTGATTGTGTTCGACTGGACTGGATGATGCAAGAAACTGTGGGATGATGGGCATATACACTAACTGGACAGATGAAAAGACCCTGGAAGAAGATTTGCATTTCGCCGCCGATGATGATTTATGTCTAATGTCTTGTCACACAAACTCGGAGATCTACAGGTGAATACTAACAAGTTGACAGAAGAGGTGAGGTGAGTCAGCGAAGATGGGACTTCCTTCAGGTGAGTGTAGAGAAGACAGGAGTGATGAAGATGCCTAACCAACAACAGCAACATCAACAAAAACAACAAGCACCGATCATCATTAAAGAGAGAAACCTAAAGGATAGTAGTCTTTTTCACCTACCTAGGCAATGCAGCATCGTTTCAACTGCAGGCAGCGGTGACACAAATGAGGACGTCGAAGCAGCCAGGATCGGAAAGACATCAAGACAGGTCTTCATTAAAGTGAAATCAGTGTGGAGATCTGCTGCACTGCATTGGACTCAGCATAAAGTGTGAACAAGATCCGGATTTTCAACACTAATGTCAGTCAAGTCAGTGCCTCTGTGGGATGGTTCAGAAACTTGACGTGTTAAGAAAAGCATTTCCAACAAACTTTAGACAATCATCAACAGCTACCTAGGCTCGATAATGACACTGGAGATCAGATGGATTGGCAAGAAGAATAAGCAACAAGGGACTAACTCTGGTCTGGCAACGAAACAACGAAGAACCCATCACCCAACAAATATGCTGAAGAAGAAAGTGGAGATGGATTGGATTGGACATAGACTGAGGAGGCTGTTTGAGGACATCATGCGCCCTGCCCTCAAGTGGAAGTGAAATGGGAAACGACGAGTTGGTTGTCTGACGGTAAACAGAGAGGAGACAATGTGAGGAAGAAATGAAAGCTTATGGGAAGTTGTGGAGCCAAGTTCAAGAGACTGCAGTGAAGAGAGTGAAATAGAGACGTGCTAGTGAAGCCGTATGTTCCACTAGGAATCCAAGGGACTAATAATGATAATGATAATAATAATAATAATAATAATAATAATAATAATAATAATAGATGCTACACCATGTTTCGCAGAACTTAAATCAAACTTTCACGAGACTAAGCATGGGAATGTATCTAACCGACCATGTATCAGGTAGCGAAGTGTCATTCCCGGCGGTTCGGCAGAAATAATATGGCTTTAGACAGTGCTCAAAATTAATGATTTGGTTGCTTTTGCTAACATCCGTTATAGCGATTGTTAAAACTACAGTCAAATATTGAGTTATACTACCCAAGAGATTGTATCAAACACTGATAAAAACCTGCTCAACTAGAAACCTGTAGCTCTTTAAAATCCGCATGCCTCCAAAAAACCTCAGAGAAGTAATGAAAGACAGTAATGAGGAAATGCAGTAGCAAAGGGTTATCAAAAAGGCTCATAAGAGTAGATGTGAAGACTATAATAAAATAGGTCACAGACATCTTCAACTGCATTCAGTAGTAATACTATATACTATCATCTACACACTTTAAATAGACTATCTAACTGTATCATATTGTTATGGAACTTCTAGAAAATGCGAACGAATACATGCGAAAATTGGTAAACGGATAAGGGCAGCAACTTACGCTGATGGGTGGAATGGGTTGCTTTAGACGTTCTCCCGTCATGATGTCACGAGTGTAATACCTCGACAAACATCCATCTAGACTATCAAAGAATCTCCCACCAAGTTGAAAACAATTGAAACGGGGAATAAGTCTAAAAAACCTAGATTTAGTACACCAAATTACCTAAAATGAAAACAAACAAGGGCTGAAGACAGGTACGAAAGGACGTAGATGTTCTCCCATGTATCATTAGCATGAGTTGTACGGCTTAGCCGCAAAAGATAACTATTTGGTATGCCAAAAGTTTGTAGACGTTTTTCTGCCTCGGCGCGACCGATATAGCCGTGATAATACCTTCAAAAAGAATAACATAATGCAATCGGAAAATCTGCATCAGCATATGGGGTGTGAAGCATGAATAGTGGGGGAACAAAATATCAATAAGTGAACAGTCGACTTACCCAATGAACATGAGAATTACTGATTGCAACACTACCAATGGTTGTAATAAATTATTTTGTACTGTGTTTACAGGGAGAAATCTACGAAGTATAATAATATTAATGATAATTACCAGTATAAATGCGTTACAAACGTGCTCAAAACGTGTGGGTTCACTTTTACACTTATTGACGTTTCTTGAACTACTGATGAACCCTTTATGACCAATGTAATCTAAAATGCTAACAAGATTTATACTTGGTCTTCTGAGGCCGATCTAATTAGGAACCGCTAGTCTTTTCAACGTGGATAGCAACTCAACACTAACGGTGGTCATTTGTTAACAAAACGATAAGAACGTTAAAGAAACCAGCTCGTTGTGTTTTAGAATAAGCAACGAAAAATTCCACAGTAGTAACTTATATAGCTTGTATACCAGACTGAAACATTGTGGGTGATTAACGATATTACTCAGTCGCCTAGAAAAAAGTCTGACTTTTGGCTCAGTGGTCTATGCAGATGACTTTAGCTAGTGGGTCATGGGTTAAAACGGCTAACCTTTCGAAAAAGTTTTGATCGATGAGATAATATCATCAACCCCATATAATAGATGCGGCTCATTACCACATGCCTGGTGAGTTACCTTTAATTTTTTTCAGATACATGTTTACATTAAGCTTAAACTGGCCATATGAATTCTGACATAAAAGGAGTAATGTTCACATAACAAGATTCAGGAGATTTCATCTTACTCTTTATTGTTTAACTAGGTGTTTCATGAGGACAGAAGAAACGACAACTATGCAGTTTAACATTTAAACTTAATAGCTTAGATTCTTAAAAGGACTTATCAGTTAGCTATTAGTCCTTAAAAACACGCTACAATGTAACTCAACAATCGTGTGCAGGTTTGTGTATTAGGCATCTAGTATGATGTGTAGAGATTAGTAAAATTACTGTTTTCTAGGCTAAAGATGAAGTGAGTTTCGGTCTGTGATTTAAGAAAATCAGTCAACTACTTACACTACGGAGCCACAACTCCAATAAGTACTACATATGATTGATGTGACAGACAGATAACGTCAGCATGGGCCCCGGCATTGCTGTGTAACCGTCCAGGTTGAAGCGTTTAATATCAATATATCAAATGAGAATGTACCAAGATGAAAGACTAATAAATAGAGGAGTGAAAAGTGGTCGAAAATAACAAAAAAAGAGCAAGGAGCGAGGAAATACTGAAATCAGTATGACGATTAAGATACTGCGTGAATACATCTGCGCCACTGACAGATTCTGAACCATGTCACCCTAACCGAGTCTACATTTCCCTACACGGTTCAGATCAACAGTCAGGTTTCAGGGGCAGATACCATGTATTAGTCTATCCATCACTACACTTGCTAGCCCGAATATACTTTACCTAACATTGTGCAACGAGGCAGACAGTGATTAAGCCTGCGTAAAATAAGTCCTAACCACCTGAGTTGATGAATTAAATGTCCTCTTCTCCTTAAAATTCTACACCTGACTTTAAGTTACTAGCCTGGTGACGCCGCGCACAACACATGTCCTACGTCACGAAGGCAACGGTGATCGAACACTCAAAGGCTCTTTAGGGACGCCACAGATGGAATAATCGAGCCCTTTGTATCTATACTATTTCATCCATTACTGACCAACCAAAGCTAATCATATTTCCCAGGCAATTGAGGTGGTCAACACGCTCTACCATTTCACTCCCTACTAATAAATAAGTACCGCTTAAGATCAGTCTTGGATCAACAATTCCCAACAGGATGGCATCCTCAGATTTCCATTCAAGGTTTACAGAAAACTCCGCATCTTGTCAGATTCGTCGCCTAACAGGACTATGACATCTGCGTACTCTGAACCTACTACTAAGCAGTCTCCTTTGACAAGATCAACCCTTGTAGTTAGACGAGACCTCCAAAAACACCTGTGTGACAAATATAGATAGAGAGAGTGAACATTCTTGACAGACTACTCAACGTAAAGAACTCATCTGATGCCTAACTACAGGCTTAAACACGCCCACGGGTATTTAAATGAAGAGCCTTTAGCAGAGTGTGGTAACCTGGTGACCCTTTTAGTGAGACACTGCTACAAGGCTTCTGGATCGACAGAGTTAAGCGCCGCCTTCGGGTTTAGAAATATAGCCATTGTCAGGCATCGGTGAGTGTATCTGTGCCCTAATACTTGGTGGAAGGCAAATATCTGGTTGATACAGCGACGAGTAGGTTTGAGACCTGCCTGATTTATTTAGTTTTTCTCTTCCCAAGCTCCACTTAGACGTCTAATAATTACAACAGAACCTAGAATCTTAGACTGTTCGTCAGGATGAATCCCCTGTGGCCATCACAAGAGGGTTTCTCACGTTTCTTGTAGATGAACAATAAGCGAGTAAGACCAGTCAGAGGGGATCGAAGCTGATCCCCATACACTCGTTTAAACTTCAGATAACCTCACAAATAATCCACGATCGCCGTCTTTGAGTATCTGTGGTACTAACCTGACAGGGTTTCCAGCCCTTCAGCGCTTCAGGTTTCTTATAGCTTTCTCAACACTGGTAAGAATTAAAGGCCTTATCTCAATGTTTCATTGAGGATCCAACAGCTTAGCTGCGAACAGAATAGTAGCTCGAAGTCAAATGAACTCTTCTTCAGTGTTTTACTCATCGTTCCAATCGTCTCCCGTGCGAGTAAATCATGGACCGATCCTTCTCCGTTAGTGTGTAAAAGAACAAAAAGATTCCTTGAGTAGTTCTAGTCATACACAACCTAATAACAATAACTGGGATGAAGTACATCCAACTTAATGACACAATTCAAACCACATATAGTACAGCCTAAAGAACATGGTGGATACCAAGTTTCAGTTGTTCCCCTCAGGATCTTATGGTTACTAAAATGTAACATGGAATAAAGGAAGAGATTCATTTCAACCGCGTATAGTAACCGATTCCACTAGTGTTTGAGAAGAAATTAGTATGAAGATACAAACCAATGAGTAACTATAAAAAGAAACGAAAAGTGGGAAATTATTATTCATGAGTAAGGTAATGTAATGGGTGCTTTTAGCAGCCGTGGTAAAAAGGCTAGTAACGCTGCTCATATTTTGCTGTAGACGCTCAGCATTCCGATGGGTTCTAACTCTATTTCATCTTATGAGACTCAGACAACCAGGTACTGTCAGATGCGATTAACAGAGTAGTATGAAATCATCTATGTATCTGCTGGTTTACTATGACTATACACGGAATGCCTTGAATATCGACGAAAACGCTTAGTGGGCTGAATGTAGTGCGTCTTGACGCTATTATATAGAATCCAAATTCTGACTAGTAACTGAATACCTTCTGCAACTTTAATAACAATTAGAAAAGCGCTGATATCATGTTTTGAAAATTAGGACGATTGATGTAATAAATGCGGGATATCAAATTACTTCTGGAGTAGTGATTATAGGATAGCACATAAAAGGAAGCAATAAGGCCTTGAAAAATCACCATTGTCAACATATCTAGTAGTTGATATATATAACAAGCTAAAAAGTATTCAGAAATGTGATTAACCTGCCTGATACTCCTGTAGGTATCATGAACTTGAGATATTAAGAAAGACAGTGTCTCATGTAGCATCTACCGAGCTCAACTCAGCGATGGACACAGACAGACCACATTGATATCAGACATCGCTGGAAAGGATTGGTGGAAGACTGCCGCTCCTTCTGGAGCACGTGTTTGGATAGCGACCACGCGCTGGTCCGAGCGTGTATATGCCTGCGTCTCAATGGACGTAGAAAAAATTTGGCAACAAAACCACTACGAGTGCAGTTGGACAACGAAAACATCAAAGCCGCTTTATGGAAAAATTGGCTAGGCAGTTATCGGAACAGAACACCATCACTCACTCAGAAGCTGTAAAAGCAGAGATGAAGACCGTAGCCAACTCTGAAAGAGTGGCAAAAAAGAGCCAGTGGATATCAGCAGCTTCTTCTGAACTAATGGATGCACGTAAACGCATCCCTGGCTGCAGGCTCTGAGTACAATGAAGAGTGAACGCAACTTAAACGTAGATTGGGGGAAAGTCTACACAACGACTGTGAACACTGGAGTTTAGCGAAGGCTAAAGAGATGGAAAAGGCAGCGGTGATTGGTAACGGTAGACAGTTATTTGGACTTATTAAGGAAACTGGGCGAAATGTAAACAATAGTTAGTAAGACTATAACGGAGAAGGACAGGTCTGTGATTCACTCGCAGTGGGGACGACTGGAATGATGGGCAGAACACTTCGAGGAACAGTTTAACTGGTCTCCGGCCACCACTGCGTTGCCCGCTTTCCAGTCGGATCCTGAATGGAACATTGAGATAGGCCCCCCAACGATTGCGGAAGTCAAGAAAGTTGTAAACAACCAGGAAGGGCAGCAGGACCAGACAGACTAACTCCCGAGGTATACAGGAATGGTGGTAGAGTGTTCTTAGGCTACTAGAAGTGTTAGCTAGTATATGGGAATCAAATACGATCCCCTCTGACTGGTCTAAATCACTGATTATTCCAGTATTTTAGAAAGGCAAGAAGTCCTCTTGCGATAATCACAGAGGAATCAGCCTGACGAACATAGTGTCTAAAATTCTAGGTTCTATAATTCTTCGACGCCTGAGTGAAGCCCGGGAACAGCCAGCCTGAGAAAACTAGGAAGGCAGGATTTAGACCCGACCGTGGGTGTATCGACCAAATATTCACACTGCGACAGGTTCCGGAACACAGGCACGCTTAGCGACACCCAACACTAGCTGTATCTCTCGACCTGAAGGTGGGATTCGACTCCGTGAATCAAGAAGTCTTATGGCAATGTCTCTCAGTGAAAGCCATGCCGAGTAAGTACATCACTTTATTGAAGGCTCTTTACTCGAACACTTGCGGCGGTGTTAGAGCCTATGGTGAGATGTTAGGTGAGCTGTACTCATCGAGTGGTATCCGTCAAGGGTGCCCACTGTCTCCATTCTTATCACAGATATTCTTGTGGTCTCCCTCTCGTAACCTGACTATACAGAGGTTGACCTGATGGTCGGAGAATTTTCGTTAGACTTAGAATACGCAGATGACACTGTCTTGTTAGGTGAAGACGCTGACAAGATGCAGAGTCTTCTGGACACTGAATGGTGATTTGAGAATGTTTAGGATGTGTTTATCACCACTCAGATGCAAATTGTTGCTCCGGGACCGGTCTTCAACGGTGCCACAGATAACAATAGAGAGTGTAGTGGTTAACTGTGTCGACTACTTCACTTACCTGGGAAGTGGGATAAGCCCTAGTGGCTCAGTGGCCGATGAAGTCTCTGCACGGATACAAAAGGCTCGGCTGGCTTTCGCCAACTTACGCCACCTATGGTGCCACCATGAAATCCGATCGTCTATTAAGAGTAGCGTGTACTGCACAGCAGTTTGGTTTGTTCTACGGTATGGCTGTGAACCATGGCCAGCGAAGGTGGAAGATATGAGAAGGTATCAGGTGTTTGACCACCTTAGTAGTATAGGCCATATTTTGTGGTGTCACCACGTGATTAACGCAGAAGTCAGGCGTAGACTTTAAGGGAGAAGAGGTAATTCAGTTGATACGGCCGTAAACTTTCACAAACTTAGATGGTTGGGAACACCGGTGGCAACGGTCCGTAAGCTATTCTGATGTACGACAGCGTCTTTGGGTATGATGGAGATTATCATTCAATAAGTGAAGCCATCCAAAAACACCGATTTCGATGGCTTGGACATGTGTTGCACATGTCTATACCATTCATTGTTTGCTAGCACTATGACTCAATGAAAGAAGTGAAGGGGGTGGTAGATGTATGACGTGGCACCGTGGAATGAAGGATGGTGATGTCGAATTACCATCTGTTGATGCATCACAACTCCCTGAGTGGGGTCTGAGAGACCAAATAATTCAGTTGCTTGAGACGTTACCAGACATGGTTCGAAATCAAACCCACTGGCAGTCATGCTGAAGTATCCTTGTCTTTTCCTGCTGGAAAGTAACGAATATCTTATTTTAAATGTATTTTAGTGGACTGTCTTCCTACTAACTTTAATGTTATAGTGTTTTGCTTGCCACCCACACCCCTTCTCCTCATTTCTTTATGTTATATCATTTTGTGTAGTGCATTTCCTGGCGCCCTCGCTGGGCTATGCTCGTATTCTATTGGTAGTAATGACGACAATAATAATATCAATAGTAATAATAACAACAATGTGTATTGTAGTGAAGCAACAATGGTAGAAAAATGCAGCATATTTTCTATTTTTACGCTTTCCCTTCATTGATTCTGGTGTCAACTTTTCCAATCCCTGTAGCCACACAATCTTTCCCCTCTAACCTCACGATAGCCATTTTCCTCTTTCACTCTACTTTTCACAATGAAAGCATGTAACTTTCTCGTCATTGCATGCGTCTCCTTTATGGATGTTGATGACAATTACAAAACCAACAAAGATGTATCTTCCCTGCCAATTGTTGCACTCAGCAGCGTGATCCTTAAGTATAAAACTGAGATAACGAGCGGTATATAAGATGCTTAAACAACAAATACTGAGCATTTTATGCCAATGAAAACGTTAAGTTTGACGTCTTTACTGATAAGGAAAATCTGACAACTTGAGTCGATCAGTCGAAAAATGGACCAATTAGGGCATAAGAAACGTTGCAAACTGTAAAATTTTTGTTCTTACTGTTCCAGTGATGGTAAGTTCTGAAGAACACAAATATCCTCCGTTGTTGACTCCGGCATACAGTACGGATACCTTTTCCCAGGAATGACCTTCGGAACACATTGCCCGCGCCCAAGTTTAACTCCTATTCACATGGTCAAATGGTTATTGTCGAAGTAGAACCCTTAGCTTCTAGAATCTGTGAGCCATTAATTCCTGCGGCTTGTAATCCATGAACAATTAGAGAGAGAGTAAAATTTGGCGGTTGAAGTCTGAAAATTCAAATGGTTCTCAGCAGGTCTGCGCACATCTCAGGTTCAAGTGCTTGTTGACGGAATAGAAGAAGCTTTCACTTAACTGGCTTCCGCGTCTACAATCCATGAATCACTACTACTCGCGGTTACTAACCCGTGTACAAGTAAAGTAAGAGTAAAATGTGGTGGTTAAAATGGGAAAATTCAATGTATGAATCTCCCCCGTTGCATTACTGATCTCACTTTTTCCATGAGCCCTAGTTCCTCAGTTGGGTCGAATAACCTTACTCCAATGCAGTCATTACTCTTCCTGAACGTGTGAACCTGAAAGTTAACCACTGGCAGGGTAAAATCCACTAAATCACTTTCGTGTGCTCCAGTTTAAGAGAGCTACCGAATGCCCCTCGCATTTGATTGTCAGGTTTTACATCGGCGGATGGCTTCCTGCAAATAAGCCCCAGACAGCCCTTCGTAGTCTTGAAAACTTTGTGGATCACCAGATAGACCTGTTATTGCGTTCCAATTCTTGGATGTTGATTAACTGAGCTGTTAGAAACTAACCAACGTAAAGTGCCGCCACTCTTACCGTTCCTCCTCTCGTTGCGAGGCAGCATGGTGTTGGCAACTGCCTGTTCTTGTTGTGACATGTCAGGAGAGGCTCACATGTCAGTGCCAACCATAAGATGAATTCATATGTCCTTATTTAGTTCCTGCAGTTCGTTGAGTTTATTCAGCAAACTTCGTGCATGCGTCTGGATGTAATTTATGCCATCTACTGTGAACCATCGCCTGGGACCTTCCTATTGTCCGGTCAGGAGGCTAAATCCTTAGATGTAAGAGCTAGGAATATACCTATGTGGTGCTTACCACTGCTGTCTCGCCTGCTCCTGTTCCGTTTTTCGCGTACAAAAGTCCTACAAAGGTACCACCAGCTCCAATTTTTTTCGATTCTGGCTACAGTCTCTCAGCCTGTGACCTGTCGGGTTGCACGTGTACTGGTGCTTTACCCTCGTTGGATGACCTGAGCTTTTCGTCCGCTGGCCAGTTTCCACACTCCGCAGCCTCCGTACCTAGGCGCTGCCTTCAAGTTTTCCGGCTTTTCACTCCTCTTTCCTCGGTTTATAATTGGCTTTTGTCTGTTATCCGTTAACATGATGATATCCTAAAGAACATGTTCAAGCTCATGCCCACTCAAGTGGCAACACCACTTGCGACCAGGCTTCATTCATTTAGCTTGCTCAGGTTGCATTAAGTATTCGCAAGCGTAATTAGACTATCCATTGCAGGTGCTGTAATACGTACCGGCCTTGACAAGTAAACTACAGCCCTGCTTCTCTGCCACTTTCTGTTTTGTGGCCATCGTCGTGTAGATATATAGTGACGGGGGAAAACCAGACACAAAATACTCCTGAAAACTTGAAAAGGGGTGAAACCTCACTATAAATAAATTCAACTGGACTTGGAACCGTGGTGAGACCTCGGTATCCTAATAAAAACAGAAACACGTGTAACCACAGAATAAACTCATCTAACACAAAGCCAAAAAATACTTCGACTGAAAACCAGGGGCCTCATCTCGTTGTTGCACAGGACAACTTAAATATTCAGCCGCAATAGGATTACATCTCCATCCCTATCAGTGCAGGTCACGCCTCGTTCTGCAGGTAAACAGCAGAATAGGAATTAGGCCAGATCTGACTTCGTCGAGGAGGCTGGAGTGCTCTTTGACCCTTAAAATTCTTGTCCTAGGGGCCAGTACTGGCATTCTTACGGCCTGTTCCAAGCACGCACACACCGCATTAATTTTGCCCTCTAAATGTCGTATGGTGCATTTTGAGCTTCAGATCTGAATTATATATTTGCCAAGGCTCTGAAAGACGTTTTGCCAGGACAGCAAGGTTCGAAAGCTTTTAGCAGTCGCTACTGTACAGTTAGACGGTGTTTTATATCGTGAATAACTATGACACCTAAATCCTAATGCCCAGTTACTTTAGATGGTTGTGTGCTGGTAACTAATTGATCACGTGGATTGTCGTGATGCTTTTTCTCCACCTCGTGGAGGGATCTGTGGGAGCAATCGGATTCCTCTTTAGGAGCGGCTTATCTTCATTGTTGTCAATAGGTTTTCAGAGTTCAGTATCGTCCTCGAATATAAGTCTGTTTTGCCGTTAGTTGTTGGATTCTCGCATGTATTTCCTAAGGTTCTGCCCCTTCTTCTTGGCTGCGCTCCTTCGGCTGGCGCATAAGGTTTTTTGGGGCATATTTACATAGCTGCGGAGACAACGACTGGCGGCTGGAAAGCACCACTTAGTAAATATTGGTCCCGTTGCTTCTACATGTACGGAGCAATGGAGAGACCAATGAATGTTTCTCGACCTTTGTTTTTATGTTCCCCATAAATTTCCCCAGAGTATGTAAAGTTAGTTGCAGCCTCAGTAGGGAGCAGGATAGAGGAAATGAGTGGGATAAAGGGCTAATGTTGGATAATAACGACACTAGTAATAAAGTGAGAGGAACTAATCAACCACTTAGATGTTAATGTCAAGAATCGCAGGCATGAGTAGGTGTATATTCACTTGCCTCTAAATAATGTTGTCGGTAAACCGTATTTGTCGGTGCGTTTGCTCAACGTCCGTTTCAAGGAACCAACTCAAAGCGCTTGTGGTTACTTCTGTTGACACGGCACTCCATAAGGTGAGTACTCTGAGTACAAAGAAGTTAGATCTGGACCTTGTTTTGCCTTCTGGTAAGACATACGAGGCGTGTCCACGCGAGGCTGTGGGTCAGGCACAGATAATCTGGTCCCTTTGGAAAATTTCCTTTTGTAGGCCATCAAACCCGAACAGCTATCTGGCCAGATGACAGCTTTAGACCCTATCTACATTTCAGTCCTGGGACGGGTCATCCATCTCCTTACAAGTTTGGCCAACACCCAACAGTCCATCGGGCTTACAAGAGCCATAGCAATCGAATGGCGAACCGAGACGGCTTCCACCTATCACATAAGTATGTCAACGTCAGGAAATGCACGAAAATAGCCACTGGCAGAAAGTGGAACACTTATTTCCACATGACCACACCTAAATATTCAACAAGACGTGGATAATTTCCTAGGGAGTGGAATGTGTTTCATGGGTCCCTCGAAACGCTAGTCCCGGCGGTCACCAGTCAAGGCAGCAGAAACGCCCGAAACTGTCATTGGGAGTTGCATTAAGGTCTCACTGCCCGAATTAAAATTTATGAATTTTTGAATAACCCTTAAGAAACGTGTCCTAGCTAAGTCCTGTGGGTGGTGTTGTCTAGACCACAGGCCGAGATGTCCGTGTGCACACAAAAGAAACATCTTGAGTTGACTCCTGAAAAGTTTGGGCTGCGCCAAGTAAAGGGAACAGCGTTCAAAACTGACCAGAGACGAAAATGGTTGATGGTAAATTCTTTCTAAACTTTTTAGTAGGCAAATTGTGTCGTCCATCTAAAATTAACATATCTTGGGTGAAGCCTTCTTCCATTATTTGATGTGGTTTGTCCAGAGTTTCTGCCAGTATCTTGCCTAAAAATTTGTTTCAGTTTGCGAACTCGCTTGTGTCCCATTAACTGTTACAGCTTGATTCACCTCAATGCCATTCATACCTTTGACTGAAGTGCCATTTGATATGCTGAACATATTATGTAGCTTTATTCTATTTGATTTTAAAGCTCTGAAAGGCTCGTCACTTTCACAATTCAACACGAAGGACCCGAAACGTGGCCTGGGAAGACATCTTTTGTTCCTTAGCTTCCCAGATAAGCGTCAGGTCCAGGAGCGTGTTCAAGAGACCTGACAGACGGCGCAGTAGTACTGTCGACAGGGTTGTCTTGTTTGACTGGGGCCCCTTGACCTACTTCATGACTGCATCTAAACCTTCCTCTCTTGTATTCCAGACCCATCTGAGTCACCACTTATATCAACTATTTGACACCACCTGTCATTCCATAATGGCTGGGTCCCTGTCCGCACACTTAATCCAATGAACTCCTTTTATAGCTCTACCAACCACGCGTGCTGGTTGGGGCCCAAGACGTTGGAATCTCGAGAATTCGGAACGTATTACACTAAGTGCGGGCTTGCTCCAACCCACCCTTGCCTGAGGACAGCTCCAAAAATTTGAACTTGTAAGTGTGGGCTTTCACCTGGTTTCTGACCCTAGAGGCGACTTCCTATGGGTTTACTGCAGGACACTGGTAGGCAACTCATGATATTTTGTCTGGAATCTGTAGATCATCACCCTCACGGTGTTGACGCAAAGTGGCACAGCTCCCTTAGTATGAATAAAGGTGGCGTTAGGCGTAAATATCTGTCACGCTTTCTCTGAAGTGATACTGGTAGATCGAAGAAATATCTCAACTCCACGAGGTGTTGTTTTGGTCCATAATGGTCGAAATGGAGTAGCTGTGCCTCGAAAATTTCGGCCTCCGCAGATGCTCCAGTTTTTTGGGCGTCTTTCAGTTCCGAAGTGTTGAAGTCAGATATTTACTCATGGTTCGGTTGTGTGGCTTATTTTGGCGCCATAGAACAATCCACGTTAATCAGCAGTATGTTGCGTGCAGCTTCATGCCGACAATCTTGACACCATTTGTAGTGTGGAGCGGCCAACATAATGCGACCTGAATACGCAGGTCTCCACAGAAAACTGCGGCGACATATATCACAAGTATCAGCAAGCAATCTTCAAGGTTTATATAACTTTGAAAATACCTCGTTTGGTCCTAGAAACTAAAAAGTAGTTGAATGATCGAAATCCATCAGGTGATGTTGCAACGATAATTGACAGAAGGCAAGTTCTGAAAAAGAGACATATCCAAAGGCTATGAAATATACTTAAAAGCTTAGATCAATAACGTGGACTCAGCACGTGGCAACAGTGGTCGCGATTTCATTATCTTAGCAAATTGAACACTCTTGGAGTGAACTATTAAGGTGTTAGCAGGATGTGTGTATTTCGTGGGCATTGTAGTCAGCGAGAGAAGACAGGGGGCATAAGTGATAATCGCTTCGTTTCAAAATATAACTGCATTGCGGCGTGCTATTCGCTGGATCGGTTGTTGCGCGTATTTACTCTCTGTACAACATTTTTGACAGGGATACCAAGCGTGACTGGGGAATAGTAGCAATGGCAGTAATATCGGCACTAAAGTTTGAACATTATTTGCTGCCTTGAAGTTAGGGATTAATTTCTTTCCCTACATTTCTTCCCTTGAGCAAGGGGCTTGCCAAGAAGAGCCTTTTCGATTTCTATGCTTATCCGCGCTGGGGTGAGGTTACATGAAATTATTCCCCATCTTCTCCGTAGGGAACTAAGAGAAGGCTGAAAATAAGGACATCAAGTGTTTCATAAAACAGCTCCTCTAGGAAGCCTTTTTGTATTCAAGTGTCTGTTAATGACGATGACAGGTATGTTCAAGACCTACCATCAGCCCTGATTAGATCCCTCAAGGTCCCACACAGGTTGGCTGTCTGTTTTCACCAGAAACAATAGAGAGGGATGTGGAAAGTATTAGAATCAGGAAAGTGCGGGATTGTGAACTGAGTCATGCCAGTATAGGAATTATCCATCCGCGAACTTAACACATCAACTAATTATTCGTACTTTTAAGTTGCTCATGAGTGCTAGACAGTGGAAGAACACAGTGCAGTGGCCGTGTAGGATAGTGTAATGGATAGACTGGGACAAATTACCTATGCGCTTCGACTAACTGGCTAAAGAATCTTGTACAAGAGACGCAAAGTAGCACGATAATATGCTGATGGGTGTGGGTGCTTGACTGTACGCTGTAAGGGCGGTCAGCCTGTTAAAACTGGGAAGGTCGGGATAAATGTTCAATCTTGTCGAACCCCAGTTTGTCGATTTTTGAGGACTACTTGTTACAACCCCTGATAGTCTAAGCTTCCTTCAGTAGCGAGTCAAAGGAAAAAGTATGACAGGAAACAGTGCCAACCTAAAATATCCCGAAGTAGGCGGCATAGTGTCTGTTGTCTGCACCACCAAGAATGACACCAGATGAATTATGAAACGGAAGCGGTGTGCCGAGGTCACTGGAGCTTTACAGTTAAAACGATCGTCTGATATTTGAAACCGTACCGTTTAGAACAACGAGGGAAAGACTGCTAATCAATTTTGGATGAGGTATTCATCTTAGCCTCCATAGGTGATCCTTATAGACACAGACACCAACCGCTGGTGTTTTGCAATCCCTTGAAAACAACAAGCGTTCGAAAATTGGGGATTGCAAGTTGGTTATCGGATAGAAATCGTGCGTCTGTCAAACGGGCTCAGAAACCGAGATACATGAGATGACTGGTTAGGAGAACTTCAAGAGGCTACTTAGCGCAAGAAGGAAACGTGTCCGACGGCATGGTTGTTTGACCATCCACCTCCATACACAGAAGTCCCTTGAAACTGTGCAGGCAAGTACCAATGATCTTAAGAAATCACTGGTCTGTAGACTTTCTTCCGGGCTTTCCAGCTCGCAGTGAAGGTAACGTGTCAGGTCTCATCTAAAGTGTTCCACAAAATTTCAGGACGGACTCTGATGGAAGGTGGAACTGGTGACAGTATTTCCAGGCACTTTACCGCCACTCAGTATAACAAATTGCGTATTTTTAAGACTCAGCGTATATTGCATTTCCCTGGTGTAAAAGATTACTCGGCATCTCTTTTAGGGGATATTTCAATTTAAGGAAACTTCTCATAACCAAAAGTTGTAAAGAAATCAAAATGTCAGAAGTCAAATTCGGCGCAGGCCCTGAAATAGAAGCGCCTAGCTGGCTGAAGTGGTCACGAAATCAGACAGGCTAGAGATAATGCATAAAGGGTGACATGGATTATTATGTGGTTGTGTTTATACGAGGATCAAGCAGTACATTTAAAAGCAAGGAGATGAAAACAAAACAAAGAAAATAGTTGGAATTCAGTCACTTTTTACAGTTGCAACAATTTGGCTACAGGTGAAACGTATATCTTCTTAGAACTGCATTGACCTCAACGAAACAGTGTAATCCCATCAAGACGGACCACATTGTCGCCTTAAAGATCATGGAGCTAAGTTTCTCAAGGTGCTAAGACACCCAGAATGCGGGACACTGCAGAATGAGAGGTATTGAAAGTACATCACTTTTGAGGAATTATCTTCGTGCGAACCTGACAGATGCACAGACCAATCACTAATCATTTGAACTTGTTATATAACCAAGAAAAGGAGACCGAGAAAGAACACAACAGCGTAGCTGAATGGAATAGTGCATTTGTTAGGTCGTACCACGATGCCGGTGCGTCCCAACTGACTGGCTAGAGGGTCGATTTCGAGCGGCCCAGCGTAGCATGACAGCGTGCCAAATGGTGAGGATGCTTGACCGGGTGCCTCCAGCTTAACGAGTACGGTGAAACTATTAAGGTCAGCATCAATGTTGAATCTCGTCAAACCCTAGGCTATTGATTCTGAAGAAGTGCGTGACTTTTAAGATAGGCCTGCTCTAGGCGCTGATGTTTTTGGTATTCGTCATTTGATATCCAGTTAAAAACTTTGAAGTCCATTGTCATACCTCTTAGCCCTTTGCCTGATTTCATTCTGAACCCGCAAAACAAGGTGTTGTAGCCTATGCAGTCCAGGAAAACATTTGAATGATCAAAACAAAGTCAGCTTTAGGAATTGAAAGGAATATATTTGGTGAGTAATTTTAGTTGCTCAAGGCCCAATCAGGCAACTTAGGCATACCTCCGCAACTTGATTAATCTGCCAATGAAATTAAATTGTTGGCATGAACCTCTTACAGAATTAAGAAGGTGACGTCTAATGACAAATGCCCGACCCTTATCTGACCTTTTGACTAGTCTCCAGCTGTCTATCACACCTCATGTAAGGTGCACAAAGTCCACTGCGGTGAGCATTCAGACTGAAACGGCTACAGGTTCGTAAGATAGCCATGCGATCATAATTTCCCTCCACAGTTGCACATGTTGATGTTATTTATCTCTACGTCGTGACCACAGACGTAGCGTGGATCCTGCGTCAGTTGCTGTCTGAAAGCGGCTCCTTATGGAAGGTTATTCTAAATCAAGTTCCCACCCCTAGCTGAGGCATACAGCGAAGGAGTGGCAATGACAAAGGTTAAAGAGCCGAGGAATTGCTATAACTGAGTTATCGAATGCCACAGTGGACCGCTACCTGATTTCGTTGACGAACAAGCAAAACAAACTGTCGATTAAGAATGCAGTTTACTTTCTTCATGTGCCGTGTCACAGCCAACGTTGTAAACCAATGTCCAATAACGTTGAACCAAAAATGCACACTCTAGAACCTAGTAGTGTATTAGAGGGATTCGATGAAGACCATGAGCAATCGATTCCAAGAATGTTCAGGTGATTTCTTTCGGATGATGGGTGTTAGTTGAAGTGCTGTGTGGATTGGTTACGTAATGGCAACAATGTTGCCTAGGCATACAAAAAGGTACTGACGAAGTGAAAATTTGGAAATCAAAGTGCAGCAAACAGGTGCCAATGCGAAAACAGTTGAGTTGTGCATTACTCCGTTTTGGACTGTAAAATGTGGGTATGATATGTAAGTTTCAGGGAGCTGAAGCTAAAATGCTTGTAAGTAACTGGTTCAGAAAACAAATGTGATTCAGTTTATGGGAAACTCTGTGGTCACTTTCTGACTTCATGCAAATCAAGTGAAGTGGGGTTATTATTCAGGTCTAAGTTGTTTTCAGAAAGTCTGTTGATCCTAACTTTTTATTTGTTCTGCTCAATGTCTTAATAAATGCATTTTGCAGGAGGTTTTATGTAGACTGGAATCACTGCATGCTCATACGGGCAAGCAAAAGTGCTATATTGGGGTATATGTTAACAACTCAATACAATATTACTTGCCAGTCGCTGCTAACTCAGATACATTTTTATTTGTAAAGGATGAACGGTGCGCAGTCAACGGTTAAAAAGAGAGATGTGGAATCAACATCTCAAATATTGTAATATCTATCTACAGTTATACACCAAAATAAATAACTTCCTTCATACTTTCGCTTAGCTTAAAGGGTGATTCTAGCTTATGTGAATAACTACGTGACATGAAAACATTGACATCAACAAGTGGTACCCATGATCTCAGGCAGTGGTTATCGATGCGGAGTGGACCATATGTGAAGCCAAAAGATATATGCTTTAATAGATTCGTGAGGGATGAGATAAGAATTGAAGTTCGCGATTCAGGCGTTTACGTCACGAAATAGGAATATTATTCATTGCAATAGGTTAGGCGAGAAACATGTTTGCATGCCTCACTCAACAAGTGGATTGTAAAGTAAAATCTCGATGACCATATCTGTCCATCCGCCTGTCAAAGTTCTCACGCAGTCTGATTTCGAAGTCATGAAAGGAAAGCAAAATGTTTCACACACTAGTATGCATTTCCCCCAGAGGGTTGTTTTTTAAGGTTGTTTGTTCGTGATCAGTGTCATTGTCACAACGGTACTCCAAACGATAGATTCGAACATATTCCATGTATTCCTTGCGCCGCTGCTCTTTCCTTTCACGAGAAGCCGAAAGTCACGTAGTTTCCTAAACCCAAATCGTTGGCTACAAATGGTTGAAACAGATAGATTCTTTGAGAGGGCCTTACTGACTCTGTCATCAGAACAGGGCAGCTAACCTACAGAAAAGCACGATGCCAAGTAGTTTACTCGTGCCTGCTGAGACATACCACGTCGATCCATTCAGGGGAGAGGCAAATAGGGCCCGGTAGGCTACTTCCCTTCTGACCAAATGTGCACAAGTAAGCTACTAGTCAGTATTTCAGATAGAATTTATTTTAGTCTCTGTGACTACATAAAGTGTGCTGGCCCCCTAAAATCACGGAAGCATATGGTGTTTGCAGTCTCTGGATCGTCAAAATGGTTAATGCCACCTTCGAGCCTTTTCAGCTCTCAAACTCCTCAGACATCCTAAACTTGCGCGGAGACAAGTTCGAAAGCTGCTCGATTCTAGCAGAATAAGATAAAAGTGAGAATAAAAAGCAAACGCTTCGTTTGAAACGTCGGTTAGTCATGATGAAGGTAATAGTGCCTTAATTGACTGCATTGTGCCGAAGTCGTTTCACGAGGGTAACTTTAACTTACAGTGCATAAAAGAACCCTTAGACCCCTTAGATGCAAATTTGGTTTCCAGCATCTTAAACTCTAAGTTCACTCAAAAGTTTACTCTGCTCCACTTTTCTCCTCTTCTCCCACCTCATCTTATCCACCTTTCGTGCTTGGTTCTCCTGAATCTCCTTATCTTTCTCTTGTGACCAGTCCGAACAACTGTCTTGTGAGATGATGTTCGAGGAATCCATCAGCATCGCATTCCCGAGACGAACCATACCTTCCCCCACAAGTTTGGAGATCACTTAACCATTTATCGGACTACTAGAGCTACAGAAGGCAAGTGGCTGGATCTACGGAATCCACTGGAGACCAGGAACCGTTCGCAGGACCTAAAGATGAGTTCGGATGAATTAACTGCTATATGGAAGCCCCTAAAACATATTGGACACTTCACATACACTGAGTATTGTCGCCACACCAACTGGTAGGAAGTGGCTTTACAGTATTCCAACAAAGATTCAACTTCATACTTCGGGTTTGTCGTTTCAGGAAATAAGGCCGTGAACCAATATTAATCCTTTCCAGCAGACCACCGTGCTTGTCCAGTCCTTTTTTGAAAGACTCAAACAGTGGGGCGGATACCACTTCTTCTGGGGGTTGGTTCAAGGAACTGATTACTCGATGCAAGAATCAAAACTCTATCTAGGCGAGAACTATCATCCATTTTGGTATTCTCCTGCTTTGTCCTCTTAGGGGTCCAAACCTGTTTATTGGGAAGCGAAAAGACTGATCAGATCCAAACCATCCATGCCATTCAGTACGCTTCCGTACTACGTTGCACTGCTCGTAATCGGCCCTCTGGTCAGCTGATTCGAATGCATCGGTATTTTGGCACGACACCGCAAATGTACTATTCCATCTGATCGCGCTATTGCATTCTTCCTTGGTCTCGTATTCTTGGGTATACTACATGTATGAATAATTAGCGATAGGCCTCTGGGTCTGTTCAGTTTTCAGAAGGACAATTTCTAGAGCTTCAACCAGACCGCGAACATGTGAGTAGCATGAAAAGAAAAGCCAGACACACCACGCCTAAGTGCTTGCTTCATGGCGAAAGTTTTAGCGGGGGGAAAGCTTATCCCACTCCAACTGTAGTTCATGAGTTATCCGCTACACTGAGAACAATACCGAGAATACACATGCCATCATTATATCCCGAAAACGAAACTAACCATACAAATTTCCACTGTGTTCATTAGTTGTTAGCTCTATTTGCAATCACTGGAACCTTCCCGCCAAAGCAGTTGAAATCTTTGGGCGGTTGCAGTAGTTGACAATTTGGTAAAAGGAAGGGGTAAAATAAAGGCGTGTTAAGTAGTAAACGTTCCTCCTGATGTACATATTCTTCAAACTAATATTTTATGCTGAGATAAGGGGTGGGCGAAATATGCTGCCAGACTCTATAAAAATATAAACAATTGGAATAGTGTTAGAAAGAGAATTTTCATAGTGGCAGAATTGAAGAAAGCCGATACTAAACCAGCTGATCTAGAATTGGGGATACATAAAGGCGGCGCATATATATAGATGGCCTTCTGTTCTCTGAGCCGAACTGCTTGACCGTGGAACTTTCATTGTCTTTCCAGGCAACACCATCAGCACAAACTTCAGAAGGACGCGAGCTACTGGGTTTTCCCCGCAGTTTGTTCGGTATCTTGTCTTGATGACCACGCGTCTCTGCCAAGTTTTCGTCATTGTCCCCACATTTTTTCTGGTTGCCTCTTCGGGCGACTTCAAATTTGACCTTCTTTTTGGTTCTTAGTGGTTGGTAGATTGGGCGTGTCAATATGTCTGCTGATTGGTGACTGACCTGAGTACCAGTCTGCTAACGATTCCCTAACATCCGTTTATATTCTTTCTGTCCAGGAGTTTCCTGGTTCCGCGGTCAAATTCATGTCCACAGTTGTCCGTACGCATTGATCTGGGCGAAGATATGTCATGGCGCTTCACTGCTATTTGATGTTCGTGTAGGCAGATGCGAAGACGGCGACCACTCTGCTCGATGAAGTGTTCCTCACACTTTCCCCAGTTTATTTTGTAGACGTTGCTTGATTTGTCCACCTTGGCTTTTTTGCCCCGCACAACAGAGAGTGTAGATATTTTGTCGGCTTGTGGGATACAGCGGTTTTGAAAGACTTCAATAATGTAGTCAAGATCTCGGAGACATTCTTCATTTAGGATAGTACAACCCATTCGTTAGTTATCGAGGGAACAAACCACCATCAATATTTACATATGCTTGTATATTTATAAAAGTATGCAACTACAGGTGAAAAAAATTCAAAGAGATAAGAAACGCCAAGAAAACCATTATTTTTAAAGCCAGAATATCAGTTCTATCTGGTAACGAGAGGAAAATGATCATTACTGTTGGCGAATTACTTTTGGATTTAGAACTGTAAATCTTAACTAGGGAGAGACAAGTTCTCCGTAGAGTTCTGAATATACGAAGCTAAAGCTAAGCAGTTACAAAAATGATTTTTTCTGTGGAAGAAAGTCAAATTTCTTAGGGAAAATAAGCGTGTTTTACATGATGTATGTGGCCGTGACTGTCATCAGTTCATAACCCAGTTTATAGGCGCTGATAATGCGAGGCAACTAGGAAGACAAGCTAAGTTAGTTTATAATCACCACAAGAACCATTTATGGCTGAAAGAGGGATTTCAAGCGTGAAGACTCTTAAACCAACATGACAGAAGTCCGAGATGGTTTTGTTCGCTGCAGACATTTTAATGAAAGAAGTGGAACATAAGGTGGCTTATTTTGTGTCGTATTTGAGGACATGAAAACAGTAGACGTAAATCTAACCTTAGTGAACCTATGAAACTAGGCCGTTTACAAATTATATGCTGATGTTAGTTTTTATCCTATGTGGTAGTAAATGTGAGTTGAATCATGCACTGCATGTGATTAACAGCCACCGCCCAATTATTAGGTTCACCTTTGAAGTTGAAAGTAGATCAAAAAATCCAGTTTTAACGTAGAAATGACACAGAAAACTTTTGAAAAATCAGTGAAATTAATTTATAAAAGACCTGTGTGGGATGATCAGCTGACAAGCCTGTATAGTAGGGTGCCTATCCGTCTCAAAAGAGGCTTAATTTTGTCTCTTGAGGCACACACGACTTACTTGAAAGCCTAACACGTCAAACGATGAAGCAGACCTTCCAAGAAAAATTCTGATCGGGAAAGGATATGTCTCCTTTCATGGATTAAAATATCAAGTTCATTATTCAAAGGAATGGCCTCAGTTCTATTTCAAAGAAGGCGCCTTTCACGAACCGTGAATTCTAAGGTGAATGGTCATGAATCCGCTACGAAAAACGTTCTTTGCAGCAAACTGAAGACTGGTACTCGGCAGTTTCCTACTGTTTTGTAAAAATCAGAAGGATAAGGCCTAGACTGCGACTAGCTGCATGTGTGTATACAAGCCTAGCTAATCATGAGGAGCTAGGTATATTGGTCTTTCATGTGAGTCTTGTCCAAAAAGATTTAAGAACACTGTCCTGAATAGTTGCGAATCGATGGCAGTGGTATCATTGGGACATCGTACCGACACTAGTAACACAGTCTTTACAATTTATCGTGTCCAAGTTACCGACAGGTTCCAAAGGAAACCGCTGACTGCAGTAAGTATTCCCTTCCATTTTGTTGCCGAAGCTTTAACTATGCACATAGAAAATCTTGAGACCTGCATATAAAAGAGGTTATTTCCACCTCCACTCCTTCTATGGGTTTAATCTCTCGCGTTTCAATTAATACAGGCATAAAACTTGGGAACCAGAGTAGAATGTAACCCCATATTAGATTCACTTATATGATATAACATACAGTGACAAGGTATCATTTACTTCATAACATTAGATCGTAAATTATTGGGCATAAGCAGATAAGAGTAATTACACCGCATCATTGTTAATGGGTCAATACAAGGCCATCAAACATGGTCAATAAAGTCAAAAGGTGATAACAGCTAGAGGTCAACTCAGAGTCACCCGAAATTGCTTACAGGATAACAATTGTTAAACAAATAATTAACAAGGAAATGAATAAAATGTCTTGAAGGGATTACGACTAGGGTAAAATTAGAGATCGAATACATCACTTTTGAACGTAAAGATCAAGCTTGAACCACCGAAGTGCTAAAGCCTCTGGTATTTTGAAGCGGCGAATGTGCATCGCGTTCGAAATGTTTGATTTCACTTTATAAATGACTTTGAAAGAAAATTCTCGTAGAGCAAAGTGGCTGGAGTTAAACAGGTGCTGAAGAATCGAGCTGTTAATGGCTTTGCACTCTCCTTTAGACAGCCATACAGAATAATGTCTGAGGATGCGTTTGGATAGAACACGCCTTGTTCGGTGTAAGTAACCAGTCCCATAAGAGGGCATAGAATCCTTGCTCTGGCTAGTGAGTTTTCCATTTCTGTTATTTTAAAATTGGACGGAACCCGCCTTAATTAAAGTTGGATAAGATGAACTGAAGCCTAGATACCTGTTAGGATGTGTTGGTCCCCTGTAGACGGTAGTATCTAAACCACCGTTTGTTCTTCCTTTTGTCTTACAATTGAACATAGCTAATTCTCATTACTCATTTTCTCTTTCGTAAGTGAAGTGGACTGCATCTACTGCTGAGTTTATATATATGCGTAAACCATCAAGATATTCTAATTTCAACGCGGCTCTATATTTGTTTGCCAGTTTTTCTGATCTTGATGGTAACTCTGTATCATTATTTGCACTGGCATTATTATATTAAGTCTCAAAGTTATCTACCAAACTAGGATCAGTAGGCGAATCAAAAGAATTATGGCTGAGACGACCAAATTGATTATTCCACCCGGTCTATGTGTTTTCTATAAGCAGAATGATCTGTATTATTTGGTTTACCATTTTCTCAAGTATAAGTCTAATTGATGAACGATAGTCATTTAATCGATAATAGTGTACGTCTGGAAAAGTCATATTTGCCAAATGTGTTTGAAAAGTTCGGGATCTGAAGAGTTTAGCTAAACTTTCATGAGTAGTTGTGTGCTCTTCATTCCGATATTGAAATAGTAGATCATCTACACACTTTATCACCTATTCCAAATTGCTTGGATTCACTGATAATATGATAGTCTTTTATAACCGCATGACGTTTTCTCTCAACCCATCTGACTGCGGATGAAGTGAGGTTACACAGAGACCATGGAGACCATATTTGTTAGTCTATCACTGAATTTGTATTTGTTGAAATAGGTCCCATTGTCAGTAACTAAGACTTAAGGTACTCCCTCACAGCTGAAAATTTCCTTCATCGTTTCGTGTGAATTTCACACCAGAGTTGTCCGTAAGTACTGCTTCTGATCATCTGGAATAAGAAACCACCATAATTAAGGCATAGTAGATATGAGCTGAAGAAGGGACCACGGCAATCTGTATGAATGCATTGCCACGTCTCATAAGACGCAAGTCATGAGTTCCATAGTGATTTTCCACACGATATTTTATACGAACAGTCAGAACAACTCTTCGAACTTCTCATAATGTCAGCATCAGTTTCCAGAAACCAACAGATTAGGTGTTGTAACGATCCCATTGTTTTCAGCCCCTAGGTGTTCAGGATCAAATTACTTCATTACAGCGGAACTCAATGCAGTCGGAATTACAGCTTTGTCGTTCAAGCCCAGGAGTCTTTCAGGATTTGGTGATATTTCACCTCTACGGTAATATAACTCAGAGAATCTTTGCTTGAAATGAACATTTCAACCCTTCTTCATTTTCTTTGTAATGCTTCTGAGTATCCCGTTTATGTTGTATCCCGGTAACAGGTAATGGCTGAACAAAAATACAATCAGTATCCGTAAGAGGATTCTCGAAGGATGAATAATGTGACAGGAAATTAACTTGAGTCACATCCTTGGCTTCTCTGTGTTTAGTCATATATTCATAAGTATTCAATCCTTAATTAAATCTCCGAAGAATGGCAGCAGATGATCCATTTAAAGATTTGTACCCTACAGATACTTTTGGAGATGCCTTACTACTCAGATAACCTCCAGTGCTTCTTTCTGGATCTTAGGATATCTTTGTCAACTCCTACTTAAGCATCCTGAAATGCGGAAAGCAGGTTTGTTATTTTACCCTAGTACTGCAGATGTACACACAGGAGAAGCATCCATAGTGGTAATTAACTTTTACCTTGGTGAGAAATGTCTCAGGAAAGCCTACTGATTTAGACACTTTAGAGTGTTTTGGTAAATTCTTTCATGGTACTTTTCCTACACACATTGCCAACAAGAAACAGTATCGAAAATTAGAGACAATACTTGCATTAGATTGGGAATAAATCTGGAGTAGAACTACAGAGCACCAATCCATAATCGCTAAGATGAAGCATTTGTGGATTTAGGTGCTTGAAATATTGAAGTGAGACCACTCATATAAGGCTTCATACGGCTGAAATCTATGGTGTATCCTGAGCACGACAAAGATATCAGATTTAGTTGACATTTGGATGGATTAAATGCCATATTTTTGTCATCGAAACATCTGAACGGTTTTGAAAGACGTCAATCATGCAGTTCAATATTCGGACAATAAACTATGACCTCATCTTGATATGGTTAAGTACCATCTAATCCAGTTATCATCTTATTCATGACCTTTCGAAATATTGAAGACGATATTCTAAATTCAAGTGATACGAATTTATACCCTAGCATCCTAAATCAGTATTGATGGTGGTCAGTTTCACTACAGGCTTGATCAAAAGGAATTTGTAAATATGCATCTTTTAGATCTGTTTTGGAAAAGTATTGTGATTTGAGTCAGTTTTACAAGAAGTCTTCAGCTATTTTGTAGTAAAACTCTGATGGAGTATTTGATTATTAAGTGTTAAAGGATAATCACCACAGATTCTTGACGTCTTTCCATCTGCTTTCAATAGTGTCACAAAAAGAGTAACCCAATTCAAAAAAACAGCTGGTATAAGTGAACTTCTTATGATCAACTTTTCCAATTATCCTTCAAACATTTCTAAAAAACCCATAGAATTAGTCGACGGTTCACAAAAACAGGATCTCTTTCTATTTCCAGATGTATGGATTGAATATTCACACCACCTACAGATTGGGAAAACAGTAAGAATAGTTTTTTTCAGTGACTCGACAAATCAGTTGATGCACAGGGAAACCTGGATGTAAAATAATCTAAGAGCCTTTAGTCCCAGTTCAGACAGACCATATCCACCAACAAGAGAAAGAGACCTATGAAAAGATACTGTTATCTGTTTCAAGAGAAATGTCATCTGTGCCAACAATAGATGACTAATGGCTAGTAACACACGTGGTTAAATTAGTGGTAGATTTCACCTTTACATTACTGAGTAACAACATATCCATCCTAGATATTATGAACTCTACACTTCCAGTGCCAATAATAAATAAATGGAACTTGGTTGACACAACATAAAGTTTTCCTCCCATGCGTCTGATCATTCTGAATTAGCGGAAGAGATAATCATTCCATTTTGCTTTAACTTTGGAGCGAAGCCTGGGAAGTTTCAGTGGTCAGCGTATTTGAACTTCTGCACCGCTTACTAATTTCTAATCTTACCACATGTATGACACCTATCATTATGAAAAAGAAAAGTGTTTTGAGAATGAAATTTTCTATACGAATAACATGATTTGACACTATTTTGCCTCGAGGTGGCTGATGAATTGTACCTGGTATTCCCTACACATAATCTGTCATACGTAGATGGCTTCGGTGACTAATGATTGAAAAGTACAACATAAACTCTAGGAAGCATTATATCAGATTGTTATAAGGGTTCAGTTGGATATTTATTATTGACATCTTCGTATGTGATACATAGATCTTTGGTGTTTTGAAACGTTCAAGAGTACACTTCAACCAAATCCCTGTCAAGTTATGGAATAGTAATACCGACTGTTAGACGAGTGAACTTTTGAGTATCGCCAAAGATGTACTTTGACGCTTGGAGAATATTTTCTCGAATCTTCTGATAACCAGCATGCAGAAGTTTATTGGATTCAGCTGTTTCTCTCTCTCTGGTTTTCAAATAATTTAATTGACATTAATCTTTGAAAAGTCTTCGAAATTTTTCACATGATATGGAAATGGGATTCCTATGAAGTCCAAGATGTTTGATAGAGCCGCATATTTCTCTACCGATTGCAGTAATAAAGTGAACAGGTAATTTTTCATCACGCATGTTCTTGGATAAACACCTTACACAGAATTATGGAAGATAATCTTCGATTTTTTGTGGTTAATCTTCAGCAGACAACTTATCAATGCCACAGGAGTCAAATACAACGACACCTAAATGTAATAGATGACTATTTTATAGTTAAAAGTGACAGAGTTATCAGGAAGTGAACTATCCCACTAAGCAAACAGGAGCAGAGAATTTGTAATCGGCACAATTATTCATATCATTGTTGATGCAATAAATAAAAGCAAATTATAATTAACATTTATATAACATAGTGGTTAAACTAACCAATCAGTACGTCATAAACTCCTTTGGAGCAATAAACATTCTCTCAGCCTAAATGCTTCAAAATCTCTGTATTTTTTCAGAAAAATTGACATGACAATTAATAAATGAGTCAAAATACTGCTAGTTAACTGTTTGTTTCTTATTTCTGATACAGCTGTTTCTGCGTTAATACAGTAATGTACATATTTTTTGGCTTGAAATTAGCTGAAAATGTCACCTTTATCGCTACATAATATGTTTAAAAATACCATGAATAACAGTTTATCGGTAAAGTGCAAGGAATTTAATAAATTTTACGCTGTTTCTAGACAACAGTGAAAAGCGAAATCTATCGAAGTAACTAACTGAGGAAATTTCCATACAGAAAGAGTATGTGGATAATTTTCCTATGACAAACTGAAGTTAACAACGTGATAAGCGGGAGTGAAACAGAGGGCTCATTAGAAATAAATCGGTACTACGTTTAAAAATAAATGGAACCAGATGGATTCAAAACATGGGAAACTATGTCAGTACCTTAGTTCATATTTATTTAAATAAGAAAATTACGGAGACAAACACAGAAATGTAAAGACTGGAGGATAATGATGATAAAATACTGCAATCAAATTATGAGGGAAGCAAGTTAGTACTGTTAGTACAATATCAACCTGCCTGGGATTTTGACGAAGCTAAGACGATCGATTTCGAGACTTGCAGTTCAGAATAGTCAAACATTAATTTCTATCTCACTGACTTCAATCAAGAAACCTATGTTTTCCAATATAACTTAGACTAAGTAACAAAAGAATCATAGTATATTGCCATGCTTTAGTTTGACCATACTTAAGTATTTTAGTCGTTTTATGTCCATATTATATTATGCTTATGCTGAAACATAGTTATGCATAATTAACATGTATCTAAGCCACCTTTGTCGCTGAGTTTTCAAAAAAATCAAATTGCTTTCCTTTTTCTCTTTAGGTAGTTTGCGTCTAGCATCAATGCTTCACCATTCTTTCTATCAAACGGAGTCACTGGTCAAAAACTCTGGAAATTTGCATATGTTACACTTCCATTTTATTATTACACTGTATTTCATGGGCATTAAGTTGAAGAAAGCACATTGTCGCACAGTAAATTTGGGCTGAGACAGGTAGACTGACATCTTATGTTCCCAGTCATAAGATGAGTAGTGTTGGTTTCAGTTGCCAGAAGAAATAAACACCCCCAACACTTGATCTTATCCCTTTATAACGGCAGACTGGGTGTTGCTCCAAAAGATTCCTAAAGTAGTATTTTGAATATCAAAAATAGGACACGCATTTCAAAAACTGTTGGATTTCCACTGGTTCTATTCAGAAAACTGCATGTTATCACTAATTTCTTGCTACATGATTAATTCGTTTGTACTCCATTTATTTCTGGTCAAGAAATCAGCCTTTTAGGCTCTAGGGGTAAAAACTACAACAAAAAGGAAACCTATCTACTGTAAATTTGAAAATAATAAAAGAAAATTGCATACCTGTAAACGTACTACTGGTTAGAGTATTTTGAGAAGACAGTTAATTATTAGGTTTGATAGAACTATGAATGTCCTATTAAATGGCTTCAGTTCCTTCTATATATTTATTGTGGGACGTTTTCAATCAGTTCAAAAAGTTTAATATGTTTCGGAAAATTTCAGGATGTTTCCGTTGATTTGACTCCAGTCAATGAACTTATGAAACAGTAACTAATAGGTAACGATAAGAACTATGTATTCCATATTAGATTTGTTTATTTGATTTATAACACACAGTGATCTAGTATTATTTACTTGATGACGTTTCGAGCATAAATTATTGCCCATAATCATATCAATGTAATCACACTACTTTCGACATTTGATTTTTATAGTTACGTCAGTTTATATGAATTGTTTTTATTGGTGGCAAAATTTTCCATATCTCTGATATATGTGTTGCGTCATTTCTATTTACATGTGTTGAGTGTTGATTCGATGAACAAAGATCCAGTAATCAATCTCTCTCTCTCTCTGCCGAATTACATTGGACTTAAGTACAGTGGTTTTATCCCACCCTATTGTGTTGTTGTGTGTTAATGCATGCATAGCAATAGCCGAGTTTTTTTTCTGGATTACTGATCTTATTTAGGTCTGTTATTTTATATTTAGTTAAGTTCCTATGCATGCATTAACACACAACAACACAATAGGGTGAGATAAAACCACTGTACTTAAGTCCAATGTAATTCGGCAGAGAGAGAGAGAGAGAGAGGGATTGATTACTGGATCTTTTTTCATCGAATCAACACTCAACACATGTAAATAGAAATGACGCAACACCTATACCAGAGATATGGAAAATTTTGCTACCAATAAAAACAATTCATATAAACTGACGTAACTATAAAAGTCAAATGTCGAAAGTAGTGTGATTACATTGATATGATTATGAGCAGTAATTTATGCTCGAAACGTCATCAAGTAAATAATACTAGATCACTGTGTGTTATAAGTCAAATAAACATGCCTAATATGGAACTAATTTCTACCACAGTGCCCAAGTTTTACACCTATGTTAAAGAACTAGGTATGCAAACAGTTTTTGACTTGACGAGAAAGTAGAGATAGGACTTTAGTGATAACTGATAACTCTCAGTAAGTAGTTCGAATTCGCCAATGTTCAGTATAATATGCATAGTTTTAAATACTTCACCAAAATTTTAATTACTTAGTTGAAATTATAAATATTAGTTGAAATAATATATACTTGTATATCACAGTAACCTCTTCTTAAGTAACCATGTTTGTGTGGTAAACATAAGGTTTCATTTTTCCTCCAATCATCACTATTGCCTGCTATAGAATAATGTAAAAATTCCCATTTAGACATTTAATAAAACAAACAATGTGAGCGACCGAGTTAACATTCATAATGCCTTTAAAGTTATTTATCGCATTCCTTCTCACCTCGCCCATGCTGTACGTGTTCGTCTTTTACATACAGCAGAAGCCATAGGAATCCACCTACACAAGCCAAGTCTATGTGTTCAGAAGAGATTCGTACAGCCTCTTTCTTTGCCTTGGCCATCTGTGTAGCTCATATATTGCAACAAGACTCTTCATTTCATCCACCACACAATTCACTACAACTAGTATTTTAATAGCTCCATTATTATTATTATTATAATTAATATTACAGACTTAGCCATCTTCCTCTCCCCCTACTGTCTCTAATTACCGTCAACAATTTACCGTTTTACGTAACAGTTCATTTCCTCTCTTTAGTTATCATTATACAAAATATCAATTATGTAAGAACCTGTTCACAAAATCTTTCTACGATAATTAATCTATGCTTTAGTTAACTGTCTTAATTACCTGATTAATTATCACCTTCTTGATACTTTAAGATTGATAACCTTTCATTGAACGACTCTCATCACTAGATTGGTATGTAATTTTATGTTTGAAAATGCTATATTAGTGTAGAGTCATTGATGAGGAACTAATTGAAAAGAAATATTTATTCGCTCACATTGTTTGTTTTGTTATAGAATAGTCAGTCGAGTACCATTCTTGTAATATGGAGGATTCTGTTTTATTCATGTGGAAGTAAGAAGGAAAGCAACAATCATTCGGTCGCACGTATCCTTAGAGTATCTATCTTTGGTTCCTAATAAAGACGCTTACGTTATAAGGGTTTTGTACATTTTCTATATATTTTGCCAAGTGAAGTATAACTTTGCATTGTATGGACTTACGGTTTACCTTTTTTTCCCTGTGAGTCAACTAGTGTGACGTTAATGGAAGTAGGATCAACTCGTACATATCAGATCCGTGCAATAATGATAGATAGATTCATGCTTCGGCGTTTCCACCAACCTGTTAACGATAAAAACAAGCATTTAAGAGAAAACGAAGTTAAGAGCAGAGACAACAATCTTGCTATCAGATCAGGGAGATAAGAGGTCCATTGATTGCCTTAATGTCTTCAGAAAATATTTTGTTAATTATGGTTATCTCCAACAGTCTATTCTTTGCATAACTTCACGAGTGTTTGTTCATCTATCTTGCTGCTGAGATATACAGAATTCGACATCGCCAGAATCAAACATGTAAGAGTTGATAACCTGTCAACCTTTGATGCATGGATTTTCGAAAGGATATTTACAGGGGTAGGAATTGCGATGCCTTCTTTCTTCAGGTGACTAAGGATTTGTTGCCTTAGATGCAGAACATTCAATTTATCTGTCGAGTCACGCTATGAATTACTGGATATTTGTTCATTAGATGAAGCGATTATTAAGGTTTTTCTGACTTCAGTTCTCGAATTGCTTTTTGATATTTTATTTCAGCAATATAATATCATTAATATACTTCTTTCTTATTGATAACAAAACTTATCCCTAAAAGTTGTAGACTTTTCCAAGCATGATTCATCTATATGTTCAACATATTCATGGTAGCAAAATAACCAAAAACTGTTTAACAGCTGATAATATTCGCATAACAAAAAATGCCATGCAGTCTTATAAATACTGAGTGACGTGAATGTAAAGAAGCGTGGTGCATGAATGCAGCGAAAATGTCAAAAATAAAATAATAAAATAAACATCGAAAAACCATGTGCATTGGTTTCAATAGGGAGATAAAAAGTGATGACGTTTGTTTATAGAAGAATTGATTTAATGCAGCTAAATTAGTTGAATGGTGAATATTGAATTCGATAACTACATACAGTTGTTGAAGCTGCGTAGCCATATCGGTTTATTGGCGAATGAAATAATGTTAAAAACAGTCTGGTTTGCTGTTAATAAAGAATCGTTGGAAATTTAAAAAAACCAAATAGATTATTTTGAAAAAGTTGTATATAAATCTCGTAGTCTAATCAACATGGAGCTAAGTTGAAAGTAAATGTGCAGATACTGTGTTAAAGAGTGAGTTTGAGGAAAGAGTTTGAATTGCTGCAAGATTTAAATCAACCATTCGCAAGTTCGAATCCTATAGTGTGTTAGATTTCACTTCTGATTTTAGCCAACGTTTTGCCACGAAATACAAACTTGTCAATCTAACAGTGGTCCAGATAGCTTCACTATCAAATAGATATAGATGATAATATGTTTATTGTAAATGTTGGCAATGATAGTGATGTAGGTATTTAAATCAGAATGAGTAACAATGACTGATAGTGACTACTGTAGTGCCCAGTGACCAAGGTTGAAACTTGAAATATGTTCTGTCAAGGTGGATTATGAACTGTAACACAAGTTGAAAGAAAAGAAAATCGAGTAGAGGCTTTTGTGCGTGACTTCTGGCGTATTTGGGGAGTTCAATGAATAAACAAAGATAAGCCAGGTAATTGAGTAAGTCGTGTAAATTTTATAAGATTGAAGATTATAAGTGGTAATGAGTTCTGTATAAACAGTGTAAAAGTTCACAGTTAACGCATATATATGATACAGAATTAGTTAATTCTGAAAAAAGTCAAAACAGCCTTAGTGACTGCATTTTTTTCTTCTGTGCATACTATTCAGGGTGTTTGATCCAGATTAACTATTTTTCTACTCATTGGAGTATTCGGAGTTCGATGAATCGTGTGAAGTTAAGGGGAATATGGTAAACGATAGAAAATGTCTAAATGCATGAACACTACATGAGTTTGGTGTCAAACTAGTTACATAATTTGTCGGAATTTTATTAGATGTTTCAAAGTATGAACGAGATTTTTCTGGAAAAGCTACCTGTACAACTGTTTTAACGGGGGCATTTGAATCTATAAGTAAACATAGAATGTAGTGGCAAGTATTAGTGCTTGAACCTTTAGGCATGATATCACATCTGAACATGGCAGAAACATAGATTGCAATTTACCTAAGTAGTTCATTGGATAGATCTTCCAAGTTTTCACCTATCTTCGTAAAAATTCGGCTCTCAACTGCCCCCGGATTGAGAAAGACGTCTTGTTCACAACTGTAATAATCTTCATTTCAAAACTTTTAGTGGTGTGCTTCTTTATGAGTTGTCCTGGATGAATATTTTCGGTCACGTTCTTTCGCAAATTGTTTCTTCATAGCATATAACTCTTTCACTGTTGCTAAAAGTTTGCCAAATTCCTTTTATTATTGAGGGGGACAAAGGCAAGAAAGTGTAAATAGTTTTTGGTCCGTATGCATTCTCAGATAGATTTCTACTCATCAACTCATGCATTTTGATTGAAACAATTTCTCAGTCTTGATAATCTTGGAAATTTTTTTCAAATATAAGCGTTTTTGTAGGGAAAAGTTTCTACCTACTAAATTCCAAGTGCGTATAAACTACTCTCACAAAGGATGAAGGTATCATCAGTTTATCAGCAATTAGAGGTTAATTAAACACAGCCATCCAGAGGACTCCTTACGAGTTTGTGTAGAAAAATACCTAAATATTGCCTCTATCACAGACCAGTTTAAACTTAGAAGCAGTAAAATTCGTTCAAGACCAAAGGTATTTATTTTGTTTACGTTTAGGGGTTGTCGATAATGTTCACCCTAAACGTAAGACGGAAACATACCTAATCATTTCCAGTTTCAACTTCATAACACTATTATTTAGTAATTACTTCCAAATGAGACAAATGAATAAAATAAACGTCAAAGTTGAATCATAGTTTGGTTGAAGTGAGAATTTGAAATCTTGAGTTTTCTTCTGAGGCTCAAATTTCTGAGAGAGTTTAAGTGAAAACAAGACAGCCATTTATTATTCTCTGATTTTCAATTATTCTGTATTTAATTTCAATCTTTGATGGGAACTGACCTATTATTAACTTCTGACCACTAATTAATTCATATTCTACAGCGAATTTTACTTAAAACTATTTACAATTCAGCCTCGCCAACACGAGGTACCATCATTAGATCCATAAAAGCTAAGGTAATTAGCATTAAAACAATATCTGATTTAGCATAAACTAGTAATAAACATTTTCTAAAGGGCATTCACGTACTGATTTAGGACGTTTTTGCTGCAAAATACAAATGTTAGCTAGAAAGGAATATTGTTTGTGTGACATAAGATTTCTTCTGTATAACCTATAAATCGTATTATGGGTTTAGCTCATTTATTATGAACTCGATTCTGCTTCTAAGTCAGTAAAGTAAACTTTCCCAAGGACTATAAACATTGACTTGGTAATACTACGATTATAGCTTTCTTTTTCCATTTATAGCTGAATAAAATAAAGCAAACAATTCAAAACTCAACGGAAAGGTAAGTAACTGATTCTCAGAGTCTCTTATGATTTTAGTCAATACAGTAGGAAAGCACCCTTTTCCTGGCTTCTTTTTTCCCAAATTATTGTGAGTCTATTCTGAGGAAAGTTTCACTTTTTACTTTATTTGTTAAGATTATAATCTTTCATAAATATTCTTGTTGCGGGGACTGCAGCAACTACTTAGTAGTTATCCAGATGATGCAAAATGTCTCACTGTTAGACGAGGTTCACTGAAGTAAGCATGAGTGACTGTAAAAGGCCCCCTTACAACAAATGAAACAATCAGTTAGACTTCTTGATTTTATGGAAATCTACATATCCAGTCGAAGTAAAGAAATCTAATTGGATATTTCATTCGTTGCTAGGATGGCCCTTAAATTCACTCAGTAAACACATTTAATTATAAGAATCTTGAAGTTAATTAAAAATTTTATTTAGACATTTTTGTTCTGAAGGTCTGGAAGTGATTCATCTGATGGCTCGAGTACCTTCGCTGTTCTTGTTTGATGGAAAAGACTGTCACATATACATATACATGTTTAGAGGCCCGAGACAAACATCAAATGGTGACTGCAAAGACCGTCTTTCCTAAGTGTTGATCCGAGCTGAACCATAATATTTCTGAAGTTATATCTAAGCCACATGATAAAACACTGAAGCGTAACATGTTTCAGTTACCACAGTGTTCCGAATTTAAATTTTGCGCCTATTGATATTCATGAGTAAAACAGTAATGTCTTTTGGAAACTCATATTTCCACATAAAACAGAATTTTATTTAATCATTTTGAATGTCAGGTATAAACTGCTGCTTTCAGGACTGGATTAGATATATAAATTGATCACATATTGCTATCCAATAAAGGTATTAGCTATCCTAACTCTATATTTCTGGACATCAAAATCAATCAGAAACTAGGGCTTACTGCAAATGAAATAATTTACAAAAACCATGTCAAATAACCTAAAATGCGCTCTAACTAGTCAGTAAACTATGCGTTTATTACATTGCAGTTACCAATTATCGTATGAGTACATAACTTTGCTTAAGATACTTTAGCTGAAATTTTAATAGAAATCAGCTGAACTATGATGATTTAATGAATACAGTGACAGAAATTACGCAAACGGTTGAAAGTTGGGAATAGGGTAAAGAAAGTTAATTTATAAAGATTGTGTTCATGATCTATGACCAAGGATACTAATGTTGACTGAATGGTCATGTGATAGATGCACGCAATTACTTGAATAAAATATAAACTTATTAATTAATATCCATAATGAGGATGATGCCTTCCCTTTAGTGTTACAAAAGCAATAATTTGATACGTTCTATAAAGAACACTATCTGAGTATTGTTGACAGTCCCAGTAGAACTGTCAATGTGCCTTTCACTAAAACACAACAGTTTTCAGACCTAGTTCACTCACTAGTAGGCGTACGTAAATGAAATATTCATAGAATGCACATGTTATGCTTATTCTTGATAGTTTTTTCCAACACCCTTTGCTGTTATCCAGTCGAATTATTATCCATCTGTTCACAGATTGCTCAATACTTTGCACATGTCAAATATTTGGGTGATTATTTGTGGTTGAAACAATACAATAGTACATCATAAGACTTTGAGCTCAATTTGAATCACTGAAACCGTTGATTTCCAAACACTTCAACTGCGATTGCGCTCAAAGCCAGATAGTGAATAGTTTATTGCTGAATCATGACATTTAGTCCTCTCATCTTTTCGGAACATTACTTGCACTTCATGTTTATCACTATGCACATTCGCGTTAACTGTTGTTTCATTATAACTGTATATGTTATTATCACGATGCTTTATCTCATCAGCTTTTAATTTAATTTAGATTAAATTTTTCGCATCATTACGTAACTACTTTTACTTATATCTCACGCATTTGCGGACATTCCTCACCTTAAATTATATATATATATATATATATATATATATATATATATATACTACTTGTGACGTCGCTAACTATTTGTTACCGTGGTTATTTACTTAATTGCTCAGGTTTTATGAGGATGATGATAATCCTAAGAAAGAAAACAGTGCATCATTATTTTACATGTGTTGTCATCGTATTACTCAATTTCTTTTTAGAAAAGCAGTTGAGTTTTTAATATTTTTTGATGTAAGAAATTATTGTGTGATGCATTGGGTGTGAATATTAGTCACATCTTTGAAAATCTTTATTATTCACAGTAAAATAGAGGTACTTCTAAAAAACTACCAGATTTAGGTAAACTCAAAGGCGGTTGAGTGCTGGTAATGCACAGAAATTGATTTGCATTCACAGCCACGTGTGAGATTCGGTACTTATTTCATCAGCTGAATGTAAAATATTTTGCTTTTTACTATTCTACTAGAAGTATAACAGACATAATCAAGGACAATAAAAATTTCAAAACATTTTCTCATCAGCTCCTTTCATATACCATTTGTGAAGTTGGTACATGAGGAGTTTTAAAAGATAAACTCAAGGTTTCAAGCGGAGCAGAATGATAAGTTGCTTAAATTATGCAACTTGAGCAACCGAAATGGTTACCGATTGATTTTTCGGGGGATTGGGAGTAAGATGAAATGTGTTCGACAGGGAATGTATGATGAGATAGTCGGTAATAAAGTTACTAACCATCTTGGTGATCTGTACTGGGAAGAAAAGGATCTGTAATAATTCGTGGCGAGATAATAGAAATAGATGGTAAGACAGTGAGTATCACGGTAAGATTAAACTTTGGTTAAACAAATTCCACAAATCTGTTCTGTTAATACTTTTTCGAACTTCATTTGACTATTCTTCTATTCATATGGTTTATCATCTTCACTATCGTGCTACGCCGTGCAGGAACACAGTGACATAGTTTGACAATCTGTTCGATCAGAGCAAACGTCATTTTAACACTTCATTCATTATTAAACAGGTCTGTTAAAAACCTGATCTTATTTCTTAACTCATTCTGACTACGTTTTGGTTCTAGGTTTTAGTGGATTTCCCTTTTAAGACACTGTATGATTTAAAACTCAGTGGTTGGCCTTCAAACCACCAGATATGAAGGCAAACATACATTTCACATATTAAATTGTGGTAAGTATTATGCCACAATTCAAGAAAATCATTTGAATTAAGCGTCAGTGAAATTTTCTGTCATAGGTTTGTAAGATTAATTTTTCAGTTCTTAAATTTTTTTCAGATGCCTTAGGTTGAATGGAATCGAAATACCACCTGAAAGCGGTTGATATTTTGTAAGAAAAAAGTCAGGTACATATTTCTAATAATAAACAGTCAGAAAACAAATCAGGTTTACAAAAATTTGGGATAAAATAAACAAAACACACTTTGGTAGTCTGCTGTCAGTTGGAGACGGAATTAATCAGAAGATATACACTCAGTTGATAAATTGCACTTCAAATATTTCAGATGATAGAATCAAAGAACTTCGGTCAACTATAAGTTAAAATTTCTTTACAGCGAGGCTCCAAAGAGTAAGGAAGAGTATTTTTGTTTTTGTGGAGATTTAATGTGCATGTATACTGATTTTTATTTGCTGAATTTAATTCGGAACCTACATGTATTTAAATAGCGGAAAAGGATATAAGAACAGTTAACCTAAAGCTCCTTTGACAATGTCTTGAAACTATATAGAGTAATGATGTTATTCTCAGTATTCCTGAGATCTGTTAATGCGTCCCAACATTACTGAGAAGTTTCAGGGAGCATAATTTCGTGGTTTATGCAGGTTTGTAAGCCATAAACTTTCATGGTAGGATATTCATATATATATATATATATATATATATATATATATATATATATATATCCTACCACGAAAGTAAACCCGATTTGTTTTCTGACTGTTTATTATTAGAAATATGTACCTGACTTTTTTCTTACAAAATATCAACCGCTTTCAGGTGGTATTTCGATTCCATTCAACCTAAGGCATCTGAAAAAAATTTAAGAACTGAAAAATTAATCTTACAAACCTATGACAGAAAATTTCACTGACGCTTAATTCAAATGATTTTCTTGAATTGTGGCATAATACTTACCACAATTTAATATGTGAAATGTATGTTTGCCTTCATATCTGGTGGTTTGAAGGCCAACCACTGAGTTTTAAATCATACAGTGTCTTAAAAGGGAAATCCACTAAAACCTAGAACCAAAACGTAGTCAGAATGAGTTAAGAAATAAGATCAGGTTTTTAACAGACCTGTTTAATAATGAATGAAGTGTTAAAATGACGTTTGCTCTGATCGAACAGATTGTCAAACTATGTCACTGTGTTCCTGCACGGCGTAGCACGATAGTGAAGATGATAAACCATATGAATAGAAGAATAGTCAAATGAAGTTCGAAAAAGTATTAACAGAACAGATTTGTGGAATTTGTTTAACCAAAGTTTAATCTTACCGTGATACTCACTGTCTTACCATCTATTTCTATTATCTCGCCACGAATTATTACAGATCCTTTTCTTCCCAGTACAGATCACCAAGATGGTTAGTAACTTTATTACCGACTATCTCATCATACATTCCCTGTCGAACACATTTCATCTTACTCCCAATCCCCCGAAAAATCAATCGGTAACCATTTCGGTTGCTCAAGTTGCATAATTTAAGCAACTTATCATTCTGCTCCGCTTGAAACCTTGAGTTTATCTTTTAAAACTCCTCATGTACCAACTTCACAAATGGTATATGAAAGGAGCTGATGAGAAAATGTTTTGAAATTTTTATTGTCCTTGATTATGTCTGTTATACTTCTAGTAGAATAGTAAAAAGCAAAATATTTTACATTCAGTTCATTCAAATTGATGTTTCATCAATTGGAAATTCCAGCGTGTTTCATGTTTACTTCCTGACATGTCTTCTTCACTTTTTTGTGATTATATCATAGAATTGCTGTCACTTAACTGTCGACGTATGTCTGTGGTACCTGAAGTCGCCTTCATTTTATCGTAAGTAGACTTTCTGATTTTCTGACAGGAAGACAGTTTTTCCTAGTTATCACATTATACATGAATTCGATAAAGTCCTGTTTTTATGCATCACTTAAGTGCCTAAAGATACGCTGAATTTAGTAACATTTTGAAAGTTCAAAGTCGCATGGTGAAAACTAAAATTAGGGAAAGAATGAAGAATAAAGCAACTTTTCTTTCTCAATACTGCTCATGATATTGTTAAGATGAATTCAGTTGCATGCAAGCCCACAAGAGTAACAGTCTTAAGTATTAACGTTATTTAGGTAGAGTGAGAGAGTGACCACTGAACCACTGTTCATCGATTCATCTTCAAGTAAACGTTGCAGGAATGTTTCGACACCCATCTTAAAGATATTAAAAATTTTGCTACCAACGAAATCCGAGAACGGAAAGCAGTCGAACTATAATAGCTAAGTCAGGAAGTGGTGTGATTACCTTAATATGGTTACTAGTGATGAGGTTTACTTGAAACACCGCTCCGGGCAACACATTCCGGAGAGTGTCCTCATCTGAGATACTTAGGGAGATGTTTGTTTATATTATCACAAAACTGCCCTTCACCACTTATTCTGCATGCTGCTAACATTCTGTAGGTTTATTTCGCAATAGCCTGACTTAATCTATGATGACCATGATACCTAAAATTTGAAGATTTCTTCCTGGCTTTGTACTTCGTGACGTTAAGTTGTTACTAAGATACTTTCATTTTGGAAACAAAGCCTTATGTATCTCATGTTATCTAAATTTAATCTAAAGGCTTAGCTGAGATCTCATCCTCTTGTTTTGATTCGAATCAGCAGAGGGTAATCCTAGATGAACCGTCTCCACTAAATAAAGTTTGACTGATAGGCGACACCACAGTGGTGAAATAGAGTGAATTCGTTTTAATTCACTTCTTGTGCACATATTACGACCGAAGCGTTAAGTAGTTGCAACCGTTTACAAACGGTTTTCTTTGGATATAAAGGCAACTGAAGTACCTTAAGGTGATTGACTTTTCATATACTGAAGTGTTCAAACAAAAGAAAAATTAAATTTATTTTACTGACAAGAATATCCAATTTTGTTTTTACTGTCCAAACTTTAGAAAGTACAATTTTACCGAAGACATTGGTGAGTATTTATAGCGACATGTGAAATCTATTTGAGGAACAAATTATTCAATATTTAAATATTTAAAAAAATGAATATTATTGGAAGTTCAATTTAATTCTGTTTTAGCATAATGCTGGATTTTATATATTTTTCATTGTTCAAACAAATGGAGCCACAAATAGGACTTTTAAGCTCACACTGTTGGTAATTGGCAAGTTAAGTTAAATTTCAGTAATAATGGGCAGTGGCTAGCAGTGGAATCCAGGATGCGCATTTCGTCCTACTTGGGACTCGTCAGCTGGACGTACCTGCTTCCCAGTGAGTGAAATTGTTCCCACCGGGACTCGGACTCGGGAGCGACCACTTCAAACGCCAGCGCGTTATCCACTACACCACCTAGCCACGACAGCCACTTCTTGTGCGACGGGTATAGGTTTAGTGTTATTGCTTGTATTACACCATCGTTGATTGGACCTAACTGATCAGTCTCTGTTGGCTTATGGGCTCCTATGCGGGTGCCTCGGTATTGCCTGTCTTTTAACTATGTTTTAGTAATGATGGGCAGTGGCTAGCAGTGGAATCCAGGATGCGCATGAGACTGATCAATTCGGTCCAATCAACGACGGTGTAATACAAGCAATAACAATAAGTTAAATTTCATTCAAAATAAATTCTAACACAATCATCTTTTCACTTCATCTCACAGTATTTCGGTTTTTGATTGTTTGAAAATGCTACCTTTCAAATTCATGAAGACATCAATTATTATTTATAGCCATTTTTCTTTCCTTTCATAAAGAAATGTTTGCTTATCTGTTACAAACAAAATTTACTTTAAATATTTTTGTATTATATCCTTGCTGAAGTCCTGATTTGTAGCCCTTCCTCAAAATTAATTTGTGCCTAACGTACACTCCTAAACTGATAAAGATGAATTTAGTTATTGATTTCAGATGATCCCTTGAGTTCACTTTATTTTAACATTTTGGGTGTTTTTCGGTTTAAACACTAGATTATGAACTGAAAGGTTTTTCTAATTTTATGAATTCTTTATATCACTTTATACGTATGTTCCCTATGATTGACTTCAGATAGGAAAAACAAAATTGGAAGCAGAAAAATATGGACCCACTGTGTCATCTAATAAGGCAATAGTCTTTTTTTTTTAGTATAGTTGATTTGCCCATTTAGGTGTCTCATCATAAAACTATACACACTATCTTTCAGAATGCTGATTTCCTGTGTTTTCCGATGCCTGAATTTAGAAAGCTTTTTGTAATACTTACTAGCGATGTTGAATTCCACTTTGACACTTACCTCTATCAGGATTTTGATTGTGCAGTAGTTGTTCTTGTCATGTTAGATACTTTAACCGCTAATCTTGAGGTATCAAACCTTATATTTACCTTTGATGTAAAAGTATCCTATAGCAGACATATCAACTACACGTTATTCGTGTGTCGCTTTCAAAGTTAAATACCACAAAGGTTGGGAATTCCCAGAAATATGGGTAAGAGAATAACTTTCCAATGGATACGAAAATAACAGTAAATTCAGCAGTCAATATATCATTATTTAATTTTAAATGGACGATATACTCAAGAAATCCCTTCATTACAAATATATATGAAATGGTTTTTATCTTATACAATTTCTGCTCAGCCAGCTGTAAATTATCGCTAACTGAGAGGTTGTTCTGCAGAGGACAGAGATATGCTCAGTGGATACAATGAAGAGAGAGTTATTGCTTCTGAGGAAATGTCTTAAGAAAATTAGATATCTACAAAACGTAGCAGACATATATTGTAGTAGAGAGTATGAGAAAACAGAAAATTATGGTCATCAAGAAGTCAGTTTTCATTCCTCTAAAATTTGGTGTTAGTATGTTATGGTGACAAACAAATAACTTAGCACTTCGTTGAAGAGAATATATCTTGCAACAGAGCTGCTCCTTATGTTCTGAACGTCTTCGCTGCTGGTGTGGTTGAAGGTTGTCTACGCGTGGATGTTGAGTCACGCGTATCTATCATAACCGTTACATTGGAAGTAGAAAAAAGCACTTAGTCAAGATATTTTGAATAGGTTGCGAACGACGTGAGATCAAAGGGGACCAGGTAATCTCATTAGTGCAGCAATTAAGCATTTGATAGACATGAGTAGTAATAACATGTTCTGGAGTCACTCAAGATGAAACAACTCACATCTTGTTAGTTTTGTTTGGACCATATAAATGAAATGGCTGAAACCAGATGTTTATGCTACAAGTGAATTTGTTGTCAGCAATCGGTTTACTCGGTAACATAGTTTTTCGAAGTCCACTTATCTGATCATCCGTTTACTACGTTTCGTGTTAAACCTCAATTCTATTCTACTCAGTTTTTTTAAATTGCATTTTACCACATTATGTCTTCAGATAATTACTGACTTACCGACTTATCGACCAAAGCAATGTATATTTCTCAGTTCCACTATGTTTTTTTCTTCTGAACCTGTCTAGTTTCTGTGGAAAGAATTTCCCGAAATAGATTTTTATCTATGGAAGCCTTATATGACATTTTAGCTTCAATTCACTGTTCCATCATTATGTTTTGATATCTTTAACTTACTGATTTCTGTTCAATGAACTGAAGTATGTCAAAATTCTAATGTAATTCGTTATCTTAAATATTCTAGGTTTTGTACAACTGAAGAGGATCAGTGAAACAATAAAATGGGTTCATATTCTCCTACTTTAATGGTTATTTTTGCTTTCTTGAAATTGTTTCTGAGTATTGCCACTTAGACAAAATCGTTTCTTTACTGGCACAATTTAAACTTCCTTTTCTGATTTTGAATATCACATTTTGTATGACAACTGAACAAAGAACATTTTCACCTCATCTCACATGATACATCTTATAAGCAAAACGATTATTTCGTAGATTAAACCTGACTTAATTAGAAACATTAATGTTCAAAACTGTCAAAACTTCAGCAGTTAAAAACCCAATGTTGAAGGTTTAAAATATAAATGCAACAAAGTGTCTAGACACTTACGATGAAGAAATTAAGCAAACCGGCGCTACAAACGAGTTTCAAACTAAAATTCCTGTATTGTTTTGCTAACTAGTTATTTTGGTGTTTCCTGTAGGGTGAAGAGGTTAAATGAGTTGTCATTTACGGACTGATTATAAAACCGAATTTTAGTTGGGCTGGATTATGACTATGAACTTTGAGTGATCGTGTTTTCTGTCAGTCGACGGATGAATTACAAGTGACACGCTTAAAACGTTTATTAGATTTGTATATACAACCACAGAGATCAAAAACCAATTTATTGATTCTGGTTCCAACAAATGAGAATAGGTTTTATAGCAACAACAAATCTCTTCAAATTTGATTATCATGCAGAACAATTACCCTTTAGAGAACATTGAAGAATACATTTGAAGTTTGGAGTATGTTTAAAGACAGCGACAAAGGAAAATGTCGTCTATAGCTTAAATAAAGAAGTGTTTCTATTTGTTTTGGATTCAGTTCCAGTTATCTCACCTTGGTACTTTCTTTTCGTCACTGAAATCACCTGAGGATACTTTTAATGCTGGCGTTGCGTGAGAGATCAATGGAAGTTAGGGAAGAATATGTAACTGTTCTGTCCCAGTTAATTATACTTCAGTGGTTTGACTGTGGGATATTTACCACTAAACCACTAAAACCGGGGGTTTGTGTTTCACGATGTAATAAAGTTATATTCTTAGATCAGAAAGTTTCCGGCTTCTACTGGTTTTTATTAATTTTTAGCATACTTAACGTTTTACAATATCCTGTGTACAACAAATATTATTCAAAGGTTTAAACCCCTGTGATTTTCAAAATGGTTTAGACTGACTGACTGATGATTATAAAAATATATTAGCACAACTACGGAATGCTCAGCACTCACAAACTTAGTCCGGATTAAGAATGAATGGCTTCTATAATTTATCGCACATAAGTTTTATTACTTAGCCTTAAAAGTTTTTGAAATAGTGTCCATAATGTTCAGGATATTTAGTTGGTAGTTCACTTACTGCTATCGATGTTTTGTTTCAATGTTGCTGGTAGTATAAAGGTGGGCTAAAAGCTTTATCATTAGTATATAATGAAACATTTATTTTGAAACGTAATGGTTTATAGATTCAGGTATTAAGGTTCGAAAATCTTGAAAACGTTACTACCTTTTAGGTACACTAATATTTGTGAATGAAAATTGCAAAGAGAGTATTGGGACTAGGGTGAATGAGCTAGCGCACCAAAACACTATACATTCTTTTCAAAAGAATATATTTAGCATATGTATGGATCTACAAATGCTATTTCCAGTAAATAATTGCATATTTTTAGCGAAATATATGAGTCAGTCAAAGCACCATAATTTGCTGCAAGAAAGGTTGGATTTGAATAGTTTGATAAGTAGTATTAGCAACAGATTAATAAAAATTCACTGTTTGTCAAACATTCTCATCGGCTGCACACCAATCAACTTCAATATCAGAAGAAATAGTCACCTACCTTAACCAGGTTTATCGATAAAATACTGATTATGATTCGAGAAGGAAGGTAAAACTGAGACGCCAGAGGATTCGAACAAAGAACTTCCAGATTACCTACTCGACGCTCTACTCACTGAGCAAGGAGACCCAATTAGGGATTAGGCCCTCATTCGACGTGAGTAAACAAAGTATCGTGTTCGCATTTTTGAACATATCTCAAGGAATTTAAGTCTCACAGGTTTTGAAAAACGCAATCGCTCGGTATTTGCTTGATACTGGACGTATTGTCACGATATCTAAATCATTCAGAGTGACCAACAAAAAACTGAAACCCAACTTTTACACTTTAATGATGCAGATGGGATTGAGAGATTGAAACGTGATCTCAGTGTTCAAAAGGATACTGTTATCTATCTTGCTTCACCATGCTAACCTACCCTAATCTCCTGAATTGATAGCTATCAGATATCACGACGTCATGACCCTCTGTTGTAGATTTAATCTTATCTTTCAGCGCATTTCAAAACCTGCTCTAACTTTCTCGGTTGTATTCACTTTATTACCCAATATGGTGAAAAACTGTTGACCTTTCATTACGTCTGCTTATACATATCATTTTTACCAATTTCGGAATAACATTGTGAAAAATCCACCTCTTAAATTTTCATGCCATCATTGTATAAGTAGTTAATCTCTTTGTAGTCTTAACACCTTTTTCAATGTTTACCAGTTTCTGTGGTTTGTGTCTTTGCTATCCTCCACCTCACTTAAAAGATTCTTATTGATTTGAGAAAGTACGTTGGAGAACTTGTTTTCTGATCATAATCATCATTCTTTAGCTTTCAAAACCGCTGAGAAGAATCTATAATCTACATGCATGCTAATTCTGTTAATAATGTTCTACTTGCTTTGTTTGAACCTGTTTCAACTAAGAAGTGTGAAAAGCAGGATATTCTACCGGCGAGCCACACGGTAGATTCCTTTGTCGCAGTAAGAAAGGAAATTTAGACAAGTGGCAGGGTTTGATCTATTGACTGACTTGATGAATAATCTCTAACCAGAAGTGAGACAGCTTTATTCTCACCGATTACGGAGGAGAAATGATAACCAGTGTCATCTGGTAAATAAAATCGCATCATTGTGTATAATATCAAAGCGTTTACGTTACCTTTGAATCCTGTGAATGCTTGATATACAGATGACAAATTGGGACTGTTTACTGTTTCGTATAAGAAAACAAGAGAGATAAGTCAGTCAGTTAGACATTACTGGTCTAATAGGGGGATTTTGTCACGAAGGATTCGGTAACTGCTTAGGATTTCATTTAGCAATACATTTACATATTAACTTAGTGGTAAGAAAAGTCCTTATAACCGCAGCAATGAGTCATTCAGATTTAAACGCCGATGAGTAGATTAGCTTGATAAAAACTATGATTACTTCCCACTGATAAAATTTGCCAAGTCTCAAGGCGAAAGACAGTAGAGTTCATTAAGCTACTTAATATGTGTGTTAGTACAGCATCGTATCTTAATATTCTACCACCTGTTCGAATGGTCATACCAAATTCTGCTATCTATGATCTTTAATCGTTACTGAAAACGCAAGAGGTGGCTTAGTTGTTATTAGTTCAATATTTCACGTAGGTTGTATCCTGGTATGTCTCTGTGTATCACAACTAAAAGCTTCCAGATTAGCCTGAAGCTGCTGTAGTAGTATCTCATGCATTGAATTATCAGTATGTCAGACTAGATTAGGCTGACTGGAATGTCTTGTAATCAATATTTTATGCAACCGTTATTTGCAATGCATACCGAGAATATTTAATTAAAACAAATACAACTTGAAAATAATGTTTTTGAAAGACTTTTCACATGGCAGCATAGTTGGGATGGCTTCCAGTTCACTAGGGATTTTCGTATTTCATACATGCTTACGATGTAATTTGAGGATGAATAATCAGAATTTTTGAGATAAACGCGGTTTCAACTATAGATGTTTAAATAAACTTCATTTAGATCTGTACGTGCAACCTATTGGTGTTAGCCTTTTGGTTTTGAGGTATAGCAGTATGAAAAAACGAAGCCTAGTTGAATCAGCTTAAACCCTTGAAGAATCTTTGGCTGTAGACTTTCAAAGGATCACAAAACACTTGGATTTGAACCGTTTAATTTCATTTGGTTTTCTTGAATGTGTTTCGATTCGCCTTAATAAAGATGTTCATGATAACATAATGATGGAAAGTGGCAAGCAGTGGAATCCAGTACGGGTGTCTCCTCCTGCTTGGGACTCATCACCTGGATGTACCCACCTCCGTGTGTTGTTGTTCTGTCTAAGACTTATACCTACGACCAGTCGCTCCAAATGCCAGAGCGGTATCCACTGAGCCGCCAAGTCACGATGACCACTTCTTGGGCGACGAGTATACAAGCAGCAACACATGTTTATGAGAACTTTCTGAAAACATTAGCCCACAATTTTTTTAAAATATTTAAATATCTGTCCACTAAGATATGTATAAATATATACATTATACTGAGAGCGATATCATTTTCCAGTTGAAAAATCACTAGGTTGTGGAAAATGTGTGATGTTAGTAAAGTTGTCAAGAAGAGTAAGTACCATTCAACTTTTGTCTCATCAATGAAGAGTAAGTTGTTACTGACTACCTATGTTTTTAGTGGTATATTTCGACAATCCATGACAAATTTTGACGGAGGTCAAACCCTTTGGTCCTGCCTGTGTTTTCTTAACAGACACCACAGTTAGGAAATTGAAGAAGCACTCAACCGTGTAATTTATAAATCATTCGTGAAGTGATCATCTTATTTAGGGTATACTGGTTCATGCAGTTCGGCTGGCAAGATTCAGTTGATTTGAACAAGTTGAATCTGTAAACCAAATTTGTCCGGGTGCACTGCTGATGACCTCAGTCTCAAATGAGCGAAATGCCTGTCTGGCCAGCGAAGTATACAGATCTGTGCTGGTGGTTTCTTACTACCAGCTTTTTCAACACTATATCCTATTGTACTACTATAATTTTTTTAACCTTCCAACCTTTCAGGAATCAAGTTGCTATTTACCAATATGGATTCATTTATTCATCACCATGATCTTTCCACTTACACCGGTCATTTTCTTATGCGTTTAGGCAATGGGATATGATAGCAACTGACGCCATCCTCACGTGACAGTAAACCTGACAAAGGACCAGTCTGAGATTAAGTTGGTTTATGCACATACTGCATACACCTATATATTAATCTTATGGTTTTGTTCAAGTTTTAATGTCAACGCGTGTATTGAAATATTGCATTATTTAGAGGTTGTCAGGTTACGTGAGCTTTAAGACGCTAAAAGAAAGGAGACGTTTTCGTGTCATTCGTTCTTATCCCTTTTATATTCAGGTACCCACGCTGTTCATTATATCTATCTATCTATCCATAGTGGTGTTTTAAGTAGGAAGTAGTACTTTTTGTGAAGACTAGATCTCATTCATTTTAATTTGAAAAAATTGCAATTTTAGACAGCTGCCCTTAAAACATCAAAATTGAAAAAAAATTCAGTTTCATTCCGTTTGTTAAAATTGAATTCCACCGCTTTTATTATAGTCTACGTTGACATTACTCCCGAAATAGTCAGTCACTATTAATAAGCACCTTTACAGACATAATCGATTAGACTTATTGATCTACTGGGAATTTTGTATGTCTAAAATGGGAAAAATGGCCTACTGACCTGATGCATGACTGGGCGCTTTAGCACAAACGTAAGCTTGTTCGATACAGTATGTGCATACTTGTGTGCCTAAAAACGGCACATATCTTAGCCAACCAATCACAATTGAATGGATGGTCATAAGTTGTGTTATGACCATAGGGCAGGTCTGAAATAGAAATCTCAATAAAATTATACAGCAGCGTTATATGTTTCCATGCAAGTGTATTTGTATACTGGGAAAAAACTATAGTATGGCGTGAAAGTAACTTATGGTATTGCATTGTATCATTTGGGAAGCACACTAAAACAGACCTATATCTGTTACACTTAGTACAATAAGAATACTTCAGCATCTAACCTGAAGACTTCTTTGAATTGAAAATAAGACAGTAGAGAAGCTCTTTTGGCTGGTTAAATAGCTTCCTATACAATACTTCTGGTAAGTATCCTCCATTTAAAAGGTATTTTGAGGTCGTTTAATTCTCATAAAATTAGCAGTTATCACTTTAATGTTAAATCTTCATATGAATACTTAGATAATATTTAAGGCTTGACTCAGGTGGAGAAACAGTCTTACTTTTTACGCCTCAGCAATTATCACTGTTGTAGTTGAAATTGTTCATATGCCGGTTAAGTTTGTCAGTTTAATTATTTTACTAGATCCACATCTCGAGTTTTACTTAATTTAATGCTGGATACAATTTGTTTGCTTAAACTGATTGAGAATTCCAACAGAAAACAGAAAGGCAACATTTAAGAAAACTCAAGCTCAAAATTAAGAAAAATACATCACGAAATTTCAGGTTTTGAGCCAGCTGAACTATTTAACTTCACATCTTTCACAGCTGGGTTGTCCTTCAGTCCTGAAATGCAGTCGCACCTTCCAGTCAGTCAAAATGATACATAGCAATCGATGACAAGTGAACTGACAAAATATCCTACGTCCTAACTTTACTGAAGATCAGAGGCAGCATAATTTCATTTGTATTTACGAAACCATTCAACTGTAAGCAGAATCAGTATGAATCATGCAGCTTTCAAACTAATAATTCATTGAATGGGATTCTTTTCGCGCAAGTCAACTACTAGTTTCAGTAGCAACAAACGATACAAGTCATCTGTGAGCTGCATTTCTTTAGTTACTTTACTCATGTTCTTGATCTCAGATAAGTGAAACGATTGTCGGATTTCTAGATAATTCTGGTTTGTCTGGTCAAATAAGGAAATCAACGTGAGAAGTTTCTAGGGATTCGTGCTATTCATTTTTTATTTATTTTGAAGTTATTTCTAGGTTAAGAAGTTCAGTTACAAAGTTTTAAGGAAGAAACCAAAGTGTTTAGGTTCCATGAATCGGTATTCTTAGGGGTTGAGTTCAGGATAAGAACAACATGTACATGGTTGCTTTAGCATTTCGATAGTTGTCGATAAGCAGTATATATAGACCTCTTCCTGTCTGAGATTTATTAAAGTAACAGACTGCTTCTGGTGACTTACATTTAGTGGTGGTACTGACAATCTGAGGTAAAATGTTGTTTTTAACATTTTTGTCACTCGTTCTTTCATTTTATTAGGAAGCGATAACTGACTCTGAAGTTAGTTATATAAATTCTTAAGAAAATAAGAGTTATTAACAGAAGGTATTCTGTTAGGCTTCTTTGTAAGATGCATGCATACTACAAATTCCATCAAGTGTGAATGAACAGCGAAGTGTACTGTAACTCATTATCAGTTTTCCTATTCCTATAAGAAACGTAATCCTGAAGTGAAACGCATTTATGCATCTCTGGAGATTAAAACAACTAAAAAATATCAGTAGAATGCAATGTTATATTAGGTTTATTTGTTGATATGATATACAACGAGGAAAGCTTCAGGCCCATATCGAACTCAGAATTATGGCAAGGCAGTTAAACTATTCTCGACACTTGGCCTAATAGTTCTGTGAAGTATTAATTCTCAGTTTTAATGGGGGCACAAGTTTCCTCGTTACTGAAAGAAGTGCTACGTCTTTCTTATTTTGCGCATTCAAAGTTGATATGATCAACAGAGGTTTGTTAAGCAACTTTATGTAAGGTATTCAGATGGAGAAGAAAGTAGATAAATTCCTCAAATCTTCTGCAGACACAGACAGTATGAGCAATATGGTTATTGTTTTGGAAATACGGAGAATTCAGCTATGCATTTTTCAGAAATGGCATAGCTACTTTGATGTGTATATTAGACAGTGACTGAATAGTAGTACTATACCACTGTGCACAGAATTGAATCAACAATGATAACATGAAATCAAAACAAGCTGTAGGATTTTTTAGACAGTATATTGGTTGAAGTCGAAATATTCATCAATTGAGAGTGAATGTAATAAATTCTGAAATGTTTTTCTTCCAAAAAGTAACTAATTTTGTACAACTGTTTTATTTCAAGTGTTTTAGTCACTTTCTTTGTGTTTTTTCATTCAGGTGCATTAATGACTCTTTTTCAAACGCACAAACATTTACAGACATTTTTTAGATATATAAATATTTTTGTCCACCTTTCTAGCATTTAAATGATGCACTCTTATGAAACAGCCTTGCAGTTATGTCAAGATAGTGTATAGATGGATATCAAATCCCTAGGTACAGCGAAAGAGAAAAATTCTAAAGGATAAGGAATGGAATGTAGGTTTTAACAGCTAACAAACAGATTATTTGGAAAAGGCTTACAGAAGAATTTGAAGGTGATTAATTATCCAGAAAGTGTACATTTTATGTTTGTGGTTTTTAGGAATCCGAAATATGATGAGGCTACTTCGCTGATACGTTTTTGTGCTTTTTAAGAGACTTTAAGTGGTATACTTCAATGGTACAGTTAGGGATTTAAATGTTACCAATCTCTGTTGTACCCTACAGTATAGCACAGGGCGTATGAAGTTATCACAGATAACGAAGTGGCATCAGTTCTTCATCTTTGTAATTATCCACTTTAAAGCATGCCCCAATCTGAAACACTAAGATCACCAGTTGGACATAAAACTAAACTCACTTCAACAGTACTAATGTATCACTGTGTGCTTTATCAGATTAACAACCTAATGTAGAGTATATGCTCTACTATAATACCAAAGTTTTACTCTTACATTAGTGTTTTTTTTATTCTACATCAACTCCTGAAGTTGACTATAAGATAACTGCGATTTTCATAAAATGAACGTTGTACACCACAACAAATTTTAAGTATGCTTCTTCTAATCATTCTGGTTTATCCATTTTCTAAAAGGGATGGAATGCAGTTTAAAAACATGTGTTGACTCTGTATTTTGCCACCAAACTCACAGTTTACATCTATGCAAGTGTTTTTTTAGAATGTTTTTAACCAGTGCTTGATAAGTTTATCTTGTTTCAGTGAGATAAAACAATTCAAAAAGAGGTAGCTATGTGTACTTTGCATAAAAGTCTAAATCAACTTGTCTTCTGAGTATTCTTTATTTGAAGACAAAATTTGGGCTTTTGTATATAGGACAAAGATAAAATGTTGATAGCAGTTACTCCCTTAAGTAGGGCATCACTTTATAATTTTAGCTTAATTGTAAAATGCATTTTTAGTTTAACATCTGTATGCGGTTTGACATTGACTTATTTGGGCCATTCAGGTTATATAAACAATAATGATATGTAGATATTGTCTTATTATGCATTTTCTCTGTACTGGTAACTAATTCTCAGCCAAAATTTACGATTCCATGCACTGTGAGCTTAATATTGACATATAATCTATCTGTATTCCAGTCATTTTACGGAATAAATAACTGCGGCTAGTGTATATTTCACTTGGCTGCATTATTGAGGTAATTTGTTCACTTTCGTTTCGAAGGACCAAGATAGCTTCAGCAGAAAGAATTCTGTTTATATTTAATGTGTCTCAAGGAGCGTGTTATTGAAGGAGATACTGTAAGTATTTCCATTTATATAAAGGCATATGATAGTGCGTGGCTGAGGAGTCTTATGCCAGGAAGGAACAGATGTACAGTACTGCAAGTTTTTCATTGGCTCTCCAACTAATTTCTATCCGTGATGAACACCAACTTGAAACCAGTACAATTCTCAAAATCACGTGAATTGAAAATCTCAAATTATTTCTGTAAAAATCTCGACAATGTTCAGATTTTTCGGAGAGCAGAAACCTAAGTCACACAGTTCAAACCCAAAACGATATATAAAATAACACGTAACACTTTCTGCTTCACTTACTCTGACCTCGTTTATTTTATCAACAAATTATTACCCTAACAGTTTTTTTATTAAATTGAAAAATTCATTCTGTTTTCTCAACTTATCACTTGTGATTTATTTCAGAGCAGTATTGTTCGCCTTGCGTGCTTATTAACTATATAAGCTACAAAATCGATATCAAACAAACCTATTCACTAAGTTTGTTTTTTCGCCGTCAGTCTTCTACATTTAATTAGGTTTACCATCTACTTAATTGCTACTTCAAATGGTCCACTAGTTGTGAAATTTAACACATTAAATAAGTATATAAGTGGGATATTATCTTTCCTAATTCACACAAACCTGTCGTATTAACAATTCATTTCAGGGAGATAGTTTTAAAATAAATTCATTAGTCTTCCCGGCTAGAAATAAAAAAAGTTTCGCCGTTTTGTCTTGATACTAACACTCCACTAACCAGGTTATCCTTTCAGAATGGATAGCAAATGAATGCCCTGAAATTCCTGTTGAAACAACCAGGTTTATAGATATTTCAGAAAAGGTATAAGCCAAAAGAAACTGCATAAAAGATAAGGATCAGTTATAAGTTAGTCTGTATGTAGTACATGTCCTTGGGAAAGTAATTATCCATTTCGTGGTCATCAGGGTTTCTGCGTTGTACCAGGTATTTAATCATCCATATTACAATTAAGTAACTTTAAAGTAAGAACTGTGATCAAAAATTAACATGATGTCATAAACATTTTAAGAAGCACAATTTTATGACGAGGGCGCAGTTTTACTGATAAAAAAACTATATTTCTGAGGTTCTAGAGACTTAACGTCAATTAAAGTCTCAATATGGCTACAAAAGCCAAGCCATTTAGCCTCACTGTGATTTTATTTATTTAAATAATACGCATTAAAATCCTACTTGATATTGCTTATTGCCTCGTACTCAGAAAAGCTTAGTGAAAATTGTTTTCGACTTCAGTATTAAATAGCTTGGACTGGGTATCAACAGGAATATGATTTTTTTCCAACTTTCCATACTCACCTCTTCTATGACCGTTGCCATCCATAATACTAAGCCTAGAAGTTCCGGTTAGTTGACTTCAAAAACCTAAAATCAGACAAAGATTTAAAGCTTGTTTAGGCTCATCAACAATTTTACCAGAAAGTGATATTGCCATTATGAAAATTACAATTTTTGGCACTTAAGGATTTTGTACAACTTCCTTTGTAAACCGTTAAGTAAAAACATTCTTATCGATGAAACAGTTTGTTTTTTCATTTGTCATGTAGTAGAACTGAATGAATTTTTAAAACCTTGTCACTGGCCCCAGTACAACATAGGAAGGGTTTTTATTCCAGTTTAGTCTACTACACGTTCTCTTTATTCACGTAGACAAAGGTGTATGGAATCAATTTGGTCTATTCACAGCAAAGTCTATTTTTACTGTTGGTTTGTACTACAGTTTTGTTCAGTTCACGTTTTTAGACATTTAGACATTTGCGCACGTTTTTATTGACAGTCAAATTTGACCAGTTAAACGGCTTTGTTTTTTGCAGTCAATTTCTTGAAAAGATGTAACGTCATCGTGTAATCAAAATAAAAGAATTAGGAAAATGAAATACATCTATTCCATTACGTCATGTGTAGCAGAATAAAATTATGAAAAATCACCATTGGGTCACAGAAAAATAAGAGGTTACAACCAAGAGGATTATCTGTTCGATGACTCATTCCTGTAGCTGTACATGTGAGCAAAATGACCGAATATCCCTAAGAAGTTTCAGCAGTTTTGATAGACCTACAGAGGGGATGAAATGACACTATATAATACAGCAGATGGTATCAAAAGTTTTATAACATTGGCAAAGATATTTTAAACAGTAAGATTCAGTATGTAGTAAAAGTGAATGAATAAATAGATAAACAAGTAAACTAGTAAAGTACAAAAATAAATCATTAACAGAGGTACAGGGTATCTGCTTGAGGCTATGATAAGGAGCATGTTTATACGTGTTTCTTTTGGAGACACAATTAAGGTTTGAAGCTGTTAATTGTCAAGGCTTAGGCCATACATGTCCAATCCTCACCCCCTTTGAATGGTTTGGCCGAACTTTGTACAGAATTTAGAATGAGGTTTCCAGAGGAGTCAGATATCCATAGTCTATAAGATGTTTAATGATTGAGCTGAAGGCGGTCTTGTACTCACCCTTCGACAACCACGCTGGATAATGTTTTTAAGCGAATCTTACGGCCGACGCAGCTCCACTGAATCAAGTGAACTTGTAGACACACTTTGGTGAGAGCCAGTGCATCGACTTTTCCTTCATGTATTGACGAATTAGCTGTTGACATCAGACCCCAATGCGGAGACTTGCAGCATAAAATTTCGTGCTAGAGGATTACTACAAACGTTAACGAAGAATATCTGAGACAATATCATTTTTCATCATCAAAAGCATTTGCTTCGGAGCTGGCTGATTCTGTTCTATAATCTTCTCTTCTTTGACATTTTTTGTTGTTATTCTAGATGGGTGGTTATTATCTGGTAGTATTTTCCAGAGGTTTTATAACTCTTGAATAAGTCTGCCTTTAGAACATATCTTTTCTTATTCTTGGTGAGAATGAGCGCTCAACATTCCTCTTCCCACTTAAAGGGATACAACTTTCAAAATTGGTCAGGTGTCTGTTTGGAACGAGATTACTGTACATGCATTTCTGAACGGATTGGTAAGGTCTTTTTTAAATTTTAACGTATAGAAACTAAAACTTTAAGTTCGATCCAGCTTCTAGTTTAAATTTGACTGATGTATGGCTGTCGTGGAAATTTCGGAGGAAGTCTATCAGGTCTGTATGATCACTACAAACAAGGAAGGCATCGTTCATATGTTTTTTCCATACATGAATCCCACCTATTGTTCGAAGCACTGTTTTGTTCTCAAGGCTGGAAATAAAGCAATCGGAAAGCAGAGGTTCAAGAGGCAAACCTGTTGTCACACCATGTTTGTCTGTACATTTCGTCACTAAATCTAAAATTAAGGCTTTATGTATATCTTGAAAAAAGTTCTTTCAGGTAGTGCTTTGGTAGGCTTTCTGGATTGAGTGAGGTTGCACGAGAAAGAGATTGTTTCCGTTAATGTTTGTGAATAGCCATATGATGTCCAGTGTAACCATTCTTCTTCCAAGCAGATTAATACCTTTGAGCGACTCAGTGAACCTGAATGTGTCAAAAACGTTTTTTCTAACAGTTTCAAGTATTTTCACGAGCCATTCTGCTTGTCATATTTTTTTTATTACGCAGAAAGGGACTTCATTCTTTTACCCTTCTGCTAGACCATACAAACATAGAGTAATAGTGCTAAAAGTGTGAAATTGTTCTAAGAGATCATTGCTAATTGTTGGTTCATCTTTTCAGTAATTTATGGTTATTTTTAATTTTTCCTAACTTCCTTTTGATTAATTGTGTTTGAGAATTTCTTTTCATCTGACAAAATCAGTAAAATCTCGTCTACGTAGTTTGCCTTATCCAGTAATACAATCTCAGGGCTTTTATTTGGGCAGATCGTCATGAGATTCTCATTTTCATTGAACTCAATCAACTCAGTACAATGGTCGTTTAACAGAGTGTGTCAGTTGTTCGGTTTACTGTCGAGGTTCAGGAGACAGCAGTTTTAAGTAAGTGAATCCAACTTATCAAAACCTTCGCTGGATTATGGATCATAGGTCTGATTGATTGCAGTGAAATTAGTATCAAGTTTACTAACTTTTGAATGGAAACCATATAAATTGTGTTCTAGGGATAAGGCATGAAGGTGGACAGGGGAGAGAGATGTACTTCAATAGTTGAATATATACTTTTCAGGCAAATAGGAAAGCACCGCTGGGATGGTAATAAGTCTGAGACTTCCTAATCTTCAGATCAACATTTTCAGTTCGTTTCTAGGTGATGCCAGCATTATAGTCTTCAGACTCATTCCTTTAGTCTGTTTGTAATTCAAATAGAACGTAGGATTTCTGTAATATGTTGCTTTCAGTTTCTGGCAACGGAGATATAACAGCATCAACGAGATTCAAACTGTGTGGATTAGGAAGGATGTGGCTACACCGAAGATTCTTCCAAAAACATGTTTTGGTGTCCCTCACAATAGTTTATTTGACAATTATGTTGAGTACAATAATTTATTTCCAGTTTTCTTACTTTAAATGGATATATTATGTGACAGACTGGAAAAACAGATATAGGTTTCTCTCATGTAACAACACTGTTTTCTTATACCACTTCTTAGAATAGGTATGAAGTTACAGAGATTCCATATCCCTTGACTGAAATTTCTAAAGAATAGGCGGGAAAGGCGTTTGAAAATTGTAGTTTCAAACTGTAATGTTCTCATGAGTATCGCTATCCGTCTTATTAACGTTTGTTTATCATAGCATGCTGAAGAAAGTAGATAGCCTAAAAGTGAAACCCTTATGTGGTTTGTGAAAGTTTGAAATATAATAAAATTGCTGGGAAATAATTTTTCTTTTATATTGTCAGAGATTTTTCACTTGTGTTCATTGCCAATTGCTGCAGGTAAATTTCTCAGGTAAATGTCCTTCTAAATATGAAATGCATGTGAGTAAAGTAGGTTGAGAACAGCTTGTGAACAGACTTTGTCCAATTTTAATGGTGTCATGTTCTCCTGATTAAGTTACAGTACTGATTCATTTTAAGAAACTATAAACAAACAGTTAACAAAAGAAATTGGTTAGTCACTGGTGTGATGGCTAATGTACTATAACTTTCAGCTCGTGGCATAGTGATGCCGAAACAAAATTGCACATCCTCGTCTCTGTTTGATGATTCTTGAGCGGCCTAACTCGTGGTTTCGCTGTTATAATAAATGTTCCCTAGTGTGAGTCATCGTGAGAAATAGTGCTGAAAATATTGAGTTAAGGTACTGATGAGAATCGAATATTCTAGCTCAATGTGATTTACTCACATGGTTTCTTCACATAACCTATATTATATTATAATTATTATTTAGCACCTGTGTTCCTAACGGAACATAGGACTTCAGTAGCACGTCTCCATTACACTCTCTGTTCTCTGAAATCTTTTCAACCTGGCTCCAAGACAGCCCACAAACTCTCATCTCCTCCTCGCACCATCTCCTCCATATCACCCTCACCTCGGACGACCAACTCGTCGCTTACCATCTGGCTTTCACTCGAGTGTCTGGCCTGACGCGTGATTTCCCTAGTCGGCTTTCTCAGTGCATGCCAAATCCAATCCAATCCATCTCCACTTCCTTCCAGTGCATATTTGTTCAGCGATAGCTTCTTGCTTCGTTGGTTTGTTGCCTGGACAGAGTTACTTGTTGCTTATTCTTTCTGGCAGTCCGTCTGATCTTCAGTAGTGAGCCGGCGTAAGCAGTTGTTGATGAATGTCTGTAGTTTGTTGGAAATCCCTTTCGTAACGCGCCAAGTCTCTCAACCATCACATAGAGGTACTGACTTGACGTTGGTGTTTAAAATCGGGATCTTGTTCCACATGCTGAGTACAGTGCAGAAGATCTCCACACTGGTTTCAGGTTAATCAACGCCTGTCTTGCTTTTTAGACCCTGGTTGCTTTGACGTCCTCGTCAGTGCCGCCTGTAGTTGAGACAGTGCTGTCTAGATAGGTGAAGGAGGTTACTTCCTTTGAGTTTCTCCCGTTGATGTTGATTGGAGCTTGTTGTTGTTGTTGGTGGTGGTGTTGGTTGGGTCTCTTCATAACCTCTACCTCTGTCTTCTCTATATTCACCTGACGTCCCGTCTTCGCTGCCCTGCCTCTTCTGCCATCTTGTTAGTTTTCGCCTGTAGATCTTGAACTTTGTGTGACAATAGACATAAGTCATCGGTGGACATTCCATGTCCCCACGTTTACTTTGGCTTTCATCGAGGGAGAGAAGACGCATCGACCAATTAGCTTCCGGAAGGCTTTCACCAATCGGCGTCATTTCGCCTCTCCGATTCCAGTGAGGAATAATTTTGTTTTTATTTTTAATATTTTGTTTGTGTTTTGAAGTTTCTTTAGCGGTTGGATTTGTTTTATAGGGTAAGGTTGCTAGGTGTATGCCCAACCTTCCCTCTTTACCCGGGCTTAGGACCGGCTAGTAACTAGTGAACTAGTTAACCAGGCGAGGTTTTTCCATGACCTAGTTAGTTGATACTTCAGCTGATAAAACATCATTAGTTTAGATTCGTGTTTTGCACAGTTTTATGTTCTTTTGAGTTAGATGGCTGGGTTGTCGAGCTTGTCTTGTGATTTCACACTGAAAATTATGCACTGATACATGGCATCAAATGATATTATGAACTGTTCGAATATGAATACCTGTTTTTCTTTTTCAGCTCTTTCAAATAGTTGTATATCCCTGGTAATGAAACTTATTTTTAAGTGAAGGAATTACTTCTATGACCTAGATAATGGCTGATGAACTGATTCTATACCATGGTATCTGGTGACCTTCAAATAGTTTGAATACTTTGTCTGCAGAAGAAAATATAAAGATGAAAATATGTCTATCTTATATCAATTAGATTTATTTATAGGCATAAGCAGCTACATTGGCAGACAGCATTGTTTTACTTATAGTCGGTAATGATGTGGGTTAAGATGTGAAAAGTAACCGTTTTAATTCATGGTGCGAGGTGCAAAGTCTCGGAATTTTATACTATTTCTCCTTCAAAACATCTGGTGAACTAAATCAACCCTTCCTTTTGGATCAACGGAATGAGTATTCCTGAGTTTCATGTTATATATCTGTCACTAATAATTCGCTGTAAAACTTAAAACATAAATTTACACGCTGTATTATTTTTATTGGACATAAAAGAATGTTTAGTCAACATTTATTAGGTATTCCTTGATGTAACTCACAGCATAGTCAGCCACAATGAGGTTACTTAAGCTTACTTATATACGTAGCACCCAATGCATCTTTCAGAAGATCGTGTTTAATGAACGCTGTTAAAACTGTCAGATTTTGCATAGTTTTTTTCCGTATTCAGTAGTCAAATAATACGGAGAAATATTTCCAGTTTCCTGTCCCTAGTGGTTACAGGAAAGGTAGTTAACTCTAGCGATTAAACATGAGGTCAGAATTACAAAGTCCTGCATTCAATTCATAACCTTTTTCATTGTAATTTTGTCTTTCCTCTGGCTATAACTTTGGTTAAACATAATAGGTAATAAAATATGGTAATAATAACTACCGTTTATGCAGAGTAATTTGTTTCGTTATCTGAATGTAGTTACTAATTCGTCTACGATGCAAAATAATGCCAACATTCCAGTTTTGCATAATCCATTTTTTGAAATTTCATTTCAGCTTCTTAAGATTTTTCTGAATAAAGTGATGTGAATAAAAACAGTAGGAGTTTTAAAACCTCAGTTGCGATCATCTGTAAATGTCTACATTAAGATGGTCTTTTATTACTTGAGCAAATCAATGCGTGAACCTGCGCTCATAAATGGACAGCGACTTTAAGGGTGTATGCTGCTGACTGGAAGAACAAGACATTGAAATTATATCTGTTACATAATTTGTTTAAAGAGCCATTATGAAGTGCTTACGTCCGGCTACATTACTTAAATTCAACGCCGCAGTTGGAACATTAAGTCACTTCATCTGAAATTCAGTATATTTCGGATGGATTTTGATACAAAGTAGAACAGTGAATGGATAAATTACTTTTTTTTAGGCCAGTAAGCTAGTTTTCGACGTACAACAATCGTTTTAAACTGTCATTTACGTCTGTCAACATTCTGAAGGGAAATTTACACCTGTGTACACTTTCAGACTAGCTGGGACTTAGTGGTTTCATGTGTGAACTATAACTGAATTCCACCATATTTCCCTAGCTGATCAGAGGTAAGGATAGCAGAAGAAATTGGTGATTCACTTGTTAAAGTCCGTGAAAACTGGGACTTATGTATTGGAGTTTGTAGACAACGCAAACATATAGAGCACTTTTGGTCAAGTAAGAATTTTAAAAGAGGGGTACGGCAGATCAGTAGCGTAACAAAAAGCTTTTTGAATAGAAGCAAATGAGTTTCAGATTCTCCTTCTGCAAAGAATAGAGTTTTTTTGCAAATAATTCAGTTAGTTAATGTATATTAAGTATTCTTTGTTAACTGACCATTTCATGTGTTTCCATAACCTCCAGTGGCTCTAAGGTGAAGGAAATATGGGATATTCTTCATGAAAGTATATTATATGATGTTGGATATTCGAAGGTTGTCCTCAAAACAGGTGGGAAAAGCAATGCATGGTAACTTAGTAGCCAGACTGCGCAGTTATGACTAAGCAACATGACATATTAGTATCGAGAAGACTACTAACTTATTAGTAATTTCAAGTATTCATCATGAAGTGAAATCAGTTGGAGACCAACCTGAAATAAAACCCTATAAACCTCAAAAAATAATTATAGCTAACTCTTCTTGGTATCTTACATTTAGTATTTACCTTGATCACATTGAATAAAAGCATCATACTTAACTAAATTATCATTTCATATTGACCACATATAACCGCAAAAACATAGAAGTAAATTATGCGGCCTTAGGTTATTTATATGAGCACGCGTCAATAATTCAGACGTAAGGACAGGTACTCAGTGACGATAATGGATGAAGATCGCACTATATCGTGAACTGACAGAAGTAGAAAAATGTAGACCAATGGATTCAAACTTGGTGGCTTAACAGCGACATGTTCATCGTAGAACCTGAAGGTCATGGGGTCGACTATCGATGGGATCATGGGTGCACGTCCTGAGGAGTCCCATAATAGGGCCCAAAAGTTGTTCATTGCTCTCAGGGTTCCATTGGTTCTTCAACTGATTTCAGTTCGTGATGAGTACCACCTTGATATTTATGATTTATTTTATCACTTCTTAGAATAATATGGGAAGGTATTTAATGGGTTTGCTTCTTTCAGTGCATCAACTCCTAGGAAAATTACAAACACAGTTGTGTTATTTGAAAAATGAATCACAAACAGAGAAGGCAGACCAGTATTTTCTGTTGAATTACTCTCTTATTCTAAAAGCAGACATATTTTTGATTACCTTTTAAATTTTCAAATACATTCTGATTCATAAGGTTTGCAATAATCAAAGATTTCTATATTTCTTCTTACAACTTTGACCAGATAAATACTTATAAACATTTTCAGAAATACATTTTCTTATGATGACAGAGTGAACAGGAATTACGCTCGTGATTTCTGTCTATAATCAAGACCCGTTTATGAGCAACCCAAAATAGGATAGTAGACACTGAGCATTCTGTCATAGTTTTTGCTAGGATCTACTGAATCCACGTCTGACATAACGTCATCGAATCAGTAATGTGAATGTCTTATGTGATGGTAAACATATTAAAAAAATATGATTCAAAAGTGGGTTGAATACGGTCCCAGAGACTTATTTTCTAAGTAATCTTTTCCTTAAATTCAGTGTGAACACATGCACGGAGAAAACTGTTGAAAAAAAGAAGATGGAATCATAAAATAATTAAACATAATCGGTTTTCGAAAATAATGATTTTGATGGTTATCGGTGGGAGGTTACCTTAAGACCATAGTTGAAGGTTTATTTTTGTTTTAAAGCTATTCAAGTGACTTAGCGAATCAATGAACTCTAGTAATACATTGATCGAATCGAATCATGGAAGGAGTCTAATAAGTGTTTAGCAGCCAAAATATGTTTCTGTCTGGATTAAATCTACAGTCCTTATGCCTTGTTTTTATAATTTTAACAGAATTGAGAATTGTAGGGCAAGTAAATTATGTGGTAAAACTCAAATTTCTTGTATAGTGATGACAAACCACTCACATTTTTATTTCAAATATATATATATATATATATATATATATATATATATGTTATTCATTGCATCAAAGTTAGACTGCATTATCAAAAGCATACCAAATGCATCAAGTGAAGCAACGCAGACTAAAAATTTGTACGTCTTTTTGACTTTTCTGAACAAAAGGATTAGTAAGAATGAGTTAAATATGTTTTCTTAGTGCCGAGTATTTTCATAACTTCAAGATCACTCAATCTGTAATGAAACAGCTCTCACACTGAGGGAAAGAAGCAAGGCATAAATATTAGGATACATAGTAATCGTTTAGGCGAAACGCCTTGTGTTTTCAAAGATTGTCACAAAACAGATTGAACGCTTTCATGCTATTTCAAACAAAGAATGTCTTGAGATAATAGCTTGTAGTTTCGCGTCATTGTTTGAACAGAACTGATAGATTTTGATTAGGTCCGAAATTTAGCCAGAACAACATCACTCACTGGAAGTAGACACATTCTGCCTACACATCATAAATTTGACGAAACACGCATCCTGGGTTCTACTGATAGCCACTACCCATCATTACTCATGACTGTCTAGCATGTGACCTATTCTTTGAGATGGACAGCTTAGTCGTGAAGCTTCCATTTTTTTTCTCGACAATATCCCCTACATTAACTTCATACTGAGCTGCAAATATTCTAGATCACTTCAAACAAAGACTGTGCTTTGAAGTACAAAGTGGTCAACTTTGTCGGTCTTATTCATGCGATAATCATGTTGGTGACAGTCAAAGGAGACTATTTTCTCTGGTAATAAACGAAGATATAACCAAAATGTTTTCAATAATATCTCACTGGTAGTTTATATGGACAAGCATCGCAGTACCATGTAACTTTTTGGTGGTATGACGTATAATTTTTCTAATCTTATTTCCGCATACGACAGACATTTAATAAAGCTAAATCCAATAAATTCCAAAGTATGACAAAAAGTAATGGCATCTAGGGTTTTAGACAAGCCGTCTGATTTCCATAGTTTAACTCTCACTTTACGCGATATTATGAATAGTAATGGATAGTTTGACCCCACTCAGGTCAAAGGATACAAAACATGGGATTACTGTAGTTTCAATTTTAGCCTTTAGTTGACTTATCGAATAAATGGTTGAATAAATGTGAACTTTTATCATCACTCAGTGAAAAGTTTTAGAATCAACCTTGATATAAAACCTTTTATCTGAAAGTTCTCCGAGTAAAATGGTGGTGTGAATTATACCTCTGAAAAATATGAGTAACTAGAAGACACCTCTTCATCTGAAGTACTATTGGGATCATAACTACAACGCTTTGTTCAAGAATCAATACGTCAGCATGATTAGCTTGTGTTTATCAAAAAGCTATAGGGTTGAAGTAAAATAAGGCACTGATTTGACTGATTCTTATCAGTCAGATAGAAAATCTCCCCCCAGTGATAAACAGGCTGTATTATTACATGATTTTTATTTTAATTTTCCCTTGGGTTCCTGGTGGAGCATAGAGCTTCACTAGCATGCCTCCACTGCATTCTCTTCTCTGCAGACTTTCTAACCCGGCGCCACGACTGTCCACAAGCTTTCGTTCCTTCCTCACACTATTTCATCCATGTCGCCGTTTCACCTTTGGATTTCACTCGACAGCCTGGCGCGTGATGTATCGGAATGGTTTCCTCAGTGTATACCCAATCCATTTTCAGTTCCTTCTGCATATTTTTTGGGCTATAGGTTCTTGATTAATTCATTGCCAGCAAGTCAGATCGACTATCTTGTTGCTTATTTTTTCTGACAATCCATCTCATCTTCAGTGTCATTATCGAGCCTGGGTAGCTGTTGATCATGAATGTCTGCAGTTGCTTGTTTGGAATGCTTTTCGTGACACGCCAAGTTTCTGAACCATCCCACAGAAGCACTGACTTGACTGACATTAGTGTTGAAAGTCCGGATCTTGTTCACGCTTTATGCTGAGTCCAGTGCAGTTCAGTGCAGTGCAGTGCAGTGCAGTGCAGCAGATCTCCACACTGATTTCACTTTAATGAAGACCTGTCTTGATGTCTTTCCGATCCTGGCTGCTTCGACGTCCTCATTTGTGTCACCGCTGCCTGCAGTTGAAACAATGCTGCATTGCCTAGGTAGGTGAAAAAGACTACTATCCTTTAGGTTTCTCTCTTTAATGATGATCGGTGCTTGTTGTTTTTGTTGATGTTGCTGTTGTTGGTTGGGCATCTTCATCACTCCTGTCTTCTCTACACTCACCTGAAGGAAGTCCCATCTTCGCTGACTCACCTCACCTCTTCTGTCAACTTGTTAGTATTCACCTGTAGATCTCCGAGTTTGCGTGACAAGACATTAGACATAAATCATCATCGGCAGCGAAATGCAAATCTTCTTCCAGGGTCTTTTCATCTGTCCAGTTAGTGTATATGCCCATCTTCTCGCTCCTCACGGTTCGCTGCATCATCCAGTCGACCAGAATCAGGAAGATCATCGGAGACATTAGGCAGCCTTTTCTTACTCCTGTCTTCACTTCAAAAGCGTCATTGATTCGTTCACTGGGGATTAGATATTTATTTTTATCCATTTTGTTTTAGTATATCTAATGTTTATTTGCAGTTGAACACTGCAACATGGAAAAGTAATCAAGTGGCATTTTCCACATATTTGTAACTATATATAAACAAAGTTGCTTACCTGTTCAAAGCCATATTCTCCAGACAGAATTTGGATGCCACATTTCATCATATTATCATGATAGTAAAAATATTTGGTAATTATTTTAACTTATAAGTGGATTATTATTGACTCCGGTACAACACAGAAGACGGTAGTAGAAAAAAGTGACGAATCACATCCAATTTAGAAATTATGAAACATCTATTTTAGAAATAACAACAGGTTATCTTAATGGACCGAAGAATAAATATTATTATGAACTTGTCAATATCACTCACGGTGATGATATTTTGTATCACTGTGCAGAACTATAAATTAAACTCTCTGAGTTGTAAATTAAGATAGAAAGAAAGCGAATAGATTCCTTTTTTCAAAACATGAACGTGGCACTTTCAGCCTACAGTAATAATGACAGCAGCAGCAGTAGTAGAAGTTGTGACTTTGGAGACTTTTTTACTTAGTTGAATGGTGTTATCAATGAAACTTGTGCTCTTTATTTCCAAATGGAAGCTAACTGAAAGACAATTTATCACTCATAGAGGCACAGTACTATCTGTTGTCGAACTTTTTCTTCAAAAATTTTTTAATTAGAGGAAAATGTCCATTGAGTTTGAAATAATGAACATTTTTTATCACTAAGGTATTCCGTTTGCCAATGACATCAAGTAGAACTGCAAAAAAGTATAGATTGCAGACTTAAATATTCCGAGATATTTGATTCAAAGTACTAATGGAATTCTGTCGATTAATAATAGTATTCAGGCTTAAAGCACCAGATAAGTTTTGATGTTATGTGGCATCACGACTTAAGTGTGAGTGGAGACTGATAACCAGAAAAGTTATTTTCAAGACGGCGTTACTTTACCAATGTCTGTTTATTAATATGATAAAAGTACTAAAAAGTTACGATATCATTTGTTGATTTATTACTTCGTGATTTTGTAGGATAGAATGCCTTAAGCAGAAAGCCTGCAAGTCTAAAGTTTTAGCTTACAGACAGATGTAAGCCAGGGTTTTTGGAAGCTCTGGAGAAGCTTGTAACCCTCTTGCAATCTATATGCTAAAGCGCTGAGTAGCAAAGCTGATGCAAAAGACTGACACTGACAAGCTGAGGAAAAAGCTTTACAATACCTCATGCTGTTAATTGCCCTATTACCATGAAGTTTAGTGTTTAATTTTTGAGGGCTATTTCGTGAAAAAAATTTTGAACTAGGGCCCGTTTAGAACAGTTGGTAGAACACAGTTTCTGTTAAGAATTAATACTCAAAAAAGTGGAATGTGTAGTAGGTTTTGTATTGTCCTTAAAAGTTATGGATGTTGAATGATAGATTTCCTCGATAATCAAGTAGACTGTGTAACCAATATAATCTCATCAAATCTATCCGACTGGTTTTTTGTTTGGATGAAAACAGAATAGGAATATTTATTGTGTGAAGCCATTTATAGACTAATTGACAGTTGTGTATAGTCTAAGGCAAATAGAAAAGTAAATTATTCGCCAAGTATGAAACAGAAGAACAGAATATAGCATGTATTCTGTCTTTATGGGTAAAAAAGCAAAGTTTGTTTTCGGAACCAATTCTTACTTTGTTATTTTTATTTGTGAAATAACCAATCAGTTTTCTACTATTTCATCTTTCTTCTGTGAATTTCTGCCATAATAATGTTTACATGACTACAGTTTCGAGTGTTTGGAATGACTCACTGCAATAGAGGAAATGTACCTTCACACTAGAAAATAACTGAATAGACCGTCAAAATAATATCGATTACTGTATACACCAATAAATTTATTGCCTAGTATAATGATGCGATAAGGTCAAGGAGGAACAAAATGTGCTATACTACCTGCTTACAGTAAAGTTATTTCGAACATTTTGCATTCGATATGTAGCATTTTGTTTTATATCTTGGTTTTAAAACTAAATACAAAAGCCAGCGTAATAATCAAAACATCTCCTGCCACGAGATTGAGGGAGAACGCATAAAATCTACTGATTTCATAATTTGCTAGTAAACGAGACTACATTGAACAGTGTTGTGCACTACTGATGATTTGTAGCTAGATACACAAAAAGCTGTTGATCACTTTTCTTTAAGCTAACACGATTGATCTTTATCATGAAAAGGATAAATCTCCTTGTTTAATGAGGCGACGTCCTCTATGAAATATCATAGTTTGGAAACTTCTATGTAGTTAACATTTGGTCATATAATAACCGTTTTGTCTTCTCCAAAAGATAAACCATGAAGTTCAGAGAATACTAAACGATCATTATCTTCGTTTTCAGTTATAAATCTTTTCTACTGATCGGTAACATTTATTAAAATAAGATTTACAGATTTCAAGCAGAACTAAATTCGAAGAAATCAGAATTTGAAACCCTGTCTGAAATACCTTATGTAGTTAGTTTTAAGCCTAACGTGTGTTCATGTGTGAAAGAAGTACTGAATTATGAAATAATGACTAAATTTTACCGCAAGTGATTTTCGTCAAATGCACAACCACGCCTGCTGACTTGGATCCTCCATCCAACAATTATTGTAGTGATTTTTACGGTCTTATTTCTAAATTCACAAGCGGTTGTTTTATTCAGACCCGATCAGATATTCTGTACAGGCTGACATAAGATCGTGAGCATCTATAATCCAGTCTATAAATACCTTTCAAAATACTGACCATTGTCCCAGGTCTTCTAGCGGAACAATAAAGATTTAGCATAGTGAGACAGAAATTTTACATCTGGTACGATATCAGTCCCGTATTTAGTAGATGAAACATTTTTCGCATTGTGAACAAAATTCATCATATACTATTCCTCTAAATAACCAGTGGGCACTTATTTTCGTTCTATAACCTATCGCATATTTGTAGTTATTCATAGCCCAGAATTATGTGCAGTCTTATACATTGTCCTAATTCCTCTAATAAGCTGTATTTGCAAAGGAAATGTGGAATCTTTTCTAAAATGTTCGCAGCTAGAGTGTTCCTCACAAAAAAATATAACTTCGTTTTGGAGGTCATTCCAGATATCTCAATATTTGTCGCTCCTAGTTTGATAAACTGAAAAGAAAATTTAAAAAACTCAGACACTAACTATCGCTTTCCTATTGGTGGAGACCAAGTAAACAGGATTGTCACATATCCAACTAGCCGTTAGAGTTCAGATTTCTAAAAGTAATACAGTTTGTAGTTACTGCAGAAATCCTAAATTTCTCATGTACTTGTATGCCTACCAAGTTGGTATGCAAATTGTAGGAGTAATCGTCAACTGACAATTCACTTGATTGCGGCTAGCAGAAGAATCCACGGAGCATGAATCATTCTATTTCGGATTCACCAGCTGGATATGCATGGATCCCAGTGAGTGGTGTTGTTTCTACTGAGACCCGGACCCCGTATTAATCGCTTCAAACTCCAAGGCGTTATCTACTATGCCACTGAGACACGATAGCCATCTCATCATATCGTCAAATTATTGTAACTGTTATATCCATCTCTCGTGCCACTGGTTGAATTTACCTATTCACTAGACAGAACGTAATCATTCTTTGTCGCTTACCTTTCAGAAGCTTGTACTTTCACCCTCCTGAATCTGTGAAATATGTGAATTAGGGCTTGTGTGAACTACGAATTCCATTTCATAAGCTATACACCAGGCATTGAGGTTTACGCGATCTTAAAGTATGCATCAATATTACTGCACAGAATAAATAAAATTTGGCAATCCATACAACGTCCATTCACTTTTTATAGAGTTTTTCCTAGCAAAAGGATTTTACATCGAAAATGTCGAATTCCATATTCATGTTTTGAACAGAACATTATTAAGAAATACAAATCCACTTACTGAAAAATGATCCTAATTGATAAAGTAAAGCTTCTTACGGAACCTACTTAGAATCCGATAACTTTTCTCTGTTTAGTTGACAGTTAATTGATCACGAAGGGTAGTTCTATATTGCCAAAATTTAGAAGCTGAAAAGTATCTACTGATCAATCTGGTTAATTCATTCTTACGCTTATACCACAGTCTAGTAAAGTAAGTTCATTTTATGCACAGAAATTCTCTGACTAAAGTTTGTTTAAGTTATGGATTTTGTCCCTAAAAGCTATGCTACAATTCGGATACTCCCTTCGTCAAATATATCTTTCCTTAAATATCCACTTGTTTATATATTAACACAAAACTGACAAGTGTCTCTGATAATATGTATGCTAGATGTTGCCTATATGTCAGTATTTATCGAAATGTGATTTTACATAGGGGGTTTCAACAAAATATCTATAAGTAGATATAGCCAATGCAAAATTGACAGGGCATAATCTAGAAATGATTAAATTATAACTGAAGCATCAACATCTTTTTCGGTCATCTGATTTCATCATTTTCTCTTTCAAACTTTTCAAAAAATCTTTTCAGTGTTGAAATGAAATTTGTGTACACTTCAGTTATACAAGCAAATTAAAAACAATCATTATGTGCTTCGTTTTACCTTGGTGATTTGAAATAGTTTTTAGAGGTGACTAGATAATCCTGTAATGCTTAGGAACCAAAATCTAAGCTTACTAAGCAAAAGTAGACGCCTGCTTTTATTGCCTTAGTGACTACATCTGATCTGAGTATTTTACATATTTATACGAAGAAACGGTATAATAAATGCGTTTTTTGACTGTGATGTTTATACAACGCTTTAGTTTTTAGTGATTTATAGATGAACCAATAATTTTCTGATCGGCACGGTTTTTACAATAAGATTTAGGGTAAACTCAAAAGTTTATTTGTAGATTCACCAAAAGGACTAACTTTACAAGCACAGCTTACAGATGTAACAGTTGTTCTATAATTTTCACTGGGTCATTTTAAGTCATAGGTCAGCATCTAGACTGGTTTGGAGTACAGTTTTAACAAAATAATCTAGATGTTGATGTACAGATGAAGTCATGGAAAAGGGATACACAAAAGTGAATTTTTAAATCCTTCCAAAAAATATAAAACGTACACCTGTGTAAATGGCTTGGGAGATATCAGTTCTGAAGTTGAGAAAATCAAATAAGAAAGTGGTTAGCTTCAAACCTGAGAAAAGTTACCTTCATACTCTCAGGAAAAGCTGCAACCATTAAAATATAACGATCAACAGCAATATTTTGTTTAACTTCTGAAGTGTTGCAGTTACTTCATTAATTCAGTTTCCACTAAAATTTCTAACAGATTGGGGTGATTTATAGTGAATTATTCGATTTTCAACATAATAATTGGTGTAAGCAGATAGTATCTACACGAAACATTTTGCAACCATCCTTTTGAATGTAAACAAAACAATATAACTAAAGTTGATATGTAATTGATGCACTTGTCAACTGTCAAACCAACGTAGTTTATTTCTTACGTGACACATATTTCCATATTAGCGACTTCTTACTTACAAGTTACTACTGCTAAAGTAAGGCATAAATGACAACGGAGGTTTAAACTGGGGACTAACTTTGTGCTCAGCTGAACCCCTAGAGAATGCAAAAAGTACTATTAATTCATTGTATTCTCGGGAAAAAAGCACCTATAGCGAACTTAATAACATTGATGCGAAATAGCTAGCTGCGGAGTCCGGAACACACATTTTTCCCTATTTGAAACTCATGTATTAAATGTACCTTCATCCCAGTTGTAGAAATATTTTTCCCATTGAAATTTGAACCGAGAATCCATTGCATCTAATGTTAGCGCTACTAAGTCATGCTGTCCACTTTTTGTTTAAGGTGTGGGGTTCCACTCCTGTCGGTGAGGAGAAACAATGAGCAGTAACATGAAATTAGTAATATAATGGGACTGCGTTTATTGAACCGATGACAATGTAAGCACCCAAATATCGTAGTTGTTTAAAATCTGAAACGACCAAAAATTTACGATTCAAGTTTTTCCACTGAATAGAATGTTGATAAAGTTTTTAAGATATACTTAAATACATAAGTTTGTTATTCATAGTGAGAATTATGCACGTCAAAAATAAGCAGTGTTTTTAATGGGGTCTCCATACTGATCTATCCAAAGAAAACTGTTGATCGTCACCTTACTTGTAAAACTGTCATGTTAAATTGGTATAATAATGAATCAACTAAGCAGATGAAAGAAGACCTAAATAATTTAGGTCATCCTACCTTCATCTCCACTAATCAAGCTGCATGACTGAGATATTTTTGAAGTAACTTGATAAACTTCTTGACAAGTGCAGTGTTTTAGCTAGTCCATTCATTCTGTAATGATTTTCTCTGTCAAGGTTTCATTTCAGATGGACATTGGATGAACAATCCACGCAAAATAAGGAAGTATTATTCAAATGTACTTAATTTGAGACATCAACTATATAAATCTTAAATCTATCTTAGAAGCCAAGTCGCTTGCATGCAAAACTATTGCAATGAGCCCTTCGTTTCACTCATTAACCAGTCGTTGGGTAGTTACCTATGAATTTTTTACTGATTTAAGACAGTAATTCAAGTTTGTTAATTGTCACTTTTTGTCATTCAGATGTTTATTGAGAAAGCTTGAAGAAAACGTTTTATTCATTTTTGAGTTTCTTTTCATTTATTTGCGAATATCAGATGTCGGTAAATATGTCTAACACGATCAAGTCAAATCATGTTAATGATTTTGTGAGCAATCGAAATTCAAATCAGGCAACGTACAATGGAATTGGTCAAACAAATGGCTATGCTAACAAGCCGAATAATACTGTTGGACGTTATACTATCGTTTCGAAGTCGACAACAGTGAGAAATGGTGCGAATAAAGGATTCTACCACCCTGCAAGTCATTACTCTCAACTGGATACAACAAAACGTTCACATTCTCAACAAAGTGTAGGAAGAACCACTTCTACAGGATCTATGAATGTAAGTTATGCTCATTTCATAGCTAGTTTCTGAAGTAGGTAACTAAGATATAACGAAGTGCCTCGCTTACTTACTTCGTCAAGTTTTTACTTATGAATAAAACTCAACATTTAATTCAGTGTTCACTAAGATATGGGTGAAGTCATAGCTAAAGCTTCATTCTGGTCCACTGTCTAGGCCACTGTGCCACAAGTGATTTTGATTGAGCAATTATAAAACTGTATTGGAATATAGCTGTGTAGAATTGATGTGATTCTAACAGATCTAGACCACTCGTTTATGAGTTGTAGTAGATATCTAAATCATTGGTTAACTTGGGTGACTTAAAGAGAACACCATCTGGAGAATAAGATGACGTAATTGCGTTTCGTATGACTTCCATCGGCCGCATATAAAATGAATAAACAAGCAAATAGTCATTGTAATAAATATTAACATATCTTATACAGATCGTCTCAAAAGATTAAATAGTGTCTTAGAGATAAAAACAAACATTTTAACATGAAGTAATTTAAACTAATAGATTTCAGTCGGACTAGTGACTTTCTACATAAGATACTTCGGAGGACGAAATATACTGCTGAACAATTTGAGTAGTGAGAAGTCAACCACAGTGGTATGTAAATTTCCCTAGCCATGTCGATACCATAGTTGGACAAGTGGGAAACCATTCATCTATGAGAAATTTTAATGTAGACCTCGCAACTTGTTATTAATTTATAAGTTAATGATCCTACTTAAGGTGGGGAATATTCTTCTTTCAGTGGGAAAAGGTATTTGCAAAAAGATTATGTAATCACATGAAAAGAGCATAAGAAGGAAATAACAGATGAATGAGACAAGTTGTCTTAGCGATCATAAATGTAGTGATAATGAAACCAGTTAAAATGAATGTGTATCATGATGAGCGCATAATGCAAACACTAGAAATGTATGTCGGGTGATAGGGTCAGATGTTACTAATTACCATGTACTTGGTAAGTAATCCACTATGTCTTTTTAAAGCATAATTTTGGTCAAGTTCAGCAACTCGAAGTAGACCTGAATTTATTTATCTGTCAACTAGCTTGAAGAAATTCCATCTGTCGATCCAATGCCCTGTATAAAAACTGCTAAATGGGCTCAAGCATTTAAAGCGTAGGCGTTTAAGTACATATTCAACAATCTTAGTATACAACCGTTTAAGTTTCAGCTAGTGGGAACAGGCAACTAGTCATATTATGCTGGGGTATTTTAACTCACCATCTGATGCAGTGGGAAATTTTTCAGCTGTATAATTTTAAATAAACACCATCAACTTTACATTCCAAACTGATGACTATTGATTTCTTTTCTACAATGTTGCATTGCTTTCTTTCTCTAATTTTCGCGGTACTTCTGCAAGGCCTTCATAGGATAACCGTTTGTCTTATGATATTGTTCAATCAGTCTACATTTCTATTTCTATACATTCTTCAGAGCATAGTATTTCTGTTCTCTGACAAAGTACACTCAATATACTCCTTTATCAGCAAACGGAACATAATTTGCTAAAAATTCTGACTTGGCAACTCCAGTCAGTTTTCCTGGTAATTACTTCTTCTAATAATAACATCCTGTTTGTATTTAGCTGACGGTCATTTTTATATTCCAACCTGAATTCAACATTGGATGCATAATACTGAACCTCTGAAGAACCAGTATTGTTTGTTGGACATTGTTATACACAACAAACTTATTTCCAACCTACCTCAAATGAAACACTTGCTTTGATTGCAAACTTCAGGGTATTACTTTCTGTGTGACGTGAAGTCGGTCGTTACCAGTCACATTCATCCGTCAAAGAAGTGGTTGGATTGACACTAAAAATAATTAGTGCATTCTAAGTGGAGAAAAAGGTGTAGCTCAGACCTGGTAGGAAGGTATACACTGTGTATTGACAGATTATATCTACGGTTTTAACAAAAGGTGCACTTGAGAATAAAGATGCAATTTTTCATGACAATGAATTTATTCGACTGAGTGAAACATTTTGCTCTGTCATTTACATTATAGGAGTTCTTAGAATGAATATTCATAACTTCGCAAATTTTGTCGACCACTTAAGGTAATCATAAGGCAAGTTTGTAGTATGCATAATAGACCATGGATAAAACATCTGTGACCAAGTCGGTATTCATCATGAAATGATATTGGCTGGAGGAACTTTGGAAACCTGGGAGGACTGGCAAGGCTGTTTTGTCCTAGAACCGGAGTCCTCCGTAGTGCACACCCATGACCCCCTTCACACCTTCAAATTGAATTGATCTAGTTCTCATTGGTGACTAGCTTTGAGAGGTGAATCGTGAAGTTTCAATGAGCAGTAGTGACTTGGGGGGGGAGCAAACCTGGTAAACGCGGGGACCAGTACTCAACGAATATATTGGGTGATGATCACGCTAATTCGTGGACTGACAGAAGTTGAAAATAAGAACCACTGCATTCTAACACAGTGGCTCATTGGTAACGTGTTAGCCATAGAATCTGAAGGTCCCGGGTTCGGTCCCTGGTGGGCTTCTGTCACACTGTTTGGTCGTGGTCATCACCAGGTACCATTAAGTGTCTGTATAATCTTGGGGATCTGATTTTCTTCAAACATTGCAACCTAACAATAGCCATTGATAGCTGGAAGAATTACGATTCATTTTCCATTTTTTAACATGTTCTTCAAAAGGATTTTAAGACTAAAGCAAAACCGAGGTGTGGCAATAGTTGGTATGCTAAACACGTCTAGGTTTTAACCATCTCTGTTTTCTTCTTCAGCGGTCTGTAGATTACTAGATTAGTTAAGTAATAACTCAAATTGAGACTGTTTATCATTTTTGCTGATAATTTTTTTGAGGATAAAAATGTGATAGTTCAGAGAAGTTAGTCTAACTGAAATCTTAATAATTTATTTATGAATTTATCTGGCTTATCTGTAAAGTCGCCTTGAATATGCTTTGTAATTAGGGTGTTGAAAAAATTTATTGGAAAAGATGATAAAATGAACTTTAATGCATCTGTGGGACTAATTTCTACGTAGTAATATCTAAACAATAGAAAGAAATACAATAATAGTAGGAAACAATTTGAGTGGTCAAATTTGGATGATAGGGGATTAGCTGGGAGTTATTAAGACTTCAAGATAGCTTGCATGATGTGTTTTGCTTAAGTAAGCTTATAAAATTAATCAACAGACAGTCGATGAAGTAAAGATCTGAACTTCATATAAACAGCCAGTGACCTAGTCAGAGGATGAACAGACTCCCAAATCTTAATCCATAAACACTGTTTGATTACAAATGTTGCTGCAGATATATCTCATTATTAGCCAGTGTTTAAAGTTGAGGTACTTGAACACATTGAGCGGTTTCAGAGATAATGAAAATTCTGATAGATTTATGGTAATGACTTATTGATATATGTATATCGCATCTTAATGTTTATCTTCCTGTTGGTGAGTGAATCTCTGTAAAGCAGTATTCTTTGCAAAATCAACTGTAACTAACTACTATGTTCGTTATTGAATAGAGAAAGTGAACTTTAGGAAGAAAGAAAGATATAGTCCCACATGACAGCTGGAAAAAAATAAAATAGTATACAACTGTAATCAGATAACAATTAAAAACAAAAGTAATTCATTTATTACCTTGTTCATTATCATTCTCAGTTTATATTATACCTAAAGGCAGAAATCAGGTCTCCTAATCATTCAAGTAGTACTTTAAATGTGGCGCTATGATTCAAAATTAATCGGTTGATGTGAAAACCTTTGATTACAAAAATATCACAGACGAAGAGTTCTTTGTCTGCGCTATGTAGTTAATTTTATTTGCTCTTATATATCATCGATTTTAAAATGCAAATCTTCCAATATTAATCAGATGGCGTAAAATATTTTTCTATGTTACCTAAACCTTCTCATGATTAGTTGAAACTCAGTTGGGTATGGTAGCTCAGAGGGAAAAAAGCTAGCCGGCATAGGCGAGGCCACTGATCATATTCCTGCTGTGACCTGGATTTTCATGTCATCTTTGGTCACAATCTAGTGTCGATATAGTGCGATCCTCAAAAATAATGTTTTCTTTATGATAAGAAGGTTTGGGATGAGATTGCCACGACTGCGAAATCCATGAAGCATTCGTATTTGCTTTGGATACCGCTTGTGATCACACTTTTTTCGAAGAACGGGACGGACACTAAATAAAATACTACTCATATCTAGACCTGAAGAAAACTGGTTTTCAGGTTTACAAATTAGTCACTATAGAATAATCGATGTAGTAGCATGCTCTCTTCGCTGATTGCTGACCGAAGTTTGTCGATCATGTGTAAAGTATGACTACTAAGCTAAGTAGCAGGACTTTGTGATGGACTTTATTTCAGTTTTTTGATGTTGGATTTCGATCGAAAAAACGCCCTACACCTAGATTTTATACTTGTTGTCATTCATCAGCAAAGTATACCTGCAGGCACGTGAGAATTGGTATTCTGTTAGTGATTCAAACCCGCATCCTTCAGTGTAGAGATTTTAACAAACTCTAGTGATAAAAAGATCTCTGCTGTCTTTGAGAGAATGGCTTGGCAACTTCATACTGCTGTTCACGCTTTAGAACCAATAAAGTGTTTTTCGAAAATGTTTCCAGTATAATGCAAAACATTCAGATGTTTATTTTCCCTTTAAAGGTAACCACCAATTCTACACAAATATTTTTGAATGTGTGTTGTAGCAAAGTAGGGGAAATAGGGAATAAGTAGCTCGTACTAGGCTATGACTTATCAATAATTTGCGCATTGTAATGTCAAAACACCACCCTGATTCTAACTTTCTAATCTCGAAATTCGAAGAAAGGAAAAATAACATTCTTCATTAGGTAGTATCACCTGGATTAAAAACTGGATCCAGTGGCACAACGATTTCTGTTTTGCAAGGCAGTTTTAGCTCCGTTACTATAAAAGGCAAACAATGAAACTTAATATCAACTTCACCCCCGTGACCATTTCCTAAACTGTCATTCACAAACTTAGATGGTCATTTTTGATTGCAATTCTTAACCAAGAACAGACTTATTGATATTTTGCCTATAAATCTCTAGAACCCAACCCAATTTCGCATCGTTTACCAGGAAAATGAATTACGGAGATCTCAGAGCTTTCACGTATCAAAAGTAACAATGAACCCAATTAACACTGATTGGTCATTTCAAGGTGATTTGAGAGTCGCTGTAGGATACCGGACTTCATTAATTCTATTTAAAGTACTGTCGAAATTGAATGACATGATGGGGTGACAGAGTTTAGAATCGTTAGGAAAACTCTAATTTTCTCTCAGTGTTTCAAAAATACCTTACTTTTGAGCGCTAACAACCAAGCAACCCTAGTTCCAAGGCTTCTTTGTGATTATTTCCTGATAAAAAAATACCGAAATCTCGGTACTTTGACATTCTTAGCTTCCATGTTCACAGTTCAAAATATGCATTATTTCCCTAGTAAAACTTGAATTTAATCCCGTGAAGATATCAGTTCAATGATTTTATAAGTGGTTTTAAGTCCAGACTGTATCTGGTCACTGGGGTAACTTCATTTATGAATGAATATACTTCTTATCCTTCCAAATTTTCTTATTTACATTTGCTACTACTTTTAGTCTCAAGGCTAGGATGAATGTCCATATTTTTACACACAGTTGATGTGGGAAGCGCAGTATGCTGAGATTTACTTATCGATAGGCAAGGTCATTTGATATCGGATGAAACCAGTCCACTATATGGAAATCTTCAGTAAACCAGTTTTACTTGTCCTAATAACCTAACTACCTTGCATTTTTGGAGGGGCACGGACGAAAAGGAAATGCCAGCATATACGAATATCTAGAAGTGCGGATGAAAAGCTTTGTTAGAAAATGTTAGAAAATAACATGTTGTTACTGTAAGCGTTCATATGCATACGTATGTTCGTCATCTAAAACTTGTGTTTGCAGTTTGACTACTCACAAAATACAAGTAGTAAAAACGCCGAGAACATTTTCTTGTCCCATTTATTAGGATTAAAATAACATTTGACAAGTTTATACAAACTTGGGAATAATTGAGTTTAGTGTAATCCCCCTGAATTTTTTATGCATGAGTTTCACTGCTTGATTGAAGTGTAAAAAACGTACTTTAAATGTGATCAATGGGTATCGTGGTTTGTTGGTTGCCTCAACGTTTAGCAACTTGTGTTGTGAGCTTAAATTTTGCCACGAATATACACATTGGACGCTTTTCCTAGTTGTGTACTTGTTATATTTCTAGCATGAATATTCTGTTGTGCTAGTTATCTAGAAAGATGCAATTTGTGAATGAATGGCTCGAATGAACTTGTTAATACCGCTACTGATTTTGTAAACTGAACTTGCTTTAGATGACTACTGATTAGACAATAATTAGTTATTTGTTCCCTATCATATAAGGACGATAAAACAAGTGGTACGCAACGACCTAAATAGTTGCGTGAAATTCCCCCTACACCTACTAATCAGTAATAATTGTTTCACAGGAATCATGTGAGAGGCTTGACAGCAAGTTGGGAGTTGCTGATTGCTACTTATCAGTTTACGGAAGTTCACGTAACCTGTTTATTCAGTTATTAGTTAGTGTAGCTCGATGAATGAAGTCGGTTCTTATCTTTGGATAGTAGCGATTACAATATTATAGAAACGCTTCCCTCCGATCTGGTATTTTGAGGACAACTGGTTATATTTAACAGTAGCCTTTTGCAACAATTTGGTAAACGTCTTTGAATTCGGATAATGTAATTAGAAGACGTAGATTATCTGAAAAATGTGATGTATTCGCGCTACACATTTCGAACAATCTGATCACATATTAACTTGTTAAGGCATGATATATGAAAACTGGAAGTGGGGGAAAGACAGATATGACATAAAGGAATTCAATGATAAGAAAGATAATGAAAGGAATAATAGATAAAATTTGAAGACAATCTTGGTCATTAGATAAAACAAGCTTAGCGTAAGGCAAAGTGCTTTTGCACACACAATGGGGGGTCAAAGTTATATATGGAGAGCGCCTCAACAAACTTAAGCTTACACCCCTGACAGTTTCTATACAAAATTGTAAAAGCCATTTTAATATCAATCCAGTGACCCTTATCAATGATGTTTTGAAAAACACCTTTTAGAACTGACTTGATTTTTATGCAGAATAATATCAAAACCAAAGGTGCTGAGTCAGTTCATTATCCTACTAAGCGGAAAAATAGTTGTATTATATTGTGGTTATCATATTAACAGGCACCAAGAGGTGTCTTTGGAGTACATTTTCAGCAAGTTTCCACAAATGAAAATAATGCTAATAGACTGAAGTTTTCAAAATAAGCAGAATAACTAGAGATTAAGGCGAGTAGAAGGTCAACACTCAAATCCAAAAACACGCATATAACTAGTTTAAGCATTGCTTTTTGAAACGGTATGGTTGGGAAACAATGAACCGAAAATATTTAAGTAATATATACTTACCTATTACATATTGTGAGTGTATTTTTAAATTAGAATGATGTCATCCACTGCTAAACTGGTGCCAGGTAAGTTCATATATAAATAGTTACACAGTGAACTGAGTTCATGGGACAATTTACAACTAAATGGTAGCCTATGAAATTACATTCGAGATTTACCAATCAAAAAGTGAAAAGTTTACACGATGATAATTAATTCATATCTTACTGCCCATATTACTTCGATAAGGTATGTTAAGAATTAGTATCTGAAAAGATAATGCATAATCAATATTTAAGATAAAATAAGGTACTCTTTAGTCTGGAGATCAATGCATACAAAATACAGCATGTTTCTGTCTAAAATATGACAGTGTATGATAAGATTACTCGTATTCCCTGAAGAAGCTCTGGAGTTTTTCACAACCAAACTTTTTGTCTTGAAGTTTCGAGAAAAGGTGATAATACGTGTAAACATGCGTAAACTATCCTATTTTGTGCATAGTTTGACATTGTAATGTACTTTCTGTCATACTGGAGCCTTTCTTTTTGCCAGGAAACTGAGTAACCATCAACAGCGAAATCTGAAGGTTACTGTTCACTTGTCAAAACCTGTATATACAACCAAGTTATATCAGTAGAATACATGAACGATTTAGTCTTACCTGATTATCAGTTTGGTATTCGGCAGCAATTGAAACTACATAAGCTTAGATTTTTGTTCCAAGTATCCTTAGACGTGAGATTTTAACGATATGGCTAATTATCTCTCATGAATTAAGAAATAAATTATTTTTTATGGAGCATAAATATATTTTCCAGAAACAATACCAGTTAAATATTAGCTGTAGATGTAGAAGCATACCTTTAAACTCCATACCTTAAATCATTTCACTGCAGTGTAAATTGATTGACAAGTTGTACATAGTCTTGTGAAAATTCTCAATCGAGGTTAGCTGGGAGTTATTCTATTTCATTCCAATAAGTCTTTATTAAAATACCTTATCAATATATCAAAAGACATCTGTGTATGTAAGTCTGTCCCAGGACCATTCCAAAGCAAATTACTTGACGTTCTTCTAACACAATATGAAGCTGTAGAACGTCACCAAACCATGCAGAACTTAGTGTCTGTTTTTACCAATGAAGTCATGCCTTCGAAGATCATCAAAACGTCTTTCGCTATAAGTGATATAAATAATGATGGGTTTCATTGAACAACTTTTGCTTTAGACCAGTGTGGCGATTAATAAAAGGTGAATGTATCCGGCTAAACAGAACATGATAAATGTTTTAGTGATGTAGACTTATTTTTACACGAGCCAGCGATTTCCTATATGCACACTGTTACGATGCACAACGTTTCCTCTTTGTGATGCATATGAAGTTAATTTTTTCTCCTTTGGAATTTTGTTGATGGTATATAATCTTTTCATCCTATTTCTCGAGATTTGTTCGCTAGACTTTGGGAGAGGACGACTTTGATACTTCAGTGTTTGTAAAATAAAAGTTAAGTAAAACACTTGGTGTATCCATTACGTTTTAAGTCTTTTTATTACACTGAATGCAGTAGAAGTTTGTTATCTCACCTAAATATAGGGATATATTCTTAGTCTGATATACTCTTGAATAGTTCATGTTCCGAGGAAGCAGAATCCTAAGATACTCAAGCCATTCAATGAAAACTATTTCCGTGTACTTTTATAATATCGGCTGGAAAAAACTTCCCCATTCATTTCATTAACTCATGTCATCGTGCAACGTTTTTAGGTAGTAGACTGAGTATGTTTTAGAAATGAATGAATCATTCATGTATTCCTAAGTTCCCGTTATAACGAACTTCATATAAGGAGACTAAAGTTTCAGCAAATTATTCGGTGTTAAATAATTCTTCCGATTTATAAATGAAAAGAATACAACTAATGTTTGGAATCACTGAAATCTTTGGGGATATTCAGATTTAGATGCTTACTGCCACAAACTTTTAGGCGATGAGAAATTTTACTGCCAAAGGCAAACGTTTATGGAAAATTATCAAAGTAGGAATTGTACTCATGTTTGTAAAACAATTTGAAAGAGCCTTAACGTGCAGACTGGTTCTTCATCGGCATAATGATAACCAAAGCTGAGACGCGATCTTAACTCAAAGCGAGAATCGAACCAGCAGTCTCCGGAAGATCAGCCAAGAGCCTGAAATAACCCAAAGACATAATTCATCAAGGACCTGCATATTTCGAAGAAAAAACTTGGGATAAAGTAATCCAGAATCTCAATTTCCTTCCGATTAAAGCATCTTTCGCAGTGCACATTCCTGAACAAATCAAGGGTAGGGTTAATCATATTTGAAATGAATGCCCATGTATACTTTTACTCACCATTTGAAGTCATCATTCAGGTGGCGATGTACTCTGTCATTTCTTGACTTGTATTTATAATTACTACACACAAAAGTTATGGAAGTAAGTAGACTACTAGAAACCTTGCCAGACAAGCCGTAAATATTTAACTCCATAGGTGAAGTCACTATTTACTTCGCTGAAGGAATGTCAGCTTTTGAGCAGTTATCTAATAACGTATAACTGACAGAGGAAAAAATATCTAAAAATAGCTTTAGAAACACTCTTGTTCAAGTTGAAAACCACTTTTAGAAAATTTTTGGCTTTATGTCATCAATCTATCTTAAGTGAAGCAAAATGAAATAGTTGTTTTCATGATGTAAGTTAAAAGAGCACAGATCTGGTTTTCCACTTCCTAAAAATGAATTTGTGAAATACATGTTTCTTGTACTATCCAGATTATTTCGATAAAACCAACATTAGTCTGATAAGTTGATAATTTGCACCCAAGATGCTAGTTTTCTGCTGGCATACAACAAGAAAAATCTGAAGACGAATATATACTAATTAAGTCTGAGAAGCTTCCGCGCAATGAGGAATCAATTAGTTGGTTGTTATAATTGACTTGGTAGCGACTAGCCGTAGAATCCAGGAAGTAAGTTTCACCCAAATCGGAACTCATGGGCTGGATGTACCATCACTTTAGTGGATGATGGTATTCCCACCTATCAGCTGAAATGCCAAGAGGCCATCCACTAGGCCAATGAGGCACGACAGCCACCTCTTGTACAACAACTACAACAATGAATATTCAGGGAATAATGAGGCATTCGCATAGGTGCCAATTTTACAGCAGAGGTCGACCAAGTTAGTACAGTATATCAGCGGAGAATTACAAGCATCAATGAATAATGACAATATATTTATTGCTAAAAATTTAGAATGCTTGTTTACACTCAGCGATCAAATCTTTAAGTTCTTGTATTGTTTCGAAAAAATTCCTACTTGTAGTTCTACTGAAAGCAAGAATGTTATGAACAATAATAATAACAATAACAGTCATACTTCTGGCGTGATCATGGGTAGTCACTTTGTTGGAAATGTCATGTTGTCATAGAGATTAACTAATGATGAAAGGTTGTCATAAGTGGGACAAAACAATGAACTACTCATAAGTAGCTCGAATTATTTGCCGTAATTTGTAGTGGGTTCTAAAAACGTGATTAACCTCGTTAACCAGCAAAAATTAATAACGTAATCTATTTACTTTCAGAGTATCTACCCGTAAGAAATTTTACTAAAAGCACTGAGGTTTTGTTGAATAATGTTTTGTAATCTCTGAAGACAAGGTTTAATTTAAGGAATCGTGACGAAATAAAAATTGCAGCCGAAGGGATTTAGTAAGAAGAGTTTGTGGGTATTACGAGGAATGTTTTGCCTAGAATGGAAACCAAGATGTCTAGATTTAAACTGTATCAAATATCGCAAGTTTAGATGAATAATTAACACCATTTGTTTGAAATTAACTAACACTTAGCAGAATCATGTAATAATAACCACACTCTTCCACTTTAGTAATATTTTATTGTTTTTTCAGCTTTAAGTCTATCATCTAATTATTTATTATTCTTTGGGCACCTAAGATTTATCAGTTTGAAGCTTCGACTAAATCTTTTACATTCATTTTGTATTCTGAATGTGAATGCATAGCCACTACCTCCTGGGATCTTATTGGAAAAGCACTGAATGCGCATTCTGATAGTAAATACCTACAGAAAGCAGGAAATATAACTTCAGTAATCTCCGTTTTACAAGACTTAAATTGAAGCAGCGATTTTGTTGCAACTTGGGAATCTAATAGACTGTCTAGCAGTGCCAAAAAGGTGTGCTGTAGGCCAATATAGGTACTTTGTAATGCGTATGTGAATTAAACAAATCTCATGAAAGTTATCAGGTGGGCAATCAATACATTTCATTTAGTTTCTCAAAATTTTAATCTCTTTAAAAATAAAGGACACGTCGAACATATATAGAGGTTAGAAAAAAAATATTTTCAGTACAAGGAAAAATCTACTATACTTGAAAATATATACGTAGAGGTAAGTTATCGATGCTCTTAACATCCTTGACCTATAAAAACAAGCTCCAAAATAACATTTCCTCCTTTTTTGAAGAGAAAATAACCTTTCCTTATTCAGTAAACAAATAAATCACTTTGAAATCGAAATCGAAATAGTAAATCAACAACTTTACCATACTGTTGTATAGATACCTTATTTTATGTTGATTAGATAACTCTGTAAGTTACACATTTGCACATGAAACATGTACTGCTTAATAAGATAGATTTTGAGCACAAGTATGCGCGAAATTTACTATCATTTTCTGAGTAAATAACGGCTAGTGCTTACCAAGGATTGTTTCCTCTATGGTGGTAGTAAACAGTAGATCCTAACAGTATATTTTTGATAAAGAAACCAGTAACATTTGCAATTCTATTTGCAGGATATGTTTGTGTCAGTGATGTTGAACTTAAAAGCTGCTGTCTTATGAGTAAAATTCCGTGTAGTTCGTTCAAGAGAACTAAAGTGAGACAGTAAAATATAGAGTTCTGTCGGATAATACTGGCATACTTTTTCATCTTTTTAGAAGTGAAATATCCAGTGTTCAAAAAATAAGAAATTATCCACATACGAACAGTATGTCATTTGACAATGCCTGAAGTTTGTCATCGCAGCTCAGCTGATGAATATTGTGGAGTTAGCTAGCACTTCTCAACAGGTGATAAGCATTACACCTGTTATCGAAGTGGTGAACAAACAAACAAATTTAAAACCTCCAACCGAAGATAACAACCGTGCATCTCAACTTCACCATATAAGACAGATGTCTTTTTTCCAGTAGAATGGAACACAGGCTATGAAACTGCTCCAGTCCACGGTAGCTTAGGAATCGTGGAAAGTAAAATCTGTATTCCTGACTACCGTTAATGTTAGAGGTCATTGTGCCAACATGTGCCAGAATGAGTAAATGGTAACAAACCAATTTGTTTAGTTGATACAGTGGCCACAGTTTTGTTATAAGAGGAAGAGAGAAGCCAGTGTATGGTGCCATGAGTAGTGTTGGTTCGGACTGCAGACAGATATGCCTTAGAAGCTGCAGGTTTATGGTGGTGTATTGTTAAGACGGGTCATAAAATTTGCCACATATTTTTTGTGACCACTGGAGTCCGACAAACATTACCGTGGACTGATTTCTTCAAACAAGTGTGTTCAGTCCTTGACACCGAAGACGGAGAGGTGGTGACGAAATAAGGGTCGTTTCACACACACGAAAATACCGAAGTAGAGGAAGTAGAGATACTGAGAGCATTTTATGGAGAAGCACTTATAATCACTGAGTTGATTACTGAATGCGAGAGTTTATTTTCCGATGGTAGAGAACCATTTAAATATTTTGATAGAGGGATATATGAAATGCCGTTAAAAACTTGAGATAAAAGGCATTTTCGTTCTATCATGTTCCTGTTGACTTAAAAGAAGTAGCAAAATGGCATGTTCAGATGTTAAATGATGGTATAGCTGAAGAAGCCTGTAAACCTATGCAGTTCACTCATAGTTTTAGTGAGAAAGTTGGACAGGAAGCATACGTTATATGTGGATTTTAGAATTTCAGAATTTCCGGTTTGATACCATGTGCAATACCAACGGTCACGGAGTCCCTGGACAGCTTTTCTAAAGTCACACTGTTTACAACATTGAGCTTGAAACCAGGGTACGGCTGGTTATCAGTCATAGATGATAAGGAGAAAATAGCTTTCATCCTGAGGCAGAAACGAAACTAATTCTAACGAATTCAGTTCAGTTTCGCAGAGATACTGCTTACGTTTAAATAATTGATAACATCATTGTTTATGAACTCAAATACTATAGAAGTATACGGTGATCACCTCACGGCACACAGTATGTGCGAATAAGGTCATCTGAAATATTTAGAAACTCCGCCAAAACGCACTGAGTAGTTTCGGCTATTTATTAACAAGATGAAGTTGCAGACTGCTAAAAGGAATGTTACGGTATTGGACTATAAAGTGGGAGACAGTGTGATACAGCCATTGTCTGAAAAGATTCTAAGTATCAAGAACATAGCAGTTCTAAACTCGAAACAGAAACTGAAATAAATCTTAGGAAGAGTATTCTGAAGTCGGTTAGTTGAAAATTTCACTGAGATAGCCACTCCATTGTATAAGATATAGGAAAGCCCAAACTTTGTGCGAATCCAGGCTAGATAGAAGAAATCTGACTGAACTAAGAAGCTTTTAAATGACCAGCGGATAACCTTTAGATTGCTTGCATCTGAGGAAACATTCATTGTTTGCACAGAAGCTAGTGATTATGGACTAGATCCCATCTTAAGACAAACCGAAGGCGTTGTTGAGTATGTTGACCGTGTATAAATACCCAAAGGACAGAAGTATTCAGCAGTAGAGAAATAATGTTTAGTGATCATTTGAGCATTAAAAAATTAGAGACCATGTCTCTTCACACACCGTTTTTGCACTGAAAGGAACCCTTAACCCCTACAGTGGTTGTAGACAACACGAGACCCCTGTTGGAAACTATCACCAACAAGAGTATGAGTTTACCATTGATCATATCACCGGGAGGGACAATGTAGTCACAGATCACTTAACGAGATCAGAGGAAAGGGGTGAGTTGTCAAACATTTTATGCGACGTCAATATCGTGACATGGAAGTCCGATCCCACTTTTAAAACAGTAAATCGGTCGATAATGAGGGGGATAAATGCTGAAGAAAGTGAAACGATTAAAGACTTAAAAAAACTCCTCACATAGAAAGATAGGCTAATAGTGAATATTTATGGTTTTCCAGTTTGGCAACAAAATTATGGAGGCTGTGTAGCTGTGATTTAGAAATGCTTATGAAGACTGCTAGCCCCTAGCAAATGCAGGAGTTATGGAGACCTTTGACTTCTTGTGGCGAAGTGTATGTACATTGACCAGAAATTCAAGATTACGTTAAGAAGAATGTACTGACCAGCCCACAGTGTCAAGTAAAGAGGAGTGGTCAGTGCACACGGCCATCATTACAGTCGATTCCTGTCATAGTAACCAGTGACTTATGGTCAGTAGACATAATAGAACCGTTTCGTCATGCATCCGGGGACAACCAGCAACTGAAGGTGATGACAGAACAAAGGACACTTTGAGAGGATACCGTTGCAGCTCCAAACCAATAGCAAGTGATTGTAACGCAGACAGTTATATGATAGATGGTTAGAAACTACGGTATAACAAAGATGGTACTAAGAGATCAGTGTCCTAGTTTTGAGAGTAAATGGTTTAAATCTCGCTTTGGCAGTTGGATATCAAGCCAATAAGAATGACTTCTTATCGTTCTCAAACTAAAGTGTTGAGAGAGAGAGAGATAATCATAGTCAAAAAGAATGGCTAACTGTGGAAGCAGCCAACTGAAAAGCACAACTTCCGTTGATTTTATTAGCGTACATATTAATAAAATGAAACTACGTTATAGTGAAGGACGAGGTAAGTGGATAAACATAGTCTAAATATACATAGTAAGTATATGGAGGGGTGAAAAATAACAGCGAGGTGGGTAAAAATTTCAGTGGTAAGGTTTTGCTAAAGTATTCCCTGGCAAACGGAGAGATAGGGAATGTGGAAACTTCTTCTGGGTACAAGGACTAGGGTTATTCGCTCTAATTCCCATGGCTACTGCTACGTGAAAAAGACGAGTTCGAATACCTTTAGAAAAATGAGGTGGTATGCGGTGAACAACCATGAAAGCGTTTTAATTATTTGTATTATTATCACCATTGTTATTTTAAAATATTTATCACATTGACTAACAAATCTAAATAATTGGATATATATATATATATATATATATATATATATATAAAGCTATTTGTATTAAAGTTTGAAGAGGGTCTTACTGAAGAAAATATTGTTCGCTTATATGTCTTTTTCAAATAACTATTACCATAAACCCCAAGCTAAATTTGGATTAATTAAATGTTATCTTTTTAGCCTTGTCTGAATTGGCAATCACACAAATGAATAACAAAAGCTGATTATATCATGATATATGGTCGGTGACCTTTATGGAGAGAAGCATATAGACTACAATATCATGAAATGTTTTAACCTAAGCTAAAGCATGCGCAAGTTGAATAATAACTTCCCATTCTCTTTTTGAGAGCTAATAATGTTGAAATATCATATCAAATACTAGAAGAAATCAGGCTGGAAAGCCTTGCTAATAATGTCTGATCTGTGATATAGTTCATAGTGATACTCTTTTTAACTTAATAAAAAGGTTTTATTTTAGTTACTTCTAAAAATAAGTTTAACCATGAAGAGTGAAAGACTGTATATCCTTTTATTGAGATGCAAGTGTTCATCATCTGATTTTAACATCTTCAAGATAGTCATTAGTGAATAGCAGATCTATTATGACGACTTAAACGAAACTTTCGAGTTCTACTTATTTGGTCTTCGTAAGTCTTATTCTAAGATTACAGTCAATCGGAAATATGTATATGAGAACACTAACCATCTTGCTAGGATTCTCTTTTGCAGTGAGCTATGTATCAACTAAGATCTAAGTGAAGCATCTACTAAATGGAGGTTATCAGAGTACAGCTGACGTCGAGGAATCTAATTTCTTGAAAAGCAAAAACTCTATATCATAGAGAAGCCCCGGATCATTTTGAATGCACTGGGACATAATACTGTTCAACAGTATCACCTTCTTACTAGCTAGTGCACATGATTTGACTGTTATCATGTTGCAATTTAACAAGGAACCATGGCGTGTAAGAAAGTGATCATGCTACTTAACTCATCATGTACCATTAAGTCGTTACATTTGTACTCACTGAACACAACTAATAATAATTATAATGCTTCTACAAATAAATCTCCGAAACATCACACCTATCTGTGATTTCTGAAGTGTCTAACAATGTCACGACAATGTACAGTAACAATGAAACTATAACAATGATTAACAGTATAACCTTGACAGTATTAACTGCAGTAATCCATTGTTAGTGCATTCACAAGTTTTAAAACTAACGTTCAACATAAGTAAATATCAGTATTTATTACTGTTGTTATCGAATGTGAAATTAGTATTGTTTCAAATGTGATGTTTACAAGGTATCCTGAAGTTCCAGGTGATTAAGGTTATATTGAGATTTTGCAGATGAATTGATAGTTTATCCAAATCAGATTTATAAGTAATATGTCCTTCAGAGTATTGGATTTGATAAGGAGGCGTGATGCATGTCCAGAGTTATGATGAACTTAGTGAAAATTAATTTCGTAATTTACTTTCAATCAACCTACAACTTATGATTTGATATATAATTCTGACAGCGTAATGAGAAGACGAAGATTATCTGAAATATGTGATGTATTAGCGCTATACATTTCGAACAATCTGATCACACATGGACTTGTCGAACTATTTATATGAAAATTTAGACGTATTGCTCAGTCGACGGGAGGATGGCTCGATCAGGAGGTCGATCTATAGGAAACCTACATGGATAGGGCAGTGTCTTAATTTCCATAGCTGTTGTCCAGTCGAATATAAACGTGGTTTAGTCAGATGCTTATTCAACAGGATAAACCGTATCTGCACCGATGACACCAGGGAGGAAGAAGCCAACTTACTGACGACAACTCTGATACAGAATGGATACCCGTTGAGATTTATCGACCGGTGCAAAAGTTATGTACCATTGAAAAGTATACAGTGTTCCGTTGCTAAGAAAAATGTCTACATCTCATTACCACTTAGAGGTGATTCACATAGCTTTGTTGTGAGGAAAAGACTTAGATCGGCCATCTGTAAAACGTATTATGCAGCTAAGGTCACCATTGTAGAGAAGACCAAGTCCATGTTACAGCACAAACCGAAACAACATATAAGCGATTACATCACATCCCACTATGTTTATCAATTTACATGTATGTGTGGACACACATATATAGGGAGGAGTAATCGTGATATGCAGTTAAGGAAGGCTGAACATGTACCTAAGTGGCTACAAAAACAAATGACCTCAACAGATCCGATAAGTGCAGGTGACAAACATCCATCTTCGTCTATCGCTAAACATATACTAGAAACTAACCATAGGATAGACATGAAAACAGCCTTTAAAGTACTACATAATAGTGGTCAGAGCCGAGTGCTTAAATTTATTGAAGCTGTTGCCATCCGTAAATTGAAACCCCATACTTTACGTATACAAAAACAATTTGTACTCATGTTGAACCTACATTGGTGGTGTATTGATTTTAATTTTCATACCAAGAATAAGGCTTTTCTTTTCCTTTTCTATCCCTTCCTATTCCTATGTTTCCCATTAACTTCATTGACCTTTTCGTAAATTTTCATATAAATAGTTCGACATGTGTGATCAGATTGTTCGAAATGTATAGCGCTAATACATCACATGTTTCAGATAATCTTCGTCTTCTCATCACGCCGTTTAAATTTATCAAAGGGACCAGCTGCTTTAAATATAATTCTGATATTTATTTATATTTCTCAACGTTCGCTTGTCAAACCACCTCCTCCATATATATGTGCTAATTAAATTCAAAACATGGAAATCAGTGATGTATTCACATTTCAGTACTGTAAATAAAAGTTTTTCAAGAGAATTTCTGCAAAATTTATTTCGTATGCAAGTAGAAATGTCCATATAGGAGACCATTCATACCTATAAAATGGAATGGCCTTCATAGCCTCTTCTAAGAACTAACTGAAAGGAACAAGAGGTAGATAGTAGGTAATCAGTCGTTCAAACATTGGTTAAATGTTTAAAAAAATAGACTTTTACTTGGTAAATAAGAAAACAGAAAAATAATCTCGTTAAGTAGCATTCAGCTTCTTCTTTTTCAGTCAATATTTTTCAATTTATCGATAAAATCAGTTTGTGTTTACGAATGTTCACACAAGAAAACATGCGCATACGTGTGTGTGTGTAATTTTAGAATCAGGCAGCAACTTAACCTAAAGGCAGAGTGTGTAGATTAAGCGAACCGTGGGCTAGTATATGCCTATTTCCTAGGTATTCTTATATACACCTGCACAGAAGGATATTGTGCATATATGGAACAAAAACTACCTATCCCTAAGGCAAATGAGGTAAGAAAAAAATAATTTTGTGCTAAGCAGTGGAACGAATAACACTGACATACTTGTTATATGTGTACACAACAGTAGAAATCACATCAGTGGATTGCGTTAAACGAGAACAGATTTAGAATCTACTGCCTTCTCCTCTCTCTTGCCCTACAACTTCACATACCACGTACACATTTTGGCAGTCTGACATTATTTTTTAACTCAACAAATACTTATTTGCGGCAAAATAACCATAGTCATCATAATTTGTTGAATTAGGTATACTGACAACAGTGGAATTAGCGCACACGATCAGTTACTTGGCCTCGTTTAATTGTATTAAAACGTAAACATAACAGAACAAACTAATTTGGCAGTTAGTTCCCTTTATTATTGTTCATAGCAGTGATAATTGCCTACATAACAATTTCTTCAGAATACTGGAGTATCCTGGTTGCCGTAAAAGCATAGCATATATATAACCTCCCACATAAGATATCTAGTGTTGATAAACTATTGACTAATCTAGGAAAGTTATGTGCTACATACTAAATATACACACTTCACCAAATCACATGATTTAATATACTTATTTCCTGAAACACTAAAGAAAATACTATTTATTTCCTTATCGAACTTTTGCAGAGTTACTGCAGTACAAACTATTCTTCTAAGAACTCTATCAATGGACTCCATCAGCTGTCATCACCATCGAATGATAAATTGAACTTTGTTAATTCATACCCCAACAAGTGTCCTGATATCCAACATTCAAAATCTCATTCAGTCTCATCAACCTTGCTTCTGCGTGATGCAAATCCAGTGAAGTTATCTGAACCATATCGTGAACAAAGTCGTTCAGTTGGTGGAAGTTTATCTTGTGGTCAACCAAGTCCAACGTCAACCGTTGAAGATCCAAATACAACTGCCCTGTCGCCGACGAGTACGCATACACTTGATGCCGACAATTCAAACCGTGTTCTATGGTTATATCAGTCTGAATTGAATTTACCGACAAACAATGATGACAGTACCCTAGACACAGTAATTACGCCATATAAACGTTCAGAAAGTCAACAAATATCTAATCTCTCTGATTTTGATAGGAAAAATCGAAGTCAAACTTCCAATAATATTTCATTCAATCCACAAGTAGCTAAATACAATTCAGTGAGTTCTGCCATGCTGTACACAGGCAATAATACCAGTCAACGTAACAATACAAACGAAGATTACATGAATAATTATGCTTCAGGTGAGATAATTTTTTAAATTACTGAAATTAAGTGTGTTGTGAAAATCAACTTTTTTGAAAGATATTCAAGAAAATAAGGTTCAATTAGGTACTCACATGATTCAAAGCTTTCGCTTACTTTTCAACTTTGACGAAATCCCTCAGACTTGAATTCCATATTTCTTAATTTTGAAGATGAAAGACGTAGGATCACTACAGATGACAGCAGATAGCTTAAATTCCGGATGAAAATAAACTAATCCATGTTTGATGCCTACTAATTATGTAGTTGTTGTTAGAGGTCAGATGTTATATCGGTAGATTAATCGCCATAAAATGTACACCAGTTCACGACACTAACAGTACTGAAAATTCCCTTTTTCTCTGGGAAATAATATGAACTTAGTCTTCATTAATCCGTTTAATGTCTATTATTGACAGTTCTCTAACACTCCACATAAAATTTATTTGGAGATTCCCACTTATCTTCAATGTTAGACTTTCAAACTGTGATGATATTTCCTGCTCTGTACAGAAAATGAAAAGCAAACCATTCAAACTGTCAATTCAAGAAGTGATATTTTACCTAAGAGTTAAATTTCGTATTTCATTTTATTTTCACATTTTTCTTTAAGATATTTATGATTGGAGTTTTTGAGCCAACATTATCTAACATTTTATAATATCTAGATCTACTTTTAATTGAGGTTGATTAACAAAGGGGAATGTTGCCATTACTAGAATATCTGAAGTTATCATGCAGCGTATGCAGCATTGGAAGCTTACAGACTTGACATTAATATGTATCTACATTGAAAGAAGTGAACATCTCAGTGTGTGAGTTTACTGAAGGTAATAAGTACTCTTTACTGATGAGTGATAAGAGTGAACGTGCAAAACTCAGGTGAAGACATTATTGTTGAATATTTTTTAAGATTGAATAGAAAATTTCCCATTCATAGTTTGAATACAGGTCGTTCATCTTCAAGTCATTTGGTCAGCTAATATCGTAAACATCATTGTTAATCCACTGTCGTTTATTAGTTTTGTACTGGTAGGAAATATCTGTAGCTCTGTATGATGTTGGTAGTTTTAATGTTATCCGAGTTTTGATATTTCCTTCCACCATGAAATACTAAATTTAAGAGAACATCGAACTATCATCATTATTAGTTTTCCTTCATCCTTGTGTTACTTTGTGTCGAAAAGATATTTACTCCCACTTTCCAAAAAATAAGTGATACTGAGGTTCTCATAGACAGAACCAATGGAAAGGTAAATGTAAAAATGCGAACCGAAATTTTCTTTTGCCCTCTTGCTAAATAAAAGTTGACACGTACACTACGATTTATCACAACTGATTGTTTGGATACTTGGAATACAAAGAAAGGATGTCCTAATTCGATTTGATTTGGGTGGATTATTCTTTTATATCTGATATATTATTGTTTGAGTGAGTAATATTAGTGGTAACCACTGATCTGAATGTGTTTTATCAGTCATGGGATAAGCATTTACTGGGGAACTAGTGAAGATCTGGAAACCTCAGATGCTTTTTTATCTATAATTCAATAGTCTTTGTCCACGTGCACCTATGACTACACGCGGAACTGATTGAAGAAACGTTAGATAACACGTTGCAATCCAGAGTGTGAATCATAGTCGAGCTATTCCCATTTTTTGCCTTGTGTAGATTCATAACAAAACGCATGCGAAGTCCAACAGATATCTGTTCTGTGGCTTCTTCTACGGATCTTTTAGGCCACTAACTTCAGACAAATATGCTAGTCTCGGTGCACTTCGTATAACTTGAATAAAGCCCTTCAGTAATCTGTCCAACAACTGAATATAGTCCTTTTATTCCATATCTCCAGAATAGTATCATTACTAATGGCTTTTAGAGAAATAAGATTCCATGTTTTTTCAAAATGCTCAACATTTTTGACATATCAGTGGACAGTAAAGTTTCCCAAATCTCGGGTAAAAATGTTGGTAATTTGGCGGTTTATGATTCTGTAATCATACGAAGTCGGTTATTAGAAAATGCATGTCTCATTTGATAGTACGTCAGTACACATTCACGCTCTACTAATTCATCGAACAAAGTGGAATGAACTCTGTTGATGAAAGAACTACTTCAGTGGATTGAATACACGTTATATTTTTACAACTCTCACTATTTTCAAGATAAAATATTCCTGAAGTTTTCAAATTTAAGTCAACTTTCGGGTAGTACCGCTTGAAATGTGTTTTTATTTCACCTCCACTTATCCTATGGTATCGTAAGTACCCATCTGTCGGAACATAGTTGCATCAGAATGCCTTAATTAAAATACATTTAGCTTGGAGCGTTGATGTTAAGAACCCTTCATCGCTTAGCAGTCGTTCTTATGAACTAATAGACTCTTAACTTGGAAAAATCTATGCAAAAATGAGTCGTCACTTTTATTTTACTAGCGGCTATTAAAGTCAGAATTCGTGACTTATAAATGGATACCTGGTCATACAAAGTTTGAGATGACAACTACTATTTTTTTATAGGCTACACATTTTCCTCTGTTTCAAAATCTGATCATTTGAAAATACTTTGGAAATAGCTTCTACTCACTTGTTTTGATCTAAAATCCACCGATACACTTAAAAGTAAAGAGTATTACAGTGCTAAGTTATGTGGTTAGATTGATACAGTTCTCTCTGAATAATTTTGCTTGGAACATCACTTAGCAAATAATACCAATTTACAGTTTGATGCGTCCAGTAAATGTAATGAGGTGGAATGGAATACTTCAATTTTGTGTAATAAGATACTAATGCTAAACAGATTCTGTTCGATGATGCTCAATTCAAGGAAACTAAAAACATCGGAAAAAACGTGTTCAGAGTAACTCGATCCTCAGTGAATATTTATTGAAATATACCTAGCTTATCATTTTGACTATCTGAGATGGCCATGGTTTGGTAGACTAGTATTTATACTGAGGGATGGTTGAAGGCCAAATAAAAATTAAGACTGAGGTGTGATTCAAGCCAGTGACCCCCAGGTTACCGGCCTTCTAGCTCAGTTGGTAGATAACCGGCTCATTAACCCGGTGGTCGCTGGTTCGAATCCAACCGCAGTCCAGAATTTCAGTTCACCTTCAATTATCACTCAGCATATATCTAGCTGTTGAAAATTCATTTGTTTATTGTAAATTTAAATTTGCTTGATGAATTTACATTTTTGTAAGCTCTTGGAGAGCGATAGATTTTCAGTTTACTACTTCCCATCTCACTCAACATAATTCCAGCTTTATTTCCAAATATTTCCCGAAAATTAGTATTGAAACCAAATAATAGTTAATAAAAAAGTATGAATGAAACGATACTGTCAGATATTTTCAGCTTTTAGGAAATATTACTTCCATAATCCTTTTGTGTCATATATATATTTTGATGTGCATATGTTGCAGAAGTGTTCAGATGAAAATTTGATTCTGCCTCCAAACATATCACACTGAATATAGCGGTTGTGTTTTTTATCGAATGAATTTAAGACTTAACCATATAGTAGCAACCAGAAGGCCCAACTTTGCCAGTCGGTCGAGAATCAACTAATGATCTGACATGATTCAACTATGAAGTGTTCGATTTATTTGTTACTTATTGATTGAGCCAACCTTTTAATCTGTACTGAAAATACTATCGGCGTTTTTAGCTTCACTGACTCCGTAGGTATTCCGGTTTTATATTTTTTAATTTTGTAAGTAGTTGTCAATTTTTAAAGCATCAATGTGTGTTAGATCACAGCGTGGAATTTTATCTGTAAAATAAAGTGAATTAGTGTTGTCTTTTGATCTTGCTGTTCAATATTTCAGCTTCCAAAAGTTTCTAAATGTTTACTTTCAACTTGGTTATTTTTCTCATAGAAGGCATGTGTATACCCATAGAAATCTTTGCGGATCTACCTGCAAACTGTTCAAGGCTACGTAAAAGCCACTAAACGAATTTCCAAACGAATTATTCGTTCCATTCAACTAATCACTTTTTATGTAAATTTCATTTTCCGTTCCCATTAAATGTATGATTAATCACTGTGATTGTTGTGCAGAAAGTTCACGTCATTTAAATCCTAAATATTTCGACAATCCTTAGCAACAGAAATGCCAACAACACAATATTCTCGTTATTATCAGCGTCAGTAATCACGTATGCGAATAGATAACTGTGTAGTTCTCGTCGATAGTTTCGACGGCACCAGAGGTACCTATATGATATACACCAACTACAAGGTTTTATACCCAACTGTGATTATAGAATTTAGAAAGGTGAAACGGTTTCATCAGTTAATTTGAAAGGTGCAAAACGTACCATTTTCGTCTGTGAGAGGCGTCTACATGTGAATTCCGTCAAATATGAAATGAAATAGTTATTAATATTGGAATGTGTTGGAAAGAGATTTTTCTTGAATATTTTAGTGAGCAGACTAGAAAATTGTTACTGCCTTCAAGTGATACATTTATGTAATTCTGGGTTCATTATTGATAAACCTTTTACTGTCTTACACTTAAGAAGTTCATTTTATCACCTGGAATCAGAAATCTGACTCTAGGATTTGCTTTAATACTCTACTCTTAAAAAGGTTAGCTGTTCTTGCCTTCTGTCAGATAAAGTCATGAACATATTTTTGACGTCAAGATAACTACTAATATAATATAATATAATATAATATATATATATATATATAGTATAATAATATAATATAATATATAAAGGGCCGTGACACTTGAATCTGTGTTTATTACTTTCCCCACACCTGCTAACAACTAACGCATACTTATGAATGTAAATGATGATAGTGGTTATCGACAAGGCCAAATTTAATTTTTTGCATGCAAAGCTGTAGGATTATAAGAGAGTTTAAGCTTAAAACAGAGACCTAGTCGATTTAACGATGGCAAAGTATAATAACTTTTAGTGTTGAATCTCTATCTTAACAAACTCCATATTAGTTAGCTTGAAATGTGTAGTTATCCATCGGTATTCACTTTCTTTTGATTTTATAGATGTTTTCACCAACTGTTCATTTCTAAGGTAAACAGTACATCATAGTTTGGCAAAAAACTGGAATTCTGATATGATGAGACAGACAACCGTTGTGATGTCTCCCGAAGTTTTCTACTTTTAACAAGAAAAAAACTGATAACAGAAGAATCAAACTTCCGAAGGAGATATTACAGTAATCGGAACGTAAAGGAAGCTAAGAATTAACAGGAATTTCACTGGTTTAACTTGAGACAGCTCAGAAAAAAACACAGCCAATTGAAATGCTAATGCGAACGTTAAGAATGGACTAAAACAATGAGAAATTGAAGTTACATCTCGGCTTTCTGAATGAGAATTCAGTGGGGCGCCATAATATCTTGCGAATCCCTCAAAGAAGCCTAGATATAGCTGACAAGCCCTCACGGCCAATTGTGGTATTTTGAACCTTCGGTAAAAACCATGTGATGATTCGTGATACTCAGATTGGTCGAGTGGCTCTCTAGAAAAATGAAGGACTTTCTACGACCATCAACAAGTACATATAAACCGTTAACTTTTGTACATATTAGACTGGACAACAAACCACCATCTTCTTTGCCACTTCTTTTGTTTTCAAGGAACCGGCCGATCATCAAGGGTGAAGGCGTGAAATCACTTGGTAATGCTAGAAATAACAAAACTTAACTTCGTGAAGTATTTTTAAGCAAACTGATGCACTACGAGAATTATTGGTAGAGATTGAGGAGCCTCGAACAAAATAAACAACTAAATAAAACAGACTATTCATTATCTGTGTAGTGATATTGGTATTTTGGCACAGTTAGGGGAGTGAGAAATGGAATAAGAAAGGCTTCGTAAATATATATATATATATATATATATATATATATATATATATAGCAAGTTAGTAATTTACTACAAGGTTGAAAACGTGCGGGTTACAAATAAATCAGAAATAGAATGGTTTATTCTAAATGATAGAGCTAATCAGTGACTGCCATGGAATTTGAAAGCTAAAAAACTCCGGTTGAATTCTTCTGATAGCAGTCACTTCTGTAAAGCTAAGTAAGCTAGCGCTGTTACATTTGTTTATCTGAAATCTGTAAACTGCTGACAGATTCTGTAGTTCATATAGACGTTTTTTCTGTGGATTAACGTTTTAACTCCTCAACTTTAGGATTTCTGCTGCAAATTCCTCAGTTTTAGATAATACTCTGATCTCTGTAGTGTGGCTGACAAAAGTTTAATAGTTCTGTGATTGAATTCAGTTAATGGTATTTCTGTTGAATATTAAGTCAGTTCACTTATGATTTTTGCCGAATTATCTTAAAAATTAGTCAACTTTCTTATGTTAGGTGACTGAAAACATAGGTAATCCCTTAATTGTTCGTTCAGTCTAAAAATCCTATATTGTATTTATCTTCAGTGGATAATGTTAAGATTGGTCTTTATGAGTGGCTAGAAATTATGACTAAACAGTTCCATTAAAATAGTGATTACTGACCTATTTTTGCTGACCGCATAAGATCACACCTTTTGTTATCTGGGAAATTTCTTTCAAAATAAAAAAGTATACATACTGAATGTCTTAAGGATATATAGTTGACTTTCAGTTAATTTTTCCGTTTACACTATGGTTGTTATTTGCAAAAGTAAGTCTATTTCTTTAAAAGACAACTATGTATCTTGGTGCACAACACTGAGGCAAATTATGTCGAGATAAGTGTTTTCCTTGTTTAGACAACAGTCTAAGTTTTATGAAATTGGTATGGTAGTCAAAAATGCGTCAAAAAACTTAAAGAAACCAGGGCCGAAATTTTCGTCCGGTAGATAGGGTCTCTGGTTTATAACAGGTTATGGTTCCGACTAAAAGATGCAAAACAATGCTATTTTTCCATGTAAACTTGATGTAACGAAATAACTGATAAAACTGTATGGAAAAAGCAAGTGACTCTACAGTTTCACTGAGTGGGTTACTGGTATTGTGTTCGGTCAACTCCGCTAATATTTACAACCTTTTATTTTCTCTTCAGCTAAACGTTCTGACTAGTTCCAACGTAAGCGACTGATTCGTAGGTAGTTCAAACTACCTAACTAACAAACTCCATTGGCGCAATGGAAATCGGGGTGACTTAGAACTCCCCAAAACAATCGTTGTCAACAGACTGATCTTGCTGTAACTGACTAAAATTAGATACTGTTTTTATATCCTCAGTGAAGAATGATCAGACCAATTGAAGTTTTAAGATAAAAACATACGGAATAATATGGTTGGTTTCTTAACGAAGACGTATACAATAGAAATTTCCCCTACAGATTTAATTTTTATTTCAGGTAACGAACTAACAGAAGGAGGAAATGAATAGCACGTTTTGTTCAGATCTGCAGCTTACCATGATATATCAGCAAGCATTTTATAAATATGTATACAAAGGTAATTTATACGTCTATCAAAGTGACGGAAGAGAAGCGAATTTACAAACGACTTATCAATCATGGTGAAATATGTTTTGGGAAATGATGAATCATAAGCTGTTCTACAACCGAAAGAAAGATAATAAATAAATCTTTAGACGTCAAAAAAGGTTAAAAAGTAATTCTACTTGAAGTTAACCTATTTACTTGCTGCATGAAAAGATATGCATTTAAAGTTGAATCTTGCTAAGAAAACGTGTAGCATAATTCGTTTACCGAATTTTGAGAGTACTAATGTGGTAAGTTCCAGAGGACTGGTAAAATGGAATAGTATAACGAAGAAGCTTTACAGACGATCCAAATTATTTTGTGGTAGGCAAATTGGTGAAAATAAGCTAAGTCTTATCTTGACTATTAGTCATCAATATATTTCAAAACTTAACAGTTTGGTTCTTTTTATTCTGACATTTGAAAATCTGATGACAAAATTTTGTACAGTTTAGAAGTTTGCAAGAAATTCATTAACTTTTAAGGATCTTTCATCAAAGGTGAATATGAATTACATAGCAGATGAAAACCTATAAGAACTGATGAACCGATTCTTGCAAACTGTTGGCTTCTAAATTTTGGACTTTCATGAACCCTTAGGGGAATTTTATCAATCAAACCTGTTAAATCTCACAACGCGCAGGTTATCCTTCAATCACTCAAAATACAGTGACTTCTGTTGTTCTACCCTTCGTTCATCAACCGTGTCGGCTGTGGACAACTCTGTCGACCTAGCAGGTTACGGCTTTTCAATAGGTGTTTCGGAAATTTATCTCAAGTCAGGTAGATATTAAGAACTGGGTTCAATGATTTTTTGTATCCATCTGGTACTCCACATCCATTTAATGTTCGCCAAACCTCCTCATTACGGTATCTTGCCCATTCGAAACCCCACGAAAATCTACGGCATCTAAGTTGCACTTATGAAACATTATGGCCTTTCAGTCGCTGTCATTTTTCAAACGTGAACTATTTGAAAATTTTGTGCTGCTAGTTCAAATTTTATAGTATTCAGAATGAAACCATTCTTCGCTTTCCGTATCATGTGTTAAATGCTACAGTGTTTGGAAGTGCGCTTAAAAACCTTCCATGAATGTGTTTGTTCTAAATAGTGTTAACTGATAACTGCAACTACTGGCACATTGATATCGATTTGGTTGGTTGCATTTTGCAACAGTGGTCAATTAACTTCCTTTTAGAAAGGAATGTTAGTTTAATTCAGCGTGTTATTTGTATTTAACTTGTATAGTTCTGGTGTAGTATATTACAACAAGCAAGATCAATAAATCTTTCTCAGTATTCCTTTTCAAAGAAGACCCTAAGTTTCGTATACATGGTGGAGATTCTTTCATCATCCAATTAAAGTGCTATCCAGAACAAAGATCAAGCTAATTTTAGTACATAATTCAACATACAGGTTTCGTCGTAGTGATGTATATTTTCAAACCTACTTGACTATAATAAGAAAATCAGTTCGTAACACAACAAAGTAGTATTGTCTAGTACTTCTGGTTCACGCACTCTTCATGATATTTCGAAACACATATAATGACGATCAAGTGGAATGATTGGTTTTCCATTCTTCATGATATATCCTTTAAGGCATTGTAACTATGAAAGAAGTCAGCGAATTATAAATTTTCTGGTTAATGAGGAAAATTTATTGTTTTAGACAATGGACATTAAGAATAAGAAAGTTTTGAAATCTAAATATGCTATTTTATACGGTATGTTGTTCCTACTAGACGTAAAGGATGGTTGAAAGTCCTACTGAAAAGATAATAAATCAAAATAGAGCCTGAAGTGTATTATGAGTTAGATTCCCTTAAAAAACTGCCAGACTAACCACATTACACCTCGTTTCAAAATATATATACCATTTGCAGGAATACATGCGATTATTTAAAGAATGTATCTCTTTGTCTCCAGCAGATTTATTTTGTGGTTCATCTTTTGAAAAGGAGCTAGATATGGATACTTTATTCTAAAAGACAGAATAATATTGAAATGTCTTAGAAAAGACTGGTTCACTGATTATTAATTTTGTTCATCAATCCTCTTATCACCTTGACCGTCATATAATTATGCTATTTTTTGTGTAGATATGATTTTAATCTAGAGCGTGAGACATTCTGTGCCTAAGTATTTGCAATCACAATGTTGTTTCATAGTTTCTAGCTTTATAGAGAAGAAATGACTAATTTGGATTGAAGAAAACTAGCAGAATGAGGATTGAGTCTGCTCACTGGCTTTGTAAAAGCGTTCTCAAAAATCAACGTTCAATACTTGTTTTGAATGGTACGCCATCAGCGACGTATCAAAGTAATATCCGATTAGGGTACAGCATTGAAAACATTACTCAAATTCATGTAAAATAACATGAATTCATGCATTCAAAACTGAATTCTAGTGAATGGTAAATGAGTGAAACAATTAGGTAGTCATCAATCACAACTACTGTTTATTTTCATATGTGACGATGCAAAAAATTATGGCTTTTTCAAGGTATAAGCGTCTCTTTATTATTTTGACAAGCACTATAAAAATCTGTCATCAGCATTATTCAGTAGTGTTTATGTGATGCCTAACACGCTATTTCTTTTTATCCCACCATATAATTTCTGTTATACAGAGATTTTCTACACTTTTATACAAAACCTTTGTTATCGTTGTCTCATATGCACTCAGATACAGGTAAGCTAAGACATAATGTAACAGTCGCAGTTTGTAGACCCACTTATCTGTTACACAGTATTCTGATGTCGATAGAGGTTTAAATTAGCTTTTAATGAAAACGTCCCTTTGAGATTATTTCTCACGTGATGCGATGTTCTGACATCGCAATAACCGGCCTCAAGTGTTCCTAAGAAATAAGATAGGTTATGGCATATTTCCTGCATCTTTTTCACAACATGAATGTTTAAGAAGTGTTTTGAATATGTTCCTGACAGTTGTACTGTACGGCATTGATTTGTGTTATGGAATATATAAGTCCCAATAATGTTCACTACTGCCTATCTAAAGTTTTTAATAGAAAATGCTACTAAAGCTTATTTAGTGTTGCGGAGTCTTAGGATGAAAAAACTTGCTAAATAGACGCAGCCTAGTAGATACAATTTATTTTTTGTTTCTGATTTTGTGACCACATAAGGAACTCATCTTATGAACCACAGTTTTATGTTCAACAATATTCATGAACTTTCATAATTTATAGTTTAATATCAACTCACTATCTAAACTTATGCAATCACAAGTCAATCAATAAACAGTAAAATTGTTTCATTATAAATAAAATTTACATAAAGCGGAATGAAACTGAGAAAACCGAAAATATTTTTAGGTCTGGCGCAAAGATGGAAATCGTTTTGCGTTCATCTTCATTCCTGATGATAAAACTTATAGATAAATAAAGTGGTGGTATTCAGAAAGAAATCTAAACATGTACAATGTGTTCACACTAATGTGCTTTCCTTTAATTCAAAACTAATTCAAAAATTAACTTAATACTTAGTAACTGTTTCCCTTTTATTTGATATTTTTTTAAAGGTCCGAGTCTTCGTAAGATTCAAAATCTTCATGGTGGGAATACAACTCAGAAGCGTTTTCCATCGGATACTACACTTAATTCAACGACAAGAGACGGAGCACAGGTAAGATGATACACTTTTAGTACTCGTTTGAAGATGAAATAGAACATATTTTGATATTCAGAAATAGAACATTTTCCACCTAAATCACGTCAGTAAAGTAATTTCTTAGTATTTTTTTTATGAAATAAAATATATAAGTTGGTTTCAAATCTCTGCTGTTGAATTCCGTGTGAAACAAGTAAACGTTATCTAACTTTCAGTCGACCGAAAAACAGTCAGTGAATTTACTATCCTTTGGTAATATATTTATAGTATTTTTATTGTATTAGATGGTAGTTCTTTCATTTCTGTTATAGGTCACTAGCGCATTCCCTTGTTTCCTTCCTATTTTCAGCCACTACAATACACATCACCTGATAAAACGTTAGTGTGACATCAACTAAATCTTTAGAAGAACCTGTCATATTTCCTTCCAATTCTCCACGATTCATCTTCACAAACATACTGTTATCGGTTTCAGTGTAAGAATGCTGAGTTTAAACATTCAGTTCAGTACATTAGATAAAAAAATACTAGCCGTTTTTCGGTTTCCGTGATATTCCCCTTTTCAACTTGATTGTCTCTGAGAGGGGTATTTTTAAAACTGCATATTTCGGTTGAATTATTACTTGATACAAACTCTATTTTACATTTTCTGGCTTTCTGGTCATCAGTCCATCAGAGTTACAACTAGTGCAAATAGCCACATAAATGTCATTCTTTACCTTTACTATAGTTGACAAGAAAAGTTGGCCTGAAAACTGACTTGACTTTTATTTACAACTGTTTGCAACCGTTGTAACTAGTTATGCCTATCACTGCAACAACGTATTTGATTATGCAAGATGCTTATGTTATTATAAAAATGCTGTTCAACATTTTAATGATGCATTCTAGAGGTAATTAGTGTTCATGCAGTTATTATACATGACTGTATGTCAGGTATGGCATTAATGCAGAGCAAATGTTCGACATTTCGGACACTACAAATTCAGAAAATTTTTAATGCACAGTACTCAGTGAAAATGCTTTATTCTTGTTGCACGTAACTGATTAAGCAAAACAGGACTATAAAAAAATGGGTGTTTGTTTCAGTCAAATACCCATCAGAAATCAAAAGGTGGTTTTCGTGAATAGCTGATGATATGTGTGGCGACGTAGGATCATTCATTATCGAATTTCATGGACTTTGCATATTTTCCAAAGCGTTATCTAGAGATAAAGGTATTATTGTTTTAGTTTTTCATCAGACTGCGTTGAGGTGACTCGGTATTAAAAAACATCATTCATAAACTTGCCAAGAAATGTTTTGTTGCTGTACCCGAAACTTATAAAACTAAGTTAATCCTAGAGTGATCTTCATCAGTGAAAAAAACTTTTCAGATATAATTTTAACAGAGAAATTAAAGATTAAGACTTAATGCCGTGTAAATCTAGCTATAATAATTTTTTTCAACGTCATTACCTTTCACCACTAAATGATATTTGGTATCTACTCAGATGAAAATACTTCATTCACATCTAATGATCAGGGTAAATTTTTCGTTACATCTTTCGTTTGACTTCTCAACAACGCAATAGGAGGGAGTATTATTACAAAGCATAAAGACCTAGCATACTCTAAGAGTTTAGTCTGGTAAAGGAATTCAAGTAGTACAATTACTTAAATATCGTTGTAAATGTAATAGTTAAGCAACGTGGGTAGCACAGTTGATTTGACGAAACCTTCGAACTCTGTGCAAATGCTGACAAACAACAATTCAGCAAATAAACCTTTCCAAAAACGTATCATTTTCATATGATACACATTCCTATTTATTATTGCAACTAGGAAATATGTCTATTACTAGTTAAGACGTCAACACAAGAACATTAAAAACCTATTTCTTAGGTGAAAAGGTGATTATGTGTTCATCAGTGGCTAGAAGATTCAAAAAATGAAAGCCTATGGTGTTTTATGAACATCGTATTTAAAGTCAAAATAATCGCAGCAGTATTCAAAAATTGATCGCGTAACGAACTGCGGAGTGGCCTTTATTCTAACAAACTGTGGACTGCCCTTTGTAGTCGACAGTTGACTAAGGTGTGTATGAAGGAAAAACACCTACTTCTTTCCCCCCTACGTGTGCCTATGAATGCACCATATCATTAAGCACTAGTTTTACCCACATGCATCTGTATATGCTTATCCAGACATGAGTCCTCATCAATCATTAGCTTGATTCTTGAACATTTGGGTAACTCTGATTGTACAGCTTCACGGAAATCTTATTTCAAGTCACATATAAAGTAAAACACTTTAAGCAGAGCGGGGGTAGGTTCGTCACTTAAACGTCGCAGAAATCCTGGTAATTCATCAGTTCGTGCTTGATCTGTTTGCTTAAATAAGCTACGTCAAATTTATAATTTTATCTTAGTCATAATCTTTCTATAATTTTTCTACTTCATTTACTAACATCGTTTTCATCCTCTTCTTCCTACTCTACATTCAGTCAGTTCTATATAGGTATTCCATATTTTTACCTCTTCTATTACTTTCTAGATTATTGTGCAGTCATTTAGTGATTCTTGAAATAATATTTTACACATTCTTCAGCAAAATTTGTGCTGGTCTTTTGGTAGTCACCTTGTAATCCGAGAACAACTGCTGGTGACATTGTGTTGATCCATTACCCATAGGGCACATGTTTTCCCCACTAAGTTCCGAACGGCAGGCCCTACTAATGTGCATAACAATGAGCAGAGTTCACCAGTAGGTTTGTATGGTAAGACACTCAACAATTTAACGTGGTCAGACAAGGTAACCACCCTGGGGAAAGGCTTATTTTTTTGGAGGAAGACGTTGCTCCCTCAATCCTTGTTCTTTGATTCCACGTCTAAAATGTGCAACAAAGATAATTCAGCAACAATTTAAGATGTATGGAGAAGTTTTACTTCCAATAAATGCAAAGACCAAAAAGCCACAAAACTGTAGAAACTGAGTCAAAAAAAATCCGTGATTACGTTGATCTGATTGTGAGTAGTAAATGGCGCCCGAATCTTCATCCAGTAAATAAAGCTATGTCAGTATATGTTGAATAAATTTATGTAACTTAAAACTGCGCGACCATGCCCAGGTTCTATACTTGTCGATTAATTCATCTAACGTATGAAATGTATTGACCTTTGAGGATTCTCTAAACTTTGAGGCCTGTTCTTGGTTACTGCATCACCGAGCTAAGTGACTTCATCAACATTTACTTCTTTCTGACACCTTCACCACATGAAATTGCGTTAAGTATTGATATATCATGTACACCTATTGTTGTGTAGCCTACGTTTTAAAATCTTGCAGCAGAAATGGTTCATTCCTTCTCATTTAATATATTTATCTGCTATTTTTATCAGTAAATGATTTACAGACACGTTAGAAGTAAATTAGTCTTTTATCCTTCCCTTCCTTTGATTTTTCAAGTATCTGATTCACTGTCAAAATCCGAAATCAATGATTTTGAATAAACAAACTAATGTTTTCTGTTGATGGTGTTATTGCGTAGATATCTCCTTTTCCTCTAGTTCATTTTGTCTCTTCATCATGATTGAATAGACAATAAGGTAAATAAACACAAACTATTTAGTTATTACTCCATTTATTTACCAAAAATAGACAAGCGATGATTCATTTCTCTAAAACGTGTCCCTGGTATCCTATTGTTGGTGCATTTGGTAAGAAATAAGTAAAGTAATACTATCATGGATCCATACTTGCTGAACCATAGTAAAAAACGAGAGAATATTGTACAAGTGTTTTACTTGTCTCCTTTCATTGCTCTGTGTTGACGCATTCATCAAACACAGGTCAAAGGAGGAACTATGAAACTGATAAGCTTGTTGGAGCAGTAGACATTTAGAAGCTCAGTCTACGTGAAATATGCCATGAAACTGAATCATTCTCAAGTTCATTAGAAACGCTTACTCCGTGAAGCAGAAATAGTATACGTCTGTGTGATAACAGCATATACACATAAAGTCAAGAAGTTCGAAGCATATTAGTAGATGTTAGGATGAAATTCATGCATTGAATGAAAAAATTGAGGAAACTATAGAAAAAAATGAAGAATTTTTAAAATATCTGCTGGGTCGATTTACAACCAACAACAGATTATTAGGTGTAAAGCTTGTGTATGTTCATTAGGTAGAAATCCTAACACTGGTCCCATAACCGACGCTTGTTCACCAATCAACAATGGCTATAATTAAAATATGTTTCAAGCCGTTAAACAATGGAACTGCAAGAAAATTGTAATGACAAAAGCAGACATGAAATACAACAGTCATTATGAACACAGTAAATTATTAGATGGCTGCGAAATACCTATGCAAAGCACCATACTCATTGACGAGAATAAGTTTATCTGCTAAATATGAATAAAATGAACTTCAGATCAGATTGACTAGTAAAAGTACTGAAACCTGAAAAGAGTAATTTCAATTTTTTTTTCAAATTCAACCATACGTTAATGATCTCAATAGGATTCTATGACCTATCCATAATTAGCAAACACTCGGTTCCACTTGTACCAATAGTAGACTTTACCAACACACTAACATAAAACTCTCTGACTGTCTGGTTTTTATATTAGATTGCCTATAAAAGGACTGCAAACTAACTCTGAGTCCCTAAAATGGATGTAAACTTGGGTTAGTCATTATTTATTACTGGCGTTCCAATCGATTAAAGCCTAAATATTATTTTAAAATAATGATACTTAGATACAACTTCAGCAGAAGGATTTTTATCAAATACCAGTGGGATCTTCAAAGTCTTCATTTTCAGCTAACAGATTGATTAATCCAGTATCTGAGGCGAAATCATGGAGAAAAATCAATAGAGTATCTAAGCAGTTACTTGTATCGTGCAAAGTAATGAATCTATGTGTGAGTAATTTTAAACAAGATATCTTTACTAAAGTACTGAGTGTAAAAATTCATTTAAGATATCTTTATGATAGATTTGTAGTTTGATACACAACTTGCACCAAGAATTCTTCCTTAGGTTGAAAACTACATCATCCAGTATCAGTTTTAGCTTAGAAACAAAGCCTAACAAGGTGAACTCTCCTTTCTTGGTTATCCATTTAGGAGAAACTAGAAAAAATAACTTTTGAGCCTGACTATTTTTGGAAAAGCTATACTAAGAGATATACGTGGATTACGATTCATCACAGCCCACCTGTGCAGAAGCTACCTGCAGTCTTTCAAGGGAGGCAAACACACTAAAAATAGGGTGAAAGAGAAAAAAGCAAAGGTATTAAAGTATGTAACCAGTCATTAAAATGAGGATTTGTCCTGTAAACTTTGCTTGCAAAGTCTCAAATAACAGCCTTCTATGTATACTACTACCATACTGGTAAGTCACAGGTGATAACAATAATCAATCCATACTGATCATACACCTAAGGTCAGATTAGGACAGTAAACAACGAATGCAATATCAGAGTGTTATACACAACACTGAGCATGTTATAGTGCACCTTGGTACATATGCAGGACAATATACTTCAGATGTGGAGCAGTGTGTATAAGATTGGTTCCAAGTGAAAGCAAGTTTAGAAAAACTGACTGACTACTGAAGGACTTCCACCTAGCCTTTGAAAAATGCAGTAAAAGTCAAAAAGCCTTAAAACGCTTAAGCCATAGTTTCTCATGCTTTAATTTTAAGGCAAACTCTGACATCGGTTATTTTTCTTAGTGTAAAACGTTCTCTTATGTATAAAAAAGAAATTCATCGATCATTTTATCCCAGTGTCTTAGTCAAAAATAAAAATAGGTTTTTTTATTTTCAGATATATACATCAGGTAGTCGCCCAGGACCAGTGACAATTCCTGCCCGAAGCAGAAGTGCACAACCTAGTCCAGGACCAAGTCCTACTATCAGTCCTGTTACGTGCTTTCGAGCTTCTGAAAATAATCTGATACAAGGTACAAATGGAGAGAAAAATTCATATGTTGCAAAATCTCAAAAGATCAATCTAAATGTTACAAACTCTCAACAACATGGCTCCTCATCTTCTAGACTTGAGCATAGCAGTATGAATTCATTTTCATCTGATGTTCCTGAGGTAATTAATTTCTTCTTAAAATTAAAGAATATCATGCGTTGTTTTCAAACAAATGATGCACTTCAAAGAAAGCCTTGTGTGTAAATGTTGAACAGTTATTTCTTTTTGATTATCAGTTGACTAACTACAAAGTTCTTTGGGTACTCAGTGCTGAAGAGATGTTTAGCAGGTTTATAACTTCGCTTCAGCAACCGTGACATCATCTATAAAAAATGACGCTTTTACTGTTATCTTAATAATGGACCAATACTCATGATAAAAAGTATGCGAGTTGCTTTGTACGTCACAGTGAGACTTTATATTATCTCACAAAAAATAAAAACTAATTTAATTTTAGGGTTTAATAGGGATTTAGTGATTTTTCAATTTGGCATTCACCATGTACTGATTTCAGCTACAGGAACACTGTAAACCTAGGAGCACTAGACAATTGTATCGTCGTAGTATGGAACTCCTCAGAAGTACTCACCTATGGCCCCACCAGAAACCGAACCCAGGACATTCAAGTTCCATGGCCAGCACAGTACCAATGAGCCACTGAGTCAGACTTCAGTGGTCCATATTTTCGAGTTTTGTCAGTTCACGACATGACGCGTCCATACTAGAAAAAGCAGCTCTCTAGTGTTTTGGGGTTTCCAATGTTCCTCCAACTGATTTCCGTCCATGATGAATACCAACTTGAAAAAATCTCAATGTGCTTGCGTCTGGCAACTTACAACTTTATCAGCACTTGATCCTTGTTAAATTCAGCTGCAATCTCAAGAAGCGAAGACAGAAGGCGAACTGCTGCGTAATAGCTCAGTAATAGTTTGTTTGTTGCGTATTTTAATAAGAGAAACATTATTATTTACTTGATGACGTTATAATTCCACGTCTCCAACATTTGTCCGCATCTTTCTCTTCACTTGTTATATGGATAGCAGAATTTTCTAAATACCTGGAAAATGTGTTGAGTCACTCCTGTTGCGTGTGTTCGGTGTTAGTTCGGTAAACAAAGCTTCAGTTGTCTACCTGTTTTTACAAGCCGCTAATTTAGTTTTAAGGGTTGTCACCCTTCCTCATCTTATTATGTGGTTGTGAGTAGTTACATGCAATAGCTGAGCTTTTCTCTAGAATTTTTTATCTTGCGAGGGTCTACCATTCGGAATTTTGTCAAGTTTTAGTTCTCTGTAATTCTAAGTGATACCGATCGACTATTATGGCTCATTTACCTGGCCTAAAAATCAGTGCATGGAGTTTGATAAACTGAATTATTTTGATCGATAGACTCAAAGGGTACACTAGCTTTCTAAGCTTACTGAGTTTTTAGATTTAATTGGCATCTAAATCTCAGATCTGCTGGGAATCCTATGTACAGTTTCTGAAGTACCTACCTTATATGATAACACTGTGTAGTTTTCAAATTCTTGTTTCTTGGTGTTGCCATTACTAGTATATATTTTATTTGTATCCACGTTATAAATCTTTTTATAGCAATTTTTTGGCTATTATAGATCACGTTACAACGGTAACTGTGAAGTGACATAGTTTTATTAACGTGTTTTACTGCATGGACATTTGACAAAACCTATTTCAAATGTCATGCTATGAGATGAGATGAGGTCTAAGTATCGATTCGGATGCGTCAGTTTACTACACATACTATTATATAAGTACAGATCTTGTCTCCTTTCTTATATTGCATTCCAGTAGAGCTGGTTCTACCTCATTACTCCCCGATTCCTAGGTAAACTGAATCTTATCCACAACTAAATTTTTGGGTCAAAATTTATCGACATACTCCAAGTTCAACACCGTAAGTGTGCCACTTGCGCATCTTCGTCATGTCTTGAAGCAGGATTAAGTGTTCTAAGAGCTGTTTGTTCTCACCTATCTGGAAATATGTCTGCCACTTTTAGGGATATTGGTGATCCCTTGAGAAATTCCCTTATTAGTTTGTATATTTCTACTTGAAACTTGAAAACTGTGGAAGTCAGGCGTAGTTGTGCTCCATTTAGGATTTCTTCAGTTGGTACCTTGGTTATGAATATGAGTTTCCGATCATTAGGTTATCCTTATAATTTATTTAACAGAAAAATAGCTAGAAATCAGACTTATTAGTTGTTTCTAATCAAACGGATAAATTCGCCAACTCAAAGCTTAAACAGAATTAAGCATGAAAACATGCTACGTGTTCTTCCTAACGCGTACGTATGGATCGAATCTAGTCGGTGTTCGCTCGCATAGTTAGGAGGTGGAATTATATGCCGTTCACAGGAATCTCGCAAATCAAAATAGAGCAATTAATTACCCAGATTTATTCCTTTTCTATAAACCTGCCAGAGTTCTTGTTTAACTGCCGCATTGAAAATCACAAAAAATACTAGAAACTTCCGTTTAATTAAGCAAATAATAATCATCATCATTTGTATTGCTTTCCGTAATACTACAAAAATATAGGAGGATGGTGAGTCTCATATTTTGCCTTCTGTAAGAGAAATTATCCGTCAGGTCGAAGCTATGACCCAGTCAAATGCAGCTACATCAACTACAGATATTTTCACACTTGGACTAAATAACGGATCATCTGGAAATCATTCCCTTCAAAAGCAAAATGGTCAGCCATCTCAAACCTCACAACGGCGTAAGCCTACTGCCAGCAATGACAGCCAATTTGCACGTGGTGGAATTCTTAGGCAGGGTGGCAGTAGTCAGCGAACACCTAGTGCACCCCAGCTCAGGAATGCTAGCTATGGTAATTCACAGCAGTATACACCGATCCAAGCAAAATTCAATGCAGCTGTATCAGCTGGTCAGCAGAAGCCCATAGCTCCTCCTGTTCCACCACACGGAGTTGCACGTAATAAGGTGGGTTGGAAGACATCAGTGATGTTCTTTTTAGTAATACTTATTTTACTACACTAATACTTACAGTAATATAAGCTAATATCTTATCTTTTGATATTTATAAAATGCACGGAAGGCTAATAACTTTGTATGTACTCGGAATTACTACTATTTTCGCAGTGATTTATTTTCTAGTGATTATACATTAGGCGTGGAACAAAGAAGGGTATTTTATGCCGAAATACTTTTAAGAACATCGCTGATTTTACCATGCCACTATGTAAACCCAAGGAAATTTATCACTCCACCAAATTCTGCTTATTGTATTCCTAAAATTGTTTTTTCTGCTTTGTGCAAATCAATCTACAGGGACGGACTATTGTATTTAAAAATTGGAAGAAACAGTTCCATGGAATAGTTTGATGTTAAAATAAGCTATAATCTATTTGTTGGAAATGGGTACACAACCGAATACAGATTTATTAGTGTTTAATTTATGGGAAAAAGTACTGAAGATATGGGTATTATTTTGGTCCCGTGGAACAGATAGAGGACAAAAGATTTGATGTTTGAAATGTATATTAGTTTCCTTTCTGTACTGAGAATAAAATAACTAAGACTAGGTACTTAGGATTGTGATGTGTATTAATTCACAGAAGTAGGCAGATACTTTGTTGTTGAATATTACTGAATGAATTCAAAATGATAACTTTTCCCACTTTTACCACATATAAGTAAGACAAATAACTACTCTGTATCAATTAAGTTTTCGATGAAATTAACAAAGATAGTCAATACTTGACAGACCGATTTTCGAGTAGTGAGGAGATGAATAGGGCTTGGAGAATGCTTGAGATTTCATGGAATTGTGGTAAAAGTCTCTTTTTCTCTCACTTCCTAGATGTATCACTAATTACCGACCAAAAGCTTCCAAAGCACCTAACTATTCTTTGGCCTAAAGGTACATCAGGTATTCTTTGTTTTCAATACTGAGCTGTCAGCTGCAAATATGTGGTTTAAGGGTCATTGCCTCTAACATGTTGTATAAGGGTCACAAGATGAAGAAGACTTATAGCTGATTAACCACCAGTCGACTTCAGAATGCTAAATCCTGTAAATCCTAAATTCGGCGTGATAGCGTTATTTCTAGGAGTTCTCTTTATATGGCGCAAGCTGATTCGATACTTAAGGGGTCTTTATCTTGTGAACCATTTTAACTGAAAATGTCTGTGAAAATAATTTCTACTTAAAAAAAATATACATCATTAGGCGAACTTTCGAATCAAAGCGTCACCTGAATCTGGCAAACAGAAGGTAAACCAGTACAAATAGTCATTGCATGTTGAAAATTTGTAGACCGAGGGCACAGTTTGTCGATTCCTGCTATAGATCTATATGAGCAAAATGATTTATTTGTTTCACACCTTGTGCTCTTGTTCACTCTCTTCGATAACACTTTTTACCATATGCTATCACATGGGACAATAGAGGTCGAGCTGTTGTTTTAAGGGAGATGTATTATTTTACTGAACTGTGTGCATATCAACTTGACAATTCTGAAGTATAATAAGGTACGCTGTTGAATACTACATAAAATAAAGCAGCTGAATGAATCTTTCACAGTCTTTGTTGTTTTGGGGAACGATAACATCCAGCGGGTAAAAATAATCGCTTATAGTGCTTGTGTGAAGTTTTGAGTGCAGAAAATCAATTGTTCTGATGACTGACTGTAAACGTATTCTTCAAAGATGTAATTACAACTTTAAATGGTACATGATTAAGAAATTCTGTCCAAAAGTTATGTTAATGGGGGTTGCATTCACCATATTTAGGTTTGAAGCAGAGGTAATCTTCGACCAAGCTATAATTAGTATGAAGTTTTGTCGTTCCAGAACAATAAAACAATGTTTGGTCGAACTTTTCTCATACGTGCTGAAGATGATTCAGGTTACAGAGTTTCTCATTATGCGCTAACTTGTAGTGTAGCACAAAAGAACTCTTGCTGCTCCCTTTTGACATCGCTAAAGCTGCAATGCTTCGTGAAAAACTCATTTGCTTTTCACCAGAGAAATTAACATAAGTATTCAATGACTGGCTGTGTAGGTTGTCGGAAGTGTAGCAAAACCACGAAATCGGTACAATCTGTGTAAATGAATAACCAGATACTATTGATTTTTCATATTCCTACGTAGTTAAGAAAGAATCATGACTCATCGTGCTTAGTATGATGGGGAGTTCCTAGCATCTAAATACAGGATGTTCTTTGCTTTCTGTTCAGAACTCATCATCAATGAGTGATTCTACTTTTCATTCAGTTTAGTCGGGTGTGCGAAACAACAAGTGTGAACTTCATATTAACAATTTTATTAGCGACTTAAAAGTAGAACTAAATAAATATGAATGTAGTTGTAACCTTATTGAATGGTTACTTAAATTTCATGAAAAATGCACGTGACAAAAAAGGCAATAGTCTCATTGTTTATAGCAAAAATATTCTAGACATTAGTAAACAGAAAAGTAGGTTAACATAAACAAAAAAGGATCTTTCTTATCTATACTGATAAATAGTGCACCGAATACTGATACGCTTTACAAACAGTCAAATAATTGATTTCGCTTAAATTAATACGAAAAACCTAAAATTACAGACTGTAGTGAAAATATTTATTTTATCGTTTTTAAAAGAAATAAGTTTGGTAACACAGCAACATAAATAAATTTGTTTCAGTAGACATATAGGAATTTACTGAAGGTTGGAAGATTTCTCCTTCAGTTGACACTGTTTTGAATTTCTTCACTATAAACCATTTCTGCAAAGACGTTGGAGTTATACAGTCCACCAGACAACGTTCATCACAGGGTTATTAACACTGAAATAATAGCTTTTTGCAGATCTATCTCTAAGATGAACTAAATGTTTTGTGCAGAACTAGAGGAAATACAGTTTTAAACGAGTTTTTCTAAGTTGAAACAAACCAAATGAAATCTAGTAATGTAGCACATGAATTATTCCGAGTGAGTTATCAGTGGATAATTGGTGTAGTCAGCAGGATTGTCTCAGCATTGACTGAAGTCTGTTCATCAAGTTCGGAATGTTGTCGCAAGGTGATTTAGCACTGTGGTGCATTAGGTTTTGGCGCTTACGTTGAGAGTTCACCAATTAGCTTGGTGATAACATTGTGAACGTGACCGATGGGTTGTGGTCAGCGATGAGCGCTAATGATTACACAGCTCCATTGGCTACTTAATTCTAACAAATTTGTGTAAAATATTAAGTTTTACCGAGAGCTAGTCAATACTTGAAGAGGTTATTGTTTAAAGCTCTAATTTCAGCATTTAGTGACTTGTGTCCAACTAACCAACAAACCTCAGTTTCTTTATGATCGTAGGTATGCCTTTCTGACGGATGTCAGTAAGCAGGGAATCTATATTCATAGCATCCTACTGATTGATTCCCAACATCTACCTTAAACTAACATCTGTACTGAATGTGAATTCCAGACTTAGAACACTGAAAATCCAAACAGGTACCTGAGGAAAGTCTATATAAAATACCGTGAGCAGTCAGCGTTTATTTATTCTGTTTTTAAAAATATCCCCACTGGGTCATAAGACGATAAAGACTTTAGCGGGAATTTTTGTTTTCTGTGATATCATCCTCTGCAGCCGCACAACCATATTAAAATATACGTCTATACGGAATACCTAAAACCTGAAAACCCAACTTGCCATTACGTTTCGTCCTAAACGTGTCTAGCTCACTTCATTATTCAGTTGCTAAATGGTTTTCTCAACTCTAAAAGCATATCAGAAGGCAAGTTTCTAACTATTTTCTATGTGCTAAATTCGAGCTTCTTGATTGCGTGCGCAGTGTAAATGTTTTGGATAATGTTTTGTTATTATCGTATGTTACTTCATTGTCGACAAATAATATTCTACTAGTTGAAACGGTCTGTTGAAAATGTCATTACATTGATTTGAATGCAGAAAATATCAGTATGCAGACAAAACATCTAAAAGTACTGCTGTTAATATGGACATTTAATGTCCCATTTGGATTTAACAACACCTTGTAACACCAGGGAGACGGGAAAGCAATCGGGTTACGACTGGTTTCACTTCTAGGAGATATAATAACGATTGAATTGGAAGGAACTACACTCAAACCAGTTATCAAGTATTTTAACTCCCACACAAGATGCCTCGAAGATATTTACAATATTTGTGACAAGAGTTGTGGCTTATAGAGAGGACTTCATTCAATCCTCTATTAAATTTTCTATGTTTATGTAGTCACGCTCAATGATGTCATTTCTTGATGTACTGTCAACACGTCAAGGCTATGCGACGCCTAAAAGACTTGTTTATTGAAGACCTCCGTCGAATGGACAAATGATACACTTTCATAGCCAAGTCCATATTAAACGGGAAAGAAAATCAACACATTTTCTCTCCTCCTGAATCAGGAAGACTTGAACCCTCAACAGCTTAGAAGACAGAATTCCATTTCCAAGATTTTTGTTCATTAAAAATGGCTGACCGGAGAGATTTACAAATAAAAGTTTTCATCGCGATGCTACTCATTGGTCTCCTATCACTGTACAAACAAAGAAGAAGCTAATTGGGAACTTTGAATTCAATAGAGATGCAGCAGATTAGATATTTAAATGCGGACGAATGAGGGCTATCCAAGGAACCTTTCATGCAGCTACTCTGTAAATCAGCTGAACTAGTCGCTCAGTGGTGAACATATTTTCCAAGAACAACGTTCATTAATTCACTTGGTTGTATGGAGCTAGGTACGTAAGCCGTGCTGAGATGTAGACTGTTCGGTGTCGGCGCCAACAGCTTCTACCACAGCTCAATAAACTTTCGCGTATATCAACCATCAGCTCCACACCACAATGCTTAGTTGATAGCAGACGCTGTTTCAGAAGATTGATCGTAAAAGATAGTCTGATTAGGGATTTGAAGAAATGTTTAATTCATGTTGTTGAAGCTCTGCAAGTACAAAGTTGGAACTATAGTTTTGTTACCAAAACGAACTTTCCCATCTCGTGTCATCATTTGCATTTTAATGCTTAGACTCTCCAACTCTTGAGCCTTATTAATCTTTCAATCAGCATAATTTCATGGCCAAGGCGATTTTTAATTAGCTCAATTACTAATTTCTCATTCTCCTGTTCAGTGACAAGTGTTTATGCACCTTCTTTATGAATTCTTTACCTTTTGATTTCAGTTCACAGTTACTTACGGTGTCAGATATTTTCATAATACTTAAATAATTTCCATCCCTATATTATTGTCCTGGCTACGTCTTCATAAAACGTTTTGATCAAAAATTGTTGACATTTAAACTTGCTTTAACTATACTTAATTACGATCGTGCAACTGCAGGGAATGATATCGCCGAAACAAATCTGTTCGCTGAAGTCTTTGGTTAGATTTTTCATATTTTCAACAATATGTAAAACACGAAATTAAAATCCAATCAAAAAACTTTATGGGACCGAATAAATTCTTTTGACTCATTGACGTTGTTCACTACATGACCACTTTTGACCAAGTACAGTAAGATACATTTTCACGTTAATTTCCTGTCTCACAATCTTAAACAATGAAATAAAACAACCAGTAACTTCCGGAATATACCTGATCAGCTAAAAAATAAAATTAGAAGTTTCATATCATTCAAATCATTATAAACCATTCTTTCAATTTAAGCGAAAAACGTAGGGAGGGTACGCATTGCTGAAGGGATATCAACAAAATTACTATCTTGGATATATGTATTGTAAATACGCGTGCATAGAATTTCAGTCCTTTTTAATTATAGTGAGTCTAACGTAACTGGAACCATTTTTAATACACCATGATGTAATTTTCATAGGTTATGTGAAATTGCTGTAGATAAAAGTATAGTTGTTCATATTAGGCTACCTTTTAGTCAGAAATTTTGTTTGCAATGCTGTCACCTGGCCTACTGGAAATCCTGACAGCAGCTTAACAAAGAAATGAATAGCAGTGGTCTCTCATTATTATTTATAGTGAATAGCAGAGACCGGGATTTTATGCATTTACGGAGTAGACAGTTGGTCGAAGTTATGGAAATATGACTGACTTTTTTTCTCTGTTTGCAACAGATTGGGTGATTTCTAATGTTTGTGTCACTGCCTTCCATACAGCATTTTTTTGAGTAAGCCGGTGAAAGCTAATACCGAAATTTCGATAGTATACCTGAGGCTGTAGAACTATGTACTTTAGCACAACCTAATTTATGAAACTGCAGTGTTCAACAAAGGCATCTAAGCTGACTAAATAATAAATGATAGGCTGGTTAAAGTATTCACTAAAGAATTATATATCTTCTTCACAAATGACTGCACACACTAGAGTGATAATATCTTATCTCGATCATAATTTAGCTTTTCAAATAAAGATCTTAATGTTGGTTAGTTACTGGATCCTATCTTTGTTCATAACCAGAGACATTATTCCTGCATGTTATTTTCAACCTGTCAGTTAAGAATATGCTAGAGGATCTCATCAAAACTTACTCAGTATCTCATCTATCCTACTAAAACTTATTCGGATCTGTATCAAACTACTTCGATGGGAAAATAATGTGGTATCGAGCTAACAAGTTGCGGATTACTCAAGTACATGAAAGATGGACGGAGCTTACAATTATTGCAGTAAAATTTAAATCCACTTATCAACTAGATTTCTTCGTTCAGTAAGCAGAATGCTAGATTGTTGACCCAAAGACAACTGTCTCTACTTATAAGATGGTCACGTCATTTTTAACAATTCACTCCCCATTGCCTTGTAGAAGCAAATTTCTGTAGCAGTTCTCCAAAGGTAAATGAACTGATGTCATCAACATTTCAAAAAACTATAGATTTTCAGTACAAATCTACGCTACACTCCAGAAATAAATGCGACGTCATATTTTGAAATCACAACAAAATATCTGTGATAATTTTTTTCAGTAAAAACAAATGAATAACAGCTGTTTCGAAAATCATAGAATTCAAGTTGTTATTGAATAATTGTGGACAAAATCGATTTAACACTCTAAAGGAGAGTTTCAAGGAACATGGTGTTGGTAACCAATTTTCGGAAAGTACTGAAATTAACCAAATTAGCATACTAGAATATAAAAATTAAGGGATGTAACAAAATTTACTCTGTGAAGGAGAATAAAATTTTCTGAAATATTTTTCAAATAGCTAACTTAGTATATGATTCTTTATTTTCACGTTGAATAGCTATTTCAAGTTGAATGTTTCACCAGGATAGGAGTGTAGACTAGATATTATGGTAGATCACAGTTCCAATTTCTTTTAAAGGTAAAATATGTTGGCATACGGATTCCATTGAACTCATCAGGGAGAATAATTTATTCTTGTTACTATCATGAGATGTCAGTAAGTTTAAGTATGCAGATTTCACTAGTCTACCGTCATCACCCAAACAGTTTAGAATGGAAGTACTAAATGAGTAAAAGCAGGCTGTGGAAAGGTTTAGTCAGTGCCTCTCTTACACTGGTATGCAAAAGTTATATAATATGTGACTCACTGTTGGCCTTAACGTCTTCCACTTTTAGGAGATAGTAGAGATTGACCACTTTGTCTCATGAGCAAACCAAGGCCTAATACATACAGCAAGAATCCTTAGACAACGATTTAATATGAATATAAAATTCCCCTTCTAGCGTCGTCATAAGTTAAAAGCAATTAGTTTATAAGAGCATCATATAAAATGTTCCATGACTACTTAGATGTGATGGAATAAGAATAAGGTAGAACCGGGAATAGATTCACGAGATGATGTATACTGGTCATCATAATTCTTCGATCACAGGATATGAAATAAGTAGGAAGGATACAGATACGTTTAGTTCCCAGCCTACTGTAATTACAACACATTTCACATCCACATGTAACCTTTCTGCCTTCTTCAATTAGTCTTTTTTACGGTTCTTTCAATATTTTTGGCAATGTCGCAACCCTTTCTTCTTCTGCTTGTACTGTTTGTACCGATAGGGATCAAAATTGTGTACTTCTATAAATTCACTCTGCACATTAACTTGTAGAAACGGGTTCACGAACGGGACTGCAAAGTGGGTGCTTGAAGAATTCAGTGTGATTGGAAGTGAAACCTGCCGCCTAAAGAATATAAGCATATGTTAACGATTGATCAGATAGCAGAGAAAGTGTTGTCAGTTTATTCTTGATTAAACTATTTTTCAATGAAATCTCTTGACAGAAACCAAAATGACTTAGAATGCACTTTCATTTCTACGATAAAATTCTATCTCATTTCGGAATATTTTGAAGATATTCAAACTACTTAATTTGGTTTATTTGTAGTTCATCTGCACCATTTTTTAGTTTAATCTTTTGTGATGAATCAGTTGAAGTAAATGTGCTTATTTGGTTATTTACATAATAAGCCAAGTAGGGGGTTAGGGCTAAAACTCGTCTGTGACATTTGATAATTATCATACTTTATCACGGGTTGAAATAAGTTGAAGTACGCAAGTCATTGTGCTCCCGCCAATTGGCTGAGTGGAAAAATGCTCAAGAAGAAGTCTAAAGTCCCTGGTATAAGTTCTAGGAAACGCTTACTACCGGGTAGTCCCAAACTTGGTTTTCATTGATTCACTAGATTTATTGAACTATGAGTGAACTCTTCTGAAAAAATGTTATTTGGAAACTAATATTCAATGTCTACACTAAGTTTTTTGCTTGTACGTTATCCTACATACACTCAGTTTTACTCGGAACGTTTGCATGATAAATTAATGAGGCATCTAAATCCGTGAGCATCTAAATAAGTTGGTTACTTCAGTTTCACAAACCAACGACTTAAATTCGGATCAGTAAAGTATGGATATGCGTTGACTAAATGATGAAAGTAATTAAGTTTCTTTAACTGCTGAAGCCACAGGATGTTTGTTAAACTAAGTTACGTGAAATTTCATGATAAATAAAAATAAAAATTAGCTAATGGTCAATCACCTCTCTGTTCGTAATGCATATCACGCATGTCATTGTAAATAATTGACATAATACGTATTTCACAAATGAGTTGATTTGAACAATACAATGTTCAGTGGAGAAGTGTCCAAATACATCAGGTTCGTTAGATGAGATGTAACTTGTAGTAGTCTCCAGTAACTTCTAATCCTTAATATCAGAGTTATGTATGTCATTGATGAGAAGGCAACAAAATACAGATGCAGTGCCGCTTTTTTTAGACAAACTGTTTCTAAAATAGTGGATGAGAGTTTAATCAGAAGCTAACTCCAACAATATTACAACAGGATATAACGTGTAATCGAAGTACGCTACTTCGTTTACTTTATTTCACTTATCCCATGAGTTTCCCGGCTAACAAATTGCATTTGGTAATGGACTTACCTGAAGGTGGTAAAAGGAGTGTGACACTATTTTTACCTCAGAACAACAACTTGTCGACAAAGTCAAGGTTCAACCTGACAGAAACTAGGAAATCAACGAGTACCTGTTTGGTTTAGTACGGTTAAACTTTGTGGCTCTTATTAAGAAAAATAAGCGCTTCAACTGTTCATTCAAATTTGTGAAGCTAATCTCCTCATACTTAATGTAAACATAATATTTGAACAGTGCGATGCAATGTAATTCCATACTAAATTTGTCCATTTGATATAGCAAACACTGATTCCTATAACTTTATTTTCTTGTTTTAAATAATGTGACAAATCAAATGCTAGCCTTATAAATCCACAAGATAGGTTGTTGTTACCTAAATGTTTGGCATAATACAAGTTTTAACAAAAAGGGTCATGGGTTTTTATCCCGTTTCTGCTTAGATTTTCATTTCGCCTTCAATTGTCATCCAGTAGTAATACACGCCTGCCGAACCACGGTTAACTCAGAAAGTCCAAATACTGAGGAACGTTTCAAATTCATTTCTTCAAAATGACTATTTCTATTCACCTTTCATGTCTAAGGAGATAAGGGAATCAGTGGTAACCAATTTTCTGAAAATATAGTACGACAGAGGTTCTGTAGACAGAATATGCAGAAGTGATACTGACTTTGTGATTACTATTTAATTATCTTCCTGCTTTCCTTTTTCTAGCCAATCATTGGCTCATTCACAAGGCGAATTGAGCCAGTGTCGAATGACTCAAGCACTGTGAACAAGCAACCAGAGTTTGGAAATGTAAGTTGAAAGAAAAATATCCACAATTTGGTTCCTACTTTTTGCTAAAAACTGGTTTTATTAGTAATCTGGTTAATGAAGTTTGTATATTCTTTGTGCTGGCATTCAAACAAATAACCCCCATGTTTCCAGTTCGGCTTCCTGCTGAAGCAGTCACGAAGACAAATTGATAATCACGTCGTTTATTCCTTACTAGAACCAAGTTTGAACCTCAATGTAAGCTTTAAAGTTTCTGTACGTAATGAACACTTTCAAAAAGTGTTTACCTTATGTTGTGATGACTTCTTGACTTCTTGAAGGAGGAACAGTAAAAAATTAATTCATATTTGTCTCTTTTACTCTCTACGTAAAAAATGCGTTTCATCGGAAATACCATTTATTAAGAATAGTTCCGTTGCAGTCTAGGGTTCTAACATGCGTTATTACCTCAAATCCAGCGAAAAGGTGGTGTTAGTTTCGCTTACCAAGTAAACACATGTCTGAAATCATAAAAATTTTCTAATTCACACAAATTTTTGAATTGTTAGCCTTCATTTTCCTGATGCTTCCACTTTTTTGATGCGGATTTGAAAGCAGAAGTAAATGAATGCACACTTTTGATCTGGTATGATTTCTAAGCATAATCATTTTGAAACACTGAAAAAATTCAATGACATGATTATATTTAAGTGTAAACACTTAATTTTGAATTGTATAGGTGAAGTCACAAAACAGTTTAGGCTGCGACATGACCCGCTTATGAAATGACCACTAATATCACAGTCTAATCTACTTACTACCTTCTTACTTGGTTAACGATAGTGAACAACGTGGATTCTAACTTAAACTGACAAATGTTTACAATGATTATCTGTTCCTTTCGATGATGGAAGTCGCAGTTCCCATCTGTATAGACAAATATGGCTCACTTAGTCCAGCTGGTTGTATGAAAGGGACTTGAGGACACAACAATCTGTGGTTTGCAAACTTGCAACGAAAAAGAAAAATTAAATATCAGTCACTTACAATATTTCATCTCTTTATTTTAAGATTTTCAAAACATTCACCTACATAAAAGGACTGTGCTACGAAATTATTTCGTAGTTGAATGAATTTCATGCTAACAGGCTGCTCACTTGTTAGTGACACCATGGCACTCTGGCACACTGAACAATCGTTGATATATTTGTCACAACTCTCTTCAGTATCGGTAAATGAAACTATTTCTTGGAAATTTTGGAAAAACGAGTTTTATTCACAAATTTTGACAGAACAGTGGTAATTCAACGGAATCGTGCACTATAATTGGGCAACATATTTGTGTGATCACACAAACACGGAGGAAACTCATCATTCAACAAAAGTAAAGGCTTCTGATCACCTTCCAAAGTGTTTTCAGAAACAGATTCGCTTGATACAAATGATGCTGGAAACAAACGCTCAACCTCTTCAGTATCCAAATATATCATTAAAATGGATGTACTAATGTTACTTAAGCGCATCTACAGGGCATATTGAGGAGGTCTTTTAAAGTTTGTTGATGCATAAGCCATTAGAGGGTTTAGACTACTTTTATGCTTTCAGAAAGAATATCAACACATTTAGGCCTCCTCGGTTATTTCCTCACTGAACCCAAAGTTATTTTACGCTCAGTTTCCTTTGTTATTGCTTTATGGATCTTCACTCTTATTTCCACCCTAAATGTCATCGTTTCATTTGACTGATATTCATTTTAGTACCCTTCAACTCGGTAGTTTTCCATGCAAATCCCTATGAGAAGTACCTGTGTGATCAGATTCTTCGAAATATATTGCTTGAATACATTAAACGGTTCAAATGAATCATATTTTGTTATTATTTCGTCAAGATACCCTTCTCTAAAATTTAATCAACATAAAAGTTTGTATAAGTATTCCTGTTACATGCTAGAGAAGACACAAGAAAACAAAAACTATCATTTATGTTCCATTTACTTCTTTGATTTATCTCATCCTACAGATAACAGGTGCACCGAAAAAATCTGAACTCCTAAGTCATTTACCTACAGATTATCAAAAGGTATGTACTTTTTTAAAACTGTGCATTACTGGGGTGCCTTCCACGTATTTGTTGTACACTAAAATTTATTATGAAGCTGTTGATAGGGTGAGACCAAACAAACAACAGTGTAAAAGAAGAGCTAGTAGGGTACTCGAAAATATAATAAATATAATAAATAATAACATAATAATAATATAAAATATAATATAATAATAGATGAGGTGATTTTGGTATATTTTCATTAAAATACTGCTTCACTTTTCTTTATGCGACACCACAAGGGAATTATAAAAATGGGGGTGAAACTAGAATTCGAATAATATTTATCTATTAAGCTTATTCTTAAAGTTGTAGACAGTAATCAACAGATTTTTGCGAATAGTTTATGTACCAAAAAGTAGGAACGAACATTTTAGTGTAGATTAAAATTTTGTATTAACTTGTTAAGTGAAGAGAAATTTTTTTCTGATTTGTCGAACTATTAGTATTACGAAGACACCTTTATTATTCAGAAGATGACCGGAACATATTATATATCATTCCTTCATATCAACTCCAAGGATGTGACAGCAGATTTGTCATGTCATAAGATATAATTTTAGAGTCAGTTGTATCAAATCCTGCATTCAGTATTATTTTTTATTTTTTTTGGTTTGTCCCTTGGGTTACTAATAGAACCTAGGGCTTCAGTAGTACGTCTCCAATGCGCTCTGTTCTCTGAAATCTTTTGAAGCTTGCTCCACGACAGCCCACAAGCTCTTATTCTCTTATCGCACTATCTCCTCCATGTCATCCACACCTCGGACGCCCCACTCGTCACTTCCCATCTTGGTTCCACTATACGTCCTGGCGTGTGGTTTCATCAGTCGGCCTTCTCAGTGCATGCCCAATCCATCTCAGTTTCCTTCCACTGCATATTTATTCGGTGATGGGTTCTTTGTTGGTTCGTTCCTAGAGTTCCTTGTTGCTTATTCCTTCTGGCAGTCCATCTGATCTACAGTAGTGAGCCAGCGTAGGCAGTTGTTGATGAATGTCCGTAGTTTATTGGAAATTCCTTTCGTAACGCGCCAAGTCTCTCAACCATCACATAGAAGCACTGACTTTACGTTGATGTTGAAAATCCGCATCTTGTTCCACATGCTGAGTGCAGTGCAGAAGATCTCCACACTGGTTTCAGGCTAATGAACGCCTGTCTTGCCTTTCCGATTCTGACTTCGATATCCTCGTCTGTGCCGCCTGTATTTTAAACAGTGCTGCCTAGATAGGTGAAGGAAGCTACTTCCTTTAGGTTTCTTCCGTTGATGATGATTGAAGCTTTCTGTTGTTGTTGGTTGGGTATCTCCATCACCTCTGTCTTCTCCATATTCACTTGAAGTCCCGTCTTCGCTGCCTCTTCTGTCTACTTGTTAGTTTTCGTCTGTAGATATTCAAGTTTGTATGACATCAGACACAAGTCATCGGCGAAATCCAGATCTTTCAGGTTCTTTTCCGCAGTCCAGTGTATCCCCCTCTTCTCGTTCCTCACTGTTTGTTGCATGATCCAGTCGACCACAATCCGGAATATCATGGGTTATAGTAGACAGCCTTGTTTCACTCCTGTCTTCACTCCCACTTCAAAGGCATCACTGAGCTTCCCATTGTGAAGTACTTGGCTGGCATGTGGCGTTTTTATATAGTTGTTGAATGAGATTGATAAAAGTTTGTGGTATCCCTTAGTATTGAAGCACTTTCCAAATTACTGCTCGGTCGACGCTGTCAAAGGTTCTCTCAAAAATGATGAAGTTGAGGTAGGGAGTTGACTGCCATTCTATGCTCTGTTCTATGATGATGCGAAGCGTTGCAATTTGGTGCGCACATGATTTGCCCTTCCTGAATCCAGCCAGCCTGTTTCCGTCATAGTTTTGAATCCAGTGCATCATTTAGTCTCTCCAGGATGATGTGGCTTAATATTTTGCTTGGGGTGGACAGGAGAGTGATTCCGCGCCAGTTCTCGCAAACACTTAGGTCTCCTTTCTTCCGGAGTTTGACAAGTTAACTCTTCTTCCTATCTGTAGGTACCTTCCCTTCCTCCTAAACCTTCTGCAATAGTGGTGTGAGCATGTCCGCTGTTGTCTCTTTGTCTGCTCTCAGTGCTTCTGTCGGGATCCCATCTGGTCCTGCTGCTTTCCAGCATTTCAGTAGCTTTATAAAGTTGCGTTCAGGACTTCAACTTTTGTTGGAGGATTTGTGTTCACTTGTAGTTCTGTGACTGTGCTGTAGGTGGTATTTCTGGATGAAGTGTAGGTGGTGGTCGATTCAAGAGCTTCTTGAAGTGGTCAGCCCATCGTTTCCTTTTTTTCTCTTCTTTGGTAATTAATTTTCCTTTATCATCTTTTATTCGTTCCATCTGTGTTGATCTCTTCCCTTCCAGATAGTAACCTCGTTATTTGATACAATGTTGTCAAGTCTCTGTCTCTCCAACCAGCAGCCTGTTCTGCTTCACTTGCCAGTGTTTCAAAGAAGTGTCTTTTGTCTTTCCGTGCACTCCTCTTCACTTCTTTGTCCAATGTAATGTTTTATACATTGTACTCAAGTCCTCTTCTCGTTGTTCATCCTTGCACTGGTTAATCTTCTGCTTAACCATCACCACCTCCCTCTCCCTGCTCTATCAGCTTCCAGGTATCCATCGAGATCCATTCCTTGTCTTCTTTCTTCTTCCTTCCTAATACTGTTGTGCAGGTTTCTTTCCACATCTCTTTCAAAGATTTCCAGTGTTCTTCCACACAGGTTTCTTCAAGTATGTTCCTCGATATCTCCCATTTTGTCTTGATGGCTGCTTTGAAGATCACCTTTGTAGTTTCATCCTCCAGTTTCCGAGTGTTGTACTTGAATTGAGGTCTATCACCAGCTTCCTTGAAGGCTTTCAACTTGATTTCGAAGGTTCCTTGCACTAGACAGTGAGTGGTCTGAACCTACATCTGCTCCTCTTCTTGACCTTGTGTCAAGTAGACTGCGTCTCCATTTTCTTGAGATTGGGATAAAGTCGATTTGATTTTTAGTTTGTCCTAGTGTCTGGTGAAATCCATGTCGCTTTGTGGATATCTTTGTGCCTGAACACACTGCCTGGCCTCTAATCACCAAATCGTTGAATGCACAGAATTCTGCAAACAATTCTCCATTCTCATTCATTTCACCTAGCGCTTCGCAGCCCATGGTTAGTTCTCTTCTTGTGTTGTCCACTCCCAGTTTGGCATTCATGTCGCCCCACGCATTAGAATTTTGATATCGCCAACTAAAGTGGTGTCTTGTCCAGTGTTGATTGCAGCTGTCTGTAGAATTCCTCCTTCTTCTCCTAATCTGCATTATTTGTAGGTGCGTAGCATAGTATTGTATGATTGTGACCCTCCTTCCTTTTGAGTTGAACCTTGCTGTCATGATCCTGCATGAGGAGATTGGTTCCCACTGCATGACAGCCTTCGATGCTGTTGGCAGAGGGACATCATGATAGCCACTCGAGAATTCAGTGTCCTCGTGGTGGTCGTCTGGGTGACAATATCGGAGAAGATTATTAATTCTGCAGTTGGCAGTTTCGAGAGTCCAATCTCATTCCATCTGCTTTCGCGAATTCCAAGCACTTCAGTGTGATACCTTCTCATCTCGTTTGCAATCTGGGCTGCCTTACTGGGTTCTTACATGGTGCGCGCATCCCATCTCCCCACGTTTACTTTCGCTTTCATCGAGGGAGAGAAGACACATCGGCCAATTGGCTTCCTGAAGGCTTTCACCAACTGGCATCATTTCGCCTCTCCGATTCCAGCGAGGAATAATTTCGTTATTATTTTTTATATCGTTTGTGCTTTGAAGTTTCTTTAGCGGTTAGATTTGTTTTCCGGTGTAGGGTTGCTAGGTGTATGCCGAACCTTCCCTCTTTACCCGGAATGGCTAGCAACTAGTGAACTAGTTAACCAGGCGAGGTTTCAGTACGTATTAACGCAGTCAAATATCTTTTACTCCTGTTAACCATTTAATGCATATTTGTCTTTGCGTCATCTTTCGCTTAGCTGACAGCTTACTTGGTACACAAGAGACACCGATTGCAACCCCGGGACGAGTAGAGAGAAGACCGAAGCTGGCAGACGGGAGAGTGTATTACCCCGAGAATATAATAATAAATCAATCCAAAACACCTGAATAAGTACACATAAAACTGCGGCATCACAACATATAAACTCTTCTGAGGATATATATGACATTTAGAAGTAAAACAAATATATTTTGCAGGTGAAATCAAAGATCAATTCATATCAGGAGAAATAACAGCAAACCTAATAGTGAGGTGAGAAGGAATTTATGATGGAACAATCATCTCCTCAAGAATATAGGTGCTCCTCATTAGATGTCTAGTAAGGCTTCCGACTGATTAATTCAACAGTCTAATGTGTAGTGACTATTACAATGAAATTAACGTCCAAGTCATTGGTTTTCTTTCTCAATAGCGAAAGTACACTCCATTACGTTCACTGAAGTCATACAGTCCTACTAGGAATCCGATATGATGAGGAAAGCTACAACTTTTAAGATGTCATTTTTCTCTAAAAGTTTGGAATTAGTTCAGGTTTTAAAAGATGTAACACAGATTGTAAACTGACCGATAACTTTACCTTTTTAATTCTCTTTGCCATTTATTAGCTTCGTGAGGCATTCATTGAACAGCGAAGGGAAATTCAACGCCTAAGGAAACAGTTGGCAGAAAAAGATCTACAACTTGCCCAATTAGAAGGAGATATAAGGCTCTATGAACCATGGCGTTAAGTCTAGTCTGCGTAACGAAACTATCTCTGTTTTGATTCTGATGACGATCAAATTTTCTTTACATTTCTTCTATCACTGAAGTTCGGCTCCTGTTGCAACTGTTTTCATTTACGTTTACTTGCCTCATCAGTTTGTTTTTTTCTTTAAAATATGGGAAAAAGCTTGGTTACCAATACCTAAACTGGATTTCCCTTCAGAAGGATGCATAAATAATGAACCAAGAATTAAGTATACCTTCAACTAGGCACTCAATAAGACTAACAATTTTAATCATATTAATCACAACCATGGTTTATGTACCTCATTTCATCTTAAAAAAATTACTGTTTTATAGGCTATCTCATTTGAAAATTATCTTTGAGTGTATGATTTCTAAGGTTTCTATTATTTCATGTGTTCTTTCTTTTTGCGTTGAACGGAGAAGCAGCAAGTGAACATTTTTGTGGTTTGCCCACTTATTCAGTTTGCAACAAATAAAGAACACTTGATTATCTTGTTCAGTAAACTTTGTTATATAAGTCACATGAAACATTATACTTGTGAGAGTGTGTAATTTTACTCTTCCAAGTTAACTTGCGGTTTATAACTGTTCCCGATAACTAAAACACTTGTTGTTTCGTTTCTTTTGTTCATGTTGGTTGCTTTAGAAACCTGTTAGAGTCAGAAAATAGGTAAATAAATGGTTGTGACTGGCACTGTTTACTTACGTTTAAACAAACATATGAGTCATTTTACAACGTAGGTTGAACCATTGTCAAGGTAAATGGATGCAATTTGAAAATCATAACAACCCGTGTCTTATTTGACGAAAGTATCAAGTCGAAATGTTGTTTTGAAATCAAAGCAGAGCTGTCACTTTTAAGACATTTAGGTTCATCACCCACAAGACTGAAACTTCACGCTGAATTCATTACAGAGGCCAGTTCTAGTCCTGGTCACCCAGCGGTTTGCCATGCCAGATCACCTGATTGGTGATCTTCTATTAGTTTCAACGAGAATAGCCCTGTATTTATTGCCAGCTAGCTGCTCATCGGTTTACATAACTCACGTTCAAAGACGTTTAGTCAGTACTTGATCATGTGGAAAAAGAGACGTATGCAACGAAGAAACTTCCTTTACAGAACTAATTCTGTAAGCTATATTTTCACGCACAAATATTGGAAATGAAGGAACACTTCAAAAATGATCCCGACGAAAAGTCGAAATACACTTAATACTTAAAGGAGGGTTACCAAGCACACATAAGGAAAATAAACAAACGATTATAAAATGAAATATGATTACATCATCAGGGAATAATCTGGATAGGTCAATTAAACTTTTACGATAACCACGGCCGAGAAAGAGACTGAATGCACTTTTTGCGAACGCTCAATGATGGCTTGTGCTTCTGAACTGCTAAAGTCTATGTTACACCTGGTTGTCTTATTCTTACTGTCTCCAAATGATTACGTTTCCCTTTAAGCACAGCTTTACAGGATTTGTCTAGGGTTTATTAGTTATTCTCTCTCGGAGCTGAACATGCAGGCGGACTAGTTAGTGTCACTGAGTGCAGTTTATAAGGTGAAGCATGATTCGGCTGACTCAATATGCCACATAGAAAGAAGTTAACTGATATAAGCATACCAATGAAGCCTAAATTTCCAGCCTGTCTTCTATATGCTGAAGAGTAAGTTTCTGAAAGAGAATGCGATTCTGAGATTAGTGGTTGAAATTTTCTATTTATTGATCTCGATAGTTAATTTCTGAGATGTTTGGCTCATTGTCATGCTTGAACTCAAGGCTTGACAGTGGAATCCTACTCGGAGAAATGTGTTCGCTTTAAAATAATACCTCTCATTCTTGAAGTTTTATCTATGAATTCCAATGGGTATCTTTTTTTCTCATAATGTTTCATAGGTTCTTTAGCTCGTTTTGGGTACTATCCTTCATGGATAGGGGTAATTTATAAGATTCCTCTTGGTGTTTGAGGAAATACAGCTCTGAAAATTAAATACTTTTCCGGTTTAGGTGTGTTTTGTTATACATAGATCACTGAAATGGAATTTTATTCTTTCGTTAAAGTTCGACATGCGAGAAGTGGGATTTCAATTACTTGTTCTGTTTTTAAGGTGAATTTGACAACAGAATGAGGAGTGTTAGAAGGTGGAAGTAAATTTTTTAGGTTAGTATTCCCAGAGAAATAATGTAGGTGTCATCTGTGTATCTTTTATAAGTACGAAGCTGACAGATTATTGTTGACAAGGTAGAGGTGGTATCCGTTTATTCCAACTGAAATATGTTCAAATTTAACGTGATTCTCTGATGTAAATTAACTTGTCAAGTTTAAGCAATTCAAGTTTCTATGAACACTATCTTGAAGTAACTACAATCTCTATAAACCTCAAACTGGGTTACTGTTCAGTGATCATTAGTTACCTGCATCTAAATGGATATCCCGAAGTTCCAACGAGAAACCGTGACCTCTGTGATCAACCATCTGGAAGCAAAGCAGATGCCAGATGAAAACCTTGGTAGATAGTCACACTGTATTGCGAGTTGATAAAGTAGGAAACTGTGAACCAAGCAACTATGGCCCAGTTTCTGGATGGTTAATGCATTCGTCTTAAGACTTAAATGTCTTCAGTGTGTTTCTGATGTTGTGGTTATATACTACTTAGGAGTCCCACACTACAACAGAACAGCTATCTAATGATATTAGTTTCTCAATGGTTCTCTCATTGATTACAGTTCGTGATGAGTACAACCTTGAAATGTATTAAATCCGCATAAACTGAATTTCAGAAATGTCTATTTTTTTTATCTCATAGACTTAGTTGCGTCGACGAAAATGAAAGAAGCATAAAACAACTGGAAAACTACTTCATGCTCCGTAGTTGTAAAAATGAATCTAGTGCCACTGAATTTTATTTTTTTTAAGTTCTAATTTGCAGATAAATATAAGTGAGGTAAACACCAGAAAAAAGTGCAGTTTGACTAGAATGTTCAAATTTCAAGGTAGGATTATTAACAACATAGTTTAATTGATTTAATTTTATCACGTGTCTTAACTCGTCGGTCATATGAACATTAGTGTCAAAACGTTTGCTTAATCATGGCTAAATTTGAACGGGGTAGAAACAAAATATATAGAGTGACTTTTTTCTTAGCTTCAAAGAGACAGTTAGATGCTAATGGGAAATACATTTCGCAAAAAGTGATGCAATTAAGGAATAAGAATACGAAAGGTGTTTATTTGCCTTTCTTCTTCCTGTTTCACAAAAATCTGACTTTTGCCTTGTTGAAATACAGTTTTCTAATCTGCAACTTCCAAGCCCTCATTTGATAGTATGTCTAATGTCTAAGGTGTCTGGTGATTCGTGGGAATTTATAACTAGGTTTCAGTATTTATTTATTTGGTAGCCAGTTTATAACAACTTACAACCGAGTGCTGAGGTCATCATACGTTTCAAAGAGCGAGAGAGAGAAGGTTGACCAAAGAAGATAAGAGAAAATAGAAAAAACATTTGAATTTCCTCATGGTATCATGGGATCCACAAGGTACAGAAACACTTAGTTTGCACCAAAGCCTATAAACGCTTTTCTAAAATAATGGCGAGAAGTAGCTGTTACAAATAAGAAGTGATTGTTGATCAGCATACAAGGTAATGAACACAACATGGATAACATGAATTGCATCACAGCTCGCCTATGCCATTCCGGTTGACTGTTTGAAGGAACTTATCAGCTTGAAAGTATTTTTCATTTTCAGTTAGAAAATGATTGAAACATCAATGTAGCTGTTTCATCTTGTTTCATGAGTCCTCAACAGTGAATACATACAACACCTGGAACAGTTGGACTCTTGACCACCAAATTTCCATTTGTCCTTTGATATATATATTCCAAATTTCGTGAATTCACATAACAATGGAACTATCATCCAATTTTGTAGGTGAACATCCGATTCAGTCTTAAATTCCTTGAACCCATAAGCGCTGACTTCCCACTGGGAGTTCGAAAAGTTTGTTTTGAATATATACCAATCATTATACTCGTTTTGAATCTTCAGTTGACAAATAATCACGGGTGAACAATGAAATCTGTAGCCCGTAAAGAGCTTTTAAAACTAGTTATATAGTTTGCGTACCTAGAATTCGTGTATAGAGGGATGTATTACCAGTGATTTTATGTGCGTGACAGTTTTACCTGGACCCTTTTAAAATAGGTTCAGTCCTACCAAGCGGGAATCCCGCGTACATTTTGTAAAGTCTGTGAAATAAATGATGCTTGCAAATTAATGAAACCAACCTAGAGTAAAGGATAATATCTTGAATGAAGACAAAGCTAACCTATTCTAAAAACTCAATCGATTCTAAGCAAATAACATATTATTCGTTGACAAGCGTAAAAAGGGAAACTGCTTCCAAAGCAACCACATACCTTACATAAGGGAATGTGACACCTAGTTTCCTAGTTTATGATGTTATCTAACCTAAAGTGCCACGCCTAATCTTTAAGATTGTCTCTGGTGGTTTTAAGTCAGCACTTTGAGAACAGCAGTCAAATAGGTTAGTACCTTTAATAAAGCATAATATGTTCTTTCAGGTAATTATCATTGAATGTCAAAAAAGTTAAAAAGCAGACACTCTTTTCGTGTGCTATCATCCCTTCAGTCCAGTGCGGTAGTTCAGTGGCCATTTGCTCGTGGAAAAATCTAGGATGCATTGGAAACCAAGGTGATGATAAACACTTTACTACTCATGGTTAGTTTCCAGGATCGGTCTCAATAGTCTACTTCTGAATACAACCTCTTTGTACAGCTGCCAATACATTAGATATACGCGCTCCTTGAAACGACATTTAATCCTGATAACTAACACTGGTCAATTCATGATGATAAAAAGCTAACCATTAAATAAATCAGCAACTAATTTCCACTTCCAGATATTTCATTGTCATCGAAATCCTCTCGAATGAGCTGGGTTTTGGAAAACGTCTAAGTAATCCAGTGCATTTTTTTATGAGAAAACTTAAGAACTAAATGAAATGTAACTGAATATATACAGAGTTTATCTTCACTTTTCTGGTTAGCAACGTCATACCAATCCTATGAAATCTGTTTAACTTTATTTATATAGTGATAGCATATAACTGTCCTCCGTTCTTTCAGTAAACTATTTAAGGAGTAAAAGTGTAGTAGATTGTAGTAATTTAGTAATTACTAAACGAAAGAGTTCGATATATACTTAATTCAAATTCTGGTGAAAAAAATTGTAAGTGAACACTCGGAAAAAACAACAGAATTCGATGTATAATATCTTGGAACTCACTGATAAGATATTTAAAAACCTCTAAGACATTACAAGTTGTTAACTCCTGATAATTACAGACTTAGTAGGGAATCAAGTTCTTCTAGTGATAAATTCTCTGTATCATTGCAAAGAACTATGCTTACCAGACTGTCAATAGGCTACCTATTGCATCTATCTTACGGGTGTGAATAGCTTAAAAAGTGAATGAGGGTGAGTCTAAGATTTATTTAACAGTATGACAAGATATGAAAGTGAATCAATATGTCACGAAGTTTCGATAAGCCTGTGCTTATTAGAGCTAAAGATTTTTTCTGAAATGTTTCTTAACTGGAAGCGTGGCAAAAAGCAGTATCCAGTCTACACCACGGGTAAATATTACCTGACCATTGAGTTTTAACATAAGTTAACTTAATCTTATTGTTTTGTATTCACTTTTTGCTTACAAGGTTGCTGTCAGATCAAAGTAAACTGTAATTTATTTTTCAACAAATAAAATAGATACACAAGTGTGTAGTACGGAAAAGTTGTGACTTGACAGTATAAATAACGAAAAATGATCTACTAGACCTGGTTACTGATCAAATATTTTTATTTCACTTTACTCACCAAGTTAGCCAAACCACAGCCATTTCATATCGTCAAACTGATCGTCAGTATGATGCTCGCCATCTCTCTTACAAGTCATTTTGGATTTGAACGAGAAGTTTTGACTGGACAGCTAAAGGGAATACGATCAAGCGATTGATCAGCGCGTCTTAAATTCACATGGCAACTGGGAAAAAACCCTTATTGATTGAAGTTAAGTAAAAGTCTGCTTATCATCCAGGCGTCACATCTCAGTTTGTAGATCAGTGGGCAGGAAACCTGATAGTCGATGATTCAAGTCCTACCACAGCTAGAAATTCCATCCAACTTTCAATCATCATCCGGGGTCAAGACAAAGACGGTCAAACTGATAAGGGATAAGCTGCTTGAATTAAGGTGTTTTGGACCCTAAGAAAATAAGGATTATTCATTTTATCATCTGTTAATCAATATTTCTGGTGACTATGACAAACACCATTCAAAGTCTTTTCTCACTTTGAAAACCAAATCGCATAAGTAAAAATAATCTCCAGAGTGAAACAGTCATCCGTCAATCACTACAAAGTTTCATTGTTTTTGCAACTGGTATTGTATTGACAAACAACGATAACTCAGATTCTCATGTTGAGGTAATAATTGCGGTACAATCGTGAAATGTGAAGGTCACCGAAGTCCTGGGATGTTAAAATGATGAACAAAATGCGACTATAGCAGAAATCAATCAATAAAACTGCGATGAATTAACATTGTGAAACAATATGAACTATACTACTTAATAATTGGGAGGAGTTTATAGCCGTGTATATAAAAAATGTAGACAAAAAAATTAGGGCTTAGAGTTTCTGTTTATACTATCAGGTAGTAATTTCAAACAACATCATTTCTTTACTTCCTTAGGGTCAACAAAAGGAATCAGAGTCGAAGTTTTAAATTTTTTCAAGCGTCTCGTCAATTCACTGAAAAAAGTCATATTTACTACCTGGTGGTCTAAAGTCCGTCACACAAGAGATACAGTTCAGATAATAAAAATTACTCTTAAATGCACCAAGAATTTTTGTGAGTCCTGGTTACACTACACCTTGCTTCGTCATGGGAGAGTAAAGAACTTGAGTCTAGTCAAAACTAAAGGTTTGAAATATTTATTCATTCATTGTGACTGTTTCCGAAATAACTGAACTACCTAGAAGTACAACGGAAGCAGAAGTAGCATTTGCTTGGATTAAGGCTTCGGATTTCACAACAGATCTCTGATTGTTGGCTTGATCCATGTAGGAAAGTATACACTGCTTGACTTTGGTCGAAGAGGTCATAGGAATCATTCATTAGAGGCTGTTATTGATGTGGTAGAAAATTGGTCACAATATATCCGCTATATTATTTGGTGGTCACAGATATATTCATTCTTTGGCATTTTGGAATGTCTGAACGTGTCTAATAACCTCAGTTTTTCATTTCATTCTCATGTCATAAGCTTCTGTCTTCTTCATATCATTCTGTTTCCATTCACCTATTCTTTGCATGTTGCTGTTAATTGTACCAACTTGAAGCGATGCACTTATTTGCGAAATTCTTTGTTGGTTTGTCTATTTATCTGTCTGTGTGGACTACTTTTACTAGTAGCACTGCTGTCTGAAGGTGCCTATTATTTTTCTAGATCATTGAAATACACTGAACAGATATAGTATGAGTTATAGTTTTAAAAGAAGTACCACAAGAAATAATCGTCAATATATTGGAATCAACTCCTGTTTTAGTTTGTTTATTGATAGAGGTGTAGAGAATATGAACGCATGCATAGTTGGATTTAAGCTAGCATTTATCATTGTTTTTGACTTTCAGATGACATAAACCAGAAGGCAGTTTCAAAATAATCACGATATTACGTCAACAATAACATTCCTTTTATGGAAACTGATTGATGATAGGACTAAAGGTGGAATTCTATTCTGATCAGCGGAAGGCTTCGAGCCATGGACCTCCAAATAATCTGCCTGGGGCTCAATCCACTGTTCTACGAAACCCAGCTGCCAGCCAATTCCTGGTTTCACTTCAGTCACCAAAAGTTTCCCCTGGTTGCCATATGAATCCGTGAGAAGTAACTGTAATCACTGCTTGCCCAGCCAAAACTCCTCTTCCATGTAAAGATTCAACTGAATAAGATATCAACAGTGTTATACTGATTATCAAAGTGATTACGGGTGATCTGGTCAATGGCTAGATCTCATCGGGCAGTGTCCTAAAGCAGCTGGTTTGAATGCTTTCGTAACCCAAGTTTCCATCTCACTTTCAATTGTCACTCAGTATCATGAAGTATGAGTCTGTCAAATCACGGCCATCTTAGATTGTGACACCAATAATTTATATTTATATGGTGTTCGGATACATGGCATATCACTGTGCATTTTTACTGACAGTCATAAAGTCGACTGTCAGATAACATGTATGAGCTATTCTGATACATTAGTGCTGCAGTGTCTGGGAAAGAGGAATAAAAGTTAGTTGGGAAGTTTTGTACTTCTCGGCAGTCATCGACAGCACATGTCGTAGACTTTCAGTTACACAACACCCAACTTCTACAACACAGATATTTTTTTTACTAACTAGTGAATGCCGTCAGTAGCAAGTGAAATTTATGGGAATATTTTAAAGTCAGATAAATTTTTGGGTGATGTAATAACGCATAACAATTGATTCTTATTCATATCATTTTTGAATTCAGTAGTCTTGTGAATAAGCAAGAAATGAAATAAGAACTAAAACAATTACTTGATGAGAATCCTGAATTAGGTTAGAAATTCAAGGAAAAAGTGCTAAGTACAGTTATGCTGGTAATTTGAGTTTCTGTAAGCAAAATATTAATGAATCTCTTTCGAATATTCACACCTACAAGTCACCTGTTCTCTATCCATAGTAGTTAATATTGATCTTTGTGACAGAAATGTGGTAACAACTACCGCCATGTTACTGATTGAATGGATTCTGTTTGTGGCTACCAGCATTGTCAAGCATATAAATTTAGTCGAGACAGCTATTTAGAAATTTTTATAAAAACTGCAGTTATATGACAAATATTATGATAAATTCCATCCCATGTAATTTATGGGAGGTTTGATGAGATGTTTGAATAATCCAATCAGGTCTCCGACCAGTAAGCTGGTCAGAAAATCTAAACTAAGAAATGAAATGCTGGTTAGACGTTTCAAACCAAAGAATGTCCACCAAAATTTATTCAGGAATTCATGATCACTCATAAGTAAAAGAAAGTAGTAATATGAATAGTAATTGCGAAATGACTTTGAGAGAGTCAACGCATTTAAAGAAACCAGTAGTGTTGTACAGTAAGGACCAACAAAGACACTCAAAACAAACTTTGGTACACTGAAAAAACTAGTAAACGAATAACACAGAATAATTTACTTTCATAAGTACCAGTATGGTTCAGAGACTTGGCGCGTCACGAAAGGGATTTCCAATAAACTACAGACATTCATCAGCAACTGCCCACGCTGGCTCGATACTGAAGATCAGATGGACTGCCAGAAAGAATAAGCAACAAGGAACTCTGGGAACGAACCAACCAAGAACCTATCACGCAACAAATATGCAGGAGGAAGTGGAGATGGATTGGGCATGCATTGAGAAGGCCGACTGGGGACATCACGCGTCAGGCCAGGCACTCGAGTGGAATCCCCATGGGAAGCGACGAGTTGGTCGTCTGAGGAGAGGGTGACATGGAGGAGATCGTGCGAGGAGGAAATGGGGGCTTGTGGGCTGTCGTGGAGCCAGGTTCAAAAGATCTCAGAGAACAGAGGTCACTGGAGACGTACTACTGAAGCCCTATGTTCCACTAGGAACCCAAGGGACTAATAATAATAATAATAATAAGTACCAGCAAGTTACACAGATCAAAACAACCGATACGGACTATTCATTTTATCCATAATTACATAGCTAAGTCTATAAAAACAGCCACTGAAATGCATTGTCCAGAGAAAAATCCAACCTTTCCTACGTGTGCAACCACACACACTTGTACGATAAGACGACCTGCCTAAACATCTGGGCTATCAAATGTTTTTTCATTCCATGTTTTTCTTCGAGTTTATTATTTTGCTTTAGTTGTTCATTTACGGCCACAAATCGTATCGTGAACGCTTATAGAGTAGTCAACCTATCGATTTGAATTTTAAAAACGTTGGATAGTATCGCGCTATGAAGTGAAGAAAACTACATCAGATGATACTATATGAAATACTCAGTTTGAACTGCAGATCTCTACTTGGTAGGGTGTACTACTTACAATATCTCTTATGTCCCAATGTTTGTCATAATGCTGGTGTAATAACATTAGAGAAAGCTCGGTTGCATAGCGTTTATGGCAACAAATTAGTTGCTTTGAATAAATCCAAAAAGTTTTGCCAGGATCGATTTGTTTTATCAGAAGTGCGGTGGAGTTGTATCTACCCTTAAGAACATCCAGTGGTTCTCATTAAAGTTTGTCTGTTTTGCCGATTATAATGACACTGTATCACTTCTAAATTTCGCCTCAAACATTTCGATAAGTATGATTTCATTTACATCACATACCTCTCATGACACCTGAAGGCAGCTTCTAAGAATTACATAGACTCTCCGACAAATTCACACAATCCGTAGATCCCATAATATGTGATTCTCTGTCTATTGTGTATGGTAATTTCAATTCTTGTGGCTGTAAATTTCTGAGTTCTCTTGGTTGCAAAAACCAAGGCAGTTTTTCAACTTGTCTGTATGCTACGTTGGACTTGGTCTTCTCTTATGAACCCCTGATACAAAAAAATATGTCGGAGGGCACTATTTCTGAATTCATATTACTGTGTAACTTATGTTTTGAAGAAAGTATATTGCAGACCATCGAGTAGTATTTTTTAACATCATTCTAAGAAGACTATACACAGAAGCTACATAAAACAAGAAATGCTAAGCTTGAAGTATATCTGTAAAATATGAAATAAGATATATTTGTAAATGATTTGCTCGACTACGTTATCGATGCTGCTACATCTTAAATTTGGCCTCGATAATTATTGTCCAGCCAAAATATTTTTCCGAAGGAAAGGTCTATAGAGTTAATGACAAAAATGGTATTAGATGACCTATCTACCTTCTTAATTCTGAAATAAAAAGTCTAAACTTGATACTTATCCTTAAGATAATGTCACATTAAAGCTCTTCTAATACATCTATGCTGTTTGAAATCTCACTGATGGAAGAATTCTCAGCAAAGAAGCTTACCGAAACGTAAGTGCACTAGACGAGTCATTGATATGTAACCCTGGTAATGTCATCTTATCTAGTTTTTCACGTATAACCGAAGACAATCTTACAGAATCTAATAAAAAAGATATATTCAAATGCTTAAAATCATTCAAACCATCAAAAAACATAAGAAAAGATGGCATGACTGTATTTTGCAAATGCGCTGATATTCTGTGTCATCTGATCGCGAAAATGTTTAAGGAGTCTTGTGCCGAAAGTGATGTACCAACCACCTCGAAGAAAATTAAAATAGTTCTGATGCCCAAGTTCCTATCTTCTAGAGTAAGTATGAAATTTCGACCGATCGATAGCAATAACCTATACATTTCTAAGGGGAATGGAAAAACTGTTGCTTCATACGTTTGAATCCTCTTTTATAGGCTATCGGTGATCCAAGTCAATTTACTTACAAACTCAGCAGCGGTACTTGATATGCTGCATTTATTTTGCTCTATAATATTATTGCAAATCTCGATAAAGTCATTAAGTTAGCTAGATCTGCTTCCTTAGATTATACTTGTGGCTTTGAGTCTGTCCCCAGACCTTTTTTATTTAATAGGCTTGCTAAAACTCATATTGAATCCTGGAGTGCGAACTGGTCTAATTTTTGTTTTTCCGTAAGAAGCCAGTACACTTTATGCAGAGAGAAGGGCTCTACTAAGATACTTGAGGAAGCTAGCATGCATTAAATAGTTGCTCTTTTTGCTTTCCTTTTCGTGTGAGTTGGTTAAACTAATACAGCTAATCTTTTTAAGCATGTGGGTAGCCTAACAGCTTCCATGCTGTTTGTCTTCTCTTCAAATTGTTCTTAGTTTACTAACTTCCTAACAGAAATTTGTCAATGGTCTTCTTTAAATGGTATCGCATTCAATCACTTGCAATGCCAGACGATTTATTTCACATTAGGACATGAACTAGATCTATGTAGACTTCTTCAATCCCATGACTTTGTCCTTACTGATGGGTGTGTTTTAGTAAGTGTTTCAAGTGTGAATCATCTTAGTTTATATTTTTCTTATGATTTTTTTATTCCCTTCATATCTTATTGATTTCTAGGAAAATCTTTTGCTTGATGTTTTATATCAAGAAACTCAGACTGTCTAGCCTAACTCAACCTCTACCCTTACGTTTAATTAATTCCTGTATTTTGCCTGTACTTGCCTGATGTTCCCTCTTATTTTTTCTGGACTCCTTAAAAAAAGCCATGCTGTTTGCATACGATCTTGTAGGCCATCAGTAGAGCGACTGATACACCACTGACCACACTGATAAATGCGGTTGTGTTTATACGTCTGGACTCTTGTAGGCAGCTAGCTATCAGATGACATCCATCTTTTCTATCCACGCTTCTCTTCATCTTTTTTCTCAGGAACTCATTAAACTGTATGTACGCACAACTACATTATTATCATACCTTAGCTTGTGTGTTGTATGATTAACATATGTAAGCAACAGTCCTATCAGTCAACCTTTTGACAGCGAACAGTTTTCATGACGCTGAATCCATTAAAGATTCCAACAAACCTGTTACTCATTATATATTGTTAACTAGAACCATTATTAATATATTGGAATATGTTGCACAAAACGTAAACTGATGCAACGTAAAACGCTGAGAATTATGTACTGTAAACAAACTTATGGTTCGGAATAAAGCAGATGCACTATTTTTGAAGGTATCCTGGCCAACAATGGACTGGATGGTTTGAAAAACTTGGGCACCGAGTTCGTAAGGTGAGTTTTAATTGTGTAATCCCAGCGTAGTACATTATTAGAACAAATAACAAAATAAAGAAATATTTTGTATTATTACTCAACGTTCCGATCTTGCTAGGAAGATCCTTTTCAAGAGTATGAATCTAACATTGAGTTTTCAGGTAAATATTCAAGTTTCGGTACAGAAGGTGATGATCTTTACAATCATCGAATTACATCGTGATATGGAGGAATTGTAAAGGTCACCTTGAAACTAGAATATTAACCTGAAAACTCAGTGTCAGGATCTTCCTAGCAAGATCGGAACGTTGAGGAATAATACAAAATATTTCTTTATTTTGTTACTTGTTTTTGTATTCTACGCCGAGATTATTCAAATGAAAATAAACCTTATACAACGAAATATATCATTATTACTAAAAGGTAAGATTATAAACGACTGCTACAAAAGAATAGATGAAGAGTTCTGATCTAATTAGAGTTTGACATGTACAATAGGAATGATTTAGCGCCACTTTTTAATGTCTAAGCGGTTCTAATCATATTGAAACGTAACATTGAACAGCTTTAGGAAAATATAAACTAAGTTTTGTCATTTAAACTCCAAGGATGTGTTGGTTTTTACCTTCACTTTAGTGTTTTTTGGGTGAAAGCAATCCAAATACTTTTAATCAACAACAAAAAAGTTCTCATCATCAGTGATATGTTTACGGATTAACAAAATTGTAATTTTAGGAACTGAGAGTCAGTGGTCAAAAAACCAAAGACCTAGCTACTGCGTTTCTCGACACCTATTAACAAGGTACAGATGTAGTTACCAAGGATCTGATATTCATTGGTTAATTAAACCTGTGTAACCTGACGCTGAAGTTAGAAATATTGTGATTAACGTTATCGGACCAAAACCTAACACTCATTAGATTGGTACATTTAAACCTTTTTGGATCGTATTACAGGCTGAATTTTTATCTTTGATTATTCAGTGGTTCATTGGTTCACGATGTGAATGCTTGTAAGAAAACTAGGTGAATTAGAAAGTGAATCTGACTGTTTTGAGTTGTGAAAATGACGGTTTTTAGACATTCTTCAAGAATCTTTTTTTTCACTGATATTTGAAGAAAGCAATAACTCCTCTAACAAGTTAATAGAGTCACTGTAATATACAGTGTTACAAAATAGTTGGAAAATGAAAAATGAAAGCTTTGAAAATATATCAATATTTAAAATTCAAGTCATAAAAGGTAAAATGAAATGTCGACAGCCACTTAAAGTACTTTCAGGTCGACATCTTGAAATTCGTAAATCTGTGGTGTACCTTACGGGTTTTAACAAGAACCAAATGAGTTTACAAGCTGACATTCGATTAGCTACTCAGTCTGTGCGCTGTGTAGTAATCAGAAAAAATTAGTAGAATGAAATGAAACAGCTAGGTATCAAGGTCCCTATCAGAATACTTACTTTCTCTTACTGTTTTATTAAAATTCGTAAAGGGGACTAACTGTTCCAGACTTCTGTCAAAGTGCTGATTTTATCATCAATAAGTTGATCATATCACGACGATATTAACAGAGTAATCTATACCAACTATATTGATCAGCATTTGAATTTTTGTTGTGGTTAGCTCTCATTGTACAGGCCATGCTTCTAAAATGCTATATTATCACAGAATTTCTGATTTTATGGAGGATTCGCCTTATCATGAGTATGGTGAACCTGCCACCTTTTAATCCAGCTGGATGCGATTATATTGGAAGTGGGAAAACCTATTCTTATGCCATATACAGTTCAGTTTCGCTTACACATCAAAATGCTATCACACGTTGCAGAATGAAGCATCCCAATGGTGAATTGGTTAAGCAGTTGAGTGGAAATGAAGATTTTGACAAAATTGTCTCTGTATTACTTTATGTTGGCTACATTAATTTGAATATTGAATTCTGGGTTGGAGATGATAATCGTTTGAAGGTTGGTGATGAAAATTATACTTCCAGGGATGGTAGTTTGGCGCCAATAATAAGACTTGTCGCACATTTGAACGCAACATCTCCAACAGTAATTGAAATGAAGGATAAAACTGAACAACATGGATTTATTTGCTCTTTTCCAAATTCTTTGAAAAGTATCTGTCCTAAAGGTTTCAAACCTGTTAGGTAATTTTTCTATAGAAATGAATGCTTTGCATGAAAGCTGACGATTTTGTAACACTAGGACCTTACTGATGCTTGGAAATAATATAAGTGAATGAACAACACTTTTTTGTTGGGAAAGAAATTCATCAGAGAAAAAATTATTCTTCCAAAATGCATTATCAAAGGGATTGTGGGAAATGGAATTTTGGTAAAAGAAACAATGAGTGAAGAAGATAAATATTTGTACAGACTATGAGTAATGATTTAGTTTGGTAGTGATATAGATAATAACAAGCAGTGGGGTTAAGAATGTACTTTCTATCTTATTTGAGAACCGTATATGGACGTTTCTGCTTACTAGTGAGCAATGTTTTTCCCACTGATCAATTTTGAATGATCAGTGATCTAGACAGAAAGCAATAAAGTCAACTGATAGACATAAATCAGTTTCATAGGTAGATAAATAGACAACTGAACTAGGAGGTCACGGTAGAAATTAAGTAAAACGTGCGCTTGCTACAATTTCTGATTTTTAGAAGCACGTAATCAAAATTAAAGGTGACCAGAGAGGCATTCAGATCACTGTCTAGAATACTAGGTCGGAAAGACAAGGTAGATAAGAAATCCATACAATTACACCTACTTAGAATATATATATATATATAAAGTTTTGCACCATCTGCCTCACTGTGCGATCTTAATTGAATTCGGATTGACTAGGAAGACACTCATGCCAGTGGAGCTGGATTGAGGCATTGCGCCAATCCTTATGGTCCATTGTTCTTCGTTGCTGAAAGTTAGGAAGGTTTAGACTGTCTGGTTAGTTGCTCAAAATGATGGGAATTCGTGGATAGAAACTGTTCATAATGTGCAGAAAATCGGTTTCCATGACCTAAGAAACTACAATAATGAACAGGAAGGTGACAAACTTCAATTCATGAAGTTCCTGGATGTTCTTCATACCACCAAAATACCACGAAAATAGATCAGTAAGTCAAATAGGCATTAAACACCTGTGTTCACTTCAAACCAGTGGTGAGAATGAAGGACACACGGGAGTGTGAGGTAGGTATAAGAGTTAGAGCGAAACAAAGGTTCAAGTTACGACAGGGTACATGTTAAGTGAAGTGAATAGGGTAAAATGTGGTAATGGGATGAAATGCAAATATTACAAACCGAAGTGTGAACATACTGAACAGTATATGCTACAACAGAACTGCACAACATACGGAGTGTGCAATATATCAAAATAAAATATAACTGATCACACTACTCACTATTCATAAGTAGTTTAAAGTTCAAACACAAAGTTTGTAGTATCACAGATTTTCCTTAGATTTTATGGCAGCTGATGTCACGCAAACTTTCTAGCGGTCATTTTCAGTGGCAATACAACGCGAATAGCTAAAGATTACAAGGATTACCAATCTGTTAGGTTAAAAAAAATTAGAATTCGAGCATTACTAGTATAAGTCGATAAGGTAATAAATGTTCAAAATAGGAAATGACCAAACTATAGATAATAAGAATTAATTATTGCAAACGCACATCAGCCGCCTAAACTGTGAATTTCTTGTGAAGCTTCAAACGCCTTTGGAACATAAGTGTTGCAACTTTATGTAGTTTGAAAACTCTTCGGTGAGCATCCTGCTCATAATTTCTCGAAATTCGCTTCAAAACAAAAATATGGACATGATAAACAAAAGTGAAATGACACTTTTTCATAGTGGTATGACCCTGGAGTAATGTCAACTGCAAGGAAATGATTCTAATGTTTGACAGGAAGCTTCCTGAATGTGAGTTAGTAAAACGATGTATGAGAGGCTGATAAAAAAGACGGTGGCATGTATATTGAGTGTTATAAGAAGAATACAACAAATGTTACGCAGTGACTGGAATGCTCAAAATCAAGTAGCAGATAAGCCACTTGGCAGTAACACTAGTCGCAAATTATTTATGAATATCGTTATTTATTATTTGTCCCTTAGATTCCTAGTAGAACATCTGGCTTCAGCAGCAGGTCACCATTTCGCTGTCTTCTCTACAGTCCTTTCAACCTGACTCCACGACTCCCCACAAGCTTTCGTCTTTTGCTTACACGATGTCCTCCATGTCACCCTTGGATGTACAACTCGTCGTTTCCCATTTGGTTTCCACTTGACGTCCTGGCGTAGCACGTGATATCCCCAAATAGTGTCCTCAGTTTATGTCCAATCCATCCCCACTTTCTTCTGCAAATATGTTGGGCAATAGGTTTATCTGTGATCACCCTAAGGATGAACTTTTGTAATCATGTTTCCAAAAATATGATTATAAAGACGAAGTTAGAATAAGAAGCTGAGTGCACACTTTTGACTTGGTTCTTATATCACCGATATTTCAACTTCATCTTTTGACCAAAGCTTGGACAAAGCGTCTAAACGAAACTCTACCCCTATTTTACTTTAAACATGCTGAGATAAATGTAATTATACCCTATATTTATTATTTGCTGTTTACTGGGTACCACGAGATTGTTAAACTAATGGAAAAGACACAGATCTCAAGAAGGGGAACAAAATAGTTCGGTGTTCGCCAACCTCTGATATACTTCATGAACGTCTTGATCACCGGAATTGGCTTCATAAAGGTATGAGACAAGTTCACATATTCACGAGTGTCTCAGTTATGCTACTTTTTGACCTTGAATGTTGTCCAATTGTACGTTGAGGAGGGAGGAGGAGGGTCACGTCGTCAGAATATCTTTGTTAATGGGAGGTTGCGCTATTTATTAACATCGTATTGTTCTGGGTTACTGAGTCATCTACTCAATTTTCACTTGGTTACCGTATGAATGTTTTCGACTAAATTTACTTTTAGCTTCACCCTCCTTTCTGGATTTCATAGACTCAAACATTTGGTTGATTAGTTTAGACATAAATTCTACCCCATACTTCTTGAGAATCACCTATTATTATCAGATCAGTGAGTGCGAATTTGGACTTTGATAGGTGTGATCACAGCCGCTTCCAGACACTGCATCACTGCTTCAGAAGTCAATCCTCATATCTATAGTGATAGATGTGAATCTTCCTGTGCGTTTGTATGTCTTGCCATTAAAATGCAAGTTGGTTGTAGGGCATGGATTAGTCAACTTTATTAGGTTTAGAGTAGTGAGTTTAGTATGACCTTGAGAATTTCGGAGGTTCTCTGGAAGAATATCCATTGTTTCTTCCACTAGTTTTTAGTCCAGAGAAGTTAATACTGAAGTCACATAAAAGGATACTATCCTTTGATTATCGTCTATCATTAGTGGTTTTAATCTGTCAAGATATTCAGTTGCCGTACTGGTTGGTGACCCACTTAAATTGATCAGATGTGTGAGTTTTCTATACTGTTCGTTGAAAAGACTGAGTGTCTCAATTAATAAAACCGTCAACCGCAGTAGAATGTCTATTTTATTTATTTTGTGTCCTCCACATAATCTCGATAAACCATTGTTGTATTTAGTCAACCCGTTGTGTAAATCATTTTCTGTCACTTCCTTTCGTGAAATTCTGTGCAAGAGTGATCTATATCCAAAAGCTTGTAGAAACATATTCCACTGCAAATATTCATGTATGCAGAAAAGCTTTTCTTGTGGGAAATTTCTCCAACGGGCGAAGTTCCCCAATGTTTAAGCACATAAGAGTGTCTTGTAATTGAAATATTTTGAGTTGGTTCGGTCGATTTGTGGCTCAACATGAGCACGATGGTGATTTAATAAGTTCAGAAACTCAGAGAACATGAAATAATTGTAGCTGTCAAAGCCAAATTTTGATTATTATTCATCTCAAATTTTTGGTGAGAACCTGCGATCGGTAGCCTTAGTCCAATCTCACCCTCAAGTGGATGCCTATTGATAACACTTGATGGTCTTAACGTCGCCTTACTTATAGAGAATTTGATGAATGTGGATCACGGCAGAGAATCACCGACTGAGTGGTAACATATCAAGTGTAAGACATCAGTACCCTGATAGTGTTATAAACGATCATGCTTAAAGTTTCAAACTGGCGCGAAACGTGTGCCAAAAGTTCTTAATTGGTCACTAATTCTCTAGATGATATCAGCACATAGTGCGAATGCCCTCAGAATGCGATGGCTGACAAATTTCACTTTAATGAACAGTGAAATTCTAGCCTTTTATCCTGAAACAAATTGTTGCTTAGACTACATGCATACTTGTTTAGCCGATAAGCACAGCCTATTCCACTTATATCTTGTAGAGTGCAAATGAAATTGCAATTTGTGGTTGTTCTACCTTTATCGACTTATCAGGTGTTAGCATCACATTCGTCGTTTTTATCAGAATCAACAAACCACTAGTCTCTACGCTAGTCATCCAAAGTCCACTAGTTTAAATCATGCAAAGTACTAGGTACGCATGTGGAAAAAATCTTAAAGTGTTTGACATCTGATGGTCATATTATGTATACTTCTTATTTATACCATTACTAATAAAACATTTCATAATATTTTATTCGAAGAAAGATCAACAGCTTTTATCCATCATAAGAAACGATTATTTAGCCATATTGAGTTGACTCGAATTATTCCCCAAATAACAACTAAAGCAGTGCACTTGCTTTTAGTGTGAATACAAATCTACCAACTAGGGAATGCTGTAAAACCACTAAAAGAAATGATGCAACACAACAACAAATTGCGCTTGACAGTAAGAATGTCTGCTGGATGCACAGCAATGATAAATATGAATAGACGTAAAACCAATAAAAATGAAGACTATCCTAAACACTGAGCTGTTGGTTTATTTTTCTTCAGTGTAGTTGATCAGCAATACACTTAGTCTTTCTTATTTGGATTCTGCTTCGTTGAATGGAAGAATTCGCAAGATATAGTATCAGATTGAATATCTGTTTGATTATTTGGAGTATAGAATGAGAATCAAAGAAGGAAAGTTTTCAAGTATTTGTGAAATTACACTGAAGCTTCATTTAGAGAGTTGAGTCTGTCAGATGCCTTTATAAGTATGGTGAAAGCCAGTACCCATTCTATACAGTTTATAAGTTCGAACATTTACTACAATTTCATGCCAACCTATAGCGTACACTTACCAAGTAGAGGATCTATGGTTTGACTTTTTTTGACTAAACATGTTTATAACTGCTATACAATGAATCAATACTTCCCAAACTCCCTAAAGAAGCCTGGAATTCCAAGAATATATTCACAATCAACAAACATTCGTGGAAACCACATGATCATACGTTTGAGAGTCAGACTATTTAAGTGTCTTTCTAGAAAGGTGCTGAACATATCAAGGTCAGTGAAACTGTATATTTACCGTTACTTTCTGCACATGTTTTGACTTTGACGGCAAATGTTTACCATGATTTTGCTTTTCTGTTCTTTAGAAACCAACCAACCCTCGAAGTTGAAGCCTAGGTTATTGTTTAATAGTGGACTTGCATACACATAACTAGGAATTTATCAATGTCTAAAAGATACAGAATGACAAAAAAAGAAAGAACACGAGTCACCTAGCTTATCAATAAAATATTCTCTGAGAATACTTATGAATATACCACGTTAACGCATGACAAATGTTTATATATTATTATTATTATTTATTTTTAACATTTAAATTTTATTAACACTGCGCTTAAACGCTAGAAGATCACAGATGCATTCCTCTATTCTAATTCGTAGCATTAACGAGTACATATTCAGTGCTATTGTTATGAACATTACTGTGATTGCTGAACGCTGCTTGCAGGTCGGCCTACGAGGTAGTGTGCAGTGACTCGGAGAATGTCAAGGAGACCCGTGGAGAATGATATTGGTACTGTTCAACGTCCAACCACACTAAACGGAGGCTGCACAGCAGTCCAGTAGTTCAGAGCTGGACCAAGAAGAAAATCCACTGATACCTGCAATGAAATACACAAATCTTCGGTACCGTACACTAACCTGTTTGGGTGAGAAGTTTATCCACGATTGCCACTACCTGCCGCCTACAGGAGTTACGAGAAAGATGGAGGTTATACAGTAAAGCGCATAGTGGTTGAAAATGTGAGATCGTAAGTGAGATGTCCTTACCTATCACAATGTCAGCTAGTAAAAAGTAATCTGTACTTAAAACCATCGTTGCTGTTGATCTCTGTTACAGCAGTCAGAGACTTTTGAAAGGTAATGTAATAAAACTAATTCTTCAGATATCTAGTAACAACTAGTACCTACTGCTAATAAAAGAGCATACAAGTAGTTAGGTGGGTGTTCTTTTAATTCCCAGCCCAGGCGCAAACACCGTGACGAGGGTGGTTTTTGGTAGAAAGCTGAAAACCTCTGGTTGTTGGAAATGGCAATAACACATCGGACTTCTTGTTTTGATAGTGAAGGGTCCACATCCTGTCTGGGGCAGCTTGATATTAAGAGGATGCGAATGATGCTGTATCTTTCACAGACAAATGATTTCACAGAAGGAAACATACGTGCACTGAAGGAATGAGTAACCTGAAAGGGTGAACGTGGAAACAAACTGCTAATAACCTCCTTAGAACATCGTGAATCCCTAAAAAGCACGACGGATGTATGGTAGAAAATCATGCCTACCAATTCACAATAAAAGTCGGTTGTAATAACGGATATATGGTGCAATGAGAGGAGGTGAGCTATTCGAAATGTAGAAAACAAACTACATCTGGAGGTTGAGAAGTCTGAACATGAAGAAGACAAGAAATTGATAAGATAGAAAGTTATGTAAGAGACTAAATGAAATGTACACAATAAAAGTACACTGCAGGAGGAGGAAGCCAGGGTCGCAGAAGTAGCTCCCAACTGGTAAAGATAGTGTGCAGTCATTAAGAAGTCATCAGAGAAATAAGCAGAGAGGGCAACTGTGAGGCGATCTGAACGACTGCAGGAAACAATTTTAGATAGAGGGGTGTGCGCTTGATGAACACTATACATGATAAGGCATGTAAACAGTTTATAGTGCAGCATCGGTAAATCCAAGAAGGTATGCTGATCGTCTGGTGAAGGGCTCTAGAGGGAAGACGACAAAATACCAAGTAAAAATTTAGAAGGTAAAATCATATCTCATGATGTCGAAAACAAGAGTGTTATATGATTTGACTTTGCTGTTAGGTCCATTACTTTTTATCCACACCGATAGTAATTCAGCAATGACTAATCTGTGCTACTCCGCTGAACTTCGCTTCACTGTTGTTCGTTCATGTTCGATGATTATGAGTTGCCTGTCTTTTAATTAGACTGTATAAAATTGATTGTGCGTACACGTTGTAAAAATAAGCTGCACAGTTATATTTAGTCGGTAAATAAGTATATCAAGCTATCTAGCAATAAAGAAGGCGAAATTCTACCCACTATTCGCCAATGTGGCCTCCAAGTTCTTGTGAATATCTAGAAAAGGTTAGGATGTCATATATTGCGGTAAGCCTTCGAAATTTTCAAAAGATGTGTTTATGTTCTTCAATTTATTAACTCGTGAAAGGAATATAAGTGACGGGTGAAGATCTCACTTCATCTATGGATATTTACAAATTAAAAGAAGCGTTTATAGTGTGAAAAATTTATTCATGGAATCACTGATCCAGCGGTTTTTTAATTTCATACATTCTAAAACACAAATATAACACTAAATATTCATGCATATAATAAGTCTGCAATATAGTATCGTCATGTAGCTGCTGTTGAAAATAAAACGGACAGGTACATACTAAAGCCTGATACGTCAATGCTAACTGGGCTTCAGCATAAGTCCACTCATGAAATACTTTCCTTAGTTGTCAGGGAAAACACGAAGCTATGCGCTGTTCGTTAAAAACCTTCTCTTTCAAAGTTATCTTAGACTGAGAAATAGCCTCTTAGAGTCAGTAGTTGTACTCCTGCCTCGTATTATTGAATCACTCGCTATTTTTATAGAGATCACAGAACTCCGCATAAAATGAGACTTGTACAACATATAATACTTCTATTTTCCGTAATCTAGACAGCTTAAGATCAATCCTTTTCCTCCTATCATTTTATTCACTTCACGCATGTTATCGAAACTTATTTGCGTTGTGCTGTTTTAGACACAATTTATTCTTAAAGTGTTTAAGCATGTTGTGCAACCCATTGTCGGAAAATAATTGTTGTACCTAATTTTTGTTTAACTGGAAACAGTAACTGATACCCTTATAAGATCTTAGTATCTCTAAATTACGATAGCTTGTTCTGTTCTTTACTCTGTCTTCCGAACAGAATAAAACAAGCCCTTGTAAGAAAATTGTCTGCAGTTGCGGTTGTACTGTTTCTAAAGTATAATCGCCGAAAATGTCTGTCGTCTGCACTACTTGCATTTTGCAAATATGTCTTTATGTGGATTTTTTTTACATTACCGTAACCACCAGAAAAGAAACTTTTTTTAACTATGCGTCATTATTTTAATGCTTATCTCATAGTATTCGGGTTATGGCTTCACTATTATGTGACTCTGTTACACTTACACTCTATTCTGAACAAGTGGTAAATTTCGCATGTTTCTTCTTCTTCTCGTATACACAGCAAACATAGTGATTTGCAGTAGGGTTTCACTTGCTAACATACGTTCGACAAAAATCAAAGTTGGCCCTTGCTGTCCAATAACCAATTTATAATTTGGCACATAAACACATACACATATGAAGTACAGACTGGCAACAACTGGATCTGTATCCGGGATACAGAATTACAAACATTTGCTGAGTTGCGTTAACAGGGCCATTTTGGAATGGTAAATCTTACCAAAATAAATAAGGAGTCAACGAGAAGCTTTTGAATGCTCCGAAATAAGTTCTGCATGGAAAATCTTTGCATGCAGGTGAAGTAATCCAGGCAGTTGTACTTATCTTAATTTTCCAACTACCCTTCTTTCTGTCTGTATGACAGCTTTCTTCCATTTTCAATTTTTAGCCGGTCATTTTTGACGTATATTACGCATTTTAACTTGCCCACCTACCAGGAACCGCTTAGTTTTAATGAATAATTGTTGTACATAATTACAAATGGACTGAAGCACATGAACGTCTGTCAAGACCGAAATTTTTCCGGTTAACCTGTTTTAGTATTATCAACCTGTTCTTAGTGCATACTATCATGTAGGTAGTGTATCTATGAATAAGTTACGTAAGTCTTCGTTTGTTAAGTGTTATTTATTGTTATATAGTGGATTTACATGATATAATTACGGAAAATATTTGTGAGCTTGAAACTACTACTTTCCTCATAATTAGACAAAAATGATCGCATTATGCTTCCAGTGAGTATTCAAAACATGGTACAAGCACTACCTGTTTGTAGAAGAATAAATCAATACATCTCCATAAACCTCTAGATAGATTTATTCTACCACTCATTGGTGAATAGCTTCGAGAAGTGACCAGTGGAGTCAACCAGTTCGAACATGAGGATAGTCACTCATTGACAATATTGGATGTGGGTCACGCTATATCTTGAAGAACATATGTAAGAAATATAGACCAGGGGATTCCAATTCAGTGGCTGAATGGTGACATTTTGGCCATGGGACCTGAAGGTCCTGATTCGATCATCGAGGAGTCCCATACTGGGACGAAACATCTGCCCAGTGCTCTTAGGTTTTCAGTGTTACTCCAAACGGTTTTAGTTCATGATGAATCCCAGTCCAAACGTAGAACCACTTTTAGTAGAGACGAAGTCTTAAGCTGACTTCGCAGTGCTTTAAGCATTAATTATCTGACCATACGAATTGTAACTAGCATTGATAGTGAGGTTATTATTAGGAAGATTGGATCGTTTTTAATTTGAAAGTGATGCAACAATACCGTTTCAACTGCATCATATAGTTAGCTTTGTGTTGACTAGTATATTTCATCTGTATGGTCTGTATCACTGTGACCGTTTCCAAATAAGACCGACATTAGTTTGCAAAGTACAAAGAACGATGGGCTGTAGTTTAAAGATCAGGATCTGTATAAAAACTGAGGCCGAGAACAATTCTGGATTGCCACTCAGTTCATTCACACAAGGTAAAAGCGGGCTTTCTACGTAACCCGGTAAACGTAATATGTAATTTGACATGCCCTGATAATCAGCGAAAATAAACAAATATTTTATTTTAGATGTTGTTACAAAATCATTATATTGATAAATTCACGGAAGGTAATATGGAAAAAAGGAAACACTGAACAAAACTGTAACCGATAGGATAGATGGGTATAAAAAGACCATAATCATGTTATGTAGGGAAAGTAAATCTGAAGAAGGGAAGGCGTTCGAACCACATTTAAACCAACGAACTCCATTAAAAAAAATTGAACCACTTACAAGAGCCAATGAAGAAACTGGACAAAAACAATGTCACTTATAAAATATGTGGAGCTGAATGCCCGTTTAACTATGTAGGTAAAAAGTCGATATTACTTAAAATCAGTCTAAATGAATATGCAAGATTAACTAAAGGTCAATCCACAGGACCACAAGAAAATAAAAATCTCGAACAAAGCTCACTGATAGCTGCTTATGCGTTAGGTGAAAAACATAGTATTGATTGGGGTAATGTCGACGTTTTAAATTTCAATAAGAACAAATGGAAAGGATGACTGATAGCTGAATCTATATTCATATATTTCACACATAACACATGTAACAAAGGTGACTCACCACAACTTATAACATCGTGGATCATGCTGCTGATTGAAAAACACTATATATATGATATCTACAGGTGTTAAAAGGTGTTAACAAGTCATTCCAACAGTTATTATGATCACGAGCAAAATTAAATAGCATCATTGTTTGTAAACATTCATAAAAAATGTTTTATAATAAATTCATGTAATACCCATTACAGACAGCCATCATTAAGTTTTGGATATTAATATCAACCAATCTGAATGAATACCCTATTCACCTAGAATGATGCATTTCTCTGTTGCAAATTGAAATGAAACAACTGTTTACTTTCCGATTGTTCTCCGTGGTTATTCTGCTGACGTTATTCCGGGAAGAAAGCAAGTATTTCTGTATTCATTTTCATACACAAAGAATGATCATCTATAAATTACAACTAGTTTTCACTACCGGTTGAGCTGGAGATGTGATTACTAACCTAGCGATAAGATTCCTGTCTGAAATACTGAGTACAGAGGCTTCAAGCTTCCGGTGGTCTTCCACAACAAACAATCATATAATACCCGTAACAAATGATAAAGAAACGTCATTCATATTTTCGAAAGAACAAAATCCGTTTATAATCAAAATATAATTTTCCTAGTGACAATTTTACTACCTACAATTCACCGCGTATAATGGAACGGAAATGGGTGAACAGCGTCGAAGCGTGTATGTGTATGTATAGATTCCCTGGGTATTATTTTAAGAACATTGAATTTTAAATAAAAGAATAATGAAATATATAATCTTGTCATAACGAATACTATTATCCTCAGAATAAAGCGAAAAAAACAAGTATGATTGACCTTGTTCGAAATAAAAAAGAAGCGGAAACTGGTTAGTTATTATTATTGCCATCCATAGAAATGCTGTTTAACATCATCGAAACTGAGTAAGAGAATAAGTCTTCACCATTACTACTACTTCCACTGTTAATACTGCTTCAATGCTAATTTTGGTATTAATTATTTCAAATCAAACGAATAATTATGCGTTATAGCATCTCATTATTTGTTGGTACTTTGTGATCAAGGAAAATGAAAACACAAGATTTCTAAACAAAATTTTCAATATACTTGCTTTCATTGAAATTATTTTCATTACTGCACAGACCTACCAGAAAGAATTAGTGTTGCAGTCTTTTGCAAATTAAGAGTTTAACACTACCAACTAACGATGGAATTTAAGTGAATAAGTAAAATACAGAATGACCAGATAGTACTGAACAAAAATTACCTGAATTAAATTAGGTTTACTCCCACTTCAGACCAGTGTGAAGTTTTAAGATAGATTAACCATCAATTCCATGCACATTTATGAAATTTTGCCGAGATTTTAGTTAAGCTTTAAATATTTTCAGCAGGATCCTTTGTCAAGTCTTAACAAGGATGTTGACTGTAAAATTAGTAGGTATATAAATTTCTTAGTCGGTATAGTTTCAGAAACTTTAAATTTCGAAACTATATTGAATACAGAATTTTTTCCTTGCTTGGTTTCTTTGATTACCTTCTCAGTTTCAATGAATGTTTGGGCACCGAGAAAACTTCATTTACAACCACTAATGAAAAAAATGTAAAAACCTCACAACCACACTGGCAAACATTATCCGTGTTCACCATTTAAGTATATTGTTTTTTGAACCTATTTCAATTTCATGTTGAGTCTTCTTTTTCCGAACATTCACAAATCAATTTTTATCAACTCTTTAGCCTCCTACTTTTTTTCTGCATGCTACTTATATCTATCCTTATAAGTAGTTTTCTCAACAAACATATGAGATGACCTTCGAATGTATTTACAACAAACTGAGAACTACAGTTACGGTTGATTTCTACTGATGTGATTAGAATTTAAGATAACAAGTTGGAAAATTATAATTCACTTGGCATAGATTACTCTTACTGACGTTATGAACATTTTCACCGACCAAAAGAACAAATAGTCGTGTTGAGATGTGAACCAAATGCAAAAATATGTTTACATACCGTTTATCAGAACAATATGGGTTACATAGACAGACTTAGATTTATTGAAAGACTGTGGTATTGTAAATTTGAAACCATAAACAGTTCATTTGATTTCCGAGAAATGTGGCTGATCCATTAGTGTTTTTTTTCCTAAAGAAAGCTGAAAATTCACTTCTTTCATCATGTTATGCTGATGTTATAGTAAATGCTTTCATCTGGCTGTAGCCAAAAGAAAAAAGCATGTGATTCGCCTTAGTATTATTTGATGTTTCTATGACAAAAATTACAAATCATTATGTATCTTTAAATTTCTAAGTATAACATAAGAAAACTGAAATTTGGAAACAGTACATTTCAATATTAGTTTACTGAACTTATTGAATTTAGGACTAAACAGGATGCAATCAATAGAAGAAAGTAATGGTAAATACCGGGGATATTTTGAATGTGGTTCTTCAAGTACCTATAAGAAATTATGGATCTGATAAGGAGAGTGTGAGTAGTCTCGCACTACCTAACACTTAATATACTTTCTTCATAGAAATCAATGAAAATTCTGGTTTAATAAATATCAGTGCATTTTTCTGGTAATGAAACATTCATCAACTTTAGCACCTACTTTTAATTTATGGGAGCTTTTTTCAAATTGCTTGTCATTTTGATATTAAGTCTACCAGCCATTGTGACAATTTCAGTGGCCTTTTGTAAAATTTTCAGAAATATCAAGTGAAGAGCATCAGATAACTCAGCTTAGTTATTTATTAGCATTCATGCTTTTAAAAAATATTTCTATGTAAAATTACAGAAAGGAAAATGTCTTCTGCAGCATCTTGTGAGTTTGTCTTCGAATAAAAAGCCGTAGGTACGAGGTAACTAGAACTCTTCATGAACGATTATTTTACTGAAATACCCTTGATTTTACAGTAAAAGAGGAAGATGGCTGAGAATACACCAGCCTACACACAGGACTTAATCCGAAATCAGTGTTATTATTAGTAATTGGTCAGACAGGATGAGGAACACTGAATGCCGAGTGAAAAGTTGACTTCAACTATGAGTAAGGTTTATATAGATCTCAGCAGTTTAAAAGTAAGATCATAATTCGAATATAACCAGTACAAATATCACAATGCATAATGCATACAATTTCTCACAATATGGGTAATAATTATGCATGAAAAACAACAGTGACACACAAGTCACTGTTACCCATCTTTTTATTATTCCTGGAAGGACATCGAACCAGATATAATGATGAAATAATAACTTTATTTCATTTCAAACACACTGACATTTATAGAAATATGTCTAATATCATTCTCAATCTAACTGACCAGGTAGCTTTTATTTGTCAAATAAACTTACATAACATGCAGGTGATGTTTCCAGCAAGGCATCAAAATAATTGGAATTATAAAGAAAGTAAACCCCTATAAAAGCATGCAGCAACCAATAATTTGACGAAGACATAACACAACTCAGCAAAAAATCATTTTCGTTTAGGCGGAATAATAGGCCAAGACCACACCATAATTATGAATGAATGACATTAGACAGGAAAATGGAAAGTTGAGTAGTGATTAGATAAAAGTGAAAGAAGTAGTTTGAGATGTATAGAATTGCGCACACTTTGAATTATATCCACATTTTAGGCATGACAGGAATACTCAAGTGAGCAATTATCGCAACATATTTAGGAAAAAAGTCATAGTTTGTATAGTATGCTAAGTTAAAGAAAGGAAATCAGAAACCCTGCATAGGATAATTATTAAAGCTAAATTAAGGGTGTCAATCAAATTCACCAAATTACATACAAATTTTGTTGGCTTAAATATTCATGTCATGGAGTCGTTCAGTACCAAGTCAAGAGTTCACACCTGTATCAATTCCACTGACTTAATCAGATAAAATAATTTTATTTACGAAATATCATGCAGTGACTGTCATACAGGGTATATATGTCAAACTAGCCGAATAGTCTCAGTCAGGTTGGTGAAGCAGCCAAACTTAGCTAAGACTAGAATGATAGACCCCAATAAGATGAATAATCTAGCGAAGAAATTAACCATTTTCATACATTCAGTAACATACAGCCACATAATAGGATGGGACGGAGAAACAATCCTAAAGACTGATATAGTTCGGTAGCGGGAGGATTTAATCACTGAGTCACTATTCAACACCAATCACAGATCAATAAAATCAATAAAAACAAAAAATGGAAAGTAGTAGGACAGCGAACACTGTCAGAATGTTATATAACTGCAACTGTATAGCCATTACTATTATTTGTCTCTTGGGTTTCCAGCAGAACATAAGTATTCAGTAGCACATCTCCATTGCACTGTCTTCTCTGCAATCTTTTCAACATAACTCAGACACTACCTACAAGCTTTCATTTCTTCCTCACACCATCTCCTCCGTATCACTCTCAGCTCGGATGCTCATCTCATTATTTCCCACTTCGGTTTCACTCAAGGGGCTGCTACGTGATGTCCCCGAATGGTCTTCTCAGTGTGTGTCAAGTCCGATCCATCTCCACTTTCTTCTGCATATTTATTTGGAGATGGGTTGTTGGTTGGTTCGTTGCCGGCCAGAGTTCCTTGTTGCTTATTCCTTCTGGCCATCTGATGTTCTCTTCAGTATCGAGTGAGCGCAGGTGGCAGCTGTTTATAAGATGTCTGTGTTTAGTTTGTTGGAAATGCTTTTCGTGATGAGCTGTCAGGTCTCTCAGCCATCACACAGAAGCACTGACTCACCTGACTGACTTAGTATTGAAAATCCGGATCTTGTTCATGCTTTATGCTGAGTGCAGTGCAGTAGATGTCACATGGATTTCATTTAAATAAAGGCGTGTCTTGCTGTCTTTCCGAACCTGGCTGCTGTGACAATCTCATTGGTGCCGTCGCTGCCTGTAGTTAAACGATGCTGCCTTGACTAGGTGAAAGAGACTACTTCCTTTATGTTCCTCCCGCTCATGGTGATTGGTGCTTGTTGTTGTTGGTTGGGTATCTTCAGCATCTCTGTCTTCTCGACATTCACCTGAAGGAAGTCCCGTCTTCGCTGCCTCTTCTGTCAACTTGTTGGCTTTTGCCTGTAGATCTTCGAGTTTGTGCTACCGGGCACTGAACACAAATCATCGGTGAAATCCAAATCTTCTAGGTTCTTTCCATACCTCCAGCCAGCGTATGCCCCTCTTCTCACAGCTCCTCACGGTTTGCTGCATGATACAGTCTAGTCGATCCCAATCAGGAAGATCGCCGGTGACAGTACGCGGCAACCTTGTCTTACTCCTATCTTCACTTTAATGGTGTCACTGAGCTTCCCATTGTGAATCACTCGGCATGTTGCGTCTTCATATAGATGCTGAATGAGATTGATAAAGGTTTGTGGTATTCCGAAGTGTTGAAGCAGCTGCCCGCCAAATTACTTCTCGGTCAACGCTGTCGAAGGACTTCTCAAAATTGATGAGGTTGATGTGTGGTAGAGAGTCGACTGAGCATTTTCCTATTAGTCTCTGCAGGATGATGTGGCTTAATATTTCGCTTGCTCCGGGTGGACAGGAGCATGATTCCGCGCTACTTATTGTTCTTACGAAAACTAAGGTCACCCTTCTCAGAGAGTTTGACAAGATAGCCCCTCTTCCAATCTGCAGGTACCTTTCTTTCCATCCCCATAAACATTCCTCAGTATTGGTGTGAGCATGTCCGCTGTTGTCTCTGTGTCTGTTTTCAGTGCTTCTCAAAGAATTCTATCTGCTCCTACTGCTTTCCCGAATTTAGTCAGTTTTATGGCTTTCAAGACTTCTGCTTTTGTTGGAAGGCCTGGTAGTCCTGCGGCTGGGTTACGGTTTGCATTTCTGGACGAGTTGTAGGTGGTGGTGGTCGATTCAAGAGTTTTTTGAAGTAGCAAGCCCATCGTTTCTTTTGTTTCTCCTCTTTTCTAACTAGCTTTCCTTCACCATCTTTCATTGGTTTCATCTGCGTTGATCTCTTCCCCTCAAGATAGTGAGTATGCTGGTTATTTGACACAAATGATGTTGTAAGGTCTCTCCTACCTGCATCCTGTTCTGCTTCACTTGCAAGTGTGTCATAGAAGTGTCTTTTGTCTTTGCATACACTCTTCTTCACCTTTTTATCCAGTATAGTGTTTTACAGGTTGCATCTAGTTCCTCTCTCCGTTTTTCATCCCTGCACTGCACTGGTTCATCTTCAGCTCCATCATCACCATCTTACTCTCCATCCTCCATCAGATCCCATGTGTCCGTGGAGATCCTTTCCTTGTCTTACTTCTTCTTTCTTCCTAACACGGTTATGCAGGTTTCCTTCCACATGGCTTTCAAAGAGTTCCAGTTCTCTTCCACGCAGGTTTCCTCAGCCATGTTCCTCAATGTCTCCCATATTTTGCTGATGACTGTCTGACGTGATGTCATTTGCAGTTTTGTCCCTCAGTTGAGTTTCTGTTCTGGGTGGATGTTCAACTTGAACTGTGCACCATCATCACCAACGTCTTTGAATTGAGGTCTTTCAACTTGATTTTGGAGGTAAATTGCTTGCACTAGATTGTGGTGTGAGTGGTGCAAACATATATCTGCCCCCCTTCTTCATCTGATCTTGTGTCCAGTAGGCCGCGTCCCCATGTCCACTTTCTTCACATTGAGATGAAGTCGATCTGATTTTTGGTATAGTGTTTCCTGGTGTCTGATGAAATCCATGTCGCTGCTTTATGAATATGTTTGTGTTTGTACGCACATTCTTCAATCACCAAATCGTTGGATGCACAAATATCTGCAAACAGTTCTCCATTCTCACTCATCATTTCACCGAATAGTGTTTATCCATCCATGAATTTTGATGTCGCCAACTGGAGTGGTGTCCTGTACTGATTGCAGTTGTGTGTAGAATTCCTCCTTCTTCTCTTGGTCTGCATTACTTGTAGGTGTGTAGATGGTATAGTCATAAGCAATAAGGTTTATTCCAGAGAATTTCCAGTACATAATAATCTGTAACTGTTTGCAGTATGAAATAAAGTGATGTAATGTGAAGTTACACTCCAGTGGTACACAAGTTTTATATTTACAGTAATCCTTAAAGATGACTAATCTATATCTACGCGACGACGAGGCCTTTGGTGTTTAGCCTTAAAATAGGCACGTTGTTGCAAAAACTTTTGACTGATTGGCAAATACAAATAGTTCACAAAAGAGAACTCTCCTCGCTTTGTTTTGATATCTCATGGAAACTAGTTTTCCTTCTACTTTTGATAGTGAACATTTATCAGGCCCCTCTGAATATTTGTATTACCAAATGATACTGTTTTCACGGGAATAGTTAGCAAGATTTTATTTAGGAAGGAATAAATTTCATATTCAAAAGCATTGTAATCAAGGCTTTCAAGAACTTTAGCCAGGTTGGCGAAAATCTGTTTCGACTGGGATAGATTAGAACAGGATGGAATAGAATAGTAGGACATTCAATTTAATTGTGTTTGCCTAATGATGACTTAGTAAGAGATCCAGGCAGTTCTATGCAGATTAATTAGGATAAGCTACTGAATCTATCGCTTTTTATGGAATTAATGCGGTTTTAAATACAAAAAAAAGTTTGACTATCAAGCCATCCAGTTCAGGAAATATAATATCTCTTCAATTTTCCACTTGAGCTGAATTTATTCTCCATCATTCTGGGGCTACCATCCTCCAGTTCCACTGATTTAGGTTCTGTCGCATGAACACGCAACTAAGTTATTATACTTCTGGTAGATGATAGTGGAAACTAGTCAGACTTGGGATTGGCACTTGATGTTACCGTTTGGTGTTGCTGAAGGTTTTTTACTAGAGGACCCCTAAATAGCCCACCAGTGAATTCTATCTATAATTTCATTATCCTTTCACTATAAGCTGGAGGACGCAGATTGCTTTTCCATAATATTGTATTCTACTCTTACTTTTATCTTTGGGGTACTGTGCAAGAATTTCATCGTGTAGACTGTTGCTTGAATCCTACATAGTCAACCCTGAACACTATCTTGTAACTACTTTCCTTGGGAATAATAGCTGTCACCGATTCCACTTTTACAGACGTATACATCATCGTTAGGAATTAACGAAATATTCCCATAGTGTGCAACAGCTAATAGAAGTTCAATATTCCTACTTTTTTCACCCAACTTTGAAACCTAAAATAAAAATGCTCATGTACATCAAAGTATTTAACATATTTGCATAATTATTAAGTATTAATTGGTTAAGTATTCTCTTTCATGGCAACCTTATTTTCAACCTACCTGTTTCTTAAATATATTGCCATACACATGTTTTAGCGCAAAATCATAAAAATCTTTTATTAACCAGGTTCTCAGTCCGTTTAGACAAATCCGTAATAAAACCACTACATCGATTTAAGTGTACATAAAACTGCATGTTGAATAACACCACTAACCATGAGTTTACAGTACGAGCGCACACATATGCATACATCAGTACACATGTAGGAAAAGGATAATCAACATTCAGTCTACTGCATGTATTGCATTTATCTCGATAGTGAACTTTAGTCATTTTTGTAAAACCCAGTGGTTTTAAAAAGAAAAAAAATAGGTGATATGAATTGCTGGATATAAGTGAAAATTAGGTTAGCAGGTTAAGGAATTAGAAGATAATTACTTCTAACAAATAAATGATAAAAAATACTACTTTCGTCTGAAGGGCAATCTATTGCAGATAGTAGTTGTAGGTTATAAAAAATTGTAGTTTTATTACTATGTTATAAATGAGGGTGTTCATTTATTGAAGAAGAAGCTTGTAGTGTATGAAATCAGTACTGGTTTTAAAATATTGTTAAGAAGGAACTACAAGTAACTTTACTTCTGACATCCTTGTCTTGAACCTGAAAAGGACTAGAGAACATGAACTTGGCTACCTTTCAGTGACCATTCAATGCATATAGTCCACTTCTACAGGAGGTCAGTCGCAGCCTAAAGAACTCAGTGGTAACGTCGCTGACAACAACACTGGCTGACGTGAATCTAAATTTCAGACGGGATAGTGAGCCTACAGAGACGCCTTGCTGGCGAGTGCCAACAAGCACGAAATCTAAGTCCAGAGCTTTCTGCCGACTGCCTCCATCCAACTAACATCAATTAAAGTGAGTCACGATGTTGAGTCAATAAGCCTGGTGGCCACATCGCAAAATGATCGATAGAATTCGATCAGCATTTAGGACTAGACAGCATGAAGTTGGTTACCATACAGGGACCAGCCAATGCAGATATATCTTTGTACTAAATGGTTGCCACACTTGTTTAGCGGAAATCATCCAGAATAGTTTTTTCAAACCGCCACTATAAACGTTTAATTGTTTTTGTTATCCAGTAACAGAAGGGTAGGGGAAATGTACATGTCTGGAAGTTATTTAACCATTTACACATCTAGTGAGTTAGAATATTAAAAATCGTAACGCTTGGCAAATGTAATAATTATTAAATTCTTAAAGCTGATCATACTACTCGATAGTATGTCATACAACTTTCTAATTTTTCCCTCCACTTCAAACAGTTATTACAACAACTGTAAGCTATTCTCTGTCATTATATTGTGTGATCAGAGGAAGCACTACTTAATGTATCTTGAGTAATGGTTGATTCGTGTTGTTACTGCCTTCCTTCAACCCAATAACCTTATCTAAAGGGGCCGATAATAATACATTTCGCCTTCATTTGACTGGAAGATGTTTCTGTAACAGAATACTGACGTCTTACAACTCAGAATTTTTCTGTTTTGATGTTGGGTGTTCATGGGGAAATAAGATTAGCCTTCACATCTACTGGCACGAAGGAAAGTAACTGTGAACAGACCTTACTTTTGGGTATATAAGTAAATATCATCAGGAAATGAGAATACAACAATCACCAATTTACATCTTTGTCATAGAAAAATATAAACTATTGCTGAATACAAAGTTGTTCATAGGGAATTTCCATTCATATATATATATATATATATATATATATATATATATATATATATATGTATATATAACCTCGCCTGGTTAACTAGTTCACTAGTTACTAGCCGGTCCTAAGCCCGGGTAAACAGGGGAGGTTGAGCATAGGGCTAGCAACCCTGCACCGGCAAACAAATCTAACCGCTAAAGAAACTTCAAAGCACAAACAAAATATAAAAAATGAAAACAAACTTATTCCCCGCTGGAATCGGAGAGGCGAAATGACGCCAGTTGGTGAAAGCCTTCGGGAAGCCAATTGGCCGGTGTGTCTTCTCTCGATGAAAGCGAAAGTAAACGTGGGGACATGGAATGTCCGCACCATGTTTGAACCCAGTAAGGCAGCCCAGATTGCAAACGAGATGAGAAGGTATCACATTGAAGTGCTTGGGATTTGCGAAAGCAGATGAAATGGGAGTGGACTCTCCAAACTGTCAACTGGAGAATCAATAATCTACTCCGGTCACCCAGACGCCAACCACGAGCACACTGAGTTATGGAGTGGCTATCATGATGTCCTCAAGAGCATCGAAGGCTCTCATGCAGTGGGAACCAATCTCCTCCAGGATCATGACAGCAAGATTCAACTCGAAAGGAAGGAGGGTCACAATCATACAATACTATGCTACACACCTAAAAATAATGCAGATCAGGAGAAGAAGGAGGAATTCTGCAGACAGCTGCAATCAACACCGGACAAGACACCACTACAGTTGGCGATATCAAAATTCTAATGAGCGACATGAATGCCAAACTGGGAGTGGACAACACAGGAAGAGAACTAACCATGGGTGGAGAAGCGCTAGGTGAAATGAATGAGAATGGAGAATTGTTTGCAGAATTCTGTGCATTCAACGATTTGGTGATTAGAGGCCAGGCAGTGTGTTCAGGCACAAGGATATCCACAAGACAGCGACATGGATTTCACCAGATGGACACACTAAAAATCAAATCGACTTTATCCCAATCTCAAGAAAATGGAGACGCAGTCTACTTGACACAAGGTCAAGAAGAGGAGCAGATGTAGGTTCACACCACTATCTAGTGCAAGAAACCTGCCTTCCAAATCAAGTTAAAAGCCTTCAAGGAAGCTGGTGATAGACCTCAATTCAAGTACAACACTCGGAAACTGAAGGATGAAACTACAAAGGAGATCTTCACGGCAGCCATCAAGACAAAATGGGAGATATCGAGGTACAGACTAGAAGAAACCTGTGTGGAAGAACACTGGAACTCTTTGAAAGAGATGTGGAAAGAAACCTGCACAACAGTATTAGGAAGGAAGAAGGTGGAAGACAAGGAATGGATCTCGATGGACACGTGGAAGCTGATAGAAGAGAGGAGGATGGTGAAGCAGAAGATAAACCAGTGCAAGGATGCTCAACGACAAGAGGAACTGAGCACAATGTATAAAACACTGAACAAAGAAGTAAAGAAGAGTGCACGCAAAGACAAAAGACACTTCTACGAAACACTGGCAAGTGAAGCAGAACAGGCTGCAGGTAAGAGAGACCTGACGACATTGTATCAAATAACCAGGTTGCTATCAGGGAAGAGATCAACACAGATGAAACCAATAAAAGATGAAGAAGGAAATTTAATTACGAAAGAAGAGAAACAGAGGAAACGATGGGCCGACCAGTTCAAGAAGCTCTTGAATCGACCACCACCTGCACTTCATCCAGAAATACCACCTGCAGCCGCTGAATTACAAGTGAACATAAATCCTCCAACGAAAATGGAAGTCCTGAACGCCATAAAGCTACTGAAATGCGGGAAAGCAGCAGGACCAGATGGGATCCCGACAGAAGCACTGAGAGCAGACAAAGAGACAAAAGCGGACATGCTCACACCACTATTGCAGAAGGTGTGGAAGGAAGAGAAGGTACCTGCCCATTGATTGGAAGAAGGATTACCTTCTCAAAGTGCCCCGAAGAAAGGAGACCTCAGTGTTTGCAAGAACTGGCGCGGAATCACTCTCCTGTCCACCCCAAGTAAGATATTAAGCCGCATCATCTTGGAGAGGCTTAAAGATGCACTGGATTCAAAACTGCCACCGGAACAGGCAGGCTTCAGGAAGTACAAATCATGTGCAGACCAAATTGCAACGCTACACTTAGCATCATCATAGAACAGAGCATAGAATGGCAATCAGCTCTCTACCTCAACTCCATCGACTTTGAGAAGGCCTTTGACAGCGTCGACCGAGCAGTAATTTGGAAACTGCTTCAATACTAAGGGATACCTCAAACCTTTATCCGCCTCATTCAACAACTATATGAAGATGCCACATGCCAAGTAATTCACAGTGGGAAGCTCAGTGATGCTTTTGAAGTGAAGACAGGAGTGAAACAAGATTGCCTACTATCACCCATGGTATTCCTTATTGTGGTGGACTGGATCATGCAGCAAACAGTGGGCAGCGAGAAGAGGGGGATACGTTGGCTGGACTGAGGAAAAGAACCTAGAAGATTTGGATTTCGTCGATGACTTGTGTTTAATGTCACATAAATTTTAAGATCTAAGGGTGAAAGCTAACGAGTTGATAGAAGAGGCAGCGAAGACGGGACTTCAGGTGAGTATAGAGAAGACAGAAGTGATGAAGATACCGCACCACCACCATCAACAACAACAACAAACTCCAATCACCGTCAACGGGAGAAACTAAAAGGAAGTAGCTTCCTTCACCTATCTAGGAAGCACTGTTTCAACTACAGGCGGGACGGACGAGGATGTCAAAGTCAGAATCGGAAAAGCAAGACAGGCGTTCATTAGCCTGAAACCAGTGTGGAGATCTTCTGCACTCCATTCAGCATGTGGAACAAGATACGGATTTTCAACACCAACGTCAAGTCAGTGCTTCTGTATGGTTCAGAGACTTGGCGCGTCACGAAAGGGATTTCCATTAAACTACAGACATTCATCGACAACTGCTTACGCTCGCTACTGAAGATCAGATGGCCAGAAAGAATAAGCAACAAGGAACTCTGGGAACGAACCAACCAAGAACCTATCACACAACAAATATGCAGGAAGAAGTGGAGATGGATTGGGCAGGCACTGAGAAGGCCGACTGGGGGCATCACGCGTCAGGCCAGTTGCTCGAGTGGAATCCCCATGGGAAGCGACGAGTTGGACGTCCGAGGATGACATAGAGGAGGTCGTGCGAGGAGGAAATGAGAGCTTCTGGGCTGTCGTGGAACCAGGTTCAAAAGATCTCAGAGAACAGAGGTCACTGGAGACGTGCTACTGAAGCCCTATGTTCCACTAGGAACCCAAGGGACTAATAATAATAATAATAATAATAATAATATGGGTGGTCTGCTTAGACCTTGGGCTACAAAACTTTACCATCGAATATATTTCATAAAACTCTTTCTTTTCTGTTTGTTTTAGTCTTCTAAATATGTATCATGTACTCTTGCACCGTTTTAATGTTTTCAAACGGTCGTTTAAGTTAACATCGAAAGAAAAGAAAGAACGTTGCACTGGATGCAAATGGACATTTAAATGCTCAAAAATACGGCACAGCATTACTCCTGGAATATCGATATCGGATTGCAGATTTTTGTACTGACTGAATGAACTACAACTACCATAGTTACAATCGATTTTGAATTCATCCACAAGTCCAGATTAGACACTAATTTGGCACCAGATACCCGCTTCTCATTAGTTACAATAATACAGTTATTACTAACACTATTTAGATGCAACAGTTATTTTATTTATACTGGGTGATGAGTGAAAGTAAAGTGAAAATTTGAACGTGGCTGGATTCAGATCAGCGATGTTCGGGTTTCCGGCCAGATGTAGTCTGCCAAACCACGGCTATCTCAGACAGTCAAAATAATAATTTTTTTAAACATGTTATACGGACAGTATATTTGTAGATATATTACCTTGCAGAGAATTCCATAGCACATCACACGCTGCTTACAATAAAGCGATTATTATCAGTATTATCAAAAAAAGAGATGAGTGACAAAGTTCATGACATATCTAATATGGAACTACATTCTACCACAGTGCCCAAGTTTTTCACTTATATATCTAACTAATACAGGGAACAATTAAAATAACACATTAGCCCATAAATCGAATAAAACGAAGGAAACAATTCGACGTAACGACAGTGTAGGAATATGAATACGGCTTAAGGTGGTGGGAATTTTGATTATGGAAGTAGAACAACAAAGATGGTGCGCAAAGTATGTGAATTAGTGTCAAAAGAATGGTTAAGGATATGCTAAAAATCCCGATTACATTATGATGGATTAAAACAAATTAAAAATGTTGAGAATACGATAATGTTTCGAAACAGTATGCCATTCCATAAGATCTAAGAATAAAATATTAAATAAAGCTGTAAGAAGAGAACGATTCACAAAGCGAATGCTAGGTGAGGTACAAACCCTTTTTTATACACATAAGTTTGATTTCAGTCAACCAATTGTTGCCTGTTTCTGCGCAATATAGAGATCTACCAATTCATATGAGGGTAAAAGGGATTTCAATTTTGAGGTGGTATTCATCACGAGCTGACATCATTTAGATCAGCTGAACGTTACCTCAAAATCTACTAGTTCTTTGTCTATTGATTACCTTAAACGCTATGTGTGAGTCGACGGCATAACATGTATCGCGGATGTGCTTAACTATGACACTACTAGATAACCCTGCACCTCTAGCTGACAGGCTTTTTGGTTCAGAGATTCGTTTAGTAAAGACCCTAGCCGTTTCCCAGATATACATGCTATTGCAAGTAAAAGTAAACAAACGGATATAGTTGGAGGTAACATGAAGTCTAACATCTTAATTGGTTTCTCCGATAATGTTCTTCGTGTTGCATAAAAAAGTTAGTTTCACATTTGTGATTCATACACTCAGACGACGATTAAGTTGTGAATTTACATCATCGTCTTTGAATGTTAGTCTTGTGAATATGCTATTTTTTGTCATGAACGTTACAATCAGTTACAGTTACAATGTCCTTCCAACCAACATCATTCCACGATGAATACCAATCAGAAGTCTAGAAATCCTCACTAACTTCAAAATCGGACTAATCTAGTGGCCATTGGTGACTAGCTTCGAAGAGGTGCTTCCTAAAGTTCTAGCGAGCAGTTGTCACTGGTGGAGTCAAACAATTCGAATATGAAGACAGTTACTCAACGACGACATTGGAAAGAGGTCGCACTACATCGTGAACTGACAGAAGTAAAAAATATGAACCGCTGAATTACAAACCAGAGGCTCAATGGTAACGTGCTGGCCGTAGAACTTGAATGTCCTGATTCGATCCCTGGTGACGCTATGGACGCGCACCTGTGAAGAGTCCTACAGTAGGAAGGAACAGCTATCCAGTGCTCCCAGGTTTCTATTGTTTCTCCGAATAATGTCACTCCACAATGAATAATATCCCGAAGTCAAGAAATCCCTGGAAACCTCCAAAATGATATAAAGTATTTATTACTGAACGTTTCTCATATTTTCCAATCCACTTCTAATGATTTCCTGGGAACATAGCTTGGTTGCCATTAAAAGGAAAAATCTTCGAGGTAATATTGCGGCATAATTAACTTGGTTATGTATTGTGATCGCATTATGACGAGAAATAAAACTTGCCGAAGGATTGAAAAAAATTCAAAACCTTTCAACACTCCTAGATACAATTGCTCCCTTTTGATCATCGTTCAATTTCTGAACTAAAATATTCGCCTGCACTTTGGCTGCCTTATGTGCATCACTCTGTTATCATAATGAAAAAAGACAGATTGCTCTATGTTACCCTAATAACTCAGATTCTTTTAAGAAAATTTTACCTTTGAGATGATTGTCGATATGTTAACCATAAGCCAACTTGGTATAACAAAATACAAGAACTTTGAAGGCTTTTTTTCCGAAATCGCAGTGAAATAAATATTCAAAGGCATAACATTAGACTAAGCGATTTTCCTTTTGATTACTCAGACCATTTCGTATCGCCAAAATATCAAGAATAAACAATATTTTTAGCCCGAATCAACCAAAACTATGAAAAATTAATCACAACTTGCGACTAGAAATCTTGTCTTTTTATTGAACTTGGAAAGAAGTAGTGAGAATGAGTGATTAGGGAGTATGGAGTTTTCTGATTTCAGTTGATACAATCAGACATATTAATATAGTGAGTTGTTACATCGGAACTAATTCTTATCTATTTGACAAGTGAATGACAGTCTTTCTCCTCTAGATCTGTGCAGTCGTTATTAAATAAGATAGAAAACACAATAGTCATTGAAGAAACAATTATTTATTTTTGTCATTTTCAATAACAGTGATTACAATACCATGGTAACAATCCAGATGACACTTATTAGGCATCAACTTCATCCTCTAAATATACAACATAAAAGACAGATGATTTTCTTATCATTAGGATGATAATTTTCAAGTTTTGTTGACAAATAAATGGACTGGAAACTCAATCTTCGTATATGTTTTACTATTTTCGGCTATATACTCAGTTAAACTATCTAGTCAAATGCAGAAATCACCCAATATTGAAGGACTGTAATACACGTTACGTAGTCAGTACAGCCATGAATAACCTCTTTTTCATCATGAACAATTTCCATCTCTTTAATTTACCCAACATATTTTGAAAAGTTTTTCTAAGAGGCGATTTGAATGACTTGTCATATAGACGTCTTCTTCTTAATGGTATAAGTTTTAGGGCTAGAGTGAATTGCACGTTCGTCAAGAAGAAAAATTCCAACATTTTTACTCAACTTTAAAATTATTTTGTGTCTATAATTCCAATTTAGACACAAAACAAATTTTTCTTGTTAAAAGCTGATCCAGCTGACAATTTTCAGTCATATTCACTTTGTGTTATGCATCAGGTTTGAAGTTCCACCTATGAAATAATAACATGCAAATGGAGAAATAAATTGTCACAAATAAAGGACTTCTGTGTGAACTAGGACCAAGAGCCTGGAATTTTGATTGAATTTTTGAAGAAGTTATAGCGAAATTGAGATACTTTCAAAGTTCTTGATATGCCAATATTCATGTTTGTAACTGCAGTACTATGCAAACATTTTAAGGTTTAGCGCTAGCTTTCCCCTAAATTATAATATCCGTACGCATAAATACGAATTGGTAAGTTAACAGATTCGCGTGTATGGTTTTATTTGCTATCTTAAAACTTATAGATTAGTTTTAATTGATTTCTGTGTGAGGTTACCAACCAGTCACAAAGCTTTATGTTGACTGGACATAGGAAATAGTTTACCATCTGACATTGCACTATCCGCTAAACATAGATAATTATTCACTACACACAAACGCTTTCCAAAGTCTTATACAATGTAAACTAGTTCAACTGAAGTGTGTTGAAGAGATTTCACTACACAAAAGTGTTCACACGGAATTCTGATAATAATCTTTCTAACTGCATCATTGGGGACATTAGTAATAAAAACTTCATGCTAACGAGTGACAACAAGCAAAAAACTGAAGTCATGGGCTTTCTATCAACTAACTCCACCCAACTAGATTAAAAACATCTCATACGCCAAATGTGCTTATGACCCAGTGAATGCCCATCTACTTGGAGTCTTAGCCAATTAGTCAGCAATTACTTGGGCGTGTGAAAAATTGCGAGAACCCTAGGACACAGATATAACTCCCTAGGATAGTTCATTCATTTCTTTGTTTTTTACTATAGTCCTATAGCAATTTCTGGTGACCTTGATTTGACCTTCTAGCCATTATCATCACTGTGACTTTATTCAGCTTTCTTGAAGACTTTGTATTGGCCCATTAGCCATTGGTGGATATATATACTTTGTTGTAGGTATGACTACGATTTTGCAGCTTATGGAAATGACTCATCGAAAAGAGAACTTTCTTCGCCGAATTATCTTTTATTTTTCAAATAACAGTTGCTTTAGTCCAAACAACATGTGTGAAGCTCTATGGAATTTTCAGCAGGTACTATTTCAACAAATACGTTCTCCATACAATATTCTAAAAAAACAATTATTTCATCTGAGTAGTGTTAGTAATAACTGTATTATTGTAACTAATGAGAAGCGGGTATCTGGTGCCAAATTAGTGTCTGGTCTGGACTTGTGGATGAATTCAAAATCGATTGTAACTATGGTAGTTGTAGTTCATTCAGTCAGTACAAAAATCTGCAATCCGATATCGATATTCCAGGAATAATGCTGTGCCGTATAATCTCAGAAGACCGAAACTCTTAAATATCTTTAATATTAACGACATGCGCATATCAAGGTAAGTCAAAATTATGAAATTACTTCCTGAAAAATTCCTTTTTCTAGGGCTGATTACTACTGAATTTTTTTGAATTGGCATCTATGTTCAGGTATTGTTCTTATGTTTATACGGAAATGTTTCCAGTTTCATTTTCATTGTGGTTTTGAAGCTGTGGTCTGACCTGTTTAAATATGCCGAGTATCAGTTCATTCTAATTATGAAACCAAAAATTTGGAATCCGTATACTGACAACACGCTCGAAATTCTCAAGGGAGATGAAATAGAGAATATTTTGTTACTGATCCACTAAATATTTGAGTGGATGAGAGGATGAAGACATTAACGACAAAATTTCTTTTTTAGATATCATCATTAGAATGCTCAAGGAGACATTATGAACTCACCTGTAAGAGAAGATCAAAAACACAAAACGAATTTCTAATTACAATGACAGTCATCCTATAGTTCATAAAAAGTGTGAAAAATTACTATTTCCAAGAGCTAGTACATACCACAGCACTTTAGCTTCATGAAAATGGAAGAGAAACACGTGGCAAAGTACTCAAAATTAGTTAGTATCCACACAACGTTATACATCAATTTCTATTAGGAGAACAGAGGCAAGTGAAGTTACCTCTCGTTAATATGCAGGTTACTCATCCGAAGGAGGATAGTAACCTAGCATTATCGGTCAGCGAGCTTTCATTGATGAATGGTCACGAAATCATTGTTAGTGTCTGCTTTTCAACTGCTTTATATAACTTCAACTCAAAGTTATGAAAGATGACAGAAGCACTTTGGAATTATCAGTGACACTGAAAGTTCTATTTTCAGAAAATAATGTCCGTGACCGTCTGTGTACCTTGAGTTATGCAACCAATCATGTTCACTTTAACAATGGACAGTAGCCTGCAATAAAACTCAGAGTGCGCATTTTATGTTGTCTGAGACCCGTCAGCTAGATATACCTGCCTGCCAGTGGGTGTGGTCCCCACCCAGATTCGGACTTGGGAGTGATCGCTTCAAACGCGAGAGCCTTATTCACTACACCACCAAGCATCGATAGCCACTTCTTATTCGTCCAATCAATGACAGTATAATATAAAAGCAACTTTGTTATTATATTTACTAGTTGTTTAAATAGCTTTCTACCTTGTATGAAAACATAGAATACTAGTGTAAACCATGTTAATTGTTATGCAGTTGGAAATGAATTATGAAATGGTATCATCTCGTACTATTTGTATTCTAAATGCCCCGTCTACGTTTATTAAAGGGATAAATATGCTTTTTAAATCATGTAGTATAATTTTGCCCCGCATTTAATTTAACACTGGTAGTTTTCCTAAATTATAAATGAAAAACTTTACTGATTGTTCTTCATTTCGTAATTATATTTGTAGAACCTAACATTCGAGTGATAAGGAGTCTTCTAAGGTGCATCAGATTCTCGTGTACAGTTAACTTACGATAATACATAGATCTACATGTAGTTCATATTTTCTGTCCAGGGGCCTTATTTCTTAAATTATTTCACGAATTAAAAGTGGCAAATGTGAAACAGGAATCTATGCTATTTAGCAATGATGAATATCCAAATTCTTTGTTGAATCATTACCTAATGTAATAAAGTAAAGTCAATGAATTAAAGACAGCCGATGGTCTTTTTTAAATAATATATTTTCATTTTATCACCATTTATAATTGATAACGTACACACCTTTACCGAACTGATCACTGTCGTTCAATGTTTAGTTAACATATAAATCGATTAACGAAAGAAGTGGGAAGAATAACATAAAAGAAATTAAACACTATTAAATTGTAGTAAAACTGGTTACTAAAGGAGTCTGTGAATTCGGTAACACTTGATTCACTGTTTGTATGCAAAACTGTCTAGACATATCAGATAAATGTTTTTCTGATTTATCAAATTCTCCTACACGTATGTGTCGAAGAATCGAACTAGGCACAAAATGGGTCGATGGTACTTGGACTGGTATACTTGTTGGCTGCATATGCTGCTGACATTGTTGAGTGTGCTGTTGTAATTGATGCTGACTATTCACTTGACGTCTTCTACCAAACAACTGGTTTCTATGTTCACTCAGTTTTCGACTTTGATGAAATGTGATCATTATGACAAGAATTAAAAAGCAAACGAATAAACCGATAGCAGTCACCAGTCCAAGTAATACACCTATCCCTGTCAACTCATTTTCAATAGGAGGTTCTCTGTAGTCATAATCATGTTCATGTGAAACAGAACGAACTTGAGTGGAATCGAGATTATTTTTTGATGATTGATCCCAAATTAAATTTTTCGTTGCTAAAGAATTTGTCGTTTCGATATTATTGTTAGGAGGATAAAAAGGTGGAGTGAATAGAATTCTGAGAATTGTAGAAGATTTCAACGGAGGTTCTCCATTATCTCTCACCTAAAATTTACAAAAAACAAACGGAGAGTTTATACTTACGGTTAGTTATAGCAATAGATATTTGTAAATACACTGCTTTTATTTTATCGTGAACAGCAAACTCAAATTACGATTTGTCTTCATCCTTAAGAATGTTGAATTCATTTTAAAGCTTACAGTTCATAAGTCATAAACATACTGGTATGAATCCAGTCGGAATACAGGTTACTGAAACACAATTGAAACCACCATATTAACTATGACTTCAACGAACAAGTGCGTTTTAAGGCCCCAACTTTTTTGTTATCTTATCTAATTCCGCATAGATTAGGCTAGTAAGATGATTATTTAAGTTATGAAAGATATCTTCATCTCACTGTGTAACAACTCAGCAATCAACATAGGAAAAATTCCTCATAATTAGAACTATAAAATGCTGATTAAAAGCGTGTTCAACTTAGTTATTCATAACTGAAAGTATTTTTTATGTCACAAAGCAGTGAATTATTGTTCAGAGTGATGTGAAATAGTTCTTTTTTTGTAATTCTGAAATGGTCTCAAAGATTTGATGTTTTGATAAAGACCTAATTTATTGATATTTTAACTGAATGCTTCTAGGAGCTGGGAGTCATAAGTGTAATCTGTTCTGATGTTTCTTACTTTTGAACAGATGGAATGCTGAGGGATTTAAGACTACTGATTTCAATACATATTTATTGCACTACTTCTCTTAGCTTTGATGTTACTAAGACGAACTTTTATCAGTGCGCTTTCATGCTCAGATTTCTATGAGTATCCTGACGGATAAAGTAGAAGCTTCTTTATTAGCCAATTGACTCAATTATTTAATTTGGCATTGGGTGTTTAAACACAGATTCCTGCTAGCAGTTACTCACTTAGAGCAAAACAGTAGTTCATCTTTATTTCCTGGACGTATTCATTGGAAACTGGCGGTTGACAGACAAACACCTACTGTGCTACCAGTTGTGTGAGCACATATTGTGTTAAATTTGGTGATTCTTTTCCAACTGGTACATTCCTTTGAAGAATTAAAGAATCAAAATTTGCATACATAAAGGACAAAAAAATAAATATAGAACCTCGTTCAGAAGTGAATTCATCCACATTATCGTACTTAACAGTGGCATACAAACAGTAGGTGAGTAAAGAAAGTGGTATTTCGATAGACACGTTTGTCACAGGAGGAGGAATAAATAGATGAAGGTCAACAAAATATTCAAGATCTTGATGGTAAAAAGTGAATGCGTTCGCATCATTAATATCAATTTTGGACATGTCACCAAAAGATTCCAAACATTACATTGTATTATTCCAAGAACCCTAGTCGGGTAATCTGCATCTTTCCATATGGTTAAGGCAAACGGTCGGAGAGTTCACGGACTGTGCCAAGACATTGTAACCCATTCCTCATTCGGCTAACATTGTCCGAATACTGTTGGCTTGCAGTCGCTATACCTCACAGCTGTATAGGAGGACAGAGGAGACAGTAGAGCAGCATGCCCATCCTTCATCACAAAGGCAAACGTCTTACCTGTGCCAGAGGTGAGCCGAGTTGGCAAAAGTGACACGATTACTGTGTCTCTGTGTCATCGAACTAGTCCCATTCGACAATGAACTATCTTCTTCTGTCTGATTTTCTCCGGCTTGCTGTCCTCGAGCTCCATTTAAGTATCTTAAAAACAGTGTCAGTCAAAATAATTACTCTATGATAATCATATAAATACTTTCTTCCCTTCTTACAAACTGGAACAGTCAGCCACCTAGATCAATCTGATGTGAATACCTTTGATTCCTGGTAACTAGCTAGTACCTTCATTACTCGGAGCAGTCGTTTCTGACCTCCCTCCCTTTGAAATTCTGGTAAAAACTGTCAGGTCCTACTTTTGTGTATCATTTTAGTTCCGTAACATCCTTCTCAGTTTTGAGGGAATTTCGAGGACTTATGGCCACATCTCATTTAGGCTAGAGAAGTATACTGGGTAAATGAAGTGTGGCTACAGGTCAGATGAACTGGTTTCCAACGTGTTCCACTCAGCGTTCTAGTAACCTGTCCTGAGAGGCCATATCAGACTCAATAACTCTGACTGAATATCATTTTGTTCTTGCCGGTATCCTCAATTACTAAACATTTTTGTGAATTATAACTTTCTACTGTCTCACTTTCACGAGTTACCACTGCTCACGGTGGTTCCAAAGATGTCTAATCAATTTATGGTTGAGCCTTTTCCCCCTCACATTGTGATTAGAGGTAGTTGGGATGAGTCTTCTGACCTCAGCCATTTCGAATGAGGTTGAGGATGTATACTGGCTTTCACTGACCTTTTGATATAGACTCTCAACTCTTTATACTGTCATTTCTACAACTGACGAAATACTACTCCAGGCTTCCTCAGGATGAGGATCGTCTCTGTGTTCAGATAAACGCCTACATATCTCTTCCCTAAATTCAGACTTGAGGTTCTTATCTTCTAACCAAACACATTAAGGCTTTACCGTTGTCTCTTCTTGCGACCGGTATGGAGCAGAGATACATCCATCTATAAGTACATGTGATCGGAGTCAAACCAGATACCTCCGTAAAGCTGCAATCCCCCAGTGATCCACTTCAACGGTAGATTATGACAACGTGATCCATTTTTGATTACTTGGCTAGATGTATGTGCACACCAAGTGATACAGTGTCCTCCTGCTTGAAGCTAATGCAGATAAGAATCTGGTTCCAGTTAAAGGAGGATTATAAGAATCTATCACTCTTTTAGTTTCTCCGGCATGAAGTACCGTAGATACTTCCCAGGTGCCTTCTTGACTGGCCCACTTTTTTTAATCGGGCGCTGAAACCATCCACTGCCATGGCTTTAGCCAAACGCTTTGCTCTATATAACGAAGTTGACAGCTGCAGATAGAGATCATCCTTCGTATCATCTTGATTGCAATCGAAGGGTGTGTAGACAGAATCAAAGTCCTGTTGATTTCCTACAGTTTAATTTGGTTAAATGGCGCTCAGATGGCTATCGTTTGGTATATTCTGGAGAAATGTGATTTTCGCCCTCCTACATAGTCGAATGCTTAAACCAGATAGCCCACGAAACTATCCACCAAGACTTCAGACGGTGATAAAGTCAAATATTTAGATTCAACAAATTGGTAAGATAAGGTCTGTTAAAAAAATATGCTTTGATCCTTAATACGTGTCCCAGAAACATGAACGCATCCACCGCGGGAGATTCTAAATTACAGTGATTAGGATACACTTTGATTTTGTATACGGCTCGAAGGCTGAAAGCTCCAGTAGGAAGTTGGGATGTAGGAATATTTTACGTCACTTCAAAAGTGCATTTGACGTAATAAGACGAATGACGAGACTGTTCAATGTCGTATGCGGGAAAGACTTTGTATTAGCTAACATTCACATCTTTACTTGATAAACTATGTGGAGAAACCAAAACGAAAATCAACACTTTAATTTAGTCGTCATCCAAGTAGACAATTCTTAACTTCGTTTGTGCAACTTCGCCACTGCTTGGTTAGAATAACACAAATAAATTGACTAGGACTTCAGTGTAACAGTTGAAATAATTTACTGAATCATTCTCCTGACGTATACACATGTGTTTGCGCCTAATAAAAAAAGTTCTGGAAGTGGCAACTCAAGCAACAGTTTAAGTCAATTTTTCTTTTTGAAAATAATATCAAGGCGAAGGACTATATTACAGTTAGAAAAGCAGATTGACCTCGCTTTTTCCCATTAACCCTAATCAGTAATACAAGCAAAATTTCAGCCCTTATTTAGTGTTCAAGATAGCAGTTTGAACGTTTATGTGTACTCTATTACAAGCCTATACACAATATATTTATGAGCAAACTTACTGTAACGATTATGCTGTATGCCATCTGGTTTTCAAATCTTCTATTTTGAGGTTCAGTTCGTTTGATAGTTCCGTTGTTTTTACTTTGGCCAGAATAATTTTGAACATTAATTTCAGCTCCTTGATTACCTGCACTTTGAGTTCTGGCTAATTCCAACCTCTTGGAATTTTCAGCTTCTCTGAGCTTCAAGGAGTTGGAATTGTAGTCTACTGAACGTTTTAGGATCAAGTTACCTGTTACAGGATCAACTTCAAATAATGCTTCTACATTTGTATGCTCATTTGTCTTAATGCCATAGGTAATTCGACCATTTTCTGCTGAATCTTCATCGACAGCATATAATCTTGCAATATGAGTTCCAGGTCTTGGTTAAATATAAATAAAAGGCAATGAAAGTACAAACTTGACAGCAAACTTATTAAAATCAGCGTTATATTTCAAAATTTGTGATTGGAGTTCTTTTTATTTACCTTTTTTTATATACTTAGTGATGAACTTCTCAGAAAATGTAATAAATGGAAAGTGATTTACATGAACAGTGCACTTAACACTGTGATCCCGATGGTATTGTTGTATTTACACGCAATTACTAAACTAATTTCGTCTGTAACCATGATCTAATGGAGTTACTATGTTCACCTGAAGATAAATAGACCTTTAAACAAACTTGTATTAATCTCAATTTAACGGTCGTATGTAAATCAATTTTTTAAAGATTTTTATGAAATTTACGCAATGACAACATTATACAGGTGATAAAAGTGTTATGTAAATAGAAAATAAAGTCAAGACAATAGAACGAACCGATAAGTTATTTTCGTTATTTGAGTAATATGGCTTAAGAATGCGTAAGTGCAATAAGTAAGAGCAACACTTTTTCAACTCTTTGAGTTGTCCATATATAGTTTGTATTCCATATAAATCTCAAATAAAACTTTCTAACATATAAATAATCACGCTTAGCTATATACTATGTGGCATCATACTTGAATAGTATAATGCTTTCTATCTAACTGGTTATTACGAAGCACATCTGACATCTCATTACTCCCCAAAGTAAACAGTTATACATTACATTTTTGAAAACAGTAATAAAGCCAACTCTTCATTGTTGTAATCAGTACGTTTGTGAAAGTTAATCAAGTAAGCGTGGCTTCAAGATTTCAAAATTTATTCTTAATCAGCTGGCACAAACTTCTACTAGACTTAGTTGGCAGTTACGTTTAGCAGTTAAATGACACAGATCATTTAGATGTAACTGATGGAGCTTGTAGTTACCTACTTAGTTTTACGTTCCATAGTATACTTCAGTTTTAGTTGTAAAATCAAATTTCCTGAGATGTTTTAGGAATTATGATTTAATTTGAAAAATGAATGAAACGAAAACAAATATTCTCATAAATGCCGCTATATTTAAAGAATATCTATTGTACTTCGCTATGCGCATTTGATAATAGTGACTTGAAAACAACTTAAATTGAAGTGATTACACGTTTAATATTCATGTTAACTGAAATCTACCCCCTGTTACATCAAAGTAAACATGTAAGTTACCAGTGAAGCCAATCAAAATCGTGGAGTTTACAGTAAAACAATCAAGTGCATACATCTGGACAACGCAAGAAAAAAGTCATTTGTGAGATGAAATGGGCTCATTTTACTTCACGACCTTCCAAACAGCCTAAAACTGAGATGAAGCATTAGTAGTAGTTATGTCACAACAGACTTTAGACATTTGGCAATGAATGAAGATTTGAAATCCAGGATTAAAAATAAGTTAGTGAGTCAAAAAAAAAACGCGGGATTAGTAGCCGCAAATCAGTAACAATTTATTTATTTTTCTTGCATTGTTCAAATCTGTCAATGGAACTAAATGTATGTGTATAAATATTCATAACAATTTCACTTTATTTTAGGAATTCTTAGCGGGCAACTTAATAAGACAGTCATCAGCATAATAAAATAAGCCTTACATCTTGTAAAACAAAACAACAAACAATGCAGGGTAATAAATATTGTATTTCCGTGAATAATGTAGGCGCATTCTCTAATTCGACTACGTGTTGTTTTTGGTTATGTTGAAACATACTATAAGTTAATTAAATTTCTCAGCATCTTGAAATGTTTTCCTGTTCAGTTGTTCAACTAAAATTAATGGAAAACATAGTAAATACATTTCTAAAAACATTCATGTTCTAACTTTGAAAGAATACTTCACAAAGCACTTTATCATAATTACTGCATAGAGTTGGTAGATCATATATATTTTACAAGCAGATCAGTTTTAATTGACTTTAACCTTTTTCAGTAGTTTATGCTGTGAATGCAAGACAAAAACATATCTTTGCGGTCAGTAATTTTTGTCTTAGCTCGAGAGGGGTATTCAACTTGCAAGATGCGAAACACAAATCTCCATTTGTTTGAAAAGAAACTTTGGTGTCATCTGGTAGTTTTTTTCGTTTCTACTTCAGTCATAAAAGCTGAACTCACGATATCAACTTAAACATCAACATGTTCAGCAGTAATTCCGTGTTTAGGTGCCAAACGATAAGAAGGTATTCAAGTAGCTTTTTTAGTTGTTTTTAGTAAATTTCAAAATGTTATATTCTGCTCTCAGAGCTCGAAACCAGTGTCAAAAAACTTTCCATTCACAGCTGATACTATTTGTTTATTTAATTTATAAAGGCTTCCGTTTAGCTGAAACGTTTTAAGTAGTAATTGGTTCACTGACTTCCGATTTTATAGACATGGTATTTATTTGTACGACTTATTTGTGTTAAAAATCTGATCGGTAATAATGCATCAGCTAGAATGGTTTCTCTCTGGATTATTTTCAGCTTTAGAATGATTCTGTTGCTGACTAAGATGGTAAAATTGAGAAGCAGTAGAGGATTTTAACAAATACCTCAACATTAGTTCTCAAATCTTCATGCCAGCTGTACTGTTTGGATGCACGTACCTAAGTTAAACAAATAAACGAAGTAAAGATTCCTGAATAAGGCTCAAACTCGTTGGATTATGGCTACTGATACAGCCTAGACCACTGTGAATAGAATGATATCTAAGAAGTACTGGTGGCTAACGAAGTCTTCAAGTCAACCAATAATAATCCCACTTTCTTCAAAACATATAATGTTTTCAATATTAAGTCATTTAGAATAGCTGTCATGAAAAAATCTCTCTGCAGAGTAATAACTACTCACATCTGAGTGAAAAGTGAGACATGATTAACATCAGTTCACGAGTTGTGAATTTTCATTGTAACATTATTGCCACCTAGGTTTTGCGATAAGATTTCTGTATCATCTCATCCATTAGTAATTTATAATATGGATTTAACACCTATTAAAGCATTATACTGGCAAAATTTTGCTGTGCTCTGTCAGAATGGATTAAATTGGAGACAATCGATATGAATCAATGCTCGACCAAGGTTTCGTTATTTCGGCTGTCATCAGTAAGGCGCATGTGGATTCTTCGGGGAACTGATATCCCCTATATGATTCAAATCTAAGTCATTCATATCTAAACATTTTCTTAATTAAGCAGTACCATAAGTGAAGGGGTGGATTTTCAACACCAACGCCAAGTCAGTGCTTCTATATGATGGTTGAGAGACCTGACAGCTCATCACGAAAAGCACTTCCAACAAACTAAACACAGACATCTTATAAACAGCTGCCGCCTATGCTCACTCGATACTGAAGAGAACATCAGATGGCCAGAAGGAATAAGCAACAAGGAACTCTGGCCGGCAACGAACCAACCAACAATCCATCTCCAAATAAATATGCAGAAGGAAGTGGAGATGGATCGGACTTGACACACACTGAGAAGACCATTCGGGGACATCACGTAGCAGCCCCTTGAGTGGAACCGGAATGGGAAACAATGAGATGGGCGTCCGAGCTGAGAGTGATATGGAGGAGATGGTGTGAAGAAGAAATGAAAGCTTGTAGGTAGTGTTTGAGCCAGGTTGAAAAGACTGCAGAGAAGAGAGCAAAAAATAGCAAATGGGAAAATGATAAAAATAAAAATAATAATATGACGGGTTTAGTACAAATGTGGAGGACTGAATTCTAATTAAGAGGCTGAATGGCATGTTCTTCATTAAATAATCAAGTCTTAGGCTCATATATGTGCATTTCTGAGTATCTCCAAACTAGGACGAAACAACTATCTGGTGACTTCTTATCTTTAATCGACTTAAAACTGCTGTCGATGTGTGATGAAAAATACTTCAAATTAATGTCTCCGCTTTGTTGATATAGTTTATGGAAGACCGCTTACTTCGATCTCACTTTTTGTAAGCAGATGAGCAAAGACTAGTTAATTCATGGAAATCTAAGAGTAAGGACGAGCTGTGTGAAGTGGAGTGGAGTAGATATCATTTCAACATTTCTATAGTCAAATTTCATCCCGATAACAACTTATAATCTTATGCTGACATTTGATGGATTCATTCACTTCTCTTTACTATTAGATAATCATTTCTGCCAAACTAAGGCTGTCTCAGATAGTCAAATAATAATCATTTCATACTACGTTAAGTGTCAGTTTTATAGGTTGGCAATAAAATTTCAGAAAGTGCATCTCGAATGACATCATTGTTAAGGAAAAGATCCTTTTGTGCAAATTCTCAATAAACCAACAGGTTAGCTTTGATTTGGTGCATTGTTGCGTAGTATTTCTTAATATTCAGCTTTATTTTCTTATAGGTGTTGGGAAACGATGCCAAAGGAATAAAGTACTTGTCACTGAAAAAATGTTAGGTGCATGAATGCCTACTTATGTTCAAAATGACTAAGAACGCATTTTCTCCTCTCTTTTTCATGCAATAAAAGTCAAGGTAATGAAAATGCTGCGACTTAAAGCAATAAATTTATAAAAGATCGAATCCTGTAGGAAAATATGATATACTAAGCAAGATAAGCATCTTTAAGGACAGAAATATGTTGAAGTTTTGTTAAAAATACCGAACTCGGTCCAATCAACAGTGTAGATGTAACTATAGATTTATACTATACCCATCTCAGGACGAGAGGCTATCATGGCTTAGTGGTCTGGCGTCTGACGTTCTGGAGTTTGAAGCGATTAGTCATGAGTTCTTGTCTTTATGTGGACAGCACCACTAGCTAGGAAGCAGGCACATCCGCCTGACAAGTCGCGGATAGGATGAAATGCATGTTCTGGATCCCTGCGCTAACTACTATGTATTATGAATATCATACTTTCTTTAAGGTGCGTTTCACTGACAAAGTCTACCTTCCTTGTGACACATTACACCGTGGATACCAAAAATGTTTCCAAACCATCAAGCTTACGTTTGGGAACATAAATTATTTTTGAATATTACCATAGAACATTAAATCACAGACTTATTGATGATTAATCATGTTTGTTTGTCTTCTTCTGCCATCAGAGCAAGTGTTGGGTACATATAATTTTCAGATAGCTTAGAAATACGACAATATAATAGCTGTCTGTTTATCTTAGGTAGGCAATTCTGTTAATGCATACTTATTATCTCTAAGTTGATATTCATCATGAAGTGAGATCAGTTGAAGAAACACTGGAAACCTGGGAGTACTGGACAGCTATTTCGTCCTACTATGGGACCCCAGCAATGTGCACAAAGTCCCCCGCCAGGGATCTAACGCGGTACCTTCAGGTTCCGTGGTCAGCACGTTATCATTGAGCCACTGGGTCAGAATCCCATACGCTCACATTTCCTACTTCCATCAGTTCATGATATTTCATGAACTCCATTCAATGCCAACTTCTGAAACCTAGTCACTAATGAGCATTACATTAATTCAAATTTGAGGTTAGTGAGGATTTGTTTATTTCAAGTTGGTATTCATCATGGATTGGAGAATCATTGGAAACCTGGGAGCACTGGACATCTGTTTCGTCCTGATGTGGGACTCTCCAGCAGTGCACACCCATGGCCCCACCAGTGATCGAATCCAGGGCCTTCAAGTTCCACAGCCAGCACGTCACCATTGACCCACTGAGTTGAAATACAGTGGTCAGTATTTCCTAGTTCCCTCAGTTCACGAATTAACAAATACGAAGCAATAGATTAAGACCCGGTGTGTGAGTGGTAAGGTGATGGCTGCAAAACATGAAAATCCTGAGTCCGATCACGGGCGGAGTTATGGTGATAATGCGTGCCAAACCAGGATGAGGCAGCTATCCAGTGCTTGCAGTTTTCCAATGATTCTTCAACTAAAGTCAGTCCATGATGAATAAAAACCTGAAATAAATAAATCCCCTCAAACCTGAGTATGTTATATACCATCTGAAGTGTGTAGATATTATCACCTGTTCCAAGTTAGTTCGAGGTGAACCGTCATCACAGTACATACGAATCAACCTGCTAAATAACGCTATCTGCGATGGTTTAACTTTCAGTCATTAGCTTATCCCGGACTTCAAATTCAGCTTGACAAAAAACATAAAGGTAAGATCTAGATAATTCCCTGGTATAGCCAACAAATGACTGCTACATATCAATAAATTCAGCAACAGAGATGGAAAAAACTATATAATGTAGTCGAAATTTCTACGTGATTAAAGGTTTGTTTTTGTAGCCCAGTCAACATGAAGTTAAATCCGCAACCCAAAGTCACTTGGACGGAATTTTGCAGTAACTCAAATCTTTGTTGGAGACTTACAAGAAACGTTTGGTTAGTTCAAGTAAAAATGCAATAAGTAATCATGGCACATATGTTTTACAAAGATAGAAATAATGTAGCATATTTTGCCTCAAATATCCTGTAGATTGTTCCATAAAATATGTGTACATATTCTAGATCACTAAGGTTTTCATCAAGTTGCACCAGAAGTAATTCACTAATTTACTTAACCTTATTTTTCTTCATATATATTAACCTTATGAATAAACAAACAGATAAACATCTAAATTGTTCGAAAGCAGTAGTAATAATAAAACAACTGACATTTGGGTGCAACAGTTTTCTTGGTGTATTTACAGAAATGTGAATAAAGAATAGATGGAATGAATAATGTAAAGTAGAGGTTATTTAACATTTAGTACTCGGAAAAAGTTAACATTTTGATCAAAGATGATGCTGGCAAAGTGTCCATCAATATTGTTTGCTTTTTTTGTAAATATAATAAAGTCATTTATATAGTGAGTCAAAAAAATGATTTTTTCTAAAATAAATCCATATGAATTTCGCGTAAATAAGTAAACAATACGCTTCCTATCGTGGCACGGTGATGTACCGGATAAAGCTCTAGTGTTTGGAGCGGTCGGTCCTGAGCTCGAGTCCCGATGGGTATAAAATTACTCGCTGGGAACCAGGTATATCCAGCTAACGAGTCCTAAATAAGACGAAAGGCGGACTCCAGATTCTACTACTGGCCACTATCCATCATAAATATCAGTACTATTTGTTAAATCCAGAAACAAATCAACAGAAAAGTTTGTGACACAAGGTTACGTCTTAGAGTTGGATGAAATGTGGGTCTTGGTATAGTTCTAACTAATAACCTGTCCATCATCACCCTGGCATTTTGTTGACTGATCTGAGAGACCTGCATGCTGTCCAGGATTTAATTTTATTTCACTTGCCCGGATGTCGTTGGCTGTCGCGTGCCAGACTAAAATGGAATTACAACCTACCACAGTATCCATTTTTTATTCCTAAATAAGCGTGCTAGCATGATTTGCAATTTCCACTCATTATCATCGTACCAGTTGCTTAACTAAATATTTTTTCCTGAATATAATTTGAGGTGAATTCGATATGAAGAACGGTGGATTGCTTTTGGTGATATTGTCTGAGACATATGTGTAAAAAGCTCTAAGTGTTTGCAGTGGTTCGAATTCTGAGGTGATCCAAATTTTCACTTCACCCTCAGTCATAACCTCGTACCATAGATAATAGTCTATCAGACAAAGACTATCTTCAACAATCTCACCAAGAAAAAATTAAGCTTATATTCTGAGTGCCAGCAACTCTATAAACACTGAGAAAGAGGCATACATTTTCGGTGCGTAGAAAACATTGGATAAGTTAAAGGTTTTAGCTCAGTCCCACATAAAACGAGAAATAGTACACTGTAAATTAAGTTGTTGCTTAGGTTTATACCCTTTGCTGACCGGAAATCAGTTGGCATTTTCCAAATATCTGCAAATTTACTCTTAAGGCTGTTTTTTCTCTTGCTGTAGGCTTATAATGTTTGGACTATCTATCACCTTTACAAAACAGTATGCAACATCTCAATTACAGCAAAAAAACACTCTATTCTACTAAGGCTCCTACTGGAGGGTTTCTAAGCACTACGGTTCATAACAGTGGTAACCCTCTCTACTTAGACTTGTCTACAACCCTATAAATTGACTAATTTATTAAGTAGTTCCGAATACTTACTACCTCATAAGGCCACTTGATACTATTTTTGATCATTTACGTCCTTGGTAACAGTAGTGAATAAGAACCAGCTGGGTCTTGGATACTGCTTGAGTTTCTCGATGCTAGCAGATAGACCTTAAGTATAAGTTTAGCAGAATAAGTACACTGCATCCTGGTGTTTGTATCATAATGTGCAAGGCGAAACTACGATTTAAGACTAGATATCAACGAGAAAGGTCAGGTGGTATTTTGAAGAAATATGAATGTACGTTGTACTTCAAAAGTAATGTAGAATAATATGCAACAAATGTAGTGGATGGTTGAAATATATAAGGGCACTGAATAAGAATAATGCGTTGAATCTTAAATTTAGATCGCTTCATGACAATTATTCACATTCTTTTTATTTATTTCCACATAGAAATAAAGTATTGTTTTTATCCATATCGAAATATTTCTGTCTTTAATTTTGTCTGCAAAATCTCGTTATAGTGAGGCATAGGGAATGAATCTGAAACCTTCTTATGGAGTTACACACTGTGGACAACCGGTAATACACGAAGTTTATACAATAGTCTGAACATCTGATTAAATGTAACAGAAAAGTCTTACAAAATTATAGTTTTTCAAAACAACAGTCCTCTCTATCTGTTTATTATTCTATAGATTTCAAATGCATCCAATAGTGAAATTCTTTGCTGTGAAGCAGTGTATTTGATGTGTTTTCTATGCTTAAAAGTGATATCATCTCACTATAAATGAATTCGAAGTGTCATTAGCAATTTTTAAGGGGGTTAAATCATTTCTGCCCTAAATTTATTACATTACTGAAACGTTTACCATTAGTATAAGAATCCTTTTGTCAATAAAACTCGAAAACCGGGTTCATATTTTTGAGGTAGACAAGAAGGTGTCAGTGAATGCATATAAGGGCTTACTTCAACCTTTTTATCTGCAGGTACTATAGAGACAATTACAGAATTCATCACGCCAATAACTTCAACTACCGAATATAGTTTGCATTAAATATCAAGAACACACAGATTTCATGGAATCCTGGCGTAATTTCACTTCTGTATCGTCTGATTGATAGGTAGTTGATGGTCTGTCTTCTTTCAAGATATAACTTTTATCATGAGTTTATGCTTCACACAACAAGTTTTCGAGAAAAATAGTGGAGACTTTTACAGTTTCAAAGAAGTAGGCCATTCAAATACACAAACAATACAACCAAGTGCAAACTCAGTTCAATTCTGAGGTATATGAGGAACTGTTTATTGAATTCAAGTTGATTTTCATCATAGACTGACATCAGCTATAGAAACGTGGAAGCACTAGACAGATGTTTCGTCCTGGTATGGGACCACTCAGCACCGCACACCCGTGATACCACCAAGGAAGGAATTCATTACATTCAGGTCACACGGGCAGCATGTCACAATTGGACCACTGAGTTAGTATACATGGTTCTATAGTAACTACTTCTGTCAGTTCACGATATAGCACAACCTCCATCCAATGGTGCCATTCAGTAACTGTTTTAGTGTTCTAGCCGGCTTGCTCCACTAGACAGCAGAACCTGAAGGTACTAGCTTCGATCACCGGTAAGGTCATGGGTATGAGTAGGCTCATACCAAGACGAAATAGCTTTTTAGTCCTAATAGGTTTCCGTTGTTTTTTGCAACTGATGTCAGTTCGTGATGAATACCAACTTGAAATAAACAAATTCCCACTAACCTCAAATTTGAATTAATCTAATGCTCATTAGTGACTAGGTTTGAGCAGTGATTTCCAAAATTTCAATGAGAAGTCGTTGTCGGTGGGAATAAGCAATCTGAACATGAAGACAGTTACTCAGCGATGGCATTGGATGGAGTTCGTGGTATATCATGAACTGATGGAAGTAGGAAATGTGAGCGTATGGGATTCTGACCCAGTGACTCAAAAGGTGCTGGTGGGTTTATGGGTGTGGTGCTGTGAGGTCCCATAGTAGGACGAAATAGCTGCCCAGTACTCCTTGGTTTTCGGTGTTTATTCAATTGATGTCGGTTCATGATGAATAGCAACCTGAAATTTATATTCCACCTTAAAATATTTTCAAGGTGTACTTTTCAAGTTATTAAAATCTGTTAAAAGTATTCGATTTGTGCATTAAGGTCCAATAAGTTTAAGATATTTGTCACTAATTCTTTATATTTTCCGCCTGCAACCTCCGTGTTATTTGATTAAGCGATGAACATCAGGTGATGTCACTTTTGCGTATGTTCTTTTAGCTGTAATTGCGATCTTATGAGTTTTTTTGATTGAAATAAATTATACTTGAATACACAAAATACAGTTGTTTAACTTGAAGTTGGGAAATTACTGAATTAAATCCATTTTTGGTTTTAAATATGATTCCTAAAGTTCCGGAATTATACATTAAAAAAGGACCCTGAGTCCTTATTGTTTTAGTGTTCGTAAAGGATTCTTTTCTCCACTCTTCAGAAGCACTTGACATCTAGAGAAATAATGAAAAGTTTCTCACCATTGGTTATATTGTGTTCTCTTGGCTGGGTTGTTTAATCTGGAAGCTCTCATCATCCTTCTAGACGACATCATCAACACTAACTTCAGTATGAAGTGAGCTGTCACTATCTCTCCGTGAGTGATTTAGTGGCTTGCTCTAACGATGTGGTCTGCGACTGGTTGTTTCTTTTGGTTGCTGTGTCATTGATTGTATCGATTTTCCTGCTGGCTGTTCGTGTGCTTGACCTCTGACCTTTCCGTTACTTATCATTTTCCTTATTGGTTGGTAGAGTGGGTCTATGTCTATACGTCTGTCGAGTGCTGACTGACCCGAATGCCAAGCCTCTAGGAATTCTCTGACTTTCTTTGTGTTTCCTCTGTTCAAGATGTTTACATTGTCGAAACTGAATTCATGTCCACTGTTTCGCACTTTCCTTACAGTTGTGATATTGTAACCTGACTTTCATCATTTCGAACAAAACTCAACCCGTTTACCACTGAGGTACAAAAATTAGATGATATTTTCGACTACTTTTAAGTCAAGATCTACGAAGTGGTTGGGATGGACTTAATTTCTTCATTTTGGAATGGATGAAAAAGGTGAAAAGATTCATTGGAAAATAGAAATATCAAAATGGTGAATATTGCTAAACTGGTAACCAGATCATTCGGAACCAATAATTTCACACTTATTTAAGATATCTATTTAGAAATGAACAATACACACAGTACTGATTGTAAACACTTTGGGAGTAGTATCCAGATTCATTCATTTATTGAAAACTATTTAAAGAAATGGAATGTTGTCAACAAAATACTCTGTCATTTCGCTGAAGATTTACATTTCAATCATAGGATCTTTCATTAGGATTAACTGTGAAACCAAAACACCAGCAAAAGCCGTCTTCGAATGAAGGGTTCAACACACGGTTAGTATCTATGTAGGACAAAAAAGGCATGTATTTCAATCCCTTTTTTTTCTAAGGGAATACTAGTTTTTCAAAGAACGTTCCTTCATGATACTCAGCTGTATAAATAGTGGGACAACACTGATAACAATGCAAAGACTTCTATAATCAGACAGGGTTGCTTCAACTAGGAGGTGACTTTTCACGTGAACTAATTCTGCTGAGATATCCAAGTTGTTTGAACGGGATGAATATGACCCAATAATCTGTGTGTATATTGACATGATATAATGACTGGAAAATGTAACTTATGTGCGTGCTGAGTATCCTATCAACTGGTGCTACGACGCTTCACCATTTATTAGCAAACAAAATATCTCCAGCTAATCAGGTTTTGCTAAAAACAGCTAACTGCTATTCGATGCTTGAATCAGAGTCCTTGCTAGTATATGCTTCAGGTTGGTATCAGTTATTTAAAGTTACAGAACTCATTTACTTATATATTGTATCTTTTGACAACACACTCGTTTTGGAGATCGGTTTGAAATCTGAACACAGTTTTCACTCATGAAACTGCCACTTAAGTCCCAAATATACACTTAATTTACTATCTATGAAAAAATACAAACTGAAGCTTTGGAAACTTACTCGTGTAACTTATGTGAAGTATTTGCTTTTAGACTAACTGAGGGAAGCATTCTTACATACCATTTCTTCATTTCTTGGACAACTGTCATTTTTTAAAGCATATATACCAAGAAATGTCTTGTGTCAGAAAGTGCGAAGTCACTGCTTTCATCTGGCTAACTAACAGTAAGAATTAATGTCAAAAACTGTGAATTACTCATGTCAATCACTATCATAATCCCAGGGTTGTCTTCTTGCCCGTATTTGTGATCTCATTCATGTTGCCAAGTAAATTTCATTTCATGGTTACAATCGTTTTACTTCTAGAAATATCATTTCGACGGTTCAAAACGCTAACTGCTGCCTACTAACGACAAACCTGTTGATCTGGAGACGACTGATATGATTCAAGAATTGAATAGATACGCTTGGTAGAACATATTCAAATACGAATGCTCATTTTGATGGGGTTCACATGATATATTCTTTCTTTATTGAAGCATTCTATTATCTGTTGATATTAAATGCCAGATAGGTAGGTCATTGTTTTAATTTCCCATGTTTAATAAGTCTTAAATACACTTAGCTAAAATTTAGAAATGATGAAACAGAACTCTCAAAAAAATATGAAATTCAGGACTTTCATATTTGTTATGGCATAAAACGAATGATGAATTTACCTCAATAAAGTATATACTTTGGGATTAAACTGCTGACAAATGATTTATAAAAGTGTCCTAACTTAGATATCAGAATAAATATTAATTTATTATCCAGGTAATCATGATACATAAATTTGACAAATTGAATTCTGCACTTCCTGTTATGCATTTTCTGAAGCTTAAGCTTTATCCGTTAATAAACAATCGGATTCGTTCAAAAAGTATACAATGGATGTTTTAAATTACAATCGATGTTCAAGTGCAGTTGAAATTTCACATGTTGACAACTGAACCCAACTAACATGCACTACCTCAAATATAAAAAGACATTCACAGTTAATTTAATAATCTATCTTACTGCAAATAAATTTTACCATTCAGCTTTTGTTTACTTAATCAACAGTTCCAATTTCTTTTCTGAAACAGTGAAAGCTAAATAAATTAAACTTTTTATTGTGCTTGTGTGTGAGTGTACATTTAAAAATTAATATATATATATATATATATATATATTTGGAAAGATATAATTTTCAGTTTAGCATTTCTTTTTAGGCTTTTTGTGACAGTTATTAATCAAATATTTTATTTCTCACAGAACGGAATTACGAATGATTAATTGTGAAATTGATAATATGGTAAATTGTATTTGTGCTAACTTTATACTTTTCAATAGACGTTTTGTTAATTCCCTGCATATACTCATGCATATATACACTTCTGCCTAATTATAAAAAAAGTTAGGTAAATTAATGACATCCTGATAGTCGTGGTTGACCACTATCTAATCAAGCGTATTATTGTCATTTATTAAAATTCACTAGCACAATTTGCTTCGCATGAAGTCGATTGAGACATAATAACAGTCACAATTACAAATTAGACAGGGAGACATAAACAGAAAAGCGCAAACTGTATAAAAGTACATCAGTTTGAATTTTCCCAATGTCTCCGAAAGTGTGTAGCAACAGAAAACAAAAAGTAAACAGATTTCCTGATGGAGAATAGAGAGAAGGGCGATGTGACATGCAGTAAATGCCGAAGCATTCACTTTATCGTGGCATATTTTTAATAATATCCTATTTAAGAATTCAGTGGCCAGATTCCCTATTGTTTCAATGAAACTGACAGTAGATCCCACATTTTTCCATGCAGCTTACATTAACATTTATTGCCTTCAGGAATTGCTGTCTTCCTTATATCCAGCCATCAGAAACACTTTTCGAAACTAACTCTACTTAAGTGGATATTACAGTACTGAGAAAACTTGTAATGTTCGAAATCTATTTGGCGATTCAAGTGCTGAAAGAAATCTAATTTAACACCCCGCTTATTATACCGTGCCTGTCTCTGACATGTCCCATGAAGTTATGGCTGTATGGCTTGGATACTCAATATCTAGTTGATAAGTCTCAGCTCTGCCTATTTTGGCCTTGTTAAACGGCTATCACAAGTCCCCACATGATATCTGACTCACAGTATGGTAAATACACACGCACCAGGTTGTTCCCTTGTACATTCATAAAGATAGATAACCAGGTTGTTTTTTATGTAGTTCTACACGCCTAATAAGGAAATACCTTTTGCCCTGGCAAATCCTTCTACTTTGGAATCCGTTTCACAGCTGTTAATCAGAATAGAAATAGCTCATTTTCAGCATACTATTTTATTGATAGATAATTCAACAATTCGCAGGTGACCAAGATTAGCAGGGTACATAGTGGTAGTAGTGGTTGTAATTCTTTACTTCAGAAGTTATTTAGAGTTGCACTGGAATTAGTTTTTTCAATGTTGTTTAATTTTAACCGTTAGTTTTTTACCACTGATAACAGTGAGAGCATAGCAACCTTGAAATAAAAAGATTTTATTCGCAGACTTAACCTTAGAAATGTTTAAATAAATCTTTAGTCTGAGTATATTGATAACTTGTACAAAATACAAATAAAGTACCCGTTCTTACTTAGGATAAAAGCAAACCTAAATTATAATAATTAATAAATTAAATATGAAGCTGTCGACACATGCGTTGAACAGATAATTGGGAACAGTTTGGATTCTAATAAATTATGCATTTGTTCACTGAAGTAATAATAATAAGGTTATAAGCAAGTGGCTGTTGAACCATCACGATACTGAAAGAAAAGCTCAGACACTGTTTATTATTACGTATCTAGGAAATAGGTTGCTTTGTTGAGATTTCAGTGCCATAATTATTTGGTAACCAAGGGAATACGTTTGGAAAAATATTTGCGCTCTTTTATACGCCTCAAGGGCTCATCTTTTGTCTTAACCAAGCAATAAGATCTTTCGTATTTTCACCGCTAACTGTTACATCTGATGATGTAACAAAGAACATGAAGAGAACCAGTAGCTAAAAGGTAGAAATTATTATCTATTCACCTTGAAACTATATGATGTAAACTCTGTTGATTTCTCTGCAGTCACTTGTTCGGCAAGTTAACCGGGGACATGTAACAAATAGTGAGTGAGTTGCTCTTGAAAATAAAACTTCAAGCCAAATTCATGCTACCTGTATACGGTCAATGGAGAGGCTTTTTGGTCTTCTTCAAGTAAACCAAAGATGATGCATATGAAATCGGAGTGAGACATTTTCTGAAACAGAAAACCCCACTTTAAACCTGGTTTTACAGATTATGATACTGTTCAGAAAACCAACATAAGTATCCAAAATATACGTTAGCGATATGCATTTTGTCGATATATCTCACTTTGATCAGAATGGGCTGTTCTGTGAACCTTCATAAACTTAGCTATAAATTTTCGTCGCAATATCTCATTTTATCAATTGACATGCATCAAACATGGTCAAAATATGATTATTATCCATCCCTTGTTTGATTTGAGGTATATATATACACTCAGACATATACATATAGCAATGAAATATGAAATTAAAGAAAATAGCCTCAGAAATTCAACTTACGTGCAGAACGTACAGACAGACTAAGTGATGATGACCTCATAAATAGTCAGCCTAGTCATTGTAATTAGAGAATTTATTTACTTATCCCTTGAGTTCCTAGTAGAACATAGGGCTTAGGTAGCAAGTCTCCATTGCACTCTGTTCTCCGCAGTATCTTCAGCCTGGCTACATCACTGCCCACAAGCTTTCACTTCTTCATCACACCATCTCCTCAATGTCACTCTCCGCTCGGACTCCCAAATCGGCGTTTTCCATTTGAGTTCCACTCGAGGGCTTGGCCTGACGCGTGATGTCTCCAAACGGTCTTCCTTCACAGTGTATGTCCAGTCTAATCCATCTCCACTTCCTTCTGCATATTTATTTGGAGATGGGTTGTTGGTTGGTTCGTTGCCGGCCAGAGTTCCTTGTTGCTAATTCTTTCTGGCCATCTGATATGATCTCCAGTAATGAGTGAGCGTAGGCGACAGCTGTGGATGTGATGTATGTCTGTAGTTGGAAATGCTTTCCGTGACGTGCCGCCACGTCTCTCAACCATCACACAGAAGCACTGACTCACCTGACTGACTTAGTGTTGAAGATCCAGATCTTGTTCACGCTTTGAGCTGAGTGTAGTGCAGTATCGTAGGTGGATCTCCACACTCGTTTCAGCTTAATGAAGGCCTGTCTTGCTTTTTCATTACTGGATTTCACATCCTCATCTGTGCCACCGCTGCCTGTAGTTGAAACGATGCTGCCTTGTCTAGGTAGGTGAAAGAGACCACTTCCTTAAGGCTTCTCTCGTTCATGGTGATCGATATTTGTTGTTGTTTTTGTAATTGGTGCCGTTGTTGTTGGTGGTAGTGGTGATTAGGTATCTTCATCACCTCTGTCTCCTCTACGTTCACCTGAAGGGAGTCTCATCTACGCTGCCTCACCTCTTCTGTCAACTTGTTGGTTTTTGCTTGTAGATCTTCGAGTTTGTGCGACAAGACATCAGACATAAATCATCATTGGCGGCGAAATCCAAATCGTCTAGGGTTTCTTCATCGGTCCAGCCAGCGTATTCCCTTCTTTTCACAGCTCTTCACAGTTTGTTGCATGATCCTCTCCACTTCACTCCAGTCCAGTCTTGTTCAGTCCATTCCAGTCGACCATAATCAGGTAGATGACCGGTGATAGTAGACGGCAGGCAACCTTGTCTTACCTGTCGACCTGTCTTCACTTCAGAGGGGTCACTTAGCTTTCCATTGTGAATCACTTGACATGTAGCTTGACCATATTGCATATGTCTACTGCTAAATGGGGTTTATGAGGGTTTCTGGCACTAAAACCGTGGCGTCGAAGCATCCGCCTGCTAAATCACTTGTCGGTCGACGCTGTCGAAGGCGTTTTCGAAACTGATGAAGTTGAGGTACAGGTACAGTTGACTGCCATTCAATACTCTGTTCTACGATGATGCGTAGCGTAGCGCTGCCTTGTAATTTGATCCACACATGATTTGTTCTTCCTGAAGCCAGACTGTTCCGGTGATAATTTTTAATGCAGTACATCTATGAGTCTCTCCAGGATGATGTGGCCCAATATTTTGCTTCGGGTCCACAGTGACAGAAGCCTGATTCCGCACCAGCTTTTGCAAACACTTAGGTCTCCTTTTCTTTAGGAGTTTGACAAGATAGCCCTTCTTCCAGTCGGTAGATACTTTTCCTTCTTTCCAAACCTTCTGCATTAGTGGTATCAGCGTAATTGCAGAATGATGTTTGCAAATAAATTCCAAAAATAGTGTTAGCAGTCGTAAGTAGTCATGAGATAGAAAATAAAGGAGATCAAAGCAATCTAGATATGTGCATAATATAAAGCATGCATTTGTTTGTGCATACACGCGTTTCGTCCTGTTTGAGACTCATCAGCAGGATATACCTGGCTACCAGTGAGTGTTGTTCCCACTACGAGGAGGTATATACAGCTGACGAAACTTAAATAGGGCAAAACGCACACTTTGGAATCCTCTGCTAACCACTATCCATTATTTATATGTAACTGAAAAACAGGAAATATTAAGCCATCGCCCAGAGGCCCAAGTTTCAATAGAGACTGATCAATTCGGTCTACTCAGCGACGAGATAATACAAGCAACAACGTTATAATTAGACTCACTTCGTTTCTCTTGGTACATATATTGTGTTATTACCAACCGAAGGGAATATAAATCTAGGTGTATTATCATTCACGTCTAACACGTGTATTAGAACAACAGTCGTAGATGATAACTTCGGCTTGCCTTGATCTTCTACACGAATTGCTAATTCATACAATGGATATAATTCACGATCCAGTTTTGATCGACCCAAATAGATTTGTCCATCTTTAGCTATGAAAAATCTTAGGGATAAAAAGCAAAGTTGTCAAAAATAGTTTTTACTTAAGGTCTAGTTTGAAAATAAATGAAATAATGTTAGTTTTGGTACCAAAGAAAACTAATTTCACCTAATTGTTAGCTCAATCATAGTTCTTGAGCATAATTTCTGTTTTACTGCTGTTGAATGAATCCTTGATATGAATAAACAAACCTTAAACCAAAACCAGTTAAAATGAAAGACCGAAGAATATGAGATATTTATAACTAATTTATTTTAGGTTTGGTTGATAAACTAATAGCCATATTCTTTGTTAAACTTGCCAGTAAACACTTTTACCCAAAACTCCGGCACAACTATCCCGGAGTTATTAAAACGTACATTTTACCACTTTTCAGTTTCAAATAATGTTACCAAAAAGGTCACTTTCCTATAGAGAATAACCTACTCACCGATTCCATCAATAATATATATATATATATATATATATATATATGATATTATTATTACTCCTGCAACTGACACAGTGCAATTTTTCATACAAAACTTCGTTTTATTGTTTACTTCTACATGAATCAGTAGGTAGGAATTGTGTCAATCAAAACTGTGTAGAAATGAATCAGTCAACAAGATATCGTCTAACTAAATTAATTATTCACAGTCAATAGTGTGATAAAATTAATTGAATAAAAAAAGAAATACACGCATATATCTTTATTAGGAATATGAATCACATTTTTAAAAATTTTTTCCTTAGACTATTGTTTTGGTAACTTGTTGCTTAAAATACAAAGTTCAATGTGTTTTCTAATCTGCCTAATTCATCTTTTCTTCATTGTACTCATACTTTAAAAAAGAAATAATTAGTTTATTTATTTAGTCATTCTACTAATTAAATGCCATTCAAATGTAATGAAATAAGTATTTAAAACTCGATGAGGAATGAATTATTTATCACCTTGCATAGACAGTGTGAATCGCTCATGTTGTAAGCATTTCGGCACCTTCAATCTAACAAAGTTTCCATATGATATCTTAAGCCTCATCATTAGTTCAGTTTTTCAGGAAAGTGGAAAAGTGAGTTCCCCTCATTATGAAATTTTAATGATTGACAGGTTCATAATGGTTACAGAAGAAAACTGAGCTGTAGTGTTTCGTCCTAGCTTACTTGAAAAGTTGGTGGTAATGCACTCTTTCATGAAGTAAGTCTAACAGGAAAGCTTTTTGAAAGCAAGAACAAATATTGTGGATGAATCAGATTCATTTCATGTTCTGTAAAACATCCACACACGCACTTAATTTAACGTTTTCTACAGCCAGCTATGTGTTTAGCATAAGTAACGGATTCCTGTTACATTTCTTAAAAAGTGTCTACATGACGACACCTTTCTCTGCGAATATTATAATCAACCACGTCAGCAGGAACTACCACCTTCTTGCAGGAACTTACGTCGCCTAACCGGATCCTATATACAGACTAGGGATGATACATAACAAATCAACCGTGGATTCGTTAAACTTATTTCGCCGCATAAAAATTTTTCAACTTTCGTCGCAGTATGAAGTATAGTACTCATTCACAAAAAGAGACTGAATTATGCAAATCTTTACTTTGAGAACCGATTGAAGAATGTTTTCCGAAATGCTCAGAAAAATATGTTACTAATCTTTCTGATGCTCAGTTGTCTAAATTTGAATAAGAAGCTTTGTCTTTAGGCTTTAAATATCATGTTCCTTATAATGAATTAAAGCGAATTGATCTCGAATGTCAGTTTGAAAATTTGCGTAACCAACTGTCGACTTTGAAGCCCACATCAAATGGTAAAGAAAGCTGGTTGAAAGCCACATTTGTTGACTTAACTAATCAGTATGCCATCAGCCTGAAATTCCATAAGAACTCTTTACCCAAAAGCATCACCAAGCCATTAGTGAACTGACAACCAATGAACGAATCGTCCTACTGAGACCTGATAAAGACTCTGGTGTGGTTGCACCAAACAAGCAAGACTATCTTTCAAAAATGCCCAGCCTATTAGGCGACAAAAAACACTTTTCTCAGGAAAAGAGTAATAAAGACATGACTTCAAAGACTGAAAAGAAGATAAATCAAGCCCTCAAACAGTTGCTAAAACAGAAACTAGTCGATGAACAGCTCTGTGGGACGCTGAGACCCCGAGGTAAACGTTTAATAAAGATGTATGGTCTTCCCAAGATACGTAAAGCAGGAATACCTCTACTTCCTGTATTGACAATGTCGCACTCTCCATACCACGAACTTGCTCGATGGCTTTTACAATTAATCAACCTTATCAGGAAAGAGCCAGCTGTTCATACTTTGAAGGACAATTTTGAGTTTGTTAGTAGGTTTGGTAATATTAATATAAGCGAAGATCATATGGTTTCTTTCGGTTTTATTCACCAATGTACCCCTTGAAGAAACAAGTGATATCATATATAGTCATGCTGACATGATAGACTTTCCATCTAACAGAGTGAAAGATCTACTGGTGTTAAAAATGTTCAATTCCAGTTCAGTGACCCCTTTTACAGACAGACAGAAGGCGTGGCTGTGGGCAGTTTCCCTGGTCCCATATCCGCAGACACATTTCTAGGCCACTTAGAAAATACCAAACTAAGTGATACCATAAAAAAGACAAAACTGTACTTCAGGTATATAGATTATACTTTCATCATATGAGAGAGTGAACTCTATGCAATGAACCTACTCAGATCTTTCAATTCAGTTCATTTAGACGTGAAATTCACATGTGAACATGAAACGTTAGACGGAATAAATTTCTTGGATACGAGTATCATAAGAAATGAAGATGGTTCTATACAACAAAAAGTTTATCGTAAGCCTACTTGGACCGGTCAATTCTTGCCATTTAATAGTTTCTGTTCAATCGCTTATAAAAGAAGTTTAGTCAAGACTTTATTTTTAAGGGCTACCAGACTATGCTCCAAGTAACTCATCGATAATGAACTGGATGCCGTACAAAAAACTTCGATAGATAATGGATATCCCATAAAGTTGATTAATCAACACTTCAAACTTAAAAATGAGAAACTGAATGATACCACCGTGCCAAAAAAGAACGTGTTCATCAGAGTACCATGTGTTTAGATCGTGAACTTTGTCATTCATCTATGTTCCCATACATATGTATTGATGTTCAGGTTTAAAAGATGTATTGAGTGTTATCTACTACTGAAATGTATCAAATGACATGATAAACACTGATAGCTTGTTGTGGAAAACTTTAAATTTAGTGCATATGTGGAAGATTTGGAGAACACGAAATGAATCCGATTAATCCACAATATTTGTTGTTCTTGCTTTTCAAAAAGTTATAAAGGTAAAACTTCCGTTCTCTCAACTGATTAGTGTGAACACATGTTAAAAATAACTTGAGTATGGGAGGATACTTTTGGAGATAAACAACCTGTATTATGAAATGTAATACTGTGTAGAGAAACGTTTCAGCTCCTGAAGTGTCACACTTTGAGGACTGAATGATTTCAAATTGCTTTTTCAATCACATTGCACCACACAATGCATAGTACATGTTTCACATTTAATTTCAAATTCAGAATGAAAAGAAGTTTTTTATAGTGTGGATTTCGCTGTCAATTGCATGACGATAATATTTGTTAGCGTTGATTGGTCTGAGAAATACAATAGTCAGTCAAGAATTTATTTATTTTCAAGTGAGCAGTGAAAAGATAAAGCAACCTGATAGTTCATTTAGAAAAAAATTGCACTTATACGTCAAACAAATACAATATATACAATACAATATAATATAATAATAATATAATGCACATAATAATAACATAACAATAATATATAATACAGTATAAAAATCCATTATCATTGAATGAACTGAAAATCAGCTGCTATACAGTCATAGTTCACAGCCCAGTCAAGATAGCACAAAAACTGCCACACTAGATTGTACCATAAAAACTTTAAGTATGGCTTTTTTAAGTGTATGGGGAGAAATTAAAAAGAATTTTTCGAATATCGTTTTGAAATGCCACAAAGTTACTCCATACTAAGCAGGAAAAATCAAGTTTTATTTTAAGATGCAAATGTTTTGTAACATACGTAGACGCCCCAGTAGCTTAGTGGATAACGCTCTTGGGTTTGATATGATGGGTATTGGGTTCGAGCCTGAGTGCGAACAGTATCATTCACTAAGGTGCAGCCATATCCAACTGAAGAGCCTGAGATGGGATGAAATAAAAGCCCTAAATTCCACTGATACCACCACTAAGAAGAATACAACACAATCAATAGTTAGGCAATATCTAGGCATCTGTACAGAAGCTTATATCGCCTACAGAGGTAGATCATTTCGATCCAGGATAACAACGGAAATCGTATCCATCAGTAAGTAACACACAGGTAAGTTATTGATATTTTTCCTTTGTTTACGAATGTTCAAATAAGTCTGAAATGTTTTGGGATTAATAATCACCTTCACTCATGTAAACTCTAATCAACGATTAAAGTAAGCAAAAATGTTTAATCAAATGATAAGGTTCACTGTCAAGGTCAATGCAGATGTAACTAACTTCATAATTCCAAGATGGAAAAATGGATTTTGACAAGTAAGGTCATAAGTGTAACAAATAATTTTTATCCACTGGAATACTACATGAATTATTAGTCTTTTATATATATTACAAAAAGGTTTACACGTGTCGGATAAGAAGAGTTAGTCCTTAGGTTTATGATCCTCACGGATTCACCAAAAACAAAACTGTTTTCCACTTCAGATTAAGGTATGTAAAATAAATAAGAAGAATCAAAGCAGTATGAGCTGCTTGCCTACAGTTTTGAACCTAAATGTTTACTGGACCGAATTGATCGGCCTCTATTAGCGTATGGGCTCCTGTGCAGATGCCTCGATATTGCCAGCAGTCTGATTATTTTAAGGATGACACAAGAAGTGGCTATCGTGGCTCAGTGGGGTAGTGGAGCGATCGCTCCCGAGTCCAAATCCCGGTGGGAACAACATCACTCACTGGAAAGTAGGTACATCCAGCTGACGAGTCACAAATAGGACGAAATGCGCATCCTGGATTCCACTGCTAGCCACCATACATTCCTAAGTGCTTACATTCCGCTATTTCCCTACACTTAAACTCAGCTACTTTACAACTCTTGTGTAAATCTTGATGAATGAAGCTGAGCTATTCCGACGTTATTCTTCTATGATAAAGTATTTGATGATTTATTTACAGTGCGAAAAGGTTTACAAATATGCTATATATATATATATATATATATATATATATATATATATATATCAGCAGACGCTTCTGAAGGAAAAATAATACGATTACAGTTAATAGAGACCGCAGTAGTCAGTTGCCAATGTCAAATTCACTTTATCGACAACAGTTTTGTCATACCCATAAGCCAATTAAAAGATAATCTTAATGCAGTACTAAAAAATAACTAAGTTACAGAATAAGAATGACATGGGAAGAATGCATTTATAAACACTGAGTTTTTAGAATGCAGGATGCAACCTCATGAACTCTAGGGTCAGTAAAGGCGATATACGTGTGTTAAATATTTGGCCTACAGTGGTAGTAGTCAGGCATCTCAGAATGTAGAAGCCTTAGTAAGAACTATTTTGTATACAGAAAAGTACTGAAATACTTAGAAACTACTTTCGAGACTAATAATTATGCACACGACTTCATGAAAAAGTGCTTGCCAAAGAAACAGAAATCAGGATCATTATTTCAGAACGTTAGATAATCACTTCACGTTCCATTGAAGCTGTCCCAAAATTTATCGAATGACCACTTAATCTATCCGACATCTGTGCCGTCACAGAACTCATAAGCTATTTAGAGCCAGACGGGTACAGTGTAAGAGCCTTAGTTTAAAGAATGACGTGGCCAATATGCTTGCCCTTAAGGACCTCTCGAATTCAAGAAGACATAAGAATATCATTTGACAGCCAGAGAGCATTATCTAACTACATTTTTCTCTGCACACCCGAAAACGTACAGTTACGAATGAGGATACAATAACACCGAAAACTACGACGTATAAATACAAACGGTTTAACAGAATTCACTGAAGCACTGAGTTACAATGAGACAGCCATCAGTGGGCTTTTAGACGTAGATTTCTAGGGATAAATCAATGAGCAGTAAAAGGCTTAGTAAACGATTTAGTTATAAAAGATCAGCTGAGTAGCAGAAACCTTTAATCCACAACAGAAAGATTTCTTCTCTTTCACCGACCCGATAGAAAGTGAGGTTATACGGGTCAAAATGCTATACAAAAATTACTCTCACCCTTAATCTAGAAGTCTTGGAGTCAGTAAAATTTGCACAATGATATTCACTTCTCTAGGCACTGCTTACTCAGTTAACTACCTGACTTACGAAATACGTATATTTTATATCAGGTTTCTGTGAACGAAAAATAACTGTCATGCATATTCTGAAACACAAACATTTTATGGATACAAATGTGTTCTAGGAATATTTTGTTTCAATTATTGGCTCTCATAAACGAGCATTAGGACAGTTGTGGAAACGTGAATAATGAATCATCGCTTCATTGACTGACTGAATAACGCCTTTGTAAGCGCTGGCTAATGAAAAGATTAGGCCAAGCCAAATGGCTTTGCCTTTATTACCTTTGACGGAGTGACGAATTTGTGGACTACTATGAATAAAGTATATGAGGTTAGTTAACGCGACTCACGATAGTTTATTTGACTACGTGTCGCATTTTTTCTATGTGAACTGATGACTATACTTTCTTACGTCCACAGAATCAGAACAAACGGGTTTCATCGCGTTGACTAGTAGGCAGACAGTAAATAAACGATGACCATTTATTACTTGTGAACTATATTTTGCGTAATTCAAGCCTAAGTTATAAAGTGTCATTTAAAATCTAGCTTCATTGTAAACGCTTGTTTATTCCGATAACAGCCGTTGTTTTGCGTTATGTACATACAACAATACTTCCAAGATCTGTAAATACACGTGGATGCACTCTGTGTTAGTTTAGGAATATAGGTATTGGTGTAAATAAATGGCTTCATTCTTGATGATGAATATAGTTATGAGAGCATAGCAGTGGACATAAAGACTGAGTAATAAAAAAGTCAATGGAGGTATGTGATCATTCACATATATTTATCAGTTGTGATCGGTAAGAAAACCTCTCTAGACAGTTCTAATCATGGATTACACAGTTACACATCCAGTGAAAACCACAACGCACCGAAAAATTGCTTTCGTGAATACTTCTCTAAGATGAGCTGTGTGAGATGACTCAGGTTTATGAGTGAAGGTCCCATGAGCTATACGTAGATTGGTTGTGGTGTCGAACTCACATTAATATCGTAATTTACTAAATGTTTTGCTTAGGCATAGTAGAAGTCAGTTCCACTTCACTTAACAATTTGGTAAGATTTCTTTCAGAAACACATTTAAACTGATGTATATCAAACTGTTGTGTCACTTCAATTGGTGAAAAAAATTCAGAGAAGTCCGAAAAACTCATTTGGTTAGTGTGAGTGGACAATGAATCATTAGTTACATCTCAACAGTCAAATTAATTGTTTCTTTTAAACTAAGCAAAACATGAGTAAACCGGAACTTACGTGTACAGAATCTCAAGGGATTGGGAAACATTTTTCCTTTGACTCATGTAGTTTTCGAATGGTGGTATAGGTTCTTGATTCACATTAACTGAAATATTTGAACTTCTTATTCCATAGGCTATACACTGAATCAGTGTATATGTGATGTCAGCATTTCGACCAATATCTGCATCATGTGCAGAAATTTTTCCAATAGCTAAAGCTAAATAATTTTCAAATGAAATATTGACATTTAGAACTATATGTTTATGGTGAAAGAGGTCAGTATGTAGAATCAGATAAAAGAAAGCCGAGAACTCGTTCGGAAAAGTCAAAAGTGGATAGTTTTTCTTTCAAGTACATACCACCAACTAGCATCTAATAATAAAAAAGTATCTATTTCGAATATCATCAGTTTGCAGAATCTAATTTTATTATGTACAATCTTTGATAGAGAACCAATTCTTCTGATTACGAGGTGATATCAGTACCCAGGTGACATCATTTGGAAGACTATTTAGAACCTAGGAGCACTTATGCGCTATCTTGTCCTATTATGGTACTACCCAATAGAACAAATAGTTGACCACTCTACGGATGTAACCCATAACCTTCAGGCTCCACAGCAAGCACATTGTCATTTGGCAAATAGATCGAAATCCAACGGTACACGTTTCTTACTTCTGTCACTTCACGATATTGCGTGACCTTCATCAAATGACGTCACTGAGCACCTGTCTTCACATTCGAACTGGTTTGTCTCACCGGTCACGACTTTTGATTTGAACTTCAGTAAATTTCCTCTCGAAGTGAGTCATTATTCGGCACTGGATATTAATTCACTTAGAGGTTTGTGGGGATTTCATAGTATTGGTTCCAAGGTGGTATTCATCCCGAATTATGTTTAATGCTTTCAACCACTAGTAAAATGTATTTTCTGTTAGAAGGACATGATCAGTTACTTTAGTTATGAAAATGCTCAATTATTTCATGAAACGCCATCAGAAATGAGGAATATGTTACACAGGATTCACTATTTTTTCGTATGGACTTGTTTCATTACTACAGGCTATCAGGTGTAATTGCGATCACAAACACCATGTGTATTTTTGTCGTCGTGACTGCAGAAACACTTTTCTTGTAGGTGAGGTTGGGGAGTTACTCTATACAACAGCCTGTTAAATATGTCACCCAACTGAATTTATTTATTTAACTTCAGACTGCCTGAATAGCTCTCTGTGTATGTATTAGTTTATGAGCTCCTATGGACCTATTTGAATCAGCCCAATAACTTGCAATCCAGTTGTTTGTCTAAATATTATTCTCCCTTGATTTCTAAAAAGGTATACTTTGCGATAAATTACTCTAGACTTGAGCACCTCGTTAGTTTCGGCTACTCGACCACAATACAAACCACTTCAAATTCATCTACAAAGTGGGACAAAGACTAATAATAGGAGAATGAACTTGCAGCTCAGGCCATATATAAAGGTCGCTTGTTTGAATCTCTTCATGACTAATATTTTCACCTCTTTTTTATAACATCATATGGCATCATAAACTTGAACCAGACATATCAAAACTGTCACAGATAGTCTCAAACATTAAAAGAATTTAATTACTTTTTAATTTTTGCCTAGTTTAACTTTATCGAAACCTCTTTAATTTTTCAATAATTTTTCAGCCTTCTTAACTTCTCATTTATTGCTTATTGCTCATTTGTTGAATTACATTTCCGAGTAAGTAATCCTTTCAATTTACTTTATCACTTGGAATATCTTTTTGGGGAAATGTTTTCTGTGTGAAATTCCAAGTCATTTGTTTCTTCTGTTACCTTGTGGATTATTACACCAGGTTGATCTATTTTTAGAAATAGTTAATTACTCCACAAACGGAAAATTTCTAATTACTTTGTGAATTTCTATCAGTTGATAACTGACTTTCTTTTGTGTTTATTATAAACAGCACTGTAAATCATTGGTAATTGATTTAACTGAAGGAAATTTCTACCCTTAACAACCTTTGGTTAGTTTTCATTGTGAGACATCTTTTGTAGAATTAGTTATTCAATGTCAACATCAGATCTAGTATTACTGTGTATAGCTATTATTTGCTCACCCAGTATCTGAATATTAATTTAGAAGGCACCAAGAAGAAAGATGAAGAAATAAAGAAATCATTCAACTAGTAAAAAGTCAAGGAAAACAGTCATAAAAGTTGGTATACTGATTAAGATAAATATAACATTCATATGCATCTGTTCCACTAAGACAGGTCCTTATCCATACCATTAGCGTCTTTAACCACTGATTTAAGTCATCAAATGAACTCTGATTCAGAAGTCTACATTTTCGTACAAGACTCAAATCAACAGTCAAAGACTTCGTGAACTGATACCGTGTTTAAGTCTGATCACCTGTGAGCTCGTTCAACATAAGCCTAATTCAGTTAACAATGTGCAATGGGAAGGACGATGAATAAGCACTCATAGCACATCTGTCAACAACTACAGTCAATGAAGCTTTACAACTTCATAAGTCAACTTACCTCTGATATCCAAAACTACGCCAAACTTTGACCTTTCTAATGTGGTGGTCCCTGGATTAATGGCCTATCTCAAAAGGGCAGCACTAATTGAACACTTTCACCCTTTCATACCATTAACCTTCACTGCTTATGTTTCACAGCCTTGCTGTGGAAAAGAGTGAACTGTTATAGAGTACACTTGATTCTTACTAGGCAGTCACATATTATGGTGGCGCCCTAAATAGCGGCAGTTCGAGAAGTTTAAATAGGCCTTTTTGTGTCCATGCTGAAAGTTTGTCGACACCAGACCTACAAGTACTGAGCTCATCAGTTAACACACTCAACCACTTCACGCCTTACTGTTAGACGAGGCACTTTTAAAAACCAATACTATAGCAACACTTCGTACTTGGATGACGATTAACTTTTCCAAAACATTCAGAGATTGCCACTCTATGTGTTCAGAAGACTCGTGATCCTATCAGTAGCTTCAACTAGCATAAGTATGTTATCTACTTAGTCTGGGTCTATTGAGAAGTCTCTCGTGAGAAGGCTAATTCCGGTAAAGTCAGACGAAGAGAGAGAGACCTGTATGATCATATTTGTAGTCAAACAGAATAAGGACGATGAGAGTGAGCTTCCTTGATGAAAATCACTTGACGTACACATTCACCCCTTGATGCCTCACAAGACGTCTTAACATGTCGTCGTATGTTCAAAACCGTATCTTTTTCAAAAAGGGCATTCACTCCTCCGGCCTCCTTTGCAGTAATAGACACTACCAAAGTTTCCTTGATTGATAGAATCAAACGTCATCTCCAGGTAGAACAAACACAGTACTCTGGGTGCTGGTAAGCCTGCCTATGTTAACAAACCTGAATCGGGGTGAATATCTGGTTGATATATTCATGGCTGGCTCTTAAAAATGGTAGGTATTCTCGAAAGTATGGTTCCTAGACTTCACTTAGGCGTCTAACTATTGTACAACCTAGGGCCTCCTAAACTGTATTCATCAGACTGATTCCCCCTGTGGTTATAACAGGTGAATTTATCTCTCTTTATGAAGACTGAAATAGTCAGTGATCGAGACCAGCCTAATGGGATCATATTTGATTTCAATACCATAGATGAGACCTCGGTTGACCTAATCAGTGCACCATTTTTACACTTTGTTAGTTTTGCATTTGTCTTCTGTGAATCTGTTTCCCCCATCTAGGTATGTTAATGACAGTTTTGCAGGTTATTATTTGTGTTGAAATCTTCTGAACCTAATAAACAATGTTTTTTCTATTGAATTTCTATGTGTATATATCATGCTGTTTTGACTTGCTCAGGAATTCTAAACTGTTAGATGGGATTACTTAGGAAACAGCACTTACAGTGAAGCTATATTTCTTTTCTATCAGCTTCTCAGTGATGGCTCTACATCTATGTATTGTATTTCAGTAAATACTACAATGAAAAAAATTATTGCTCATAATCATATCAGTAATTAAGAGTAATAATTTATGCTCGGAAGGTCATCAAGTAAATAATACTGTATCACCATATTGTAAATCAAATAAACAAATCTAAAATGGAATTAAATTCTATCACAGTACCCAAGTTTTATACCTATATTAATAATGCAGGTAAACTGTGCATGTTTAAACAAGTTTTTATTGAAATAATGTTTTGCATAATAGTATTTGATACAGGAAATAGATGATTGTCTCGAGTGGTTAGTTATCTACAATAACTATGCAATGATGATGAAAAAGCAAAGAAAGAAAAACCCGGACCTAAATTTTATTAATAACAACAGTTACGCAGATCCCAAAGCTCAGAAAATTACGGCCAGAAACTTCTCTTAATATACAGGTTCGAAACATTAAGGTAATCATGACAGCTACTGCTACATGTAAAAGAAGGACTGATGAAGTATTGATAAATTTAGATAGACTGTAAAATGTAACTTTGAAATCACTATTAATGTCAGCTCCAAGTTCAATATCGGCAATATTTGAGAGGATAAACCTCTGTACTGATCTCATCTACTCTTTGCTTACATGTGAAGTATGTATAGAAATTTAGCGATAAACTGAATAATTCTGCATCCGACCGAAATAGTTTAAGTGTTAAATGCACATGAAAGATACTTAATCAAGTAGTTTTTCTGATGTATGAAGTAAGTCCCAGCTGATCGCAGAAAACTTGGAAAAACTTCAATAAATGTTCTTCGTGAACACAGCATGCTAATCTAACCAGTGGCATTAAGTTAAAACTTATGCTTCAAAAAGGATTATTTCCTAGGTTTCGATGGTACTCTAAGTTTAGTTTTTGCTCGACACATAATGGGCTGCTCATTAAAGACATAATCTGAAAATTTTATTCCATTCACACTGCGTGAGTTTTGAACTCAGAGTCGAGCTTATTTATCAGCTAATCCAACATTTCCTGTCACTTAAGCATACAAGAAAGCTACACTATAGTGACGTAATACCTTCTTTTTCATAGCAGTTGCTTAGTGGATTCCATTAAACCCGTTCATTATACTACTTGTGCCATTCTGGTTCTTCAGCAGTAGTAGATTTTAACCAACATTTTATCTAAATTCACTCGTTGAAAATTCTTTAGGATCATATCCGATAGTAATCCAATACCAGCATCATCCGACTGTCTGTCGAACTCCTTGTTGGAAATAAGGTTCACACATTCATTGCATGTTTTCAAGGAAGCTCTTCAATAGCAGAAAAGAGGTCTGTATTTCTGCGGTTTACTTCGCCAACTCAGTACATTAATGAAGATCAGTGACACGCCTTCGGATATAATCAACTTATCATCCACAACAAAGACTCAGAATCATCTCAAACAATTTGGTTTTCAGCTTCCTGGTGTAACAGTTCGAATGGCTTTACTAGCTGACCACAAGTCGCTAAATATCGAAGGCTGGAAACGTTGAGAATTAACCATAATGGTAACCCGTTTTCATTTATTGTCTGTAAGACACACGATTCTGGTCTTTTTACATCAGTAGTTCTGAGATGAAATGAAACAATTTTGTTTTAACCTAATGAATGAATTCATAAGTTGGCACTCAACCTTTTCCGCTGTGTTGGTATCAGTCAATAGCTTGTGAAATTCATTCTGGTAACAGTGCATGGTATTCATTACATCCAAGTAGTCCATTTTTTCCATACTGATTTTTCTTGAAATCTGTTGATATTATGTAAGGCTTTACTTTGCCTTTTTTGATGGAGATGCTGTTGGTATTTTTCTTAGTATCCACATATTTATGGTAACAGTCAACCGAAGTAAACCTCAATTTTTACACCTGATTACTAGATGGAAAAGAAAAATAAGTTATTAGAGACCTTCAGACTACAATCATGTATTAATTTAGGCTTCAGAATACTTGTCACAAGATTTGTGGACCAGCATAGGACGGTAGTAAATTCATTAAGGACGTTAAGAAGATATCAAACAGGATTCAGAAGACATCTCAACTTTCAAGTCTCTCTTGACACACTTGAAAAATCCAAGTTCTTTTATTTTCTTTTGTTGACAGTTTGATTTGTTTCAGTCCTCCAGAAAATTTTCAACGTTGTTTATCAATTCAGTGACACAAGTTTCAGGTAAGTTAACCTATTTCACTGCATATTGTTTGAGTATATTTCCATTCTTTTATCTTATTCTGTTACAAAATGATGACTTCCAATTAATTTTGTGACAGCAGGATATTCCAACACATCTAGAAATAAAAACTCGTAAAAGTCCTTAATTCCGGTATTCATTAGGGATTTCAGCTGTCTGAATTCTATAATTCAATTGAATAGCTTTCTGGTCATTTCTCTAGCATGTTTTTCATTTTGATTCATTAAACAGAGTTTCATTGATTGATCCTTCCCTCTACGCAGTTTTGTTAATTTTTAAGGACTATCACTTTGTTCCAACTGAATACTTAATTATGTCCATTTGTAAGCATTTCTGTGGATTTCTAGTTCTCCCAATATATATCACTTTAGATTGGAAGAAGATTTTGTGCTGTATACGTCTAATTACCTTAGACTATGTATTCGACTTCACAATGTTTGCATGTAATTCACAGGAGTCTTAGTTGTATGCCAATATCAGTGAGTGTGACATTTACTACGTAAAATAATTGTTTCGATTGGCGCATTGTATTCATCATTATTTTATTCAGCCATCTGATACAGCCCTAGTTAGTAGACTGGTATCTGAAGATTTCTGTAAGATATTCAAGTTAGAAAAAATTTTTTCTAACAGTTCCATCCTCACGCCATACAATTATGAATATAATTATAAATAAAGGGATATTACTATGCAAAATTAAATTTTAGATATGGCTTAAAAAGTCCGTCTTATGCGTTGATTTAGTTGGATGCAAGTGCACCACTGACCACTTTCTTTTCCACTGACGTCTCAATGCATACAAAATGAAAAGTCAACTGGTGTATGGAACTTCATAATGTGTGTACACGGTGGAGTGTTTATAAATTTTATAATACAAATTAAAACTGAAAAACAGTCATCTGGGGGATGAGAAATCTTGTTAATACCATTAAAAATCTAGATGATCCTCATGTGAGTGCTATGAGATGACCGGACGTAACGACGAGAATGATAACAGCAAGATGTCTGTGGTAACCTAATAGTTCTTAAATAAATATATGGTACAATATGGTATAATATGAATGGTTTGTAGAAAAAAGGATCTAAGGTAGGGGAAACAGCAGTAGTGGGTGGTTATAATCAGAATAAAAGACGTTCAGATTCGTTTTCCTATATTTATGGTTCAATAGAACACTTGAAGAAGCATTTTTTCATGTTAACTACTATGAGTTATGACGCAAATGCGGAAAGCTGCCTGCGTCTCGACATTCTGTCAAGATCTGGTACATAACGACGAAATCCTGATCGATTTTGAAGTAAAGCTCAGCGTTCACCGAATGAGACAATGTGCCACTATCAGTAAACTTAGTCCACTTATTGTAAAGCCACTTGAATAACTCAATAGTGACACTATTAATTGTAGTGCTACGTGACACGAGTTTGAAAGCCTCAAGGCTACATTTCACCTATTGTTTAAATGTTTCATGAGGTGTAATCCTTACCTGACGTTTCACTTCAGCTTCAAATTCCAGACGGATCTTCAGACCCGTGGATATTCCAATATGAACTTGGTGGTCCGACCACCTGGCTAAGCAGAAAACATCCAACCAGCACATCCACATGAGGAGGAGCGCCCCTTCAAACACATTCTGTCGACACCTCCTCAGACCGTTAAGCATTGTCATAGAACCTTCACACGAGTCAGGCTTCACGGTAACCACATTTGCTGGGTAATCGGTGAGTTAACCTACTAACTCATCCATGATCAGACGAATGAGATGCGTCTCACTGAAGTTCCTACAACCTTGAAGACCTAGGTGCAGCTAGCTTTTCTGAAAAACCATACCTGTGGAATACCTGACCTGTTAGCTCAAAATGTTGACGCATTTAAAGTGGAAGTTTTCTTCAGGCTACTGATTCACGGCCAAGGCTAGGGTTAACGAAACCGGCATTTTAAACCGGAAACCGTCTTTCTTCACAAGGTAAGACTATGCCTGACTGTAGGGATTACCTCGCCAGCTGTGACTACGGGGATTAGGAAGCTAGATTAACCTGATCTTCCACATGCTTTGGTCATGGCACACTGTTCGGAATCCTGAAGGCCAACAAAACCAACAGTGCTTTGCAGACCCATTGAATTATACAAGGATCGTTAGAGCTCCTATAACCTTCAATGTGTTTGTTTCACTTAATAATGTTAACTTCAGCTCTCGAAAACTTACAATTACTTACATGCTGTGTGATTCTCCAGTACATAAAATTCGATTTTATCCATAACACTTGGTGGATTATCATTGACATCTTGAACTGTGATAGTAACATCTGAACTGGCATTTAAACTTGGTAGCCCGCTGTCTGTAGCATGAACTAGAAATCGTAATTCATTTAGCACTTCTCTGTCGACTGACTTTTGGACGGTCAAGTGACCAGTAATTTTATTCACTTCAAAGTAATCTGAATTTGGTCCGCTTAACCAAAATGTAAGTTTTGCATTTTCACCTGGAGTGTAGAAAAAATAAGACGAGTTCAGTTGTATTTTTTACAAAATTAATAAAATGAAGTGGATTAACACAAGAAATTCCGACACTCTAAAGTGAAATAATCTTGCAGGTTTTCAACAGTTATACTAAGAAGAGAATGACTTGAAACATCAGAGATAGACCAGCTGTAACCAGTCATTTGTTGAGAAACATGTTATCAATGACCAGTCATCATTTTGCCAAATACCCAAGAAATATACCACTACTTTTATATTTGGTGTTACAGACTGCAGTGTTATAGCATTGATTAAACCAAATTATTTAGCTACTATCTTTCAAAGATTTCCTATGCATATTTTTCGACACTGTTAAGAATTTCACTCTGATAGTAAAGATAGCTGGAATCTAGCAGTTGAAACAAAAGTGCACACCTAATCCTGTTTGAAAATCTAGGAAAATTCATGCAGCTGATGAGTCCCGAATAGGTAAAAACTTACATTCTGGATTCACCTGCTAGCCATTATCCTTCATTACTGTAACTGACGTTTATAATACTAGTTTTTCAGAGCAAGGTTTCGAACGTTTGAAGGGGATGTAGGCAGATTTCAGTTATAAATAGAGAATTTGTGTTATTCCTCATAAATTGGAACACTTAAGTCTGGAAATTAAGTGCAATTGATACATTCCAATTTCTATATAAGTTGAAATAGAGTACAGTTTCACTGCTCTCATCTCACTACTTCAAGAAGTAAAATAAGTAGTGTGGTTTGGAAGAATTATGTTGCATATGCATGTATTCCTGCACTATTTAGCTGAAATACTTGAGAGAAGCCAAATAAGTTGACGATCTACATTCAACTTTTTCCAGCAGTTGATCATCGTTCATCACTAGTTCATAATTATATGAATTCTGGATAGTTGTTTCTAAGCTTCGACTGAATGATATCTAAATAAAAACTGAGCAGACCTTAAATGAAATGACAGTATCATAAAAGTCTTATGATAAAAAGCAACGGAAAAATTGTTTCTGCAAAAACATTGACATATAACCTTTAAATACAAAATCTGACAGAAATGGTAGTTGATAACAATCAAATGCAAGTTCACGTACTATCAAGTAACGTGAAGTTGCTGTCAGCTGACAATAAACCTAGCAAGCTGCGTCCGGATTAGGCTGGTGTAAAATCCAAGAGATATTATCATCAAAGTTATATGAAACATTTGATATGTCAGACTTTTACGTTTCGAACCATCTGGTCATGCATGGACTTGCCAAGTTATTTATACGAAAAGTCACAAAAATGGTAAGCTAAATGGATAGAAAGCATACGAATAGGAATGGTAGGAGAAAGAAAAAAGTCTAAATCACATCTCCCTTGGTATGAAAATAAAATCAGTAATTTCTGTGTTGGTTCAAGACGAGTAATAATAATTTCACGGATGGGTAAATCCTAGGTAAATTTAAGCATTCGTCCCTGACTACTTTCATCCATTGCCTATCTTGTGACTAGTTTCCAATATAAATTTGACAACAAATGAATATGGATATGTACTGCATATGCTTATCTGACCAGTAGTAGTCATTCGTCTTTGAAGTAAACGTCCAATCATCCTAAACTGCATATCATGGTTATTCCACCCTTTGAGAATAAATAAAGCTTTGATCGAAGGCAAAACGTAATTACGGAAGACAAGATGACAAAATCTGAAATGATTGCCCATATTAACATTAGACAGGAGTTCAAGAAGCTAAATTCTATTGAGAATGTAACTAAGCAATAATAAGAGTTTTAACAGCCATTTCTACAGATTATTCCGATTTCAAAAAACTGGTGAAAACCACGTTTGTAGTTTAGAGAATAAAATTACCTCAATCTGGTAATATCCATACACTTATAATAGCTAAGTGTGCATGTTTCGAAAGTAAAGGTTCCCTTATATTTATCACTGAGAAATTATTCAACGGATTACAACTAAAATAAAACTCTCTTGTGATATGAAGTCTCTTAATTTAGGTCGGTAGTCATCATGGACTGAAATCAACTGGAGAAACATTGGGAACCTGATAGTACTGGACAGCTGTTTCACCCCAGTATGAAGCTCATCATCAGCACTCATTCATGATACTGTAAGGAGATGAACCCAGGACTTTAAGGTTCCTTGGTCAGCACATTAACATTGAGCGACTGCGTTAGATTCCATTGGTCCGTATTTTCTGCTTCTGTCAGTTCGTGATATAGCCCAACCTCCATTCAGTTCTGTTTTTGAGTATCTGGCCTCATATCCGACTTAATCTAGTCAACACTTTTCGTAGTGAGCAAAAAAACTCAGCATTAGACTAGTCAGACCTTTAATCAGTTGGCTAATTAGAATTCGGACAGTTTCAACTATTCGGATCTCCCAGCTAAATCAGTCTTAGTATTCAGATGATGATCTCAGCCATAAACGCATGAAACACCCGTCTGCTATTCAAATCACCTTGGTCTGTATAGGAAACATTACTTATAGGTAAGCGGTTCACAACTACTCAATTTAGTCTGTAGTACATTCCATGCAGCTTTCAACCTCCAATCTTGACGGCAACTGTGTTGGTTAGGAGATCACATAACATAACCCGAATATATTAACTTCAATAGGAAACTATAGTAATGTTTCTAATTAAAAACTATGCATTTTCAAACACCCGATTTGATTCTAGTTGTTTTTCATTACATTAAAACTTCCTCTCTGGGTTCAGTTTTGTAGCCAAGGTCAATGTACTAAACCTTATCCTGTAGTGATTTACTTGACAATTTTGCTCATAGTTTGCCCTTTTGTTTACACTTTGGGCATTTCATCCTTAACTCTTCATCATGCAATATATTTTGTGTGACATTTTAGACAAATGCATTGGACGATTTAGACAAATTATGTGTTTTGATTATTTTATTGAAATTTACAAAAGGGACTGAACATTTAAAAACAGCACAATTTCATCAAAAACTCCTAACTATTCATCTGGTTTAGCATTATTTGTATGCGTTTAGCAGCAACAACAGTCTTAGAGGTAACTTTGTTGTCCAATGAATCATTCGAAGCAGTTCTAGATGAGTAGGCACTAAATATACGACTACTTGAAGGTAACAATGTCATGAAGTCATAGTATCAGTTATCAGAATACTGTAAGTGTCAAATAAAATGTTTAATAAAAGTGAATTCATGATCATTTGACCGCAAATGTCAAGACTTTTATAAATTCTTTTTTTCTAGTGTACATCTACAGCCTAACAATACACCAAAACACTGTTTTCATATCGGCATGCAGAATTTATCCACAAGACTTCCTTTAAGCTTCATACTTTACTTATGCGTCGACAGCTGTAGAAGTATGCTCCATTTATTCTTTCTAAGCTTGTTCATACAGTTTACGAACAAGTTAGTGAAAAATGACTAAAATCTGTAGAATCCAGTGATTAATAAACATGATGGTACAAGTCGTAGATACTTTATAGATGTGGAGAATAAATAAATGTGATGGAATGTGTCAAAACCCAACTATATGGAGTAAAAATAAAGTCCTAGGGTCACGCTGTAGTCACTCTATGATGCATTATGGATTGCAGCCAATATGTTGACCATTGTAAACAAAGATAAGATCAAATACGAACACTGAAATGGTATCAGGAAAGGTTAGTTTCGCAAACTGAACGAAGTAAATCTACATTGTCCCAAATGATTGTAAGTAGTAATCAAAATCAAAATGCAGCAGTTACCTTCATCAGGATCAGTCGCATTGATCCTACTTATTATAGTCCCAATTTCTGAATTTTCATTCACATTGAAGTAATAGTGTGTTTGACTGAAAACTGGCGATTCATCATTTACATCAGTAATTCTAACAGCCACAGATCCTGTACTACTTCTTGCAGGGCTACCGTAGTCTGAACAAGTAATCCACACGGTCACTTTGGAAATGAATTCGCGATCGAAACTAGAAGCGGTTGTCAATTTGTACCTATTGAAATATAAAGTATCTAGGATATAGACCTTTAATTGTAGAAAGATCTATTAAAGTAAGAGTTATACAATATAGTGATGTAATAAGAATTAGAATCACTGGATGCGATGAATATATGAAGTAATTATTACCATGAAAATAGATCTGACACTAGCCAAATAGCTATTCATAGTTTTGATAGTCTTTTGATGAGTATACAGGATAAGTACGAACATAATTTGTGACTATATGATAGCATTTAACAAATGACGTTTTCATACATGCAAACAAACATGGGAAACCGATTATAAAATGCCGCTTTCGTATCTGCAGTACTTATAATCACGATGGATTATACTTGCATTAACGTGTACTTTTTCAGTTAATCCTGGTTCATGATTTCGTCTTTATGCATTGCTTGGACCGATGCATTTTAAAGGATACCTAAAGAATCACTTATACTCTGTGAGATATAAATGGATTTTGTGTCGATTTTAAATCGAACAACTGATAAATCGATTTCCAAACATAGACGCATAATAGATATTCAGCACTACTCACAAAACCGAAACTTAATGTTTTTCGACCAGCAAACTGGTTAACACTTCCTTCATCCTTTACACCTTCGCCTTCATAAGACACTACATAGTTCAGATACAGGAATAACTATACTAACTAAAGTTAGAACTTCAAGAGACTACAAATGAAAGACGTTGGGGGATGTCTTTAAAATCAAGGATTTTAATTAGTAGGCCGCTGAAGTGTATTCATCCTTGTTAACACAATGAAATGTTAATGGTATATAAGAAACGTTAATTAATCCAATAGATTCAGTTTCCGTCATAAGTAATGTTTAATGGAAACATCGATAAGGATATAATCACAAGGTAGCAGCCGATATGAAATATTTTCCAATGTGGAGGGAAATACTAACAGACCAACTTCGTAAAATTACTGACAAACGAAGCTGTTCAAGAATACTACACTGTTAAAAGTCAGAAATATTCATAGTTTATTTCTTTTCAACTAACTGTTCAATACAACTACATAAATGTACTTAGTTTCAATCAAAACTGTCCTTGGTAGATATAATAACGAGGAATAGCAACTAATAAACAATTCTTTCGGAAAACAGAGTGAACGTTTAAGTGATGTTTTTATATATAAGATTTTTAACTGGAATCATGATAATTGCTTAACAGCTGTTTAGTCCAAGCGGTTGCATGAACTAGCCAGTCAAAGCTAAAAAAAATGAAACTCGTTTCTACTAAAAGATGGAGCCATTTTGAGTCCAATAAAAAGTTTTATGCTGAAGGATACAGTTAACAGTATTCTACTGTGACAGCATGAAATGTAGCTCCAGTTATGAAAACTGATAAAAATGAAAGCATTGTCAACAAACAAAAATTTCGACCAGTAAATAACATAAAATGTAGGATAACTTTTGAACGAAGATCAAGGTTTTTCGTAGGCCATCAAGAATTAAAACAAAAAATAGTGGTATCTTTAGGATATTAGTCGAGAAACCTGAATATCTAGATAAGATTAAGAGACTGTTCTCACAACTTTATCATTCAAGAGATATCTGAATCTGATTACAGTTGACTTTCCACGGTAATGCTGTTATTGAAATTGCTCTATACCAAGATAGGTTTTTACCTGACGTACTTCACGAGTGCTCCAACCCTTGTGGTCATTAACACCTTACAATTGATTGAAGTGAAATTAAGGTTGGGTTAGCAACTGGATTCCGCTGCTCACTTGGTGGAGCATTGGACTGGTAACCTAAGCGCCGTTGGTTCGAGTCCTACCATAGTACATACTTTCCGTTCACCTCCAGTCATCACGCAATATCAGTTTCAGTGATAAAAATTATAACCTCTTCAACAAAGTCTATATTGAACTACTGTAATACTTGACTCAGGAGGTGGGTTAAAGGTTAGATTGTTTGCAAAGTATGCACTATGTTGAGTACGATTATTCTTTTCCAGTTACACTTGACACAGTGAATCATTAGTTATATATCGTTTATAATTTACTCCTGGACATGTTGGAGCTGTCATATGTATTTTAGGTACGAGAGCATCTAGCAAACCATTTGTATTCATGTAAGTATTTCATATTGCATCATCTTGAAACTAATCATATAAGTAGGACTATGAACGTGAAAAGCCAGTTTGCACTTTCTTTTTGATACAGCAGTTGTTTTAGACCATTCATGGAACATCGTATAACACTTGATGAGTATACACTACATTTTTAAGTGTTCTTCGATATTTCAGTTTCCTTTTAAGATTTTATACGCGTTTTCAGTCTTCATTGTGTTTAGGCTAGTCGGACCATCCATAGACAGTTATTTATTCCCTTGAGACATATCGCATGGTAGATAATAGGTAAAAAAAATAATAAACGGAAGCTTTTGTTCATTGACACTGCATAACAGACATCAGGAACAGTCTATCGCTCAGTACTGGATCGCTGTAGCAAGTGATTAGTTCGGAGTCCGTGGTCAGCTGTTGATTTTAGTTGAACATTAGACTACTGACTTGAGACCAAACTGTAAGCCATTGCTCTAACTCGAAATACCACTTTAAATTCTTCGAGAGGAACATAATAACGACAGAGAAAACAAACACTATCAAGAAATACATTTGACAAGTTGGACATTTTAAAGTGTAATTGTGTGGCAATCTAGCTTCTTAGAAGAAAGTCTTTAATTAGAAATAATATGAACTCAATAAGATTTACTCACATTATTGAAAAAGGCATATGCATTTGCTGTAGACTGAAAAGTGTTTCTGTTGGATTCAATAAAAGATTTTCTAATTTTTGTTTATTCTGTGTATCGAAGTGCCACTTCTTTGATTCGGCAAGTCTACAACTCACTCGACCATTATCGCCGCTATCTTTGTCTTGTGCTGTGAATACAGCAACTAAACGACCAGGTTTTTCATTTTCTGGCACAAGTGCATAGTTAGTTAAGTGTGGAGGTTCAAAATGCAATTCAGGTGAGTGATCATTTTCATCCAACACTGTAATTTCAACAATACATGTTGTACTTCTCGGCAGAGTACCTCCATCGCTTGCTTCAACTGTCAATACAATCTATAAAAACGGAAACAGTTTTTTTACCGATAAATGGCATAAGCAGAGTAAAGACAAGCTGAAAAGCAAACAATACACTGTTTATTATCTACTAAAATGCTCGTTTCTACCTAATTTCCAAACAAAACACGTAAAGTGGTTTAAAGTTTTGGTGGATGTTAATAAGATGGCTATATTCTAAACGAGTTTGACGGGTGAATCCTTAACAAAAGAGTGGGTAAAAGTCAATACAACATTTTTTCCTGCGAAACGACTTTCCAGATTTACTGTGCACTCCAGTCAAAAGACTAACTATCTAGTCTAGTCTGTTACTTGAGTCTTTGCGAATATGAGGATCTCCTGAGCATTGAGGTGTGAATTTAACAGATTTAAATATTTTGTGATGCTTCATTCAGTACTATTCAGCATAGTTAGACACTGAGACAATTATACCCACCAAAATCATTTTATTTAATCAAGATAAAACCTTTGATAGACGGAAACTCAGCTTTTGTAGTTCATATATCAGGCGTGTTTTATTCTTGTGTATTTGTATATCTTCGACTAGTAAGCATAGTAAAGTCAGCTGATCGCAAATACCTAAATCAAAGAACTCATAAACAACAGTTGTGTTTCAGACTCTTTATCCCCTCTCAATATTTATCATCGACCCGAAAATAATAATAATAACCTTTCATCCTCATTGAAGTAGATAAATCTTAACACTTTTTTACTCATACCACAAACATTACAAATAGGTTCTGGCGGCCTGCTTGAACCTTGGGGTACCAAAATAATACACCAAACATCAACATCAAACTCTTTCCTTTCAATTTGCTTTGATCATGTACTATTGCAAAGTTTGAAAAATGCTTCCAGATAGCCTTTTCTCGAGTAGTTAACTAAACGAAGAAATGTCAAGTTTTTATTGTGCAGAAATCTGTCATATTTCCACTCTTCAGACGCTTAGCTTGAATGGCAGATTCTTGTATTGGTTGAACGCACAGCCATCACCATATCCTCCATTCTGTATTGGAAGCTACATCAACACTAGGTGACTGTTCAACATTATTGCCTTTAATAGTGCCATTATTAACATCACTCGAATGACGTAATTACTTACTCTGAATCTGAAGATTTAAGTTGGTGGTTTCTGACTACTCACTTTATTCAGTAGTATATCTTGGTAGTTTGCATAGCTTCTTTATTTCATTACGGTGATCACTGTGGCTAACATTGTCAGTGTATATTCAGTTGTCTTAGTCGACCAGATCTCCAACAAGAGGTTAAATGTTAGCTGATTAGAGGCAGCCGGCAGGAAGCTCTTGGCCTAGTTTTCGTGCTTGTTGGCACTCGTAAACGAGGCGTATCTGAAGCCTGAAGGGAGCTGAAGTCCCATCTGAAGTCTGAATCCCACATCACCCAGTGTTGTGGTCAGCGAGATCACTGAGCTAATCCGCTTTTCTACCATAAAAGATTAAGTCTTTACAACCAAGGGACAGATTGCAGGAAAAAATTAGTTCGTCTTATTTCAGAGCCTCCATAAGCTGCATTCAATTTTCATAAAAGTACACTTATTATGTATAAAGAAAGAAAACATCCTTCACGTGCACTATCATACTAGTTTCACTTCTGAACCAAAGCGGAAGCTTAGAAACTATCATTACCAATTATTATTGCTTCATCGATTATCAGAAATAAACAGTAGTCTTTACGAAAAAGCGTATCGTTTTGTTATGCAGGAAACAACTATATAATTACTTTTTATCACTTCGATTAATCCTGAATTACTGAGAGCTGCAGGTATTATCACTGACAACAGATAGTTTTATATATGCATACATAATATGTATACTGTATCGAACAAATGTCACTGCTGATTTATTTGGAGAGGACAACTAATCTGACCTAAGGAAAAGTGGATGACGTGTATGAACGCTTTAGTTCACGATTTACTAGTTGACTTTCTTCGTTAGAAGTTGCTTTGCTATAGCATTCATAAATATGTCATACTAAATAACATCCACTCTTTCATCTGAACACGGAAAGGTTCAAATGTATGTACTACTTGATGTTTTAAGTTTCCTCACTAGGTAAAAATCATTCATTTTATTAGCTCATTATCAAAGTACCAAATATTTATCTAAGATTACTAATGACGGCCATCATGAACACTAGCACATTTCACAATAGGCCTAGCCAAACGTTCAGCTTTCAACTTTAACTCTCCTGAGTATCAGTTGAACATGAAATTTATTAATTGTTTACAATAATAATCACTTGTTCGAAAATATATGAAATGTTTACTCCGAAAATTAATAAATTTTGTTTGGTATTATTCATTTCAGCGTATACGCGTTGGGTCAACAAACCCTGAAAATTATTTGACTCAGGATGTACTGTTTTGATATGACCAAGTTTTATTACTATTTTATTTATTTTCATATAATGAAGGGATAAAAGCATAGCAAAAGTAATTTAGGGAGATATATAGACATACTTTTGAAGAATAATTATCACTTTGCAAGATAATATTCATCAAAGACTGGTATCGGTTAGAGGACCACTGATAATCTAGGAGCGCAGGACAGTTGTTTCGTCTTATTGTACGACTCCTCAACGGTGTGAATCCACGACTCCACCTCGCCAGGGTTGGAACCTAGGACTTTCAGGTTTCGTGGCCAGTGCGTTGCCTCTGAGCCACTGGGATGGTCAGAATTTTCCTATTTCTGTCAGTTCGCGGTACAGTATGACCCTAGTACCAGTGACTCAAGGATAGTGTGCTCCCCAAGGAAACTGAAGTTCCTGGTTCCTATACATTGTAGAAGTCTCAAACTAGAATGAAATAACTGTTCAGTGCTTCCAATTTGAAAGTGGTTTTCCAACTAATACCAGTTCACGAAGAGTACCAAAGCTGAATTATTAAAATACCCTCAGACTTTCAAACTGAAATAATTATTACAATTCAGCGATTCTATTATATGTATGACAGACATGCGTATTTTAATTTTCGTATTCCATTTTTTTCTAAGGAGGCTGATGAAGATGATCTATAATCGTAAGACTTTTTATTTATATTAGATTCATTAACGGACTAGATACTAGTCTTTAAAAAGAGCGATAACAACAGCTTCAGCAGAATGGCACCCGTCCATTTTTTCCAAAGTCCTCATCAGCTACCCACAACATAAAACAGTTCCAACGTCAATTTACATAACCATTTCCATACCAGAATCAATTCAATAGAAAATTGTCGGCTTGAATTAAAGGTAACATCGATATGATGGAATTGAAGAAACATAAATTCAATGAAATTTGTCTGCATAAATATGCAGAACTGAGAGAAGTAAGTTTGGAAATAAATCGAATGATTAGACAAATATTCTACAGTGGAAGAGGCGTGAGAGAGGGCGACAAATCTATTCAACATACACATATACATCTATTCAACAAGACAATAATGCAAAGCGGCTAGCAGGGGGACCCAGGATGCGGGTTTCGTTTTATTCTGGACTCGTCAGCAAACGCTACCTATTTACAATACCGAAGTCGAAAATACTGGGAATATCAAGGCGTTCGAGTGTGTGCTAATATGCCAACAGAAACCGATCAGTTTGGTCCCATCAACGACGATATAATACAAACAGCACCATATATTTTCAACGTATACTCAACATATTGTCAAAGGTAATATGATTTATACTAAGAATCAATGTGAGCAAAATTCAGATATTTAGCTCAGTAGTAGGAAATGTAAGTTAACAAACCAAAATAACCAACCAGCGTGTATGAATCGATAGTGAAACGTAAAGAATCCAATGACTGTCAACAAAACAAAAGTCTTTACCATACTAGTGACAGACTGATAGTTGTTTCTTCCTTCTTCTTCATCTGTTTATTAATTATCTTGAACCTTCCTCACATTAGATATAAGTTGTATCTAGACAAATCTCAGCATGTTTGAAATAAGAAATTCCGACGTTTTGCATGGAAGTATGACCCGAGTTTCTTCAGGGAAATAATCAAAACCTACATGGTCATAGTTGTATATAACAAGTCAAAAATCGTATAGTTGATCTTATTGTGCTGTCGTAACTGAATTATGATTGTTTTTTGATAGGATCACTGGTCATACACACTATGATATATTGATACATAAAATGCATTAATGTAAGCAAGTATGTGTTGTTTGCAGACTTCGGTTACTACAAAATAAAAGCGGTCATACGTGGCATGGTCGTCAACGCCTGAACAATATGTAATTATTGTAGGTATGCGGCGAAAAAATCGTCATTTGTGCCTATGTATAAAAACGGAAGGTTCAGATATAACTTAGTTCTAGTGCCAACTTTTCATTCGGCGCCCAAGTTTTCGTGAAACTATCCGGTCAAATTTTGGCCGACATTCATATAAATTACTTTCTAATATATTGAATGAATTTGTCACGCCTCTTCCACTGTAGAATATTTGTCTAATCATTCGATTTATTTCCAAACTTACTTCTCTCAGTTCTGCATATCTATGCAGACAAATTTCATTGAATTTATGTTTCTTCAATTCCATCATATCGATGTTACCTTTAATTCAAGCCGACAATTTTCTATTGAATTGATTCTGGTATGGAAATGGTTATGTAAATTGACGTTGGAACTGTTTTATGTTGTGGGTAGCTGATGAGGACTTTGGAAAAAATGGACGGGTGCCATTCTGCTGAAGCTGTTGTTATCGTTCTATTTAATTATTTGAAGGGAAAGAATTGTATGATATCCCATTTTTTTAATGCTATTTAAATACTTGAAATCCTGTTGGTAAGACTGAAGAAACCTTTATTCTCTTCAGCATCAGTCTTCAGATACAGATCAGTTGTGTAATGAAATCAAATAAACTTCCACAGAAAACAATGTGGTATACGCGAGGTGCTCATTTATGACTAAATATAATTTGGCGACGAACTGGTACAGCCCTTTAAAGGTTAGGACGTTCCTGCTTAAGTGATACTGTGCTAAATTTCAACTATGAAGCTGAAGTTAAATGATGAGTAATTTTTCATTTTGGGCAGTACGTGTTTTAATTAATCCTAATTCTACTCAAGATCCGACTGAATGGTTTTTCGGATGTTTAGAGCCAGATGCAAACTTGTTATCGAATACAGAGCATCTAGGAAAAAATGAGCGCCTTCGAGAAACGGAAATTGATCAGCTCCTTGTTTTCCTTATTATAAACTAAAGGTGTAGCCAAGCTGTGACGCGAAAACCTGATAAATAATTTTTTTGCGTACAAAAGGTGGTTTTTATACCACAGTAGGTTAGTGGATAATTCCCTGAAGTTGATAGAACTGGATTTTAGGTTGAAAACTAATAGGAAACACCACCAGTCTCTAGGATATCGGTGCATTCAGCTGACGAGTATCAAAATGAGCCAGAAGCGCATCACGAATTTCGCCAACAAAATTATAAGTAACTGCTCATCAATTACTATCTCACCGGCTGCTAAATTAGATCATGTCATCCAGATGTAAATCGAACTAGAAAGGAATAAGCAGAGTTTTTGGATTTTATCTTGATGACCATGAACAAACAGTTGTCAAGCATTCCAAAGATGGCTCCTTTAGTTTGATGTGAAGTACAGATATCCTTGACAGCTGGGTTTTTTAACTCAGTCGATGGTACACCAAGCGGCTAGTGCGGATCTCTCTGACATGAATATCAATGCAGTCAAGGTTTCATCGTTGTACTCAGTCATATAACCATATTGAGTATAAATATGTCCGGTGTACCTAATCTCCTTCTACAATGCTGTTTGTAAAACTATTGATTTAAAATGCAACTATTAGTCACCATGTGGTAAGTTGCTGGTATACTGCAATGGGATTTCTGTGTGTCACGATTTAAATCCTACTTTACTAAAAATATGTGGCAAAAATGTTAGTGATGACATCGCATCATAACTGTTCGCTCATGTACAATAAGACGTAGAAGAAGGAAGTGTTTATCATTTATTTCGGTGCGCAATAGTGAGATGATATGAACAGGTTTCCATGACACTGATTGTGGGCTTAAATAATGGTTATAATAATGCACCGATCCGGACCGCGTACATTTATTGATACAACCATAACGAAAACGAGACTGGTGATGAAAGTGAACTCAAAAAGTATCTTTTCTACTGATAAATAATAATTTGCAGCATGCACCATACTTTGCTCTATCTCGTCTGCTCAAATTTTTGGGATTTGTCCTTATATGTGGGACCTGTGAAGCCGCTCTTTCTGTGTGGAGTCTTTGACCTCCAATGGGAACCATACCTCCAGTAAAATCTGGTTTCTCAAAATCTGTCGAAGTTTTCATCATCGTTGTATATTCACACGTATACTTACGTGCTTAGAGGTACATATACATGAATCTAAGTTACCGTGTTTTATATCACTATTATCATCTTCATTCCATAAAGCTTACTTAACACTGATTATGGTGGAGTGTGGATTCATCGTCACACAAAGATTTACTACCATGCCAAATTGTTGAGAATTCTGATTCTCTTGTAAGTCCACTTATGATATCGAAATTTCTTTTTTGTAAATTCAGTTTATTTCGGAGATGATTTCGATCCCTTCATGGTTTTACTTTCCAAGATTTTGCTCACAAAACTCTTGGGGTAGTAATCTAACTAAACTGTACACTTGTAGCCACCAAATTTTACCAATTCAAAATATTCATTTGAATCTTTAGCACAACCTCATGCAAAGTGATTTTAATTTTTATGAACATCAGTAAATCAATTCATTTTTTGCATAGCAAATGCAAAACAAGTGTACCACATGCATAAATAATATTTCTGAATACATAGATAGTCTCATTTCTGACTTCTGAAATGTTTAATACCAAAACACAGTTAAAAACCTAACTTTGAATTTTTACTAAAACAAGACTCCTTTTCTACATCTGTTTGTTACAAGTTTTCGACTCTAACTATACGTGTTTTTTGTATCGGTTGTACAAAAGCCTATTCACCAAACCCTGTTTCTGTACATTTTCGCAATACTATGAATTCACTTGAATAGTACCTAGTGTAAGTATGTTTGGTACATACTGTCCTACTTTTATCCCTATATCAAATATAAGACTACAAATACAGTTCATAAAGGTAGAGAAGCCATAAATGTTTAAAGAAATTTTAATATATTAGGTTCTTAAAAAATGCCGATCAACGGTAGCAGAAGGTCTAATGAAATGTTGCTAACATACAACTTATATCCCAGCGATCGGTTTGTAGTGTAAAACATTACTAAAAGTTCTGTTTTTTCACCAATATTACAATAACACTTATGGGCAACTGACTTACTTTCTTATATAATTCATAGTCCACTTCCCATTGAACATGTATCCAACCAGTGATTGAATCCAATGCGAAAAGTCTCATAAACTCAGGCTTAGTCAGTGAACTTATTCTATATTTGATTTCAGCATTACTTCCTTCATCGATATCAGTAGCTTTAACCTTGATTGAAACAGAATGAATAGGTGAATCTTATTGACGATTGCATGAAATATAAGAAAGTGACTTTTAAGATACTGTATATTATCTCAAAGCAGATTTATTGGTTTTACAGCAACCATTTAGTCAGCGAGCTGTGGATTTAAAATGAAAAACGAGTGAACATGAAATCTTTATTAAGTATTCACCTTCCAATTAAACATTGATAAGTAGCGGAAACGGAAGTTTAACAAAGTATTATTACATAATATGAATGTAGCCCTAATACTCATTGGTACAGAAACTTTTAATAAAATATTTAGAAGTTATAATTAAGAAAAGAAATGATCTATGAAGGTAATAATTTTTAAAGAGAATGCATGACGGAACTGAATATACGAAATAAGCCAGAAGTTATAAAACAACCACAAGCATTGGACAGGAGGATGTCATTTTTAAATATAAACGCAAGTTCATGTTTACTAATTAAATTATCAATAATCACCATAACGGATACTTTAGGCCTGCATAAAAAAACGAATGAACACCTTTCACACAGTTCACCGTAATCAAAGTCTAGTGATTGGTCACGAGAAAAGAAATTACTTCACTTTAGAAACCTTTAGTTTAGTCATGTCATAGAAGTTTATGACGCAGGAAGTATTCAGTTAGAAAACAAGAAGGAGAAAATAATGAAACTGCATTCCTAGATGTTTCTAGCAAACGAATATAAGACAGATCCCTTCAGACTCAAGTGTATCGGAAGGTGCCACACATAGATAAGGTTTTAAACATTAACGACTCATCAGAAAATTTTTGTACAGAGATTACTGACAAATGCCAGGACTCATGGCAGTACTAAGCAGCTGCTGAAGTCTGAAGAAAATCACCTGTGCATTGTTCGGAGTCTTTGACTATGATTAGAGGAAATTGGAAACTGAAAACCAGTTCAGAAAACCAATTCACATCGATCAAATTCTTCAATTACAGTATCAACAGCCCAACAATGCACAAAACCAGTTTTGTAAAAACAATGTTCCAGAGATAAAAGATACTTCCTTGTATATGAACCAAACAGAGCAGAAAAGAAATGATCGGTAGATAGATAGATAAATAAGTAGATTCATAGAAAAATGACCAAATTTTCTTTCCATGATAGAGATTTATTTGGTGACAGAAAGTGATTTAACGTTTTTCAGGTTTCATAGTATGAAGTTAAGTCAGTCAGTCTCCAAATATTGTATTCAATAGTGGTTGGTTTCTGTTTCATCGTAAAACTTCAGCATAAACTGATGACCAATTACTGTGGCTATTTCGTATCATGGTTTCAAGGTTGCAAACTTCATTCAGATGTCTCTTGGTATTCTTACACAACCTCAATGCTACCTTTCGTTATCGTTGGTTTAGAGTAATAGATACATCCAGTTTGAGTTAAATTGGATAAAAGTTGAGTTTCGAAAAATAGATAATATTTATTGACTCAGTGGATCAATTAAAAGGAAGTGCAGGACAGAATGTATCTGATTTTGCTGGGTTATTTTTATAATTTATTGACAGACTCTACTTTGATTCACTTTGCTTTTTATTTTATCATTATTTGTTTATTTTTATCACAGCAATATTATAGCCATAAAATTCAAGTTGTCTTTTAATTAACCTAAATTTTAAAAATTCTAGTGGCGCCCAAAACGATTTAGACAAACAAATAGTTATTTATATGCAATAAACTAATAATGCGACTAAATTATGTTTATGAGCGAAATAAATAGACAGATATACAAAACTAAATAATATGACTGAAACTGAGATATAACACCACAATCAACTACTATGGCTATTTTAATATCTTTATAGTAAGGCGTCTAATAAATTTTGATCTTTATCCATAGGAAATGCAATTGTTCATCTGTGAACTAGGTACATAATTGAGTTGGGTAGGTATACAATGCTTTGTTCCTCAGATTATACTACTGAATAGAGTCGTATTGAATTAATTTGTTTGTGAACTGAAGAATAAAATTATAATCATTTCTCCGATTTGTGTGTTATAATGATCGAATACCTTCTGTTCGTTCACTCTGATATCTACAGTGACTGCATAAATTGAAGAAATTAAAAATTCAGCGTTAACTAGTGTCTTAAAACTTATGAAGATTTTTAACAGCATGAAGATTGGTAATTCTGTTTTTGCAAAAATAATCAGCTGCTAAAGTTCATCTGATCAGCTGCTATCACTCATAATTTTGAATACGTTTTTTACAAACAAATACCCTAGGCATTAATAAGGAGCTACTAAAAGAAGAAACGGTGATAATTATACAATGTAAACTCGTGGATCAGAACTTAACATGATGAGATTGACCAAATTCTATTTATCAGCACTTTAATACAATATCTGATGTTAATCTGCTGAAGCAATCATGCTCGAAATGGATAATTGTTCTGAATGCAGTGTCGTTTGAAAACTCAAGTAAAATAGAATTTCATCACGGTCTCACTGTAACTGTCCTATAAATATGAAAATTTCATGTATAACAGCACACATATACATATATACACATATACATATACACACATATACATATATGCATGACTGATAAGTGTAAATAAAATATCTTGTTGGTAGGTTTGGTTTAACACACTCCAATTCTTAAAACGAAATCAAAAGTACTCAACAATCGACCAGATAATAGGACAACAGATTCAGTAACCGAGATTAACTAAAACAGGAATTTATCGTGGCGGTAAGAGAAACAAATTGCGCAAACAAATAGCATAAACAATTGGATCGGACACAGGACCTTCAGGTTCCGTGGCAATTACGTTACCATTTACCCATTGCATCGGAATCCCGTGGTTGGTATTTCCAACGTTTTTCAGTTCACAATAAAGTGAGACCTCTATTCAATATCACTGTTGAGTATTTATCCCCACGTCCGTCAAGTGTGTACCACCGTTCATGACTTCGCATTGGAACTTCAGGAATCACCTCTCGAAGTTAGTCACCAATGAGCACTAGATCTGTATATTTTTTAAGTTTGTCAGGATTTTTAGTGATAAATACCAATTTCTAATCACTTAAAATCCCATAAACCCTAAAATCAAATACATTACATTAACAATATTACACAGTTTTACACCCTGAGCCTTATCGTTGGAGATTTTAAGGAGTTGAACTAATTTTGATCACTTATCTCGAATCTGTTGACCAATCTTGATCATATGTTTCAAAATATGATCAACCTAGATTAGCCAGTTCATGTTCAGCGGATTGCATATCATGTACTTAAGTCCAATATAAATAGGTGGAAAGGCAGTTTGATTATTGGGTTTTTGTTCATTAAATCATCACCCAATACATGTAATAGGAATGACGCAAAACGTATACCAGAGATATGGAAGATTTTACTACTAATAAAAATAAATCATATGAGGAGACTTAACTATCAAAATTAAATGTCGAAAATTGTGTGATTACGTTGATATGATTATGAGAAATAATCTATGCTCGGAACGTCATTTATAACACTGTGTGTTATAAATCAAATAAACAAATCTAATATGGAAAATTTATCCATGGAATAGTATACTGTATTTCTTTGCATTCATAAGCCAATTTCTTACAGCAATACCGTTTTTTGAGACACAACAGTATGAGTGGGTAAGAGTACATGATGCGCTCAAAAGTTTCTTTTAATAGATTAAAACAAAACTAAAGGAAAGAATTTGATGAAATAAATTCAGTGTCCCAAAGTTTAATTAGGCAGCCAAAATTAACATACTAGAGCTCTGCAACTACCTAACACACCTTCACAACGGCTCACAGAATTAAGAGTTTGAGTATACTGAAGCCATAGCTAATTACCTTTGTTCAAAAATAAAAGGTAAGTCAGTTTGTGACTCCTTGAATAGTGACTGACTCTGTGCTTCGAAAATTCCACTACTTCCTTCAAACACTACAGAATTGTGATGGCTATTTTTCTGACCCACTATACATTCAGATCAGTATTTGTTATTGTTTTTGCATTCGTTTTACAAATACTACTTTCCTTGTCATTTCTTATCTTACATATGTATTATTTCGGTATACGTAGCTTGCATATAATTATGCAGTCACTTATTGACAGACCTGAATTTCTCACATCCATTTAAGAACATTCATCCGATCTCATAAATTTGCTCTTAGTCTAACTGAGTTTATATCTAAGTGACTCTCCCTATATTACCCTTCATTCTGATTTCTGTCGAATAAATTAATCTCTAGAGAACTTACACTTGTGGTCCTGTTATCCAGCGACACAAGGTATTCATAACTAATAATAACCGTTTAAAATAATAAAAAATGATATAACGACAATCCGAAAATACTGTAGTCAGTGCATTATTAAACACAGTCAAATAAATAAACGTGTGAATTTCTTTACTCTTGAAAAGCATTGAAAGTCTTATTTAAAGACCATAACTCTTTTGATGTATTACCTGTACCACTGGTGTATGAGGTCGAGCATTCTCACGTAAATCTACAATGTATGTATCTTTTTCAAAAATTGGAGAATTATCATTGAAATCAGTTACATGAACTTGCAAGCTGATCGTTGAATTCTTACTAGGTGATCCTCCATCAACAGCAGTTAGATTGAATTCATATACAGATTTGGTTTCTCTATCCAATGGGCTTCGGACAATCAGGCGAAGTTCATGTCTTGGACCAGGTGGAGATCTGTTTACAGAATGAGAAAAAGACGGAACGCTACTTATTTGTATGTGATCAGACATTTGCAGATTTGAAATAGATGTTTCTCGATCCAACGATGTCCATTCTAATTCAAACTCTGGAACCTGAGGTTCAGTAACATATTTTATGATGTTATTTGGTCCAGCATCTTGATCTACTGCAGGTGTTAAATGTACAGCATCTCCAATAAGACTACTTTCGGAAACATAAACACGCATTACATCCTAAAGAAAAAAATAAACAAACAGAATATGCTTTCTTTATTGAAACGAAACTTCCCCATTTGTAAAGTAAAAACCTTCAATTCATGAGTATGTAAAATACTGTTTTGCAATAGTTAATCAGCTTTACAAAAAGCCATCTGATTTTTATTTCTTTGAAAGAATAGCTTCGCTCTTCATTATGTGAATACAAGTTTTACACTTGTCAGCCGTGTTTACAGCATATTATCGTAGCAACCACAAAAGGTTACAAACCAAAAGAGGTTGTGCAATTCACATTGGATTGTTTATTTGATATAGCACACAAAACTACAGTATTATCTTCTGAGTGACATTTTCGGCACGATGTATTGGTAATTATCATCTGATCTTGGTATGAAATGATTATCACCAATAAAGTGTACTCGATAAGTCATCTAGTGAATAATACTGTATCAGTCAGCTATATCAAATGATCAGCACATCATAGAATTACAAACAGTCGCTGTACTGAAGTTTCAAGGATTAGATCAGTTCTGTAGACTGAAAAACAAGGAGCAGAGAAAAACTGCTATGGTAACTACTGGAGTAACCCGAAAGCCAATCTAATAACTGTTGAAATGGCCAATTTGATTTCTTTAATCTGTGAAAAATTTAACTATCCAGCCAAAACAAAGAAACCTAATTGGTTTTATCAGTAGTTGCTGTAATTGCCTTCAAGGTCAATCGAAATGATGATATTTTAGCACTGAATGGTCATCGACAGGCAGTCGATAACTCTGAAATGTTTCAAATGGGGGGCACGGAGTTCAATTTCCCACTAAACATAGATGCAAATGAGCACTGTTGACAGGTGGTGCTTAGATGTTTCAATAAGAAATGACGCACTACAGAGACAATAATTTATGCGAATGAGGTGATGGGGAGGAGGCAGCTCAAATGCCTAGTTGTCACACTTCTGAATGCATGGTTTTGATTTCCTAGATCATGTTGATCTGGATTCATATATAAGAAGAAAGCTCCAGGTGAAAGAATTTAGCGGTATATTTAACATTTCTTATCGGCTTAATGTCACTCTACTCAAGCTAAGCAATTAAATTGTTGTTCATCAGAAAATGCATCTGACTTACTGCAGGTTATTAGTAACTTATCCAACAGATAACTGAACTACTACATGTATTATCAAAACCAAAGTTTGTTACTTGCTGCTTAAGTCTGAAAGTGTACTCAGACCTATAGATAACCTTACTGTTTTAACTGGCAAACCTGATGAGTTTTTTGGAGGCCTATCTTATTCCCAGATTACCGAGACAGAAGATGCTTCGATATTGTGCGACCACCTGCAGTTCGGATTTACTTTGTAAACAAACTGAAAACCTTAGTCTGGTATTCGTGATAAACTAGCATCAGCTGAAGAAGCACTGGAAACCTGGGAGCAGTGAACTACAGTTTTCCCTCAGTATTTGACTCTTCAGAAGTGCGTACCTATGAGCTCCACATGGATCGAATCCAAGGCGTTTAAGTTCAAGTAAGTTACAACTGAGCTTTTAAGTCAGAATTGAATAGCCAACATTCCTTACTTCAGTCAGTTAGAGATATAGCACGACCTCCACCCAATGTCGTCGTTGGGTATCTGTCCTCATGTTGGACTTGGTTGGCCCTACTGGTCACGACTTCTCATTGGGACTTCAGGAATCACCTCTCGAGGCTATTCATGAACAGACGCTAGATTATTTCAATCTTGAGTTTTGTGGAGATTTATTAATTGGCTTCAGGTTGGAATTCATCATCGATTGATATCAGCTGGAGGAACACTGGAAACCTGGAAACACTATTCATCTGTTTCTTCCTAGTGTGAAACTCCTGGAGAGGTGATTCCTAAAGTTCCAATGAGAAGTCATGAACGGTATGGCAAACCTGGTGGCTGTGAGGATAAATAATCAACGATGACACTGAATGGAGATCTTGCTCTATCGTGAAATGACAGAAGTAGAAAATATGGACCAATGAATTCTGACCTAATTGGTCAATAGTAACGTGCTGGCCATGAAACCTTGAGGTCCTGGGTTAGATCCATGGTGGGGTCGTAGGTGTGCAATGCTGAGGAGTGCCATGCTAGCACGAAACAGCTGCTGTCCAGTGCTACCAGGTTTCTAATGTTTCTCCAATTTATGTCAGTCTATGGTGAATTGCAACCTTAAATCAATAAATAAATCTTCACATACCTTTATATTGAAAACATATATATTATTTTGAAGATTAGTATACTGAGTCTTAAAGGTAAAGAATCAACAAATGGTATTTAATTCAGCGTCATTTTTATCCATTTATTTCTTTTCAATAAAGCATAGGCAGTGTAGAAAATTATTTTGTTCACCTTTACATATGAAGAGATCCGCTTTTGTAACTGCTTGCTATAAAGTGCAGTATCCTTTAAACAGAGAAATATCATTGGTGTTGTGTTATTACTATGTTTTATTGTTGATTTCATCTTTCAATAGGACGTCTTCTGTAATTTCAAGAATAACAAAGTCACTACAAATCTTCTTGTTAGACTGACTTATGTATACCTATTTCATCACTTTTTGATAACTACATAGCTGCTTTATCTCTGTAGAACAGGAGTGACCACAAACTATCGCTGAGTTTCCCAATGTGGCAAAGTGTGAGAAATACGTACATTTGGTTTGATCCTTGATTGCGTTTATGAATGTTATTGACTTATATTGTGCAAAACTGAACTACAAAATAAGTTGTATAACATATGTGATTGATAATGTGGCTTCTGAAATCCACATATGTTACTTATTTACGGTACAAATCCTAATAAGAATGAAAACACGAATTATAAAATGATAATCAACAGATTAATTCACTCATGATGGTGTGATTTCTATCACCCCCACCAAAAACAGAAATAATTCCCACACAAGATGTACATTTTTGTTTACATACCTGTTTATGCGAATCCTCTGCAAAACTTAGAAAGCCTGATTTACTATTCAATAACCATGTTGGTGCATTATCATTGATGTCAATAATCTGTACATTGACAGTTATAATATTTGTATACTGATCATCTGAGCGAATGTTTAAATCTAAATGACAATTGGAAACTCTTTCGTTATCAGTAGGACTGTATGCTGAGTTTAACTGTGTATGCTTATCAGCATAATCTGCATGATAATCTGTATAACTGAGGTATGTACAACAGGATTTAAACATTGGACATAACTGGTCTCGATCTATGCGCCTAGCAACTCTGAGTACACCAGTTTGTGCATCAAGATGAAAGTATTTTGACTGTGGTTCACTATTGAATATTTGATAATAATAATGATGATTCGATTTTCCTATTTTTTTATCCTCGCTGATGCTATCAGCTTGATTGTGATTATTGTCACTGATAGTAGTAGCTGTGCGATTAATTAAAAACTGTAAATTAGCTACTTCTCTGCCAATCGACTCTTCTTCAAGTAAGCGTACATTCAGTTTTTTCAACTCACCTAAGAACATTGTCTGAGACACTGGTTTATGCTTCTGAGCGAATCGTGTTTTGCGTTTATGTACAACAGTATGTGATGTAGCAGTAGTAAGAATCAAATTTATTATGTACATACAGTGAATGATATACGAGGAGAAAATCTTCATTTGTTTCCATATATGTGGACACTTGAATTCATAGAAGAATAATGTGAAGTTTCTGTAGATTTGTATGTGTATTCATTTAATTACGACCTAAGAAAAAAAGTACATATAAATTTAACTTTTTAAAAGCATTTGGAATACCTTTTTGAGGTAAGATATGAACTAGAAATCATAATTCATAGTTTTGTTGATTCTAGTTGCGTTGACAACAGCAAAAATTAGCAATACTTCTATAAAACAGTTGACATCATGTTGCCTTACAGTAGTTCATTCCAACAAGAATCTGACGTTTTGGAGTCTTAAAAAGCCATTTAGAATACCAGTGAGAACAGCGAATAATGATATCTACCAGAAAAATATTTTACAGACTTCAGAATCAAACTTTGACCTGAAAGAGCTGCATTGGAAGAATTAGGCAGCTTAACAAACTTGTTGCTTAGCACCTAACGTCATGGCTAGGAAAGGAACAAGTGAAGTCAATACGAAGCTCAATTCTGACACGTCTACTACTTGCCTACTTCATATCCTTGTTACTACACATTAAAGAATCCTTTATGATAGGTTTAATGTTTTGTATATGAAAAAATTTACGTAAAGCCTGATGAGAGTTGAATTAGTTGAGTACTAGGCAACTGTATTATTTTATTTAAAGCTAAATATTTGTTCACGAAAGCGCAAAGTTCACTCCGTAACTCTTGTAAATTTAACGATGCTTAGTCTTTTTACTAAAGTTTTTTTAATGAATGGCGATTTGATTTTTCTGGATAAACGTTTAATAACTCAACTCGGAGGTTTGTATGGATTTATTTGTTTCAAGGTCGTATTCATTGTTGACTAACACCAGTTGGAGAACCTGTGAAAGTCTAGAAGCAGTAGAAAGCTGTTTTGTAAGACTCAGCAGTGCACCCATGACTCCACCAACAATCGAATTCAGGACCTCTGCTTTTCACAGCCCGCATATTATTATTTAACCACTGGGTCGAAACCCAACGGTATACATATTCTTACTTCTTCCAGACCGCGATATAGCACGGCATTCACGAAATCCTGTTGTTGAGTATCGGTCCTCATGTTCGACCTGGTTCACCCCACCGATTACGACTTCCTGTTAAAACTTCGGGAAATCTGGTCTCGGAGCAAGTCGCTAATGAGTGCCAGACAGTAATTCAGTTTGGAGGTTTGTAGGGGCTATATGGTAGTTAGGTTGGGATATTCCTTTGCTAGGCAGATTTAAAAATTAGGTGTAGAGTTTTACTGAATGTTCTTTCCAAACTTTCATTATATGCAGGAACTTTTGAGTTGGATTTCAAAATCAACTCTAAATCAGAGGATTAAATGTAAATGTATTAAATTAAGCTGCAATCATTATGAGACAAACAGATCAATGTCTAGATTTCATAAGTTCAAATTGCTGTACCTCAAAGTAGTATGCAAAGAAGAAACGGATCTATAAAAATCAACATTATTATAATAAACAGTACAAGAAGGGCGAAGGAATAGTAAAACAACGTTGAGTGAAGACAATAAAAAGGTTCAGGAATGAAAAACAGCGTATAAATCAGCATCATTTTGACTGGAACTAAGTCTTGTCATCTATTAACTCAAACCATTGGTTTCAAGAGTTTCGACAACACCAACTGGATAGCTCACATCTCCTTATGCTGCTTAAACCACTAGTAGCAGACTTCATGAACTCGTTCAAATTCTGATTTATATGATTCAGTCACGTGCAATAAAATGTACAAAACACAGGATTTCCAACCATTCAGTGATATGAAAGTAGAACACTTATAGGGAAATAATTCAAAAACATTTTGAAGAGCTAAGTAATTTTGTACGTTGTATTCATGTTAGAATTTGAGGAGTTTCTAAACTGCGTTCGTCGAAAATAAAAATTTTATTCAGTGAGTTGTCTTTTATTAAATTTCTCAAACTCTTGGTAGAAGCTGAGAAATAATCAGCATAACACTTTGAGATTTTAAGCGGGAGACAATTGCTATTAACCCTTTTAAAATGCCTGAAAGTACTTAAGACTACAGTTACAGTCTGAATTAATTTCAAAATTACTTCATAAATGCTGACATGAGATGGTTGTAGAATAATTAGGTTGGTGACACACAAGTATTTCACAGTCTTTAAGGGCCATATTTGATGGAATAAAATTTGTTACTGAATCCTAAGAAACTTGTTGTTTTTTGTCAATAATAAATTCATTTTCCCTTGAACAGCATCTTATTACATGTGAAAACATACGTCTCAGAAAATACTAGCAAGAAACTGAAAAAAGTGTGAGCAAGACCATTCTTAACTACCGTAAGTAACAACATAGCGTCAATCAATGAAAAAGGATTCCGCGAAGAAAATTCTCTGTACGATCAGTCATTTTCGAAACCCCTGTGCCGTAGTCATAGTTATTACACTATTATGTATCCATCAACAGCTAATGGATTCATATAAAGTCATCAACAACGGTTAATAAAGTCGCAAGGTGATAACGGCTAGAAAGATAACTCAAGGTCTTCAGAAACTGCTGGCCCTAGCAAAAAACAAAGAAGTGAATCAACTGTCTAAGGAAGATTACGACCAAGGCCGTACACAGCATATCCTACAGAAAGACATCTCCAAACACTCTTCTGCCTGGTTATCTGAAGAACAGTGTAAAACCAACAACAGCTCAATTCTTGAGCATTTGGTTAACTTTGATCACTGTGCTCCACGAAATCCTTCTTTCGAATTCATTTAAAAAGTGAAGTCAAACATTTTGAAGGAAGTGCATTTTTGCCACCTCAGCGCAACAGAGGATCTGGCAATCCAGTGGTACCAACAATGATCTGTACTTTCGAAAGAGATACATTCAATACCTAACAGTGACTATGAAATCGAAAAAATTCTAGTTTTACTTTATAATTTGCTTGTAATATATGCTGCAGAGTAATTAAGTTTATGAATTCAAAACAATTTTCGTAGTTCTTGACCATTTTTCACCACTATGACCTATCAAAATACATTATGATTACGTCCAAGTGAGTCAGCTTCTATCACTTACTCGTCCCGACTCTGAGGGAATGGCGTAAATAGTTTTCCCCTATTTCTAATTTCTTTATGCAGTATGGTATTGTGAAGCCAAAAAGTTATTTTACTACAGGCAAACACATTTACAAATCATCATCAAAAGTTTTTGATATTATACGTTCTTATCTATGCTGAGGCATGCACCCAAAGACATATTCAGCCTCAGACTTAAAATGCTGAAAAGATAAAGTGCAAGGATTTTTGTCTTCATGACCTCAAGTTAACCGATACGACAAAATAACTGATAACCACTGACTTATTTCCTGCCTTACAAACTACTAGAGGCTTAAGAACTCAAAATTCTGCAAAATTTATTCAAAATGATAAGGAACTGTGATAAATTCATTGTTCATAAAATTGTACTTAAAATACCGAAAAGACATGAAATGAATGTAGAGTATAGAATGTAAAATCTTATATTTTCATCTGGTTTCCCTCAGCGAAAAAAGACAACATGAAGTCTACACAATAAAATGCATCTTTTGTGTATTTTGTGGGTCCGCATTATTTTCTGTCCAAACTAATCAGTCCGCCAATAAGCCTCATTTATGCAGTGGTAAGCGTTTGTCGGTTGATTCATGCCATATATATCTATCTACCCATAGTTGAATTTCGTCATTTAGGATTCATAGAAATAATTAGAAACACATGCATTGCAGTAGGTTTGATAAAAGTAAATTAATTTATTCCCATAACATCTGCAAACGTATGGTGATGTATCAAAATAACAATTAAATTATTCAGAGACTCGAATATCTGCGAAATAAATTTCCAATGATTTGTAAACGACCAAAATTGAAAGCCGTTTTATTCTTTAGGCCCAAAATTCCAAATAGATTTAAATCAGTTTGTTTAATACTTTTAACAGAATATATTTCCTAGGTAAGTCTCAAAGACACTGAAAATAATCAGTGAAGCTACTTCCTTAAAGAAAAATTGTACACTTTATGCAGTAGTAGCTGCGCAGTTCTAATAAGTATTAAGCGAATATTCAAGTGAATGATTACTACATGCTAATTTTTGTGCTTTAGTTGCATAGAAGTTTATCAATTTCTTTCTGTTTGCCTACTTATTACGTTTCATATTCATAGGCTTATTTTTTAAGCAACATCACTCGGTAGTCTTCTTCATCAAGTAAAAGAAAGAAAGTATAAACTTTATATTGTTTTCTTGTAGGAACGTGCATTGCAACTGTAAATTTAGTCAAGTCATGAAAGTTATTTGACAACTAAGTGTGATCTAGCGCTAAACTGAGTATTCCTCAAACCACCAGTGAGTTTTTGACACCAAGGTGCTTTTCCTTTTTCAGAATCAATGAATTCAGCGGCAACTTTTTAAGTCACATCAGCTGAGGTTTTGGAGCCAATAATAGCTTCTTAAATTATGTAGGTTAGCAACCAGCAACATCCTTGTGCACTACACGACTAGCCACAGCTATTTTTTGACAGATGATTTTACTATGTGACACCCAAAACGTGGTAGGTAGGATGGAATTCAAACTAGCAACCAAATGATCGAAAATAGAGTCACTAAACAAATGACCAATAGCCTCAAGGATTCAACTTCCCAGCTTCAGTGAACAATAAATTATAATTTAGTAGTTTAACAACACAACATACAGTATATTAGAGTAAACAAAAGTGAAATTCTTACTTACATTCCCAAAGGAGCACCTAATTTCGCATGGTTAAGCTGACTGATTTTCACAAAATAGGATTAGGTGATATTTGAGAAAAGGATTTTGGCATAAATGCAAACACACATGTATCTAGCAAGAAGTTCAAAACAGCTTCAAGCAGAATTATAAAAAGCCCATGGCTTCACTTCCGACTCATCTTCAGAATCAGTATGAAGTCTAAAAAGCTGGATTAGGGCTCATACAGACTGCTAGTTGTGTAATATTGAAAACAGATCAAATATAAAACAAAGTAAACTGTACGTCTTGAATATTTCAAAACTGATAACACTCAGGTGGCAATATAAACTAGTCAGTACAATGAAAATCCGTCACACACAGTGTCAAAGGATAAGTAAGCAATACAACTGTGAATTATTTTCAGGAATGAGAAGGAATACTGATCAATAATCTCAAAATCCTTATCACGAGTAGACTTCTGAAGCCTATCAACACACATTTAGAAACTTTATGTGGGTATCTTTGATTCGAACTAACTTCCCGAACGGCGAAATTGCTGACCTTTATCAGAGACTGCTGCGTTGAATAAATATAAATCTTTACTTTCTTGATAAGATTGGTACCCAAATAACAAAATTTATTCACTCTCCATACAGATCTTCCTGTGTATTTTAGAAAGCATCATATAATGTCACACATCTGCTCCAGGAGATGATCGAAATACTCGATTTCCGTCTCCCATCGAAATGTAGATTTTAGAAACTTATTACCTTGGATCTAACCCACATTCTAAGTTATTAAATTACTTGTTCCGAATTTCAACGTAAAGAATTTACAAAAAGCATATTCCAATTCATAAAACATAAATGAAACGAAGTTTTTCATGTAAACTGAAGGAAGTATTCAAAGAAAAATGGATCTTCTTAAATCTGAATACCTTAGAAATGTCATTCATTCAACTGGCATCTTATCATAATATTCAAAAACAAAATTGTTGTATTCGGAGTTATACTCTTCATGTAATAATGGTTAACAGACCACAGAGTTTCATCACTGCATGATTCTGTAGATTAAAATCATATTCTGGGAGGGATATTTCCTACTGTGAACCGTGCAGTATAATCTGTTGATAGACTGAACCACTGTGTCGGAATAACCTAGTTCTATACATCATATATAAGTACATCTGTGTTTGTTTAGTACATTTTGCTGAAGATAAAAATATGTATTTCAAAAGTATACAGAGTTATTTTAGTTGAATAATATACTCCAAAAAAACATAATTAAAAACCTATGGCAGCAGTATAAACCATGGGTTTGTTGAAGTAGCTTGCCATGCTGATAACCACATGCAGCATAGCATAAAAACCACTTTCTGTGCAGCAGCCGCAGGAAAATAAAAATATTATTTATCAATTCCGCATTAAAATATCATTCCATTGGAAATAAAACAACCAAATCTAAAGGAGAAGTCTAAACAGAAACCATTTGGTGTTGATTTGAAATCAGGAGTTCAAATGACATGTTGTATTCATTGGTAAACGGTGTTTAAGTTTTAAACATTGGCCGGTAGTGTTCATAAAATCGACCTACTTCTCGACCACGTATGCTTTCGATTTCATTATTTTTAAGATCAGCTAGATTATCTCTTTGATGAATTCCAAAACGAAAATTGTTTAGTGTTCTTCGAGTTTTGAAGTTTATCCTAGTAAGTTGCGTCATCTTACTAGGCGGCTTCACTAGCTCTTGCTTCTTTATGATGAAGGTGCTTAGCCTGGTGATGAAACATTACAAAAAACTTTAAAGCTGGAACAAATATCTGAAAACTATCACCCTTATGGTGAGCTACTAGTCTTTTCTACTGTCTTGAAACATAAGGTTGAAAACTTCCTAAATTAGTTTACTGATTCTTAGTATGCAATAAATTTTACAGAAACGGTTAAGAAAATTCTTGAAAGGAGTGTTGTGTATTTAGTGCTGCTAATCTTACTCCAAGTTGTGTTGAATTTCCGGAAGCACAAAACTGCTATGGAAGCCTTTCTCAGCCCTTTCAGATAAAAAATTAACAATACGGTTTAGAAGTGAAACCAGTTGTACTGTGTATTTTAAATTGAATCATGTATAAGTCGAAAGGTGGGATGTAAATCAATTATCTTTCCATGAGTGCAGTCTTGGTGATAACAGATGATGCCCGTTACTGTTCTTTGTTAGTTTTTGAAAATAAAGAGTTCTCTGTTGTCGCATTAAATATTCAGTTCCAATGATTGAAAGACTTTCTCACACATAAAAATGTATGCGCACAAATGAATCAGTCTGTGATCTATTTTTACCCTAGGTGATCAAACAATAAGCATATTTGTAGTATTTAAAACGGTGACTTCACATACAGTAGGTTTCAGCTTCAGTACCTTGTCATCAAATTTACAATTCACCCAGTATTTTGCACACTGGCATTATGATAGCGTCAATTCAATTATGAAGCTTCATGTCGACAGTCGCCACTCGTTTACATCAAAACAGTGCATGTGAATCAATGCACCATCCGTACTCTGAATTGTATTTATGTCATCATTATTTCATCATAGTGAGTTAAAGTCATTTTCGGTTCTGTTACTGTTAACATATAAATTCAACTCTCCAGCTAAATTATTTTACGTTTGCATTTGCATTCTGCAAAGCGTTTTTTTAAACTATTGTACATTTTGAAGAGAGAAAATTACATTTTAAACGACGGCACTAAAACAACTGATGAAAGACAAGTGAAGAAATTGATAAATAGAGTACAGACAACTCAACAATAGTTATGAATAATACGGAATTCTCAAAATATGAAATAACGTGACTATACTGAATCAGTGGGCACTGTCGTAAAAAGAGTAAAGAAATTAATAGTTGACTTAAAACGCTGAGTAAATTTATCTTTGGATATATCCAAGTAGCTTAATTTGATGACAAACTAAGTATCCTAGGGTGATATATGTTACGAACAATAAACAGACCTTTAAAAAAAGTACACAAAGTTCAGCTCCAATATGGTGACATTCGAAATCAACTTCAGGTTGATAATTATTCTTAAAAACAAAACAGACTTAGATACATCAATCAGTCAAGGTAAAGGACCTTATTCCATTCCGTCTGGTTCTAAATCCTGACCGACTGATTATTTTGCTATCAGACAACATATCTGGGAAGCTCATCATTGTGGAGCGTTTTGGTGGAAGTAAGTTGATTGACGACAGTCGGTAGGATGCCTTGCTCAACAGTGGCTTTGTATTCGCTGGTACTTGTTAGTAAGGCATATCTACAACCTTAATGGAGCTGGTGTCCCCTAAGAGATTCAAACCTATGTTAACTAGTGTTTCAGTCAGCCGTGTTACCACAGAGTTATTTAAGCCATGACCAAATTCTTGTTATATTGGAACAGGTAGATAGATTGGTGACTAGATGGTAAGGCGTTTCATGTTGTTTAGTCTTTATTGCTGACCGAATCTCATGAGTCATTTTGCTGTATAGCCACTCGGCAAGGAGACTCACCATTTTGGTGAACTTTGATGGATGCAAGTAATACCGCATAATTCACAGTGAGATGGAAGTTAGTTTGAAAATGATGACCCTCTATGCTAATATGCAAATCAATATGGCACTTCGCGGCGGTCACATTGGAACGTATTACTGATCATTCACTCATTGGTGGAACAAGTGTAGACTAAAGAATTCATGATAAAAGTATATTAAGCCCAAATTTTCATCAACTACTAAGTTTAGATGACAATCTTCATGGAAAGCTAACTCATCTTGAAAAACGCTGTTTTTACACCATCTTACCCTATAGCTGTCAAGATGAGCCTAAAGCGTGGATTAATTAAGTGAACCAGGTATTTGACTACTGAGGACGGCAATCTATATAAGGCATTCAAACATTCGGCGGGAAAGTAACAAGTTAATTATCACCGGCATAGTCTACAAAAGATAAATAAGAATAAGAGGAATAACTACTGCGTGACTGAACGAGAACTCACTCAGCTTATCAGTGCTAGAATGGGATGATATTGAAACACAGGGACTCATTCAGTAATTTTATAGGCTGAAACGTCCGGTTAACTCAATTGAGTAAAACTACCCAACCTATGAATTGCCATATGATGACTACAAGGTCAGGCAGTAAGTTTTAAGGAACCAATCTGGCCCATTCAGGCTACTGAAGCGCAAAACTCTATCGAAAAACAGAATTATAAATCCCACTTAAATATGTAGTTCAGAGAAACGTTCGGTTTGTGCTAGTCACCCAGTGATATATATTCACATCATTCAGTGGAAAGAAATAAAAACCCAATACAGTCAGGTAGACAGAGAGATTAGTTAATGAATCTCTGCTCACTAAATCAACACAGATAGCTACGAAACTTTATTTAGTATACTTCAGTAGACATAAGGAAGATTGTATTATTGCTAGAAACAAAGGAATAATGAGTTACTGAACCCTCAGAAGAAATTTTATAAGCTGTGCGACTATTATGTTTATGTTATGAGCAATAAATTGCGCTCACAATGTCACCCATTTTCAATGCGTGGAGTACCAGGAAAAACTAATCGAATTTGTTATTAGAACTTGCTAACATACTTAATTTATATTCCGTCGCTGTTGACTACAGATGAGATAAACGAAGGGCATAACATATTACAATAGAGCTTTCCACTTTTAAAATCACTTTATACGTGAACTTTGAAGTACATGTGATGACCTCATTTAATCTGAATAATAAACGCCGATAAGCAGCTGGTTTATCCAGTGATACAGCATATATAAAGGCGACTTCATGCACAACTTATGAGGTATCTTACTTTCCTTTTATACATGAACTCTCAAACTCAATAAGCATGTAAGTGTTACTCAAACTTCACAACTTACCAACACAAAAATATTTAGCTACGCTCACTTTCAGTTACTTAACCTTGATCTCAACGCAGTTTATTGGAGGCTAAGACAACCGTCATATCAAGTGTCTGGTAATGTATCTTGCGGACTTTTAGCAAGCTAAATTCGTTAAAAAAGGGAAGCATGAAGTATGTTTTTATGGTTCGTAAGATTGTTGCCATCTAGTGACTTTGTGAGTAGTTATGAATTGAGTACGAAATGAAATAAGTGAGGTTCAGGTCTGCAACAAAACATCATTCTGCACAGCATGAGTCCTCTTTAACCAAGGGAAAATGACAGTCCCGCAGCCAACAGATATTCTGAAAAGGTTTTAAGGAAAACTGAGGCAGAAATCAATGAAATGCAAAAGCTTCAGCCGTTATTTTACTATCGATCATTTTACAAGAGGTGAATTAACTAATATTTATTCTCACTGTTCGTTTACATCTAGAGACAGAGAGTGATATTTGGATTATTATTACCATCCAATTAGTAAACTTTTAAAATAATTGTGATAAAGACAAAAAAGACATATGACCAACTTTATTAACATCTGAAATTGTATCATAACCAGCATTGACCGTGAAATATTCACTGGATGGGGGAAAAGCTCAGTACAAACTAACACACTAGAATGCATATAAATCCAAAAGAAAATCCTGGTTTCAAGTGTATAATCCGCAAGTTTTTGCTACTGAGAGAAACACTTGAAAATTTTAGTTACAAAACCAACATAGCGCTAGCACTAATAAACCTACCCTCCCTTTGCTGCGTCATCAAAATGTTTGCGTAACAGGAGGACCAAAATGAGTAATCCTGAGTGTAAATGACAACTTTTTCAATAGCAGATTATACTAAATCAAATTTTTATCGAGCTGTGAATAAATCATTCCCCTGTTCAAAGAATGTAGGTTAGTACAGTTCACTTACTACTGAAGACTCTAACCCTTTATGAATGCCGAAAATAACTTTATTGAAGTTAATGATGAAAGTCTTGTTCATATAATGTAAGGATATACACAAAAAAAGATGAAAACTCACAAGACCAAAAGTCTCATTTTAAATCTAAACAGCACGAGACGAATTCTACAAAAAAATCACTAAGCGAGGAATACAGATGTAATGAACTAGTAGATTCGGGTCGTAAGATAATTAATCTTATCTAGTTTCATAGTCAGTAAATAGCAGCAAATTACCCTACTGCATCAGTGATTCCAGATTTCCGCGTGTTACATATTTTGTGAGTTTGATTTTAGTCTGTTTGAGTATGAGGATTTATTACATGTAATTTGCAAACCTTTTACATCATTTTGCACACAGTTAATTTATAAAATAGACTGGTAGTGTTATTAAATAATGGTAATTTATAATATTGTAGCCTCAATAACTTAGTAGTAAAGTCGCCAAATTCAGTACAGTTTGATGAGAAGTTCAGTAAAGGTATATCTGTAGCAAATATGTCTTGTTGATGAACGTCAGCAAGCACAAACTCATGATTAGAGTCTACTACCAAGATGTTTCGAGATATGACAGCATAAAATATAACTGATTTACCAGTGCATAACAAAGAAGTTTGGTGCTTGCATAAGTAGTTTTTTAGCTACGAAACAGAGCGAGAAAGTGAGATTTCTGTTGTTTAAAAACACTATACTAGCAGTGTAATTAAAGCTCTAACTGTAGCTTCTATACTTACACCTGAAGTGAATATACTTAAACAGCCAGAGGTATTCTAGTGTTCATGCTCACTAAGGACTCGTAAAAACTATATTATCACACAAACGCCTCCTAATTCTTCGCGTTATGCAATTACATTGTTGATGCTTAGCTGAAAATACTGATTCGAATGTCCATATATTCTCGGAGTAAATCGACTTTAAAATAAGGTGTCAGAAATCATAAAACTACAAAACTGTTTCCATACTAACAATTCTGAACTATTGATGCATTTTGTATGGGAGGGATATGGAGAATGCATGCCTCATTATGCATATTTTACGTATTTGCTTGATTACATTTAAGAAAGGGGAATATGGTAGTTTTTTAGAAATAACCCTAAGGTACTCCTTTTTACTTTAAACGACCTTCATCATCTAGTAAGTCTCGATTGGGTTTATTTGACAGGACGGAAATTTTTCTGATAACAACAATTATATGCACAAAGGAAATCTCATTATCAAATGCTTTTTGTTAAAAATGCTAACATATGCTTCAAGTAAGTGTGGCGCCTAAAATTACCGCACACGTTTTTATTTCCAACATTATTATTTCTGTATATAATTTTTTATCGTATTAATTGATAATTTAGTGCATCTGAAAAATGACTTAAAAATCCTTCATGTCTGATTTTCAAAGATCTAATGAAATGACAAGACATTTTGCAAAACGTAGAGTCACATTCTCTTTTTATAATAATCTTGTATTTACTAAAATTTTCCAAATAGTAATTGTTTAGCATATTCCTGTAATTAATTATGTACATTTTCTGCGTTTAAATTGACTATCCTGATATCAAAAAGAAATGCATGATATTCTTTTTAACTAACGATAGGATGACAATTTTTGAAATTTTGACAACATAACGAGGGAAAAGCCTATTGAAATCACCTTTATAAAAAAAATTTAGAAGATAGTAGGAAGGTATGCACATCAAGTTTTTGGACCAGTGCATTCTAAGATCTTTAAAAGATTTTATCGAAACTAATAAGAATTTAATCATGTGATACATAGCGGTAGACAAAATGGCAAGATAAGAAACTAATGAGAGTGTGTGCACTTGGTAAAGTTCTCTAAAGAGTTCAAGTATTATGAATAACAGTAAGAAAGGTGGAGACAGCAGTTTTTCCTGCGCAATTCAAACGGTTACCTTATACGTTTTTGCTTACTATCAAATATTATGTACCATGAAATAACTTGATACATATGATAAACTTGATGAATATGGACATTGAATGAAAGTCAGGATTTCCATACTTGATAAAAGATTTTAAATCCTGCCTAACTCGTAAATGTTTACGGAGAATTGTTTTAAGTGTAAACAACTTACTGAAAAGTTTCTAAGCAAAAAATAAATGAATAATGAACAAGAAAATATTTGTACCTAGGTCTTCAATGTAACTAATCAAAAATAGTAGAGGAATATACTACATTGGACATTTACCACACAAGACGAAATACAAGTAAATTAATTGGTAAAACTTTTTGTTTCGTTGTCCTACTGCTAACATTTTACAAATAAAATAGGATAAAAATTAGTGAAAATTTGAATGTTAATTATTTAGCCTTTGATTATGGTGCTATATCAATATTCATGATTAAAAGCGTCACTTTTGTAAATAATATTCGAAAGCGAATTTATTGATAACTGCCGAAATGTATTTGCGTGAGACGTAACACCGAGTGTTTCCGAAATAGATTGTTCTAAAACAAACAGCAATTTCATTCAAACATTACTTACTTGATATTTTCACTTTAACAGGTTTAACTTCAATTCTCTATTCGTAATCTACGCTTATAAAGTAGTATGTAGAAATATGCATTGTTTTGTACACAATCTTGATTTTGTAGCTCTTGCTTATTCGGGAATACTCTGTATATAAAGCGATCTATTATTTTATCGGAATGCTAACATTTCTAGAGACATTCTTTCCGTAACTCCACTAGATCACTGCTGCGCCTGCCTGCCCTGTTAGGTATGAGTAGATTGAATGGTTACATTGATTCCCTGCACTGTAGTGGACAGAAATAGTGCATAGTCTAGCCTTAGGTAGAAGAACCATGGTTCGGTTAGCTCAGCTGAAGTATCTTTAACTGCAGCCTTGTACAACACAGATCTGAATTTCTAAGGTTGTTCCTTCTGCCAGTGTTGCGGATAAGCTTTTTTGATGAGTGCCAAAAAGCACAAATCTAGGTTTAAAACGTTTTACCAATTGCCTTGCATCATCTAATAACAATTAGGATGGTTGCTATAATTTCATCGCATAGGATTTATGGGGGTCCATATTACGTCACCGAAGGGACTCTGCCCTGGTTATTGTCAACCACTAGTTAGCTATGAATTTGCTTTTGGAGGAGGAAATGGTTCCCATTGCATGAGAGAGCCAGCCTTCTATGCTGCTGGCAGGGGGACATCATGGTAGCCACTGGAAGACTGAGTGTGCTGTGCTCGTGGTTGTCGTGTCGTCTGGGTGACAATATCGGAGTAGATTATTGACTCCTCTCCAGTTGACAGTTTGGAGAGTCCACTTCCATTCCATCTGCCGATTCCTCTCAGATTCTCAGCCTGGCATTTCTATGCTATACCTTCTCATCTCCTTCTCAATCTGTGCAGCCTTGGTAGGTCCAAGCACTGTTCGAATATTCCATATCTTCATGTTCACTTTTGACTTCATCGAGAGAGAGAGAGAGAGAATACACATCGGCCAATTGGCTTCCCGAAGGCTTTCACCAACCGGTGTCATTTCATCTCTCTGATTCCAGTGAGGAATAAGTTTATTTTTATTTTTTATATTTTCTTTGTGCTTTGAAGTTTTATTGGCGACTGAATAGGTTTTGTAGTGAATGTTTGCTAGCTGTATGCCCAGCCTTTCCTCTTTATCCGTGCTAAGGACCGGCTATTAGCTACTGAACTAGGTAACTTTTCAATTTTCTCTTGTTTGGTTAATGAGTACTCGTGTCATCTAATGCCAATGAAGAGCTATTTACTTGTGGTTTTTAATTCTACTCCACTGCTATTCAGTGATATCATTGATAAGTGCTTTTCCAGTTTTTATGGTCGCTTTGAAATGTAAGAAACAGAATACTTTAGAGAGAAATTATAACTTTTAATCTGAGCACTTCAGAAAAAAACTGACACTGGTTTTTCAGTTCTCAGTAAAAATGTATAAGTTTTATTATTACTGGTATTTACATATGTGGTAGGTAATAGCCATTTCTTTATTCGTTAATATTCTGAAAAGGAAGAACAATGTAATCAGTAAATATCATATAACTTGGGGAGTATAAATCGAAGTGAGTTACATTATATATACTAAAGTGCACAACCAAAGAATTACAAAGTAACATTTCTCCATAATTATTTACAAATGTTTATATGGAAACAGACAGGAAAACTTATTTCCAGTTGGGAATCGTCGTAAGCAATACTACTTCTTGTTTTGATCACTGACTTACTTTTTTACTACAATACAACAATCATTATAGAGGGATTATTTTAAATTTTTTGTTTGGCCAATTTATTTCGTAAACATAGTCTATCTATTGAAAAACTTTAACATTTACAAAAGCACGCTAATATTAGTACGTGTATCATAGTTAATATCGAAGAATATTCTTTGGAAATGAGCTTTTTACTATGTATGTATACATAAAAATCACTCTTATCTCTAAATGACATGAAAATTCAAAATTCATTCCTTCTAAGCCTAAAATGGTATCAGCCATGTCAAACTGTTTTCTGAGAAACCAAATTTACAATTTTAAAGTCTTTAGATTGCTGAAAGTATCCACCAAAACTTTAGTGTAGACAAGTTCATAAAAGGTATATTTGTCAGCGATTTCATTCTCCTTAGACGTATAGTCTCAACTTTATATGTTTTGGTCTACTACATCTGATAGTTACAAGTACCACTTAGTCAAATCTAGTAAAGAAGATCAAGTTGAAGTCAAGATTTCAGTTTTTAATCAATATCACGAAGTCACAAGTATGATGTAAGGTGAAAATTAACCACAAAATAGCATGGAAATGAACATATTTAACAGGTTCAAATTTAAAGCCACATGATATAGAAAAAATAAATTGAAACGCTTTGCGCGACCAAGAATAGCATGCAAACAAACCTATGTCCATATTGAATTGTTCAAAGAGTACTCTTCTCAAACAAGATATGAAACACTACTCTGTAAGGTTTCAGAGAGGTGCCAGTGGATCTATTAAAAGTGAAATTACTAGGCAGTTCATCAACCCAAGTCAAGATTCATATCTGATTTGGCTTTTAGAATTATTCTACGCAGTGAAAATAGAATTTACTAAAAATGCCACTCTTCCGTCTTCTTTGCAGTTCAAAAGCCTCCTCCATATGCATGGAGAAACCAGAATTACATGTATGGAGAAAACTGGTTTAACTCTTGTTTCTATCTTGAACTTATTCAATAGTTTAGCACGTCAGCTGTCTCTGTCTTGCACCCTATCTGCCTCTTGATGCCAACAGTTTTACCTTTCTAATCTTTAACAACTCAACATCTCCATTCTGTTTAGATGCTACATTTTGTCACGCCAAATATTCAAAATTAATTTGTATATTATCATTTATTATTTGTCCCTTGGGTTCCTAATGGTATATAGGGCTTCAGCAGTACGCCTTCATTCTAATCTCTCCTCTGCCATCTTTTGAACCTGGCTCCAAGACAGCCCAGAAGCTCGCATTTCCTCCTCGCACGATCTCCTCCATGTCACCCTCAGCTCAGACGCCCAACTCGTCGTTTCCCACCGGGGTTCCACTCTACGGCCTGGCGCGTGATGTCCCCAGTCGGCCTTTTCAGTGTATGCTCACTCCATCTCCACTTCCTTCTGCATATTTGTTGGGCGATAGGTTCTCGGTTGGTTCGTTCACAGCCCCTTTGTCGCTTATTCTTTCTGGCCATCTGATCTTCAGTATTGAGCCAGCGTAGGCAGTTGTTGATCAATGTCTGTTGTTTGTTGGAAATCCCTTTCGTAACGCACCAAGTCTCTGAACCATACAGAAGCACTGATTTGACGTTGCTGTTGAAAATCCGCATCTTGTTCCACATGCTGAGTGCATTGCAGAAGATCTCTACACTGGTTTCAGGCTAATGAACACCTGTCTTGCTGTCTTTCCGATTCTGACTTTGACAACCTCGTCTGCGCTGCCACCTTAAGCTGAAACGATGCTGCCTACATAGTGAAAGAGACTACTTGCCTTAAGTTTCCCCAGTTCATGGTGATTAGAGCTTGTCGTCCTTGGTGGTGGCGTGGTTTGAGTATCATTATCACCTCCGTCTTCTCTACGTTCACTTGAAGTCCCGTCTTTACTGCCTCACCTCTTCTACCAACTTGTTAGCTTTCACCCTTAGATCTTAAAATTTATGTGACATTAAACACAATTCATCGACGAAATCCAAATCTTCTAGGTTCTTTTCCTCAGTCAATCCAACGTATCCCCCTCTTCTCGCTGCCTACTGTTTGCTGCATGATCCAGTCCACCACAATAAGGAATATCATGGGGATAGTAGGCAACCTTGTTTCACTCCTGTCTTCACTTCAAAGGCATCACTGAGCTTCCCATTGTGGATTACTTGGCATGTGGCATCTTCATATAGTTGTTGAATGAGGCGGATAAAGGTTTGCGGTACTCCGTAGTATTGAAGTAGTTTCCAAATTACTTCTCGGTCGACGCTATCAAAGGCCTTCTCAAAGTCGATGAAGTTGAGGTAGAGAGCTGATTGCCATTCTATGCTCTGTTCTATGATGATGCTAAGTGTAGCGTTGCAATTTGGTCTGCACATGATTTGTACTTCCTGAAGCCTGCCTGTTCCGGTAGTAGTTTTGAATCCAGTGCATCCTTTAGCCTCTCCAGGGTGATGTGGCTTAATATTTTGCTCGCATTGAGTGGACAGGAGAGTGATTCCGCGCCAGTTCTTGCAAACACTGAGGTCTCCCTTCTTCGGCAGTTTGACAAGATAACTCTTCTTCCAATCTGTAGGTACCTTCCCTTCCTTCCAGACATTCTGCAATAGTTGTGTGAACATGTCCGCTGTTGTCTCTGTGTCTGCCCTCAGTGCTTCTGGCGGGATCCCATCTGGTCCTGCTGCTTTCCTGCATTTCAGTAGCTTTATGGCGCTCAGGACTTCGATTTTTGTCCGAGGATTTGTGTTCACTTGTAGTTCTGTGGCTAGGCTGCAGGTGGTATTTCTGGACGAAGTGCAGGTGGTGGTCGATTCAAGAGCTTCCTGAAGTGGTCAACCCATCGTTTCCTTCGTTTCTCTTCTTTGGTAATTAAGTTTCCTTCATCATCTTTAATTGGTTTCGTCTGTGTTGACCTCTTCCCAGATAGACAGTAACCTGGTTGTTTGACACAATGTTATCAGGTGTCTTTTGTCTTTCCGTGCACTCCTCTTCACTTCTTTGTCCAATGTAATGTTTTATACATTGTACTCAAGTCCTCTTCTCGTTGTTCATCCTCGCACTGGTCCATCTTTTGCTTCACCATCACCACGTCCCTCTCCCTGCTCTATCAGTTTCCACGTGTCCATCGAGATCCATTCCTTATCTTCTTTTTTCTTCCTTTCTAATATGGTTGTACAGGTTTCTTTCCACATCTCTTTAAAAGAGTTCCAGTGTTCTTCCACACAGGTTTCTTCAAGTATGTTCCTCGATATCTCCCATTTTGTCTTGATGACTGCCATGAAGATTTCCTTTCTAGTTTCATCCTCCAGTTTCCGAGTGTTGTACTTGAACTGCGGTCTATCACCAGCTTCCTTGAAGGCTTTCAACTTGATTTGGAAGGTTCCTTGCACTAGATAGTGGTCTGAACCTACATCTGCTCCTCTTCTTGACCTTGTGTCAAGTAGACTGCGTCTCGACTGTCTTCACACTGAGATGAAGTTGATCTGATTTTTAGTGTAGTGTGTCCTGGTGTCCGGTGAAATCCATGTCGCTGTCTTGTGGATATCCTTGTGCTTGAACACACTGCCTGGCCTCCAATCACCAAATCGTTGAATGCACAGAATTCTGCAAACAACTCTCTATTCTCATTTATTTCACCTGGCGCTTCTCCACCCATGGTTAGTTCTCTTCTTGTGTTGTCCACTCCCAGTTTGGCATTCATGTCGCCCATTAGAATTTTGATATCGCCAACTGGAGTGGTGTCTTGTCCAGTGTTGATTGCAGTTGTCTGTAGAATTCCTCCTTCTTCTCCTGATCTGCATTATTTGTAGGTGCGTAGCATAGTATTGTATGATTGTGACCCTCCTTCCTTTTGAGTTGAACCTTGCTGTCATGATCCTGCAGGAGGAGATTGGTTCCCACTGCATGAGAGAGAGCCTTCGATGCTGTTGGGGACATCATGATAGCCACTCGAGAACTCAGTGTCCTCGTGGTGGTCGTCTGTGTGACAATATCGGAGAAGATTATTAATTCTGCAGTTGGCAGTTTCGAGAGTCCAATCCCATTCCATCTGCTTTCGCGAATTCCAAGCCCTTCAATGTGATACCTTCTCATCTCGTTTGCAATCTGGGCTGCCTTGCTGGGTTCAAACATCGTACGGACATTCCATGTCCCCACGTTCACTTTCGCTTTCATCGAGAGTGAGAAGACACATCGACCAATTGGCTTCCCGAAGGCTTTCACCAACTGGCGTCATTTTGCCTCTCCGATTCCAGCGGGGAATAAGTTTGTTTTCATTTTTTATATTTTGTTTGTGCTTTGAAGTTTCTTTAGCGGTTAGATTTGTTTTCCGGCGTAGGGTTGCTAGGTGTATGCCGAACCTTCCCTCTTTACCTGGGCTTAGGACCGGCTAATAACTAGTGAACAAGTTAACCAGGCGAGGGTATTTTGTATATTAGGCACCCTTATGTATTCGAACCTGTTAAGTATGTCCATCTCCATGCTCTGTGGTGATTAATCTTCACCTTAAATCATATTTGTGGTTTAGAAACATCAATTAAAAATTAGAATCTTATTTTCAACTTGATCCTTTTTACTAGGTTTAAGTGAGTGTTACCGGTGGCTATGAGGTGGCACGAAAAGTCTAAAACTGTGATTTTACAATTGAGGAAAACTAAACTGCAGGATAAAAATCATTTTTGAGTCTAAGCGAAGTTAAATACTTTCCAAGGATGGATAAAAATAACTATCTGAACAATGCCACAACTGTCTTCAGCTTCAGTAGGGATGTGTTGTTGTTCCACAAAGTCAATTTTTTGTAAGTGACATTTTACCTTAATTACACTGGAGTTAAATCTCCGACTTGCAGACTATTATTTTGGATAAACCACTGGGTAAACTTTCTACTGGGATTTATGTGTAGGCTGTTTAGTAGAATTTATTTTAGTCTGTTTATTAGGAATGTCGCACATTCAAATAGTAACATTTATTGGATAACGTTCCGGATATAATTTATTGTCCATATTCATATCAGGTAACTCCACAACTCTGAGACGTTGTTTACGTAGTTCTAATCTTCTCTCCTTCGTTGTTACAAAGGTGGTAGAATTTTTCATATATCTTGGATAAGGTGCAGAACCACTTTGATTGCATGTATTTGGTGTTGATTCAGTAAACGAAGATTCGGTTATCAATCTCTCCCTTCACTCAACTAAGATTTTAATACTCTCGCTCAATCCCACCCTGTAGTGCGCGATTTTGTACATAGCTACAGCTAAACTGTTTAATAAATTCTTTATCTGGTTGGGATCTCCTAATCTTGATTTTGCTAAGTTTTTGTACTCTGTTATTATATTTGACCCTGGTCTACATATTCGACCTCGCAATCATTGCTAGGGATTTGGTAAACCAAATTATTTCTTCTAACTGCATCACTGGGTTCTTTTAAGCTATAGAGCTTGTTTCTAAGCGAGGTTGTTGGTTTAAATGCCACTTTAACCCCAGCCAGCCTTATTGAGAATTCTTCGTAATGCTTCCGAGGTACCTTCCTTGTATAGTAACAAAGCAGGGGCTTTGAATTCTCTTCTAACCCTGTCACCATTGTTACTAATAGTTGCAAATTATTATGAATAACATCAGTATTACTGCCACTGCTAATATTTTTCTTTCGATTTCTTATGAATTTATTTATCAGTTTTGGTGAGTAGTTATTGAAACGTAAGCGTCTAATTTCTTGTCGTAGATTTTCTGTTAACTAGTAAGCCTTTTCGCCCTATCACTTAAACCGAGGTGGGATGAGATGAATATATAAATTCTGTCTCAAAATTGTGGAGTTAACTAATATGAATATAGGCAGTAAAATGTGTCCGAAACGTTATCCAGTAAGTGATACTGCTTGACTGTGTGATATTTCTTATAAACAGACTAAAATGGAATTACAATCAACCACAGCACCCAAGCTTTACTCCTATATTTAGTAGATTATTTTGAAGAAATATGATGTGGTCGGTGGGTAAATCTAGCTACATTTCCTTTATCTTCAGAAATGCTTCAGCTAATTTCCTTGACCTTGTATTTGCTGATTTTTTCCATCATTTAGGAAACCGGATATGTATTTGGACAATAACTGCTCGCTTCTTGACTCATACTTCAAGTTCGCAGATGTCTTCTCGCATTCCTTTCGCAATTGCTATCTACAAGTTTGGCTTTTCTGAACATAAACTCATTCTAATGATTCTCTATATGTCAGGAAAGCCATACTTTTGAACACAGCAAGTAAGCTAATTGTCCTTTCAAAAAAACCAACAGAGTAATTACCAGATGTCACTTTAGTCAGAAATTTATGTTGACTTTATTCAAAACAATACTAAACACTCTATCATGCAGTCATAGAAGTCATCAAAGTCTAAAACATCATCAAGATCATTCTTATCATGCGAAATAGCTTTATATCATTTCTCTAAACGCAACTTTATTTGTATTATTAAATGAGTTTCTTATAATGACAAAATATCATTTTAATAAACAGCCTCAAAATATGAATGAATTAGTCTTTAAATGATAAAGGAATAATCTCTCCTGAAAGATATAACTGGATTACAGAAACGACTATCCTAACTACATTTTTCGCATGCAACAGATGTTATGGACCCAGTCGAATTAACGGGCATGTTAGCACTCTTACTAAGTTAGATATTAATCCAAACATTACGCTACATGGCTAATAAGTCAACAATTATTAAAAAATGATCTTTTATAAATATACTTCTGAGATTTTTGGGCAGTTAGAAGATGATACTGGCAGCCGAAAAAATTCTGATGTGCCAACCCTAGTTTGATCAGTTCATTGAAAATTAATGTGAATTAAATGTTAACAAAACAAAAGGTTTCAATTATAAGTAACACCTTGATGACAATAATTCCACCCAATCACATCGTGTTGAAATGTTTATCATATATACTAATACATACATACATACATACATATCATATGAAGCATTTTTTTAATTTGATATTTGGGTTGTTTGTCCACTAAATTGTATCATGTGATTAAAAATCCTCGTGAGTCACCCTCACTGCATGTGTCAATAGTGATTTGTAAAAAGAATCGAAAAATATGTTATCTGTGACAACTGACCAATGAGATTGAGAACTTACTATTGATCGGAACATGATAACTTTAAATTCCTCTATGAACAGATGGAATTTTTAGGGCTTGGCTGATTTTAATGAAGATTTTCGGTATGCGTCGACGGTAGCTATGTAAACATTGAAAACAAAACAAGAAAGAGCACTGAACAGCTGTTTCGTTCCGGTATAGGACATATGGCTAGCGTAAGAATAGGACTGTCAGATTTTGAGGTGAGCAGGATACCATTCAGTTACTGAGTTGAAATTCAATAATCCACATTTCGAACTCCTTTAAATTTATGATATAAAGTGAACATGAAATAGTTTCATGAAAAAATATTTGTGTTTCGCACGACCTGATTGATATTACGGATAAGGACTTCACAGCATAACCCTAAAGATCCTAACTTGAAGCTCATTGCCAGCAAACAAAGGTTGTAGAACAGGAACTGGTAAGTTATAATATTCCTACTACGAAACCATACGTTCCTCGGTCCCATCCCATGAGACCCTAGTGAGATGTCCCAAACGAGGAACAAGCAATAATACAGCTTTCTTTGTTTTTCAATGTTACTCTGACTGATAATAATGCGTGATAAAAATTTCTTTCTATATATATTGATCCCCTAAAAACGAAGAAATAGTATGCTCATTGAGTATTTCGTCTTTTCCCATCATGTGCTACTGGAAATCAATATGTAAGTGTTGTTTTAATCGATAAAATATTCTCAATAACATTCACTAGCCCCCAATATTAAACTGCTACGTAGTTGTTTATACTCTCCTTACTTGGTAAATTGAAATAGGAATTTAGGGGTTTACTGGGATTCAGAGCTATTTTAAGTTGGTATTCACTGTGGACTAATATCAGTTGGAGGTACAATGAAAACCTGAGAGCATTGAGCAGCCGTTTCGTCCATGGATGAGACTCCCCAGCAGTGCGCACCCTTGAGCACTCATGGGATCGAACCCGCGAGGTATTACACTCAAGAACTAATGGGCGATGAACTAACCATCTTATTGTTATTATAGTTATTATTATAAGCAGCAGTAGTAGTATCGGCAAAAGTATTATTATGATTAATAGTTGAACCCTGGGTACTTAGTGTAAAATATGGATTCAGTAGCATGTCACCATTTCACTCTCTTCTCTCCAGTCTTTTCAGTCTGACTCCATCACTGCCCACAACCTTTCATTTCTTCACCACACCATCTCCTCCATGTCACCCTCGTCTCAGACGCCCAACTCGTCGTCTCACATTTCGATTCCACTAGACAGTCTGACCTGACGCGTGATGGCCCCAATCGATCTTCCCAGTGTATGCTCAATCTATCTCAACTGTATTCTGCATATTTGCTGGGTGATGGGTAGTCGTTTAATTGGTTGCCAGGTCAGACTTCCTTGTTGTTTATTCCTCCCAACAACGCATCTGATGTTCAGTGTCAGTATCGAGTGAGCGCAGGTGGCAGCTGTTGACGTATGTGTGGAGTTTGTTGGAAATGCCTTTCATAATGCGACGCCAAGTCTCTCAACCTTCACATAGAAGCACTGACTCACCTGACTGACTTAGTGCTGAAGAACCAGATCTTGTTCACGCTTTGAGCTGAGTGTAGTGCAGTATCGTAGGTGGATCTCCACACTCGTTTCAGCTTAATGAAGGCCTGTCTTGCTTTTTCATTACTGGATTTCACATCCTCATCTGTGCCACCGCTGCCTGTAGTTGAAACGATGCTGCCTTGTCTAGGTAGGTGAAAGAGACTATTTCCTTTAAGCTTCTCTCGTTCATGGTGATTGATATTTGTTGTTGCTGTTGTTGTTGTTGTTGTTGGTGGTGGTGGTGGTGGTGATTGGGTGTCTTCATCACCTCTGTCTCCTCTACGTTCACCTGAAGGGAGTCTCATCTACGCTGCCTCACCTCTTCTGTCAACTTGTTGGTTTTTGCTTGTAGATCTTCGAGTTTGTGCGACAAGACATCAGACATAAATCATCATTGGCGGCGAAATCCAAATCGTCTAGGGTTTCTTCATCGGTCCAGCCAGCGTATTCCCTTCTTTTCACAGCTCTTCACAGTTTGTTGCATGATCCTCTCCACTTCACTTCAGTCCAGTCTTGTTCAGTCCATTCCAGTCGACCATAATCAGGAAGATGACCGGTGATAGTAGACGGCAGGCAACCTTGTCTAACCTAAAGACCAGTCTTCACTTCAGAGGGGTCACTTAGCTTTCCATTGTGAACCACGTGACATGTAGCTTCACCACATTGCATATAGCTACTACTGAATGAGGTTAATGAGGATTTGTGGCACTGAGACTGTGGTTTTGAAGCTGCTGCATGCCAAATTACTTCTTGGTCAACGCTGTCGAAGGCATTTCTAAGTCAGTGAAGTTGAGGTACAGGTACAGTTGACTGCCATTCTATGCCCTGTTCTATGACGATGCGTAGTGTTGCGTTGCGTTCCAATTTGATCCGCATATGATTTGTTCTTCCTGAAGCCAGCCAATAAGCCAGTCATCCAGCCAGCCAACCAGCCAGCCAACTAGCCTGTCCCGGTTGTAATTTTGAATGCTGAGCATTTTCCTATTAGTCTCTCCAGGATGATGCGGCTTAATATTTTGCTTGCTTGTGACTGACAGGGACAGCAGCATGATTCCGCGCCAGTTATTGTTTATGCGGAGACTTAGGTCACCCTTCTCTGGGAGTTTGACAAAGTAGCCCTTCTTCTTCCAGTCGGTCCGCAAGTACCTTTCCCTCCTTCCTTCCTTCCTTCCTTCCAAACCTTCTGCACTAATGATGTGAGCATGTCCGCTGTTTTCTCTGCGTCTGTTCTCAGTGCTTCTGGAGGAATTTTATCTGGTCCTGCTGCCTTCCCGGACTTCAGCAACTTTATGGCACTTCTTGCTTTTGTCGGAGGGTTTGTGTTCACTGATAGTTCCGTGGCTGAGTTGCTGGTTGTATTTCTGGACGAGTTGCAGGTGGTGTTGTTGGTAGTGGCCGATTAAAGATTTGTTTTGGAGTGGTCAGCCCATCGTTCCCTTTCTTTCTCCTCTTTTCTAACTAGCTTTCCTTCACCGTCTTTCATTGGTTTCATCTGTGGTTATTTGATACAAAAAATGTTGTCACGTCTCTGTCTCTTCTACTAGCAGCCTATTCCGCTTCACTTGCAAGTGTGTCATAGAAGAGTCTTTTTTCTTTGCATACACTCTTCTTCACCTCTTTGTCCAGTATAGTGTTTTATACGTTGTGTTCAGTTCCCCTCTCCGTTTTTCATCCCTGCACTGCACTGGTTCATCTTCAGCTCCATCATCACCATCTTACTCTACATCCTCCATCAGATTCCATGTGTCCGTGGAGATCCGTTCCTTGTCTTACTTCTTCTTTCTTCCTAACACGGTTATGCAGGTTCTCTTCCACATAGCTTCCAAAGAGTTCAAGTCTTCTTCCTCACAGGTTTCCTCAGCAATGTTCCTCAATGTCTCCCATATTTTGCTGATGACTGTCTGACGTGAAGATGTCATTTGTAGTTTTATCCTTCAGTTCAGTTTCTGTTCTGGGTGGGTATTCAACTTGAATTGTGCTCCATCATCACCAACTTCTTTGAATTGAGGTCTTTCAACTTGACTTTGGAAGTAGGTTGCTTGCACTAGATAGTGGTATGAGTGGTGCAAACCTACATCTGCTCCCCTTCATCTGATCTTGTGTCCAGTAGGCTGCGTCTCCATCTCCACTTTCTTCACATTAAGATGAAGTCGATCTGATTTTGGTATAGTGTGTCCTGGTGTCTTATGAAGTCCATGTCAAATCCATGTAGCTGTCTTATGAATATCCTTGTGTCTGTTTGTACACACTGCCTCCAATCACCAAATCGTCGGATGCGCAGAAATCTGCGCATTCATCATTTCACCGAGTAGTTCTTCTCGACCTATGATGAGTTCTCTTCCTGTGTTGTCCACTCCCAATTTGGCATCCGTCTCACCCCACCCTACCCATTAGAATGAATTTTGATGTCGCCATATTGGGTGGAGAGTCTTGTCTATTCCCGAAGGCTTTCACCAACCGGTGTCATTTCATCTCTCCGATTCCAGTGAGGAATAAGTTTATTTTTATTTTTTATATTTTCTTTGTGCTTTGAAGTTTTATTGGCGACTGAATGGGTTTTGTAGTGAAGGTTTGCTAGCTGTATGCCCAGCCTTTCCCCTTTATCCGTGCTTAGGATCGGCTAGTAACTAGTGAACTAGTAATGTAGGCGAGGTTGACAATGTAACCATTGTTGGTAGAAATATGTAGTGATGACAGTTCATTCGGACTGAGACGACAATAACGTTGATTAAGGAAAAAGTTTATATTACGTTAATAGATAATCCCTTTACGCATTTTGTACTACGTGATCATCCTTATGAATAGAACTTTTCCTAACTATTTTCATGGATGTTTTTGAACAACCTGAATTAGCACTTGAGGCACACCGAAAATGATGTTTTCAACTTCCTTGTTTACAAACAATGAAAATTTCTGCATTTTTACAAATTAATCTATAATTTTTCCGATGAATTAGCCTATTATCATGGATGAAAACACTTTATTACGATGTACACTGTTTGAAGGTGAGTTTCTACTCATCGTGTTTTATGCTGAGTTCACTTTCAATTATACTAACAGGTGATATGGTTTAGGGAAAGATAAAACGGTCTTACAGTAGATCTATCGAAATTCACCCTTAATAGGTCCCCTTCAGCAGCTTCTATATGGCATTTTATTAATTTTAAGTGGAGAAAATATTGATTATTCATACAGAGGAAAGTACGTCATATGTCTGCTGAAGAAAGAGAAACAAACTTAAGTTGAGTCTCATAAAAATAATGGTAAAATGTTCATATTAAACGTGAATAGAAAGCAATAAACTGAAGTTCCCTAAAGCATCATTTTAGATTACACCAACTCAATGTCAGCATCCACCAATAAAACCTGAAGGGAGATGCTAGCTCGAATGTAATAATAAGAATCATTTCCATTCAGTGTGCAGATGAGCTCTGCTGATGTGAACAAAAAAACACTAAAACTACATCAGAAAGAGCTGCATATTGGTAGACTTCAAAAGCACTAAGCCAATATGAATGAAAGGATTTTATGCCAGTGTTTTTTATGGTGTCTATTATTGTTAAATCGACTCATTTTGTGTATCTTATATGGAAAAGGATTCAGGGTATACTTGAATCCCTTTGTGATGTCGGTAGTCGAGTAAAAAAGTATGCGTACAATTCTAATACAGTGCAGTTAGAATAATAAACTTTCATGACCAAGAGTTATTTATTACCCGATAATTATTAATAATAGACTGGAAGAATCGAGACATTTTTTAAAATAACGTTTTTATAGTTATCCATTGATGTTGTCACTGATTACAACTTATTTGGGATAAGGAATATCTGACAGAAAGATTCACGCAGCAACTCATAAGTAGTATGCAACACTTTTACCCATTTATATGATTATTTACCTTCAGAAAACTATTGATAGGCCTGCACAGACAATTAATATGCTAACGAAAACCATTATGTTCGATTTGGTTAGACAAACAATAGAGTAGTGGAAATGAAAAGTACAATTTCAGCTGTTTTATACTTATAAAATTTCATCAAATTCATTATAGATACAATGCTATATCCTCATAAAAAAACTTAAAGATAAAATGCATCAGACACCCGCAAATAATTTGTTTTCCATACTAGTCATCAGAAACTGTAAAGATTCACTGATTCTTTTTTTCTAAACTAAGCAGAGATTGTTTATTAGTGTGACTAACGTATCTTAGCCGACAGAGGTATATCTCAGAATCTTGATGAGAAATTTCAGTAGCAACTACAGTGCTTTCTTCACAGTGATGTATATTTCTTAACATAAATTCTTCTATTCTACCGGTGAGTGGTGAAACTGATCAAACCTGTGATACTGCTTTGCACATTAACAACTTGTAGTTCTGGGTTGCATGATGCTAACTTGATGAAATCAAGGTGTGGAGGACGAAAGGCACAGAAAGGTGTCATTTTAGGAAGTACTTACCTAACGGTAGTTTTTTATAACCCTTTAATTCATCCTGATAAATTGTAGAACCTATTTCCCGACGATTTTATCAAGATAAGACTTGCATTCATAAATAAAGTTACTATATCAAACAGGCTTAATATACAGTCTTACTTTGAAACAGATTTAATGGCTGCTTATGCATTCTTGTATATTCCAAAACAAAATAAGCATTATTTGCTCAGAATAAGAAACGAACTTGATTAACCTTTGAAACATGATGAATTCCATTGTCCTTATTATATTTGAAAAAGTGAAGCGGTAGTCTACATGGTAGCCAACAGTAGAATTGAAGATGAGCGCTTCGTCCGATTTAGGACTTGTCAGGTGGATAAACCTGCACCCCAGTGCGTAGTTTCGCTCCACTGAGACACAGTAACCATCCCCTTAAACCCTAAGGCGTTATCTACAGGAGGCAGCTGTCACGCACCACTGGCCTACTGCTTAACATATTGGAGTGTTCATATGTACTGGGTTTGAAGCTCAGTGGGAAAAACATCACTCACTAGGGTGTTGACGCATCCAGCTCAAGAGTCCCAAACGGAAAGAAGCGCACGTCTCGGATTCCATTTCTAGCCAACAAGTAGAATACTATGTAATGCATATCCGGGCAGTATCAAGGCTTTTGGATAGGTGCACATCTGCCAACAGAGGGAGGGGCAGTTCTACCCAATATTGCGACGCAAAATTAGAATTACCAATAAACAAAATGAAAAAACATTATCAGAAAGTAACTTTCAAACATGCTGTAATTTGTGCAGCTATGTCAATGAGAAAATAACTTTAGTAGCTTATTTTATCTGCTTTTTGTCCTAAGAATATTACTATATTTGAGACAGATGATACAAGCTCCGAGCCATCTCATACAGCCATTTGAAGTTGCTTCGCTGCGATTCTCCTCATCAGCTTCTGTTTCCATCTTTACAAGTCAAATTTCGAGAGGCTCATGAGTATACTCTCACACTTTGTATAACTGGGTGTAAAGTAATTTCCTAGAAGTTTTTATAACTTACTATTATCTCTCTACTTACAATTTTAAAACATTAACTTCAACCTCTTTGACTCAGCCTAATTAACAACTACTGGGAAAATAAAAGTTAGAAAGAGGTCATTTAGTAAAGTTGTACCTAATATTTAGTATATGCTTTGGTTAAACCTGTCATCTATACATCACATGAAAGGACAGTGAGGGATTGCAAACGTACGTAAACTCGAGCTGACGCACTCACATAACTGCAGATTTTGGCTATCAAAGATTTTATACTAACTGAATAAACATAATCCACAGAACGTTAAAGACTATTATGCTACTCTACAACCAAGCTTCTAAAGTAATGAGCAAATACACCACAGTTCATGTTTAGATTCCATCATCTTAACATATGATAATCAGTGAAACTACGTTTTATGCTATCTTTAGGCATTAGTCCAGATACGTAGTGACCGTTATGAATCATCCACTCTCCGTTCGTTCATTATTGTTTTTGAACATCGAGATGTGCCAATCAAATATCCAGAATGATTTTAATCTTTCACTTGAGATGTTCAAGGCTCAATACGTTTCCAAACACCATTATATAAATAATAATATCCAACATCAACACGGTGTTTCTGAGCTTCTTTACACCGAAAACAAATTTATTTTCCCGTGGTTGAAATTTTACTTGATGAGGATAAACATGATTACAGATTAAATTTAAGCACTATGTTATCAGAAGGACCAATGAATTTCCTTCAAATCAAATTTTAAGGAATCGTAAAATCTCTTTACTTTTCCTTGCCTCCTTTGTCAGAAATCCTCAGTTCCAGGGAAATTATTCTTAGTAAGACTTCACCGCAATCATTTATGAGTCTCTATCAATATGATACTAAAATGACCGAAGTATATCATAGGTGTTCACCATTTCTAAAATGTACCACTCTGTACCCCACTCACTGTTATAATAGGCAAGATTAGACATGATATAACAATTTAATGTGGAAATCTGAATTATTTAGCTAAGTTGTAAGATCACAAATAGTTGAGCTGGACCAGAATGTTTGCATAAGAAATATTCCACTGAGAGTGCTTTATGCAATTACGATTTGCCTGATAAGCTATTTAAAATCATTAGGTCGAATAAATACTGAAAACCAGCTTGATCACAATTGACGTCACAAATATTTTAGAAACATACATATTCACAAACATCATACCATGGCTTTTAGGAGACGAACAGTAAAAATGATTATCACGTAATCTTTTTCACATAGCTCAGAGTCAGCGCAATTCACCTATCAATCATATCCACTGTTAGTTAAAAAAAGATTTTGTCTAACAATATAACAAATTATTTTTTCTTAAAACCTAGAAATATTCAACAATAATTATTACTGATTAACATACCTTGCAAAATTTCATTGAAAAAATAAACTAGTCGATCTATACAGCACATTTAACACTGTATACAGTAAAGGAAGAAATTGCATAGCTAATCTGTATTAAGTCCCATACATAACGCTTTATTTATGAGGATAATGACAAAGTAAATGGATAAATGCTAAAGGTTTACTGGATTCCAATAGTATCTCATCAAATGTTTTGATTGGTTTACTCAGTTGACCAATCATAAACTAGCTGATCTAATAACAATACTTTTAAATACCATACGGCCACTTGAAGAATATATGACAATTAAGCTGCGACTATTATTCATTCATTCGTTGTAATCTTCCATTATTATACTTGATTGAATTGCTCAACCACTCTTGACAGATGCACTCCTATACCGAGACCTCGATACTACCTGATTATTGAATGTGGGTGGCTATTGACGGAATTCAGTTTGCGCGTTTTGTCCAGTTTAGGCCTCAACAGTTGGATGCACCAGCACCACAGTAAGTGATGTTGTTTCCACTGAGACCGGAACTTAGTACAGATTGCTTCAAATGCCAGAGTGTTATCCACTAGGTCAGTGGGACACGAGAACCACCTCTTTTACAAAAGTTATCAGTTGTTATTTGTTGTTACTTGTAAATTCATACCGTCATACTAGTAGCTGTCATCCTGGGTTTTATCGCTGGCCTCCAAATAAACTATAACTTATGAGCTGCATTGATAAAAAGAGCCGGAAAGAAAAGAAATGGTGTCGGAAATCATAACGCAGCACTTGAAGATAGGATGCTTGAAATAAAACCTGAAGAATAAGGAATAACAGTTCTGAATATAGTCGTGAACAATAAATTCATGTGAACTGCTTTCTTTATGCTGTTTCAGTACATGTTAAAATGCATGACAAACTGGTTCACCCTTAGTATGAAGTAAGACACAATCAAGAAAATGGCTTATGTTTCAGTGTAGTCTTTATTTATTTTTTATTCTTCTGAAATAGTTATAAGTAAAGGTGTACAATCAACAGCATTTCAGCAAACACAAACTTAAAGCATCATGTTCGCACTATGTTCTTCGATAAGCATGAACATTTTTGAACAAAAGTATATTTCTGAAGGATTACGTGCACAATAGCTCCATCCATTTAGGCAATCTGAAAAACGTCTGGTAGTGTGAAAAGCTGAGTGGAACTCATGAAATCATTAAGAAATGCGATAACGTCATTTAGTTGGATGAGCAAAGTAGATAAAATATGTCAACAGAATGAATGGTAACTACGCCCATTCCATAGCTGTTCTATGTATTACTTATGTCTTTCTGACTTAATTTATAATTTTATGCAGATAAAAGCAAATTTCTTGATATTCATGTGCGCGTATAACTAAACAGAAAGAGAAAGTATGCTAATACGGATAAACTTTAACTGTTATAATGCTCATTGGTGACATACTTCGAGATGGATATTTCGAAGTCTCAGGGAGAAGCTGTGACATGTGGGATCAACCAGACGGAAGTGAAGCGGATGTCAACTACAGAACTTGGGTGATAGACATGCTAACTCGTGAACTGAAAGAGATAAAACATTTTGAACCACTGAATCCTAGTCCAGTAACTCAATAGTTGGAGTGTTCACCGTGTGTACTAAAAATATTGAGTTCGATACCTCGCAGAGTTGTCGTTGTGCACTGCAGAAGAGTATCTTACTATGACGAAATGACTGTGCGTTGCTCACAGGTTTTCAGTGTTTCTCTAACTGATGTCAGTCAGTGATTAATATCATTTTGAGATAATTTATCTTTTCGGAATGATAGCTAAGTAAATATCAAGTTATTTTTAGTCATTAAAATGGAATAACCAAAATAAAATAACTTTGTGGGAAAACAGGAATGTATAACATGCTGATCGGCACTTTATTCACTGCGATATGACTGAAACTGTACGTAAGAACCACAGAAGAAGATATGAAGACCTAGAAAAAAATGGAGTCGACTGTGATGTAACATTTAGAAAGAGATACTATCTGATATCTGTAGATTCTGTCCCCAATTACACTTTTATACTTTTCTAGTGTAGTAAAAATGATCTGGGAACATAAACTGTTGATCCCGTATTTTGGAAAATGCATTCTACACCAAAACAGAAAGCTATTTAAAACTGTTTTATTTTTCAATAACGGCAGATTTCCTCACTAACTACTTTGAAATGTGACCAGAATATGATATGACGTACTATATTTTTGTGTCATTAGTAAGGCATACCATGGATCCTGAAGAAACAGTTTTCTAGGTGAAACTAACATTTGTCGCTCGCTTCCAACATGAGTACTTCTATTTTGAGCTACATGGGTCAAGCAGCACTTTGATAGGACTGGTTAGTATACATGAGTCGGTTACAGGATGGTAGCTAATTGCCACCTGTTAATCAGATATACAAGTTGCTTACTCTTTTGAGAGGATCATTAACGTTGAAATCTTCCGGCATATTATCTTCAAAAGATCACAAGTAGTAATCCGAACTACAGCGAATAATAATGTGAGAAAGCTTCCATTATGTCCAACATATGACCTTATTGAAAATGCTGAATGTGGATAAGAAATCTCAAGAATTCTTTTGAAACCAGAACTGTTGTATAATGACAGCTGAGTACTGATATTGAAAGATACTTCCAATAAACCATTCGATAATGACATTTAAAAAATGTTAGGATAGGCTGATTGCTGGTTTTACCACATTAAGCTGACTGCTTTTTAAGGTGAGCATCGATATATTTTTCTTTCAAGAGATGCAGTGAGATGAAAGTATAGCCGAAAAAGAAGATATTGAGTATCTTATCAACCAATTACGTAATATTTTAGTCATATGTTTGTAACACTTGTCAACATCAGAAAACTATTGTCAAAAGATGAAAAAATTTATCTAGTTCTATCGAAACAGAGTGCAACCACAAGAATGTATGTTAGCTACTATATTCGATTTGTCTTTATCTCCTATGTAAATAAAACGACCACCTACCGCATAAAATAGAATAAACTAATATATAGTGGTGTCGTTAGCAAGGATGACATGTGTAAGTCGAAATTTCGGAAACGTTCAAATAGTAGGGGAAGATGCATATCTTTGTACAAACAAACTGATGGAAAATTCATTATCAGTTCGACTATCTAAGATGGTCGTGATTTGTATTGTTGATGACTGGAAGTGGAGCGAAAATCAGGGTGGTAGCATGATTGTAACCAACTGCGATCCAGAATTTCATTTATATTTTATTAACCACTCACCATCCAAAATTTCACTGTTCAATGGGTAAAAATATGTCTATGCTATCCTGTTTTATATACTTTATCCAGTTTACAAATTATTTAGTGAATACACAGCTAAAGAATGAAAACCATTCACCGTTATTGTGTTAAGCTGAGCACATTTTGACTGCATGTATTTAACAAGTCATCTTTGACACAGGATAACTGTTTATTGTATTTTTCATATTAAAACAATAATTTTTTATTGGAACAAGTAAGTATGAAACCTGTTCATTCCCCCCAAACATTGACATAATTCTGCATTCTTTGGAAGCCATCTAACTGCGCCTACGACTAAATGAAATGGATAAAAAATTTTGAAGATCTCAGAAGGAACACACTCAGAAATTTAAAAATGTCTGTGTAGTGACGAAATGCATGGAAAAGGAAATTGAGACATAATTCAGCATAGCATAACATTTATTAACATCATAGACATGTGTCCTTTACGATTTGTTTCCAAGAACAACTTGCTACCAGTATTTAGTTGCATTACATTATAAACACTGATTTTCAATCCAACCTTATAGCTAGTGCTTTAGCTTCAAGTGTTTCTTTTGCTTAACCTTAGTGTTACAAAAGCAGACTATAACATGAGGATAAACTGTCCTACATGACTTTTTCTGAGACTGAAAATGAATTACCCCTCTTACCATTCATTAACTAGCCTAAACATGTATCTATCAAGATCCATAAAGTGTTTTCTAGCAAATATATCAATTTGTTTAAAACTCAACACAATTTTGGCCAGCAATCATCCATATTAACAAGACATGCTTGAATAAAAAGTCACTTCATTGAAATAATCACTGAATAAAGCTGGAGAAGTTGCAGAGTAAATGCTAATTATTGGCTGAAATCACTGCAGTAATAAGTTAACCTACCTTACATTCATATTTAAACGATTATACACACATAAAAAAATATGCTGTCTGCGGTGTCTTTTTACAGAAATACTGTAGACTTTCTAATAAAAAGACATGCTGGTAAGGCGAATATATCTTCTCTGAGAATCTCTTCCATTCTTCCTTTTCTCTCTCTCTCTTTCTCCCTTTGTCTCATATGCATAAACGCAATTAAAGGCTGAGACAGATATCAGTCGAATGGAAGTATTAGCCAGAGTGGCCTGCTTGACCTAGCTTTCCTGTTTGTTGACACTCAGAAGTAAGGCGCATCTACAGCCTCAACGGGGCTGATGTCTCCTGTATGATTCGAATCTGCGTTATTCAGTGTTACAGTCAGCAACTCCACTTAGGAGTTATTTGAGTCATAACTAACTTACTACAGCACTGGAGTAAATCCATAAATTGGTCAACGAACGGTAACCAACTTCATGTTTTCCAGTTCTGAATACTGGTCAAATTCTGTTGATCATTTCGTAATGTGGCTATCAAGCTAAAAGACTCACCGGGAGTTCCTGCTGATTGCCTATATGTAATTCATGTGTTTAAGTGCATCGCGATGGCACAGTTTCTGTTGGACACATTGCTAAGTGATCGACAAAGTTCTATCAACGTATATAACTAGATAATATGATGTCGGTTACCTTAAACTAACCGATCAAGGTCCACAAGTGAACATTTTATATCAGTGGTGAATAAAAAATAAAGGGAAACAAGAAAATAATAACAGCTATTTGTTCTGAAATCTCTGTTTTAATTAACTCTATTGCTAATTTTGAGTGACGTTCAAAGTAGAATCCCTTATTTATCATTTCCGTCGTCAGAAATATTACCCCTCCAGAAATACATGCATTATGTTCTTCATATCGAGTTGGAATATCCCGTGTTGGGAGCGTGAAGTAAAGAAATATTAAACAACTAACTTCATGGATAATAACTCAATCTATCGATATTCAAACACTATGTCATTTTAGATTGTTCTTCATACTTTCCTTTGTTGTACATGTGCATCATCAGAGCTGAACATATATCTAATCACCGTCAACCTCTGATTAACAATCCTTTATGAAACTTACCTTTTTCATAAGTGGTTTGAATTCTCACTAACCCTGCAGTTAAATTTATGTCTGAATAGTCAAATATGTTCTATAGGTATTAAATTACAGCTGAAAAATGTTTATGCTTGCAGTTCAAATTGCATAAAACGACTACTGAAAAGCCAGAAATTTCTGACCTAATATTTCAATCGCTTCGTCTAATCTCAAGAAGATTCAAGTCTGATGGCTTTCCAAGTGGATTTGTAGCATTTTAATAAGCAGAAGAATTCATCACAATATAATTTCTTTATAGAATCATTGTTTTATTCTAGTAAGGCGACTAGAAAATGTGATGAGAATTGACCAATTTACACTTTGTCCCTGTTGATAATTACCCAAGATAACTGACTGAAGATTCTCTTCAATAAGAAATGTGAAACCTTTTTTCAGAAATAAAACACGTACAGCAAGTAGTAATTGAATAATAGCCTGCTTAAATTTGAAGATATCGGTGTGAACTTGAGTCTTCTGATCAGCCTCTACTGTAATTCGTAAGGTACTACTCACTTACGTACTTGTGAAATAATCTTCATTTCCTGTAGATCTAAATAACCCAACACATTTGCACCAACCATTCAAGTACATTTTATTCGAAATTGAGCATCATGAAACAGTGGTTTGATAGGTTCACATTATTACTCTTTACTAAGTGGTATAACTCTGATTAATATTCGATGCACAACTTAATCCAACTATTAGTGTACATAATTCATAACAAGTCTGACTGGAAAGTTACAGTAAAATTAAACAGAATACCCAACAGCAATATATCAAGGTTTTGCTATTAGGTACAGTTTGTAATAAAGAAAACTTTATATTGATCCATTTTGTCATAAATTTATTAGACCGTGATAGACAAGAATCCGAAAGCTGATGGATTTTCATTTATATTTTGTCAGGATGTTATTCAGACAGTGATTAGTGGGAAATAATGTATTGTAATACAAAAAACCTTAGTTCATTTGGTTTTAGTTATAAAGGATGTCTACAATGAACTTCTCCTAGAAATCAAAGAGATCCAGAAGAATGAGTTGTTACCAGTAGTATGATAACTTGAATCTTTGGTGAGCACCATACCTCGGACGTATTTAAATAAACTAATCTACGTATAATCTTCCCCATTGACCAACTTTTAGCATAAACGTCTAAGAAACATTTTGGGATATATATGAAATGAGGTTTCGGCCAATTCTCACCTCTGCTTTACACTTTCATATGACTCATTGTGAAATCTAAACTTCATATGAGAAATGACAATTTAAGGTAGAAGATAAAATTAATCGTTGATAAAATTTGTACTCATAAATTATGTCATATGTTGGCAAATGTCTGTTACTCATAGCACTGTCATATCACAGTGATTTCCACTCCTTCATCTTCATACCTTGGAATTCTCAAAAACCTCTTTTGGACTTCATAAATGGTATGGTATCCCCATCACATTTCCGGTTTATCGTAAGTTATATTCCACTTCCTTTTGTTTCCGACTACCTAATAAGGAAACCTACGAAATATTTTCTGACAAGTGTTGTCGAAGGACTGCATTTTCACATCTGTTCTTCATGTTTCATCTCTCTGTCCTAAGGTCTTCATGTGCGAAACCTTTTCTGTTTCTTTGTTAACCACGGCTTTTAGATTGTTGCATGTTAACTGTTCGTCGCAGACACTACCAAGATGAGTAGTTATTATTTTTTAAAGGACTTTTACGCGTTAAGAAGTCAGTGTTTGCTACCCTACAACAAGTATATTACTTTTTTCATTTTTGACCTTCAGATTATCGACTTTCTTTTTGCAAGTTACCTGTTACAACAAGGGAAATATGGTCATTTTAAATATCTGTATTATCCAGCTGTATCCACTGTGTTCAATAAACTGGGATCACTTTGAAATTTATAGAATCTGTTTAACTCCAAATTTATGAACTACCGAGAATATACAAGCACTATGCTAAACCGAAATCCATACCATGTTTGATTACTTCGTCTCCGCAGAAAGTTTCTTGTTATCTTATTGAGAACAAGAAACCTGTTCCTGACACATTCGTTCTAACTTGCTGAAAACTCAGATCTCAAATATGTGTCTGGAAACACCATGGTGTCTTTTAACGTAACTTACTAATTCTAAAACGTTTGTTTTCGCATGTCGATGTCAGAGTTCAAACGTTTCTAAATTTTACACACATCTAATGTTCTGCTGCATTACAGGTAGGTCTTCCACTGGTGAATTATTATAGCAGCTATGTGAAGTTCATTAAATGAAGCACTGGCCAAAATCTCCATGATTAAACTATATGTCAAGAAGTAAATTGTACCACGATAAAAAATGACACATTACTTTATCTATGTCTATAAAAGATATCTCATACTGAACGATTTACTTCATACTAAACATTCACTAATACTCTTTGGTTGCATCAATACAGACATTTGATTCTTTATGAAATATGAGAATGTTGAAGAGCTCAATTTTGCAGAGACTGCTTCACATCTTTAGACTTGAAACCACTCGTCAAAAGTTCATTGTTAGCGAGGTTATACATACTGGAGAGTATCTGAATTTCAGTAATTTTGTCCATTTGGCTAGAGATAGGTGTTAGCAAAAACATTATTTTACAAAATAAAATCAACATATTCAAGTGACTAGTTGGCACGTGTCTGGAAATTTATAGGAGATAAAGATCATGGGAGAGCCATTAGCAAAAGTCTAGACAAAATATTACAGTATCCTGACTAGGGAATCGTATGACAAGAAAATGTGATCACATCAGTCCTCCAGATCAAGAAAAGTAGATTAAAAACCTATGAATATCAAGCATAATGCTTCTTTGCAGGTTGTTACTAAATTTTCCTATAAATCAACTGCTTCTCTGTTCACCCGCTTATCTGTTTTTTTTTCTGGTGCTTTACCGCACCACTCAGGACTTTCTGACAGATACTGTATTCTACTAGTTCTAATGTTCCCTTCAGTAATCCATTGTCCAATTAATAACAGTATGCTTTTGATCTTAGTGAGCTCTAAATTCAAGTAAGATTACCACAAGGAAATTTAGCTGTCAAAAATCTCGCCTGCATTTCACCTTGATCCCTTTTAAGAAGGGACTGCCCAGATACATCGACTTCGAAACTTTTCCATCCGTCTAATACCCTGTTTTTTATCGACTGAAAAATACTGAATGATGACTTATGCACGACTGAGACAGTATATTTCTGAGTCGATTCTCTCTCTTACTATTACGACTGTAGTTTCTCGGCATGGTCTAAAAAGCGGGATTGTACATGATGATGACGCCTCTTTCTGAAAATCCATCGACGGTATCAGCTATTGTTTTCAAGAATCGGTTTTTTTCTCTATCGTTTGGGAGGAACGAACGAATAAATTTTGATTCTACTTTGCTGAATCGCTCTTTAAAAACAAAGTTCCCATCCATAAATTCTCTGCTGTGCTGTTGTGCAAGTTTATAATTGAGTGACAGATCAAGTCTTTATGAGTATAAAACCAGTTTAAGGAAGATTTTGTGATGCTGATATTTTCTGCTTATTTCCCTACAGTTTCAGCTTTTTTCCAATGAGGAAGCAACAGACTTCACCCCGAACCTCCGTTAACATAACTGATTATTATAGCGAAGTTTACAGCAAATTTAGTAGGTAATCGGTAAGTTTTGGTTTTTCTCAAGATTGGTTTTAATCAACTAACGTTCGGAATTCTAAACTGGTGTCCAAATGTTCCTCTATAGGGAACTGATACTTATGAGTATTACTAGGATATTAACAGTTTTACACTACACCACTAGTTCATGAACAAAGAAGTTAAACCTAACAGTTATCGAGGGATATACTGAGTGATTATCCTGATGACAAGGAGATAAATGATGAAATAGAAGCACTTTACTTTTATTCTTGGCTAAAAACACCAATAATGATTAAAGGTTTCTGTTCGCTTTTTCTTATCTCAAAAAACAAGCAGGAAACATATATTAAGAATCGATTTGGCAAAGTAAATTGCGTGAGGTGCATACTTTTGTATAAATTGTTTAATAGACAAATATATGTGTATACAGAAACACTAACTGTTTGTCACCGACATAAGTAAATAAAAAGCAGATTAACACCTTTTTAATCATTCTTCCGACAAAAACAATTATACAGTGAAATGGATAACGGTGACGACTAGTTTCTACTAGAAAAACAAATGAGTGGATATTTCTTAACACATGACATTTTCTGCAGTTAGCTTGACGTTGACTGTTGTATTCTAACTCTCAGGCAATCGTTTAGATATTCGGATTTTTTGGTTATTCATAACCATATGTTGCTACCATTCATGTAAATTAACTAATAAACTATCTGGCACAAAGTGTATATTTGCCTGTCGAAGGTTATCATTAACTGTTCAAATTCATTTTATACTGCTTGAATTCTGTAATATATACGTTTTATATTCTTGAAGAAGCTACCCTCCTCTCAAAAACAATACATTACCGATATGCATGTCTATGCAGCTGTCTAACAACAGCATTCAATAAAACACTGAAAGTTCGGTCACATTTCATCCCACAGTTTCGATCACCTGCAGCAAGCTTAACTTTACTGTTCAGGTAATTACCTGCAAGGCTTGCAATATTTTGCAAGTACATGACAAACAAGTAATTCGAAAACTTTCAACCAATACAGACTTAACAAACGCGATGTTGAGGATCCTAATAACGCTTTTCCCCCTGTGTACCCATGATAGCGTTTGCTACGTCAACAAAGCATATAATTCTTTATGGAAACGTTACATTTTCGTCATAGATAAGTTTGTTCTATGTCTTAGATATTATTTTTATTTATCAAGACTCATGCAGATAAGCAGCCCAATTTTCGAAGTTTAGGTGTTATGTGAATTTAAACACATCTTGTAAATAGTCGTTCGTAAACGAGTACTTCAAACTACTTTTAAATTACCTAAACCTGCTTCAGATAAATATTTATAATACATAGGTTCAGTGAAGTTCGGTGATTTAAAATTAACTGACTAACTTATCTTCAAAGTAACTGGTGAAATTTCATCTAATTTTAGACTCTAATCGGTAGTACAGCAGATATTTTGGAGTACCACTTGAGTCTTAACCTCCTTGTAATCAGAAAGTTTTGCAATGCACTTATATTTACATACTACTCTCATTCAGCTTTGAGAGAAATCCAAACTCTACGATTTGATAAGTTTTGAATGCGTCGAAATTTTACTGCTTTACGAATTGAAATAATATTCTATTTACTCCTTGAAAAATACCCATAGCTTTTACACTTCAGATTAAAAGTTTTTCCTCTTATAGCCTCGCCGTAGTGGTGAAAGTTTACTAAGAACACTTGAAATCCTTTATTCTTTAAATATTCACCAGCTGTTCAAAACGTGTTGTTTCCGAAATAACTCTGGTAACTATTTTGTTTACAGATAAGTACAAAAAAGCAATAACACATTTACTGGTCACCTACTCCCTATTTTAACATTCGTTGCGCTTGAAACTATCAGTATCTTAATTTCAAAAGCTATCTCGTCTCCATAAATGAGACTTTATGTGTATCGGCACTCAGATTTATTTGTATGTTTACCTTAAATTTTTATAACGCACGATATGAATCAGAGATTTTATCATAGATCTCTGAAATTCTCTCTTCTTCACTGCAACTAAAACTTCAAATTATTAAACTATGTCCTCGTACATGACATATGTCTTCATTTAGTGCGATATACACTTTAATATCTAACTGTCCACTGTCTTTACAAAGCTTCTTAAATTCTCATGGTTACCAGATTCTCTTCAGAACTTTGATCTAACAAACTGGTAGATGAAGTAAGAAGGAAACTGCATTGACCTGCTGCTGTTAGCTAGTTAATATCAACAAAAGACCTGGCCTTAGTCCATGTTCCGACAACTTACATCAGAACATTGAAATATAAAATGCAATACAAAGAAACAGAAACTACATCTTTGAAAGCCAAAGAAAGTTATAAAATATAAATGAAAGAGGATAAAGTAAGTAAGTAAAGAAATGATGCATTGCCATTAGCATGCAGATAAGACATGGATGCATCTTCGCACGTGCAATCGACTCAGAGCTACGTCGCCAAATGTCTGCAATCGCCGGTTATGGTTTACATGCAGACCTCAAACTAGAAAACAGATCCCTAAAAGGCTAAGATTAACAGCCAAAGACTTTATAAACTGGTACGACGTCTTAGTCTAACCACTCTTAACTGAACTGCAGTATGCGTTGAGCATGTCTAGTCAGCTGTGTTGAATGAGGCTGACAAACTTACCGACTGTGGCACCCCTTTTACCCGAGTTTAGCCCCTGTATTACTAAAATGGTGGTTATTCAACATACGATCGATACTGCGAAAGCAATATAAATCAAACACTTGGGGTCTTGATATGTAACCAGTCTCATATTTTCCCATGATAGCAAATAACAGAGTAAACCGCTGTGTAGCACACATGATCCTTAGCAGGAAGGTAAGTATCATCCCAATGTCATAGAACGTGTGAGTTGGAAAAATGTGAATTAGCTTTGGTATTTGTGTCAAAATCTTGTCAGTCATAGACACACCAAGGTTGATCTGGCTAGCTAAGTACCTTAAGTTGTCGAAACACAGTAACCTTCTTCTAACCTGTGGTATGTAATATGGATACAGATCCATAAGAAAACAAAAGTTTCCATTTTGGTGGTAAGAAACGTATCTTGGATTGGCAGTCACAATATCTAGTAGATTTGCTACTTGGCCAGAGTTCTCATCTAACACGACTGTCACTTATGCTCTCTACTGACCAGGTCACTCCCTTTTAAGTCGGATGAGGAGTGAATGAGCTCCATAAACAAGTCTACAACGGAAAAAAATAATCTTGGTAATCACTACTTTACAGAAGCAACTCAAATGACACACCAGCATAAAGTTTATTATCCGGCTTAAAAATGATTACACACCATTTAGTAAGGAGGTTAACTTGTAGAACCCTTTCTTCAGTTACATGTGTTGTAATAGGACCTCAAAATGAATGGATTCAGACGCCGTTTTCAGGTCAAGTAATACAGCTGCTGCTAGATGGTCCATAGTCACATGATCGGATGTAAAACCCGTCTGGATTTCTTGATCGTGCCGTTATCAAGCTTCATTTAGGCGACTGTAGTAATGACTGAACGATTTATCACCCTTCTTGAAAAGTAGGGAATTTAGTGATTTTCTACGTAATTTCCATTCCTATGCCATTTTTGTGACCACGAACCACTGAGAATTATAGACCAGCAAATGCTAACATTTTTAAACACATCAACTATGCTTAAATATGGTTGTACAGTGTCACAGAAAGTTATCGGCAGAAATATTTGTTCAAACAAGTCTTCATTCTTTCATGATTCAGTTGGAATAATAATTCAATCAATAGGGATCCGATCTTATTCCCATCACAGCCTGCCACTGTTTCTCTTTTCAGCCTACTTATAGCCGTCTTAACATCACCGAGATCTGAAAGTCCAATCTCAATGTTCCAGTCTTGATATGGTAGAATAGTGGGCAACGAAGGAGTAACTGACCTCCTCTGTAAGTATATTGGGGGCCCACGTTCTCTACTAAATTTTCCACAACCACTAAATTTTTTACCTAGGTTTTTTGACAAAGTTAAACAACTACCTACCGTTGCCTATCACTACTCCCGTTCACTTTTATTTAGACTTTTTTATCCACCATTGCTCATGTTTATTTCGTGGACTCTTTATCAGTTCACAGTTCAGCTGCTTCAGCTCCTTAATGTCCTTGGGGCCTGCAATAATGTTTCCACGTTTATTTATGAACTGAGAAGAAGTTGCTGAGATCCATTAACACTTTCTAATAATTACTGAAGGTCAGTTATAGTATTTAATTATTTACACAGCAGACTGGACATGGTGTTTGGCTTTTCAACACAAGTGACTCCGTCCTACTTCAATGAGTACCTAGCCAGTTCCTCACTGAAAGTAAATTTAAAACTCTTACCACGAAGAAGAACTAGTAGAAGCCTTCTAGTAATAGTCTTCTTAAGTCAGTTCAAACACTATGTTCCTACCTGTATGCAGTCACATTCCAAGCTCCTTCAAGATGATCGGTGTTGTCCTGTTCCAATGAACCTCTGGGCATTTCCTCGTTAAAAGGAATTTTAGTGTCAACATAATCAGTCTGCCTGTTGAACTACCTTACAACTGCGGTTTTCCTATATCTATATAGGTAGAGATCCTGGAAACAGCACGTTATTACTGTCCAAACACGTGCATCAATTTTTCACTGACCTTAACTACTTATTATTGATAGATATATTATTTATCTGTGTCAATGGGTGAATACTCCATCAGTAGATATATCTCTATATTTTTGATATCCATGCCAAGTGGAAATAAGAGGCTGCATGAATACAGTTTTGTTGGGGATTCTTATTATCCGTTAGTTTGGATAAGATTTCAAAAGTAATACCTAGCTGTCACTATTTTGTTTACTGGTTGAAATCATGCACTAGAAGGCTAGATAAATTTCCGTAAAACTTATCTTTCAAACCTTCCGAATTGCATAGACAGAGATTACTGGGAGATAGCGGTGAGTTTCATTATTCGTCTTAGTCCTTAATCCACCATTCAGTCGAACATGGCAAAGTCTGCATTCTATGCAAATGAACCCATACAATCAACAGTGGTCGTATACTGCTTACGGTTATATAAATAGCTGTTCAACTAACAGTATTTTCGGAACATTGAAGTGGACCATTTTTAGGGAAAATTAGCAACGCACTTCTTTTAAAAATAGCGAAAGAGAGAGTGATGCTGGATGATGGTTCCAGGTAAAATGAAAACCTGGGTCACAGCAGCATTCGAATTAGCGACCTTTGGGTTACCGGCTTCCGCTCCATCAACTAACCTACAAAGTGACTTACTATTTCCCCCTTAAATTTCACTCATGTTCAAAACCAACTGTCAGTCAAAACATGATCATCTTAATTTGTCTCATTAATAAGCAATAGAAACTATTTTTAGTATGTTGAAAGTGCTTCTGTCTCGTGATGTGAATTTTTGCACGGATATCTACTCTGAACTAAGATTGTTGATGGTGGACCTTTCAGTGACATCCTCAGTGTAGATTTCAAGATTAGTGTCTCATTTAATAGGTATAGGTTAGAAAAGTTGGAAATAAGCTTTATCTAGGAGTGATGTCATTTTATACCACTGTTTGTGGAAAACAGAATATATAAATTCTGCATTTATTGGTTGGAATAATGTACTTAAATCTAAAACTTCAGTGCATAACTGTGTATAAAGTTTATTTCGATAGATGAAGGTATTTTTTAAAACACTACACAATATTATTTCAAAAATATTAAGACTTTTGAAATATATTTTGAGCAGCTTAACAAACGTTCAAAAGGCGGGAACCAAAAAGTTTCAACTAACCCTATTTGACAATGAACCACATTTTTCATCTTGTTATCAATGGTAAAAGTTGTAAAAATAAGTTATACATAGACAGGCTAAGCATTAAAAATGTTTTCCATTTCTTTTCATTTTAAATACCTAACTGGAAATTTTGGTTGATTCACATGTGATCAAGTTTCGTATATATTTATGATCAACTAGATTATCTATTATGAAGAAAGTTTGTTATACAACTCAACATTTCTTTATTATTTTCTCGTAACCCAGCAATCTAAATGATGCCAATAACCTTGACCTTTACGTAGACAAAAGATGTTAACTGGTAAAACACACACCGGTGCAGATGTTATTTCTGAAGAAATCTTTGTTGAAAAGCTTAATCATGTATGAAAATGATTTATTTGATTAAAATTGTTTCCCATTATCACCTCAGATAGAAATAATAAGAATAAACGCTTCCTTCCAAGCAAGATAAAATCTAATCTAATCTTTTACAGAACCAAAATCAGAAATCTGTTAAGTATATCTTATGATGAAACTGAACACTTAATCGAAATCACCCATAAGTCAAAAGCTGTTTGGTATGCTAAGTGAAATTGAAATTTCTAAGTATATGGAAGTGAATAGCTGACTGGATTGATGATTGGTTAATCCATTTTGCCATTAGGCTGCTACTGAATTCAAGACATACAACACTTAATCTGATCACTAAGAAAACCAGTCGTTGGTGATCGTCTGGTAACAAGAATGTGAATTTGAATAGGTACGCAAAGTATTGACATAGTTTATTATTATTAACAAACCAGCTTTTATTCAAGGTTGAGGACAAAATCCTTCTGGTTTCCAGTTATCGTTATCAGTTTCATACTTACTAACTGAAACGAAGCCCTGAGTGGGGCAAGAACAGCGACTGGAGCAAAATAAGATTATACCACCCTGTGTTACTGGTTCCTCGTCAGCTCTTAACAATGTTTCGAAGTTACATGGATTTAGTTGACAAAGAACTACATGCGAACCTACAGATAAAGAGAACAAAACATGCCAAAAGGTTTTAGTTGTATATATGTTTCGAAAGAGAGTTTGAAAAACGTTTACAATAGTAACTGGTGTTATATAACATGGTTAACAAATTGGCCACTAAATGATAAAGGATGGACAAATTATGAAACAATAAAATGAGCGAAACTGAGTTGGTAGAACGATAATCAGGAAGAATTATGCAGGAAAAGAAAAAAGCTTCAGTCACAAAATAATCTTATCTAATAAGCAGAGTAAAATACTAGGTTGTCAGAGTACAGAAAGATTTATCACTGCTTCTTTTTGAACATACAGTTTTAATTTCACTCACTTGATCGCTACAGTATCAGCAAGCTTGGAACGATCCAAAATATGTTGTCTATTGACTACCTTGAGGGATTCCAAATTATCTGGTTCATGCGCTATTGTAAGTAGCTTATGAGAAATTTGGCTAACGGAATATTATCATTTTATACCGCTTGAACTGCTGCTCCTTCCCTATGGGAGCTTATCAATGGGAATATGTGTATTCAGTCAGAATATTGTTGATAACTTCACTATTTGATACTGATATTAAACTTTAGAGGCTTATTCAAAGTGACGAGGATAGGTTGCTTTAATAGAATGATCCAAATGTTCTAGCAGATTGGTTCACCAAAAGGTACCTGGAAATTGATGTCACCAAGAGCACGGTCAAGAGAATGGGTCATTACAATTCATATGACTACTTGATTTCCTAAATTAACTGAATTCAAGACCTTAGGTATTAAAGCTAATTGTAGAGTGGCAGCTGCCAAATGGCCTTCGAATCTTGTTATCCTCATGAAAGACTCTTCACATCGTGGATGTAAATCTTTCCGAACTTAGATACAAAACATGTAAGACCCTGTTTAGAGTATGAGGCTCAAGCAGCTAGCCCATACTGTAGATGTGAAGTTGACATGCTAAAGTAGTTCCATGAGACATGAACCAAGATGATCAAATGACTTTTCAATTTCTACTAACACAACATTGGTCGAGAAGCACTCGATGAAATGATGAGTCAGAACGGAGAACTGTTTGCAGACTTCTGGGCATTCAACGATTTGGTGATTGGAGAATGCAAACACACGCGAGGATATTCACAAGACAGCGACATGGATTTGATTTCACCAGACACCGGGATACACTAAATGTCAGATAAATTTCATCTAAATGTGAAGAAAGTGGAGATGGAGACGTAGCATACTGGACAAAAGATCAGATGAAGATGAGGAGCACATGTAGGTTCACACTACTCATATCACTATCTAGTGCAAGCAACCTACTTCCAAAATCAAGTTGAAAGACCTCAATTCAAAGAAGTTGGTGATGATGGAGCACAGTTCAAGTTGAACATCCACCCAGAACAAAAACTCGACTGAGGGATAAAACTACAAATGACATCTTCACGTTGGACAGTCATCAGCAAAATATGGGGACATTGAGGAACATGGCTGAGGAAACCTGCGTGGAAGAAGACTGGAACTCTTTGGAAGCTATGTGGAAGAGAACCTGCATAACCATGTTAGGAAGGCAGAGGAAACAAGACAAGGAACGGATCTCCACGGACACATGGAATCTGATGGAGGATGGAGAGTAAGATGGTGATGATGGAGCTGAAGATGAAACCAGTGCAAGCATGCACAACGAAGAACTGAGCACAACTGGAGAAATAAATGAAAAGAGTGCACACAAAGACAAGCTACACTTCTACGGCATATTGCCAAGAGAAGCAAACTACGCTGCTGGTAGGAGAAATCTGAAAACACTATTTGTATCGAATAACTAAATTACAACCCATGAGGCAAGAGATCAATGCAGAATAAACAAATAAAACATAGCCAAGACTGCCTAGTTAACAAAGAGGAGAAACAAAGCAAACGATGGGCTGATCGCATGAAAAAAATCTTAAATCGACCACCACCTGCAAGTGGTCCAGAAAAACCATCAGGGGCCCAGCCATAGAACTACCAAGGAAAACAAACCCTCCGAAAAATGCAGAAATCCTGAATGCCATAAAAATTGCTGAAATCCACCAAACCAGCAGGAATAGATCGAATTACACCAGAAGCACCAAAAACAGACACAGAGACAACAGTCGACATGCTCACAACACTAGTGCACAAGGTTAGGAAGGAAGGGAAGGTACCTGCACACTGGTCAGAAGAAGGGTCACCTTGTCAAAATCCCGAAGAAGGGAGACATCAGTCTTTGCAAGAACTGACGAGAAATCATGCTGCTATTCAACCCAAGTGAAATGTTAGGCCGCATCATCATGGAGAGACGAAAAGATGCTCTGCATTCAAAATAACAACAACGGGGGACACCCAAAGGAAGTAGTCTCCTTCACCTACCTAGTCAAGGCAACATCGTTTCAACTACAGGCAGTGGCGGCAAAGATGAGGATATCAAAGCAGCCAGGGTTGGAAAGACAGCAAGACAAGCCTTCATCAATCTGAAATCAGCACGGAGATCTACTGCACTACACCCAGCATAAAGCCTGAATAACATCCGGATTTTCAACACTATTTCAGTCAAGTCAGTCCTTCCATGTGATGGTTCAGAAACTTGGTGCGTTACGAAAAGCATTTTCAACAAACTACAGACATTCATCAACAGCTGCCGCCTACGCTCACTCACTCGATACTGACACTGAAGATCAGATGAACTGCCAGGAAGAACTAGCAACAAGGAACTCACTCTGGCATAACAACGAACCAACCATCAACCTGTCGCCCCACAAATATGCAGAAGACAATGGAGAAGGATTGGGCGTACACTGAGAAAACCATTCGGAGACACGATGTGTCAAGTCAGGCCGTCGAGTGGGATGCAAAGGAGAAATGACGATTTGGGCGTCCGAGGTGAGGGTGTCATGGAGGTGATCATGTGAGGAAGAAATGAAAGCTTGTGGGCAGTCATGAAGCCAGGTTGAAAAGACTGTAGAGAAGAGAGTGGAATGGAGACGTGCTACTGAATCTCTTTGTTCCACTAGGAACCCAAGCGACAAATAGTGATAATAATAATAAATATATATTTATCAGTTGCCATGATTACAACTCAGTCTAAAAGAATACTCTAATGAGTTTTAGCATCAACCTTTATGGTATTGACATGCACGACTCTAAAATTAGTGATTCTTTCCAATGATCTTCAAGTATTTTAAAGTTTTATAATGGATTTGTTGGATTACATTGTATATCATAACACTTTCTGCTTAAAAATTCGACAACTAGTATGAAGGTTTTTTGAATGTATACCGATGTTTCGGATGGAATACGTTAGCTGGTTAGCCTATTTTCCTTGTGGTTAGATAGCTGTAGTATTATGTAATGTTCTGTTTGTGTTCCAGATTTTCTAGTTTTGCAGCGTTTATCGACCTTGGCATGCTCATACCATGACTTTAAGATCTGAGTAAGAGTTCTGGCTATGATGTTGTAGTTTATTTCTTTTCAGGTGAGATCCAGACGGTATCGAAGTTAACACTGTTCTAGTCCTAAGTCAAAAAATTGATTCTATCTCAGACTTTCAATATAATGTACCTAAATTTATGTCGTTGCTTCAACTACTAGAAACTGACTGAGTTTTGCGTTTTGTTCGCGACAATCTGAGAATGCCACAGAATTCAAATTTTAACCATCATTCTTTAACAAGAATTACGATGCAATTAAATCGCTTAGCAAATCATAACAATTGTATTCGTCATGTCGAAACTTCTAAATACTTTATCACATTTATAGTTTATCAGAGATTACATTATCTTTGGAGGATTTGGAATGTAATATTACATCCTATAGCAAATATAAAAAGTAGGTGTGTACTCTTCGGTCACATATATTCGTTCCTGTTTCATCTTTCGTATGCAGTTTGTCTTTACACAAACTATAAATAAGTGAAGTAATATTTCAATGAATGTTGCAGTTGAAGACAATTTTTAACGATACACTTATTAGTCTGACATAACACAGTGATAGAGCGTTTTTAGCTGCAAAATGTTTTGGAAAAAAATGTTTTTCACTGTCATATCAAAGAAAACCTTTAGCTATAAAAATAAGAAATAATATAATGACACTCTGAAAGGGAGCATATACGAAATCTAAATGTCTCAAATATATGAATTACTAACTTCTAGATTATAAGTTCATGAAAGGAAACACGCTCAAAGAAATTGTAAAAACACAACAAAACTTCAAAAGGATGCATCATGCCTATGATGTCAGACAGCAGTTTGTATGGAGACATATGAAATTAACGTTTTCAAGCATACTGACTTGAACAAACAAACCATTCAGCTAATGAAATAATTCTTGGAAGTCTCCGATATAACTTAAGTGAAGGAAACCGGATGTATTTTAATCAGCTAGGATACATATAAAGTGAGAGATGAACGAAATTCACATAATCCGCTCATCAAGAATATGCTGATAGTCCATTGATGGCATAATGAAGGGAATGATTCGGATTATGGAGGTTTAAATGAAATAATTTTTGATTCTTGTATTTACATAGTCAAACTGTTCGTCTGCTACATGTGTCCAATCGAAACGGGAAAGAAAGTTTTACGTAAGTGTATGCGATGAGTTATTATTGTAAATATAGGGTCAACATTTTCTGCATGGTTCAAGATCATGTCAAACAGGGTCGAGTAGTAAACTGGTGGAGATGAAATAGGAACTGATTGTGAATTTGATTTATAAAAGGGGATGAAAATATAGAATTATAGAAGGCGTCATACTGAGTAATGAAACAAATCAATTGCTACCATGGAAGTTTAAGGCTAACAGCCGCCTGCTTTTGGGTCCATAAGTTTGGTTTAATTCTTGTGGTGGCAGCCGCTTCTGCAAATCTTATTAGTTTAGTATTGTTTTGTCTGTTAATCATTTTAAATGCTTTCGAGATCTGACATTTAAATGTGAATTGGTAGATAAAATTTAACCTCGCCTGGTTAACTAGTTTACTAGTTACTAGCCGGTCATAAGCCCCAATAAAGAGGGAAGGTTGGGCATAGGGCTAGCAACCCTACCCCGTAAAACAAATCTAACCGCTAAAGAAACTTCAAAGCACAAACAAAATATAAAAAATGAAAACAAACTTATTCCCCGCTGGAATCGGAGAGGCGAAATGACGCCAGTTGGTGAAAGCCATCGGGAAGCCAATTGGCCGATGTGTCTTCTCTCGATGAAAGCGAAAGTAAACGTGGGGACATGGAATGTCCGCACCATGTTTGAACCCAGTAAGGCAGCCCAGATTGCAAAGGGGATGAGAAGGTATCACATCGAAGTGCTTGGGATTTGCGAAAGCAGATGGAATGGGAGTGGACTCTCCAAACTGTCAACTGGAGAATCAATAATCTACTCCGGTCACCCAGACGCCAACCACGAGCACACTGAGGGAGTGGCTATCATGATGTCCTCAAGAGCATCGAAGGCTCTCATGCAGTGGGAACCAATCTCCTCCAGGATCATGACAGCAAGATTCAACTCAAAAGGAAGAAAGGTCACAATCACACAATGTTATGCACCTACAAATAATGCAGAGCAAGAGAAAAAGTAGGAATTCTACAGACAACTTCAATCAACACTGGACAAGACGCCAGTTGGCGATATCAAAATTCTAATGGGCGACATGAATGCCAAACTGGGAGTGGACAACACAAGAAGAGAACTAACCATGGGCTGAGAAGCGCTAGGTGAAATGAACAAGAATGGAGAATTGTTTGCAGAATTCTGTGCATTCAACGATTTGGTGATTGGAGGCAGTGTGTTCAGGCACAAAGATATCCACAAAGCGACATGGACTTCACCAGATGGACACACTAAAAATCAAATCGACTTTATCTCAATCTCAAGAAAATGGAGACGCAGTCTACTTAACACAAGGTCAAGAAGAGGAGCAGATGTAGGTTCAGACCACTATCTAGTGCAAGGAACCTTCGAAATCAAGTTAAAAGCCTTCAAGGAAGCTGGTGATAGACCTCAACTCAAGTACAACACTCGGAAACTGAAGGATGAAACTACAAAGGAGATCTTCAAGGCAGCCATCAAGACAAAATGGGAGACATCGAGCAACATCCCTGAAGAAACCTGTGTGGAAGAACACTGGAAGTCTTTGAAAGCTATGTGGAAAGAAACCTGCACAGCCGTATTAGGAAGGAAGAAGAAAGAAGACAAGGAATGGATCTCGACGGATACCTGGAAGCTGATAGAGGAGAGGAGGATGGTGAAGCAGAAGATTAACCAGTGCAAGGATGCTCAACGACGAGAGGAACTGAGCACAATGTATAAAACACTGGACAAAGAAGTGAAGAAGAGTGCACGGAAAGACAAAAGACACTTCTACGAAACACTGGCAAGTGAAGCAGAACAGGCTGCAGGTAGAGGAGACAGAGACCTGACGACATTGTATCAAATAACCAGGTTGCTATCAGGGAAGAGACCAACACAGATGAAACCAATAAAAGATGAAGAAGGAAATTTAATTATAAAAGAAGAGAAACAGAGGAAACGATGGGCCGACCACTTCAAGAAGCTCTTGAATCGACCACCACCTGCACTTCGTCCAGAAATACCACCTGCAGCCGCTGAATTACAAGTGAACATAAATCCCCCAACGAAAATGGAAGTTCTGAACGCCATAAAGCTACTGAAATGCGGGAAAGCAGCAGGACCAGATGGGATACCGCCAGAAGCACTGAGAACAGATGCAGAGACAACAGCAGACATGCTCACACCACTATTGCAGAAGGTGTGGAAGAAAGAGAAGGTACCTGACGATTGGAAGAAGGGTTACCTTGTCAAACTGCCGAAGAAGGGAGACCTCAGTGTTTGCAAGAACTGGCGCGGAATCACTCTCCTGTCCACCCCAAGTAAAATATTAAGCCGCATCATCCTAGAGAGGCTTAAAGACGCACTGGATTCAAAACTACTACCGGAACAGGCAGGCTTCAGGAAGTACAAATCATGTGCAGACCAAATTGCAACGCTTCGCATCATCATAGAACAGAGCATAGAATGGCAATCAGCTCTCTACCTCAACTTCATCGACTTTGAGAAGGCCTTTGATAGCGTCGACCGAGAAGTAATTTGGAAACTGCTTCAATACTACGGAGTACCGCAAACCTTTATCCGCCTCATTCAACAACTATATGAAGATGCCACATGCCGGCCAAGTAATTCACAATGGGAAGCTCAGTGGTGCTTTTGAAGTGAAGACAGGAGGGAAACAAGGTTGCCTACTATCCCCCATGATATTCCTTATTGTGGTGGACTGGATCATGCAGCAAACAGTAGGCAGCGAGAAGAGGGGGATACGCTAGCAGGACCGATGAAAAGAACCTAGAAGACTTGGATTTCGCCGATGACTTATGCCTAATGTCACACAAACTTGAAGATCTGCAGGCAAAAACTAACAAGTTGATAGAAGAGGCAGCTAAGACGGGACTTCAGGTGAATATAGAGAAGACAGAAGTGATGAAGATACCGCACCACCACCATCAACAACAACAACAAACTCTAATCACCGTCAACGGGAGAAACTTGAAGGAAGTAACCTCCTTCACTTATCTAGGAAGCACTGTTTCAACTACAGGCGGGACGGACGAGGACGTCAAAGTCAGAATTGGAAAAGCAAGACAGGCGTTCATTAGCCTGAAACCAGTGTGGAGATCTTCTGCACTCAGCATGCGGAACAAGATACGGATTTTCAACACCAACGTCAAGTCAGTGCTCTTGTATGGTTCAGAGACTTGGCGCGTCACGAAAGGGATTTCCAATAAACTACAGACATTCATCAACAACTGCTTACGCTCGCTGCTGAAGATCAGATGGCCTGAAAAAATAAGCAACAAGGAACTCTGGGAACGAACCAACCAAGAACCTATCACGCAACAAATATGCAGGAAGAAGTGGAGATGGATTGGCCATGCACTGAAAAGGCCGACTGAGGACATCACGCGTCAGGCCAGTCACTCGAGTGGAATCCCCATGGGAAGCGACGAGTTGGACGTCTGAGGAGAGGGTGACATGGAGGAGGTCGTGCGAGGAGGAAATGAGAGGTTGTGGGCTGTCGTGGGACCAGGTTCAAAAGATCTCAGAGAACAGAGGTCACTGGAGGCGTGCTACTGAAGCCCTATGTTCTACTAGGAACCCAAGGGACTAATAATAATAATAATAGATACAATTTGAGTTGAGATGAGGCGGAAACCTGTCGAATTACAATTGTTGTATTGTGTACGGAAACTAATTAAAGTGCTGGAAAGGTGATTTTCAGTGGAGTTTTATTCTTCTATTGACCCGCTTCATGAGTTCATCCCCTTAAATGTCAGATGTAGGAACACAGGTTTCTTCCCGAGGTTAACAAGTACACTTGTTACTGATGCCCTTATTTCGACTCTATATGTAAATCTCTTGGTCTAACCACTTTCTTTCAGACATCTCTCGATGGACCTAATCTCTTCAGTCAGTTTGCCCGGTGAAAAATTTTCTTATCCCTTTGAAATAGCGTTTTACCTAGTGGCTGTTCATAACTTCTAGAAGAGAAAATGTCGAACTGAAGATATTGTCTACTCCATGCTTCTTTTCTGTAGACAGATCTCTAATAGGACCCAACTATTCTTCGTCGAAGTCCATGAAATTCATTACTTGTCTCGTGTTCCGTGATAAACTTAATATTCTTATTGAATATTTTTAACAATGTTAACATATAATTTATGCAATTACATAAAATAAATTGTCATCAACATGCGTGCTACACATTGTAGTTTGAGTGATACCTGTAACTAAAGTGGTTCTTTCCAAGTTTGCCACAAATATATCCTCAAGGATAGGTATTAAGGGACTTCATATTACCTCTCAATCTGTTTAGTGGTATAATTTGTTGTTAGACTGAAGTTGCGCATTCTTAGTGCACAATAACAATAACATCTTAAGTTCCATTTTCGGCGTGCATATTTCATCTGATAAATGTCTTCTAAAACTGTATACGGTTTAAAGCTATTTTGAAGATATGTCGATTTTTAATTACTAATTCAATCTTTCATCTGAGATTAGTGAGATTTTTTTCAATGACTGCCGTTGTTACTATCTCATGACAGAATATCTATCGTCAAGAATTATCAATTACAGCTATGTGGACAATTTCCTCCAATCTCTGTTCAAAATTAGTTATCATTCCTTTTTCTTACATCGAATGAACTATTAATTGTATTCCGTTAATACTGCGATATTCAAAAGTCTCAGTAATAACCATTCATGTGGAGTAAAGCTACTATGACTTCTGTTTGAGTTTAAATTATGCTACATTTGTCTAAATAGCTTTTAAACTTCCTAATAGGGTACCAACTTGAAATTATTAGATTTCAACTAACCTCCAAACTGAATCATTAGATAGTTTGACTTGATACCAACCAAGTTGAAATTCTCTCGTCAAATAATATGCTGTAATTAACAAAAGTACAAGATTCTTCACCTTAAGCTTATTCTTATATTTTCATAACAAGTAAAATATCCTATGATGATTGCAATATTCAATCAATAACTACCGACAGAATGTTTTTCATATTCTCTCTTAGGTGTAGTGCTATCAAATGGGTGGCTTGTTTCCTCACAGAAAAACCATGAAAATGATAAACAATAATGATAATAATGGTAAGCTATACTTGACTAGCAGGTGTACTGAATCGTATATTGTATCTGTCAGTAAATGACCCCTGGTGTTTATTTTTCTCTTTCGTAATTTCTCATTCACAGCAGGATTTCACATCCAAGTTTTTTTCAATGGATTATGACACATTTAAGAATTTATTGAGCTTTCAACCCGTTATCTACTTTTTCCAAACACTACACAGCTTTCCTTATGTTCTTGATTAAAATATCTCTCCCCAAAGTATTATTATGGTGCCATTTATTTGATAATAAAATTATGTGTGCTGCAGTGATTACTGAGATTGATAATCATGAAAATTTATGAAACTACTGGAATTATGCAACCAACTGCTGAATTTTCAATTTCACTAAGAATCTGTTTTCGCCAAACTTCATCCATATCCCAATGATAAATCATTATCATCTAGCTGTTTGACTGCGAAAGATATGTTACTATGTGAGATGTTATCAGTTCGATCTACTGTTAAGTGATGCAATGAATAAAACAAGAGACTAGGCATGAATACAAAAAACCCCAACTAAGTCACCAGATTTGGATCACTGACTTCCAGGCTACCTGCCGAACTCCCTGTTGAATGGCCTGCAATGACTAACTTCCAAAAAGACATAAATTTAATTACGGGGTGTTCTTCGATCTTTAAGGCTTGCTGTTAGAGGCTCCATCACTAGACTAACCATTTATCTCATAGATATATGAATATCATGACAGTCACGATGTGTACTATTCAGTTGTCATGAGCGTAAACGATATTCTGCTGCTTATTGTTTACCATATCAACTTCTCGGACGATCATAAAAATTCGGTTTTTTGATATTACACCGCTGAAGAGCTCTAACCCAAATGAAAAAAATGGTTGTCCATTGTTGAGACCACTTTCATCTGGCAGGTGAAATCTAATAATGAGACTGAGAGGTTTCTAACTATGTAAGTTAAGTGGCATAATTAGTAACTTCACTTACGAAGGCAGTTTTACCTAACTGACTATTTTCTGTAGGAACAGAAATGAATAATTCGGTCTAATTCGGGTTGTTTGAAAGAACTTTCAGACTTATAATGACTTTTGTTCACTTTAATTATAACTAAGTGTTTGAAGTTGGTTAAACTTCACCAAATTAGTGTCGCCATATACTAGGTATATGCTTGTTATGCTTGCTAGGTTTGTAGTCATTCATTACAACCATTCAAACTTAGGTTCTGGCTTATTGTCAATGATCAACAGGTTCATAACAGTACTGTAAAACAACAAATATCTGTTAAAATTAAAAGCATAGCGTTACTACCATAAAGAAAACAAAAAATTCAGTCAGTTTATCGTCAACTTTCTCAACCATAACTCTGAATATTAAGAACAGTTGCAATACATAATACTATCGCCACTTAGCGTTCCATTTGCATTTTTGGATCTCTAGCTTTCCAGTGGTATCTCAGACAACAACAACTTTTTTTCAATCCACTACAAGAGTCTGAATGACAGAAGTATGCTTTTCGCATATGTATAACCCTACATGAACTGCTAGGTCAATATATGACATACTTCAAAACATTCCTCTTTAATTAGTTCTTCGCTAAACATTTTGGTAAAAAAAAATTATGAGAAGAGACAAATCAGATATTTATACAAAGTGAGCTGAGCTTGTTGGTACTTTTGTGAGTATATTTTTTTCATTCTTCGAAACCAGTTTAGGCTTACCAACACTCAAGCAGTGAACATTAAGAACGATGAAATTAAATTTCGTCTGCATTATCCATAGATATTTAAAACTAAGGCATTAAAAAAAAATCTTTTTAACAGACATCGATAGGAAGAATAGTCACTGTTTAGATGATATGAAAAGTGAAAGTGAGTTCAGTTTGCAATAAATGTTCAGCAGAATGCTCCATTCATTCCATTTTTACCCTTATAAATCCTTATCTTCCAGAAATTTTCAATTAGTAACATTTCACCAGCTGATAATTCCTCTAAATAAAGGACAAAACATGTAGAATTAATAAGAAAGTTTGTAAGTATCAGTGGACTTCACAAAATCAGGCATATTTGTTGAAAATAATTGGTAAAATATTCATCGAAGAAAATAATTCAAGAAACAGTGAAATATGTCATGACGTTTACAACCAGGTATAGACGATAACCAATGACACTTTAAAAGAAAACGAAATCAGTATGCATAATTTGAATGCCTATACATTAGTATTTTCTTAAAGCGTAGTGATAAAAAATAGTCAGGAAATATTAGTTTTGAAAGATCTAATGTCAGCATTATCAATACAATTACCTGTTCACATTATTACAAATAAGAAATGAAAGCCAAAACAATGTTAGATGTCGTTTTCGCTTCCATAACAAATAGACAAAGAGCAGAAAAAAACATTTTCTGAAAAATGTCAATGACTAAGCATGATTAAGAAAAAAATTTTGCTGGTTTTTCCCCACAAAGAAACATGTTGGGATACGGACAGAAAGAGAGAATTATTATCGAACATTCCAGGAAATAATCAGAAAATTCTCAAAAATAATGCTTACAGAAACAATTTTGGTAGAGATGAAAGTTTTGTTTTCTACGGGATCACACTCATTTTCTAGTTTTTATTAGAAAAGATGGAATGTTCCAGGTAAATCGTAACCAAGAGACCACTAGGGTAGCCATTAGCGCCTTACAAAGTAAATGCAGTATATCAAGTAGGGCAACAGTATTCAAGAAAAAAAGTGGGAAATTCAGCAAAGTGTGTATTTTTACTTATTAGGTGGATTTACGTTAAATGATAAAAAAATCCCAGTTTACTGGCAACCAGCTAAGCTATAACAGATTTCCATCAGAGTTTCAATTCATAAGATTACACGATGGATTGTGAAACTTTCAACAGTACATAAATATAATATTAATACTCGGCTTGATACATTCTGGCGAATCTCATGGAATATTAAAACGGAATAATTAATTTACTGAGTCCATCTTTTGCTAGTTTACTCAGGTTACAATAAAGATGAAAAGTTATGGCATAGAAGTCCAACTAGTCCAGAAATACCACCAGCAGCCCAGCCATAGAACTACCAGACAACACAAGCCCTCCGAAAAATGCAGAAATCCTGAATGCCATAAAAATTGCTGAAATCCACCAAACCAGCAGGAATAGATCGAATTACACCAGAAGCACCAAAAACAGACACAGAGACAACAGTCGACATGCTCACAACACTAGTGCACAAGGTTAGGAAGGAAGGGAAGGTACCTGCACACTGGTCAGAAGAAGGGTCACCTTGTCAAAATCCCGAAGAAGGGAGACATCAGTCTTTGCAAGAACTGACGAGAAATCATGCTGCTATTCAACCCAAGTGAAATGTTAGGCCGCATCATCATGGAGAGACGAAAAGATGCTCTGCATTCAAAATAACAACAACGGGGGACACCCAAAGGAAGTAGTCTCCTTCACCTACCTAGTCAAGGCAACATCGTTTCAACTACAGGCAGTGGCGGCAAAGATGAGGATATCAAAGCAGCCAGGGTTGGAAAGACAGCAAGACAAGCCTTCATCAATCTGAAATCAGCACGGAGATCTACTGCACTACACCCAGCATAAAGCCTGAATAACATCCGGATTTTCAACACTATTTCAGTCAAGTCAGTCCTTCCATGTGATGGTTCAGAAACTTGGTGCGTTACGAAAAGCATTTTCAACAAACTACAGACATTCATCAACAGCTGCCGCCTACGCTCACTCACTCGATACTGACACTGAAGATCAGATGAACTGCCAGGAAGAACTAGCAACAAGGAACTCACTCTGGCATAACAACGAACCAACCATCAACCTGTCGCCCCACAAATATGCAGAAGACAATGGAGAAGGATTGGGCGTACACTGAGAAAACCATTCGGAGACACGATGTGTCAAGTCAGGCCGTCGAGTGGGATGCAAAGGAGAAATGACGATTTGGGCGTCCGAGGTGAGGGTGTCATGGAGGTGATCATGTGAGGAAGAAATGAAAGCTTGTGGGCAGTCATGAAGCCAGGTTGAAAAGACTGTAGAGAAGAGAGTGGAATGGAGACGTGCTACTGAATCTCTTTCTTCCACTAGGAACCCACGCGATAAATAATATCAATACGTTATATTCTGATATTTATTTAAAACTGTTGGCAGATTTTATTGAATAATTGCTCATCTGTCCACCTACATTTTGAGATTCTTGAGTGAATATCATTTGGAGTCATTCATTATAACTAGTTAAAGGCATTCCTCTTTTCCCGAGATTTATGGTCTGTCACATCTATTGCAAGGTTTCAGTTTTAGGTTTGTGAAGACTTAACAGTTTTACTGTAGTGTTCATTATGGAATGATTTTTGTTTAATATTCACTGGAAATCTTGAACACTGGGCAGTCATTTCTCTCTAGTATAAGACTTCTCAGCAGTGCACACCGACAACCCCACTGGAGACCAAACAAAGCGGCTTCAGGACTCACGGGACATCTAGAATAGCATATGAAACATGGAGATTAATTACTAAGCTTCGGTGCTTCAGACCACTTATATATTTTGAAGTATAGTGGCTTATTAAACTTATCACAAACCACACATTCCCATAAGCTGAAGAAAAGGGAAGTAGGCTTTTCACAGTGTTTATATTCTGTAAAGATACTTAATTTGATCACCTGAACTATCGTCATATCAAATAATAACGAACGGGCTGCACTTTCTTTCGTATTAACGACAACTGCTTGGTTTCCTAATGGCTTGGATATCTCATCGTGAACGCATCACTATCAAACCGGGAAACCTAGGCACATTGTATTTCACTTCAAACAATTTCTCATAAAATTATTTTTGATGAATTCATGCAACCTAGTGACGAAATACTCATGGTCGAATGTTAAAAACCAAAAAAATAGCAAAACTATACATCATTTTAAAATAATGACCAATAAGGAAATGCTCGCTTGTATCTATTGAAAAAAATGAGTGTTGCTTTTCATGTGGGCTAAAGTTACGTCGATCCCATGAATTCTTCGCGTGATAGATGTATCAAATGTAGAAAGTCGTTAAACATAAAAGTTAGTCACTAAAGAGAAAAGCTTAGACTTACTACTGTCTGAATGAAGCTAATGCCATCAAAAGCTTAATATATTCAAAAAGACACAGTTCTCAGTCACTGCCGTGATGAGTACAGTCAACCAAGAATCGATTCAGAGTTTTGATTAGGTTTTATTACATTTCCCCACTCCCATTTCATTTCAAACCACACTTTGTTACCCGAACACAGTTCATTTTACCCTTCTAGGATTTTTTAAGTTCTCAGTGTCAGGAAATTTATTATGCAAGTATTTTAAGAAGTCTTGTTACTTGTCGTTCGCATTCACTTTTTATTCTTTTAAGAATACTCACCTAATCACAGTATAAATGTTTGAACTCCTAATAGTTCTTACAAACTAAACCTCTGTGACTAGGTTAAATGATTCTGAATTCGTATTACTTCTTGTTTCCGTGGATAATTTCCTGTCAGCTTGATAAAAGTATGTGTAGTTTTATTGCAATGTATGCAATATGATACTTTTAAGGCTGTAGGCAGCTTAGGAGAATTTGTAAAATAAAGAGAAGCTCATATTATTTTGCTTCACTGGTTGTTCTTGCTCTGTTCAAGTTCGAAAGAGGAAAGAATGAAGTGATATCTAACACTCCAAATAATGTAGTTCCTGCTTACCTGGTAAGCTTAAGACATTAAATGAGCATTCTTAGATAGTATGTGGTGATAAAACAGAAAAAACCCACAATTTTCCTCTTTGCTTAATGCAGTAAATACAAACGACTAGAAAATGGCTGATACATCCAAAGTCGGTCTATTATTATCTTGAGAATATATCCCCCAAATTCATCATTTACAGACTGTTGCATTCTTATGTGGATTTGTCCTTTCCGATTTAAATTTGTCTTAGTTACTCTGGATTTCCCTTTTTGAGCTTGAGAAAAGAAAGAACAGCAAACTAGGCAGGATAAAATGATTTCATTTTATTTCATCAGTCGCTTTTCAGCAACCCACAGGCTGGAAAGTTTTATTATGCGGTTACAATTGAAATTTGAAATAATTAAGTTCATTGCATAAAGTATATTTTACTTGTGTAATCCTAGTGTGGTATATTCAAACAAATAAGAAAATAAACAAATTGTTTTGCTCTTATAGACTGGGTTGGAATTACACAAGTACTTCGCACTTTAAACGAATTAAATTAACTCACTGCTCAAGTTTTTCTAAACAGTCCAGTCCATTGTTGACATTCGGTACTTGAGTTTATCAACAACATCTCAGTGGATGATTAACTTCAGTGTGTAAATCCCTCAACAGATTGACAGCCATATAAATGAAAATGAGGCGGTTTATAATTTCAAATTTTTACTAAATTATGCAACAGTAGGTTCAAATAGTAGGGAAGTCGAGTTATGGAAACAAAAAGAACACCTAATTTATAAAAAAACTTCTTAGGTTAATAAAGTGGACAGATAAGTTATTTTTAATTTGCAAGCCGAACGTATACGGTATAGTAAACTGAACTTGGTACCAAAATATCGAGGTCAAATTTGAATAATGAGGTTGTATAAAAGATGATGGTTAGAAATAAAGAAAAGTTAGCAAATAATTAATATAATGGTATTTACATTTCACTATAAGTGAGACATAAAATAAGTCTTGCTATTTAGCGCTAATAGCCCTATCAAAGTAAATTGAAACTTACAGTATTCAAGCCTATGTATGATGATGCTATCAAAATTCTTCTGTATGGATGATGCTGTTAGTGTCTCGGTGTTTTCTAAGCTTTGATATTTTGTCATGGATTTCTCATCACCAGGCTAAGTGAAATCCTCAACACTAACTTCATATATGGAAGTGAAGCATATTTGAATGTTACACAAGTGTTTAACTGGTGTTTTTATTGAGCATGAGTGTTGTTCGCTTATAAGTTGGCGAAGAGATTTCCTTCCCCCTGACTGAAGTGCAAGGTCACAGAGCTCAAGATGTGACAAGAATCTGTTCCCCAACTTTCAAGCGCACAGTACCTAGGGTCAAAAAAAACACTGCCTAAACATTAGTGTAACATTCGAATTTGCTTCACTTCCTTATGAAGTTATTACTCAGGATATCTCCAAGGCTGATGATGAAATATCCACGATAAAATACCAAATCTCAAGAAAACAATGAACCCTGAGCTACAAATTTTTTCCATCATTGCGTTTTCAAATAACTACAAATGAATAAAAATATGTGTGCAGAGTGATAAGCATCTAAATTAGAGATTAAACTCCTTACACATATCATAGTTCTTAATGCGTCTGTTGAATGTGTTAGTTTGTATGAGTGAGGTGAAACCGGATTGAACACACTCCACTTCATATCAATAGATTCCGCTATGATACACTGCTTTTAATTTCTAAAGCCTTTTCGAATAATTTCAACATTGTCAAAGTCATCGTTATGGTCTGAAGTTTTACAGTGTAATGTTGTGGCAGATGAGTATGAGGATTCTAAGGCGTTGGACAACTACCACTCCGTGTTATTTTTTTTCCGACAATGATTTCACAGTTTGAGTTCATCGATTTCCTTAACCATATATTTCGAGTTATCTGCAGAGGTTTTGATACTGAAGCTAAACGTATAAAGAGATTCTATACAGGTAAAGTTTACGATAAGTCTCAGTAGAACTAAACACTTTTGAATTTGAAATAAACGGCAGAATCTGGTAGCCATATAAAAACTGGATTTTAGTTTGAATAGAATGAAGCTTCTAGTTTTGTATCTTAGTTCTTGAATTAGTCGATCACCCTTGAATGTCACTTCATTTTCTTTTTGGTACATCTGGAATACTAATTTGAGAGCGCACTCATCAGGGATTAAAATATTTTTGGATGGTTTTCTTCCGTTAATCTGGAAAATGTCTCTACTTTCTTTCTTTTAGTAATATAGTGATTTACATTTTTAGAACAGTTTATGGGAAGATTCAAGTGTGCCAGGTGTAACCAGATTCGATAAATGGGCGTCAATACTTTCAGTAGATACTTGATGAAGCTCAGTTTTGACAGTACTATCATACATTTTTTCACAGAGGAATACATAGAAAGTATGTTTCTCTAAAACAACAGATTTATGCAAATATTCCATGGGTTTACCGAGGACAGATTTTGAGATAAACTCATTTTGTGGGCAAACAAGTTGAAGGCATGCTGACTACAGAAATTACATCTATTCAGATAAAATCTGGTCCAGTTGTCACATTTAAAGAAATTCCGGTGTACTATTACTTTGATAAAGCTGTTGGCACTTATTAGTGAAGGTTGGTCTGTATTTCATTATTTGAGAAATAAATATACCATGATAATGTACATCATTTACTCAATGCTGAGAATTTATCCAACTAATAAATTTCATCTCTATTCCTAAGTCTAATAAGTTACCAGAAACATAAAAATTAAAAACTGCTGCTTTTAGAATTCACAAATATGACTTTAGTCCCTTGATTCTGATAGTCTCAGTGAAGTGGAGAAGATTAGGAATTTGTTATTCGTTAACTATTGTGAAAAGTTCAAAAACATCTACCCGATATTCTGTGTGTAGTGTGTCATAATTCACTGTTAAAATCGTTAAGTCCTATTAATTATAAACTTAGAGTAATACTTTGAGAAATGTCTAAATTGGATCCTTTGTCTTTTCATTGGCAGACACATATAAATACGCACCTTCAATGAGAGTTAAATGAAGAGAAATATGTTGTTTGTCAAAACACTAATAAATAATCAGTAATAGATAAGTAAAGTAATTCGACTGCTATCATATTTTAACGCAACATTATTCAACATACGTTTCTTACTGACAACTGTTTTCTTCACTTTGCTGTCCTCAGTCCTACTTTACTTGTTGATTAACTTTTAGAAACACTCATTTTCTTCAAGTATTACTTAATTTTTCTTGCATGTTGCAAACTCCTTCATTTGTTAGTTTAATGTATTTTAAAACCACGCCATCCAATGTTGCATTGCGAATTATTACCACTGAGCTACTCGAGTCCCGAAGAGAAAGCAGCCACTTTCATGCTGTCTAGTGCAGAATGCAGCCCATGCGGCCGGGGTTTGAATTTCAGGAGAAACATCAGTTTTTTCGAGGTTGCAGATACGCCTTGCTGACGAGCGCTAAGAATCAAGAAACACAGATCCAAGGATCCCCTCAGACTGTCTCCATCCAAATGAGCTCATATTTATTTTGGGACTCCTTAGCTACTACGTAGAATAACTTTCAACAAATATTCCTGAGAAAGCCGTAATCACCCGTTTCTAAACTGCACTGAAGGTGTAATTAAAAAATCAAACCTACGCAACCTAAGCTTACAGAACACTTCTATCAGAACTCATATGCACTTACATCATAAATTCGTTTTCTGCACATTTTTAAATTTGTTTCGTTGTTATCTAATGTCCCCACGAAACTTACGCCAACATCAAATCGGTCAAATATGCAGTATAATATATAACAAATACATTATACCACAAGGATCATCATTTTGAAATAATATTTTTATAAACCTTGAGATAAAGCAGGATAAACGGTGAATAATTATATCTAATATTGTGGACATCCTTATAGATCGAAATACAACTCACGTGAGGTCAGACTAAAGGAAGAGCGACATATATAAGTTCAGTAAATCAAAAGACTGTACCACTTTAAAAGTAAAATTAAAGATGAAGTTTGATGGGGCTTTAAACTTTTCATTTACTGATCTACACTTTGTAATAAAAAAAATCAGCCTTTGTGAGTTGGAGCAAATTTAAGTCGGTTTTCTTATACGAATTTAATGTCACTCTTAAAGATTTGCAAACTTAAAAAGAGTTAAAGAGATTCAAATAAAAGTATGAGTATTCAAACCTACAAAGGTGGATTTTTTTTGGTACAAACTTCGTTTCACCTGACACTGTTCAGACAGGAGATATCTGAGATGTATTGTTCATTCTCATTAGTGCGAACCAATGAACAACTGAAGGTATCGGTTTTAAACATTGGTATGCATATCAGTCTGTTCTCCCTATTCAGTTTGTCGTTAAAATCTGTGCTCATTACATTGATGGACTTACTCTTCATGAAATTTAGTATGTTCAATGGTCAGGCTTTAATCGACAAACTTTGTTTATCGGATTCACTGACCATCGGCTTCACTTTTATTTCCCTAAAATGTGTACCATATTCAATCATGTTTTTGTATGTGCAAAAAAATGTAGTCCTCCCAGAGAAAGTTTCGCCTAGTATTTTTAAAATTAGCTAGTTTTGAAGTTTTAATAACTATCAGTCCTTATGGTGTAATATTCCCTTGAACTTCACGTCCGTGAGTGACCTAACTTTAACTGAATGTTAAGACTTTGATTCAGATGCAAACTATCCTAGTAGCTTTCCTTCTAATCGCGGTTGGTTCCCCTTTGAACTTCTGTTTTACATAGTTCTAGTCCTATAGTTTAACTAGGTTTTTCTATGAGCTGATTCTAATTCCATCTGGACACGAAGATCAAATGGGTTTCACTCGAAATTCTTAGCTCACTCGTTCTAAGATCCGCAGTTTTTCTCAGTCGAATATGTCATCCTAACTGTCTCTATGTAAGGAAACCCGACAGCCTGTTTAATGGCATCCGAGGAATATTTATAGTTCAACTATACAGCTATCGGAAAGCTCTGTATGATGGTGACCTAAACCAATAAACCATACCAAATCAGTTACCTTGGAGTAAAACCTGGACACTGGGGTAGATTGTAACTTCATTTTAGTCTATTTGTTAGAAATGTCTCACAGTGAAATAGTGTCATTTTCTGGATAGCCTTCCGGACGTAATCTATTGTCCATATTCAGATCAGGTAACCCCACAACCTTGAGATAGAGTTTATGTAGTCCTACTTTTTTCTTCGTGACAATGGTAGTAGAATTTTCCAGATATCTGGAACTGGCGCAGAATCCTTTCTATTCCATGTATTTGGTGTTGATTCGATAAACAAGGATTAAGCTAACAAACTCTGTCTCTACCCAACTAAGTAAAATTTAAATACTGTCGCTTTATCGCATTTTACTGCGTCTGTGTATTTGAACCAAAATATAGAAACTAAACAATATGAAAACATTGGAAAAACAGTTGACACTTCTGTCGGCTTAAAACAACTAATTCCTTCCTGATGGGGTTGCACTCTGTCAGCTAGATTGTTTAATCGTGCAGCTTTCGGTTTCACTTTAGACAACATCAGCACAAACTTCATAAAAAAACTACATAAAGAGTTGGTTTTGGTACTACCTGACTTCTACGAAGGTTTATAAGCTTCAACCGATATCCGTTTTCCATAGGTGTTTTGATCGGTAATTTGATATATTCATCTATCAATAGATCCTACTAAACAAGCATTTTATTAGACCCCGGATGTATTGAATCAGACAATAACTGCGAAAATGCAAATTTAGTCCTGTCCATTTAGGCTTTCTATAGACTGACCGTCTTACTGAACCATTTTCTCGTCGACTTAAGAGCACATCTACGAATATTCATTTCAATTACTTCTCGTTAGGTTCTACAGTCATAAAATGAATTTCAGTGACATGGTAATAGCAAAAGTTTGCGACGAAAGGCATTTTAGAATGGGTATGGAATTATAATTGAAATTTGACTCGAAGATTGTGGATAGAAGTTTAATATATGTCAATCACGGTGATAAGGTGAGTGTAAACTCTGTCAGCTTACTGGTGATCAGACGTAGTGAATATATACACCATGAGGAAGGATAATTAATAATTCAGCTCAAGATTACATTGTGTCAAGTAATTGATTAGTACAAACAGGGACATGAACTAACCACAAAGTCAGAAATGGAGTGGATTTGTCATCATAAAATCACCCTATGGTGGTTATAATGTGAAAAGGCTAAGAGAATAAGAATAATAACAGTGTAAAGAAGCCTTTTTAACAGGAATTTTAAAGGTTTATTATTATAAGAAGGGAGGATTGTCTGGTTAATAATAATAGTAAAACTTAAAGAAAACTTGTTTTTAAAAAGAAAAAAGTGGGAACAAAGGCAGCAAAAGGATTACGAAACAAAAAATTTAAAGAATAGCCTCTAGTCAATGGAAGGCCAAGGGAGGAGTAAGGTTCGAACGTGTTCTTTTTGAATACAAAGTTCAGGCTTAATTGATCTTATATCTACAGCCTCCACTATACGGAAAATGCGTAAACGAACAACAGATGGTAGAGTCTTCGGAATACGGTGTATCACAGTGAAAGCTATTTGGATTCCTTTATATGTGAGATGTGCTAGTATAGAACCTGTAATAGATTTGGTCTCACCTTTTGCAAACCATGCCGGTACATGTTCTGGTATCCTGAAACGCATGTGTCTAGTGGTGTGTCCTATATAACTTGTTCCGCAAGAACAGTTGAATTGGTAAATAAGTGATGATGAGCTCAGATTAGGTAAGAAGTCCTTACGTCTCAGGTTGAACAACGATTGGCTGATAGAGAATAGGAACAGACGCCCTGAGTAAGACGTTCTAGTTATTAAACTGGATAAACATGGTGACAGGCTTTCACTCAGGGTATCTCCTTTGAATTTCAGAGGCAGAAACAAAGGTTTACACTGTACTCTTATCAATTCATTTTTGTGGGTATCATGAACGATGTCTGCTTTTATAAACTTTTCAGTATACTTGTATTAACTATAGTCCAGAAATGCATCACTCATATATATGCATATTTACTCAAGGATTAAAAAAACTATCAAAATAAACATTTTACGGAAGGGATGACTTTATGCAGAATGATAATGCCTTTGCTTGATTTGACTGCTGAAGTGAGACAAGAACCTTCTAAGAAGTATTAACACTCTATAAAAGTGATGAAACGCATATACTACAATACCCATCTTGTTTGCTTCAAAATAACTGGCATAATGCTCAAAATGTAAGCCTTTGCATAATTCTGCTACGACTGATTGGCATGGATACTTCCAAAAAAGGTGTAAGGTTCAGTTGTACTCCGTTTAGTAAGCTTGTCTTAGATGAAGAGATGCTGCGAATACTTATTATCACTTTATGATAGTGAACTCAATCATTTGAGAATTGTCAACTTAAAAACTAAATAACTTTAAATTTATGACTTAAATTTGAATGTCCAACAAAGGCTTTCTAAGATCAAGCTCAGTTTTCCAATATCCATAGAAGACTAAGTGCTACATTGAAACTCAACAGCCTGCCAAATATTTAACATTTGGGCTGGTTGAATTATTAACATTATAGGTTTCTACTGAAGATTAACAGCATTATTTGCTAATTGACTAATAAAATGTTATTTAACATGTCTAAGTACTCGTGATGATTATATCATCTTGGGGCAATTAACTCTGCAATTCAATTTCTTCGTCTTTTCCTATCCAGAACTCATCACTACTGCGTTACTACATTCCGCTGTTAACATTTTAGCCTAGTCGCCGATTGCCTCATCACACAATGTTGGCTGAAGTAGACCCAGGCTGGAAACAGGCCTGAGGTGGTCAGACTAAAACATGGCACCAATGTATGAAGTCTTTGACTGTTGGTTTGAGCCATGTGGAACGATGTAGACTAGGTGGTCGGGGTCCGCGGGACAAGAGGAACCAGTGGTTGGAAACTCTAGATGATCACATGGCTGAGAACCGATGTCAGTGGCGCAGATGTATGCACACATTATCCTCATCTTAACGACGCTACACCGAATCTCACCATTTTCTCATTCTTCCTTTCTTTCTTCTCGTACTTTATATTTCTTTTGACTGCTTTCTCTTATCTCCATCCTTCACCTCACTACCTTTCTACTTGATGTGGTGATATAAAGTGTGGCAACTCGGAGCACCACGCAGTAATGCCTGGTCCTATGTTGATATTGGTGGTGACTTCAGCTCAGACTTCAATCCAGCACACTGTATCAAGATTAAAAGCCTTTTGCATTAGGGGGCCATTTCTCATGAAGCATGTTGAAGCTATTATCCAAACTAGAATTTGACTGATACTCATCTTCCTGGACAAAGTGTTCATTCACTAACAGAAAACAAACTGCATCAAAACTGAATACTGCATTTGACCATATTTAGGAAAATACTTTTACTAGAGTAAAGAATGTTAACTCTTTTTCATCACGTATTGAGTTGAAAAGTTAATTACTTTGAAAAAACAATTAATCATCTAGTAAATCTCTCATCTTTTGGTAATCTAATTAGAATGCTTAGGTATCTTCAAAGAAAGTAATTTATTTTACTCTGTTTTAAAATCATTATTATGATATTTCGTCCTGTACAAATATAGTACTGAAATAATTTTAAGTAATATAGCTTGAAAGATATGCCGAATTAAGGTTTTGGGAGTTATGCGATGAAAGTTTTGCTCCATACGTCATCCAGTAAATAATACTGTATTACAGTGTACCATACCAAGTAAAAAGATTCGATCCAGACTTAATTTATTAGTTCACAGAGTAATGAACCGTCCATCATGCTTATTTGAATGCAAACATAAGGGTCGATATTGCGAAATTTGTTTTTACTGATCATTCCGATTTCAGGAAAATATACATCTTAGCAAAACATGAATTAATACCGACCTCGTTCAAACCATAAGCTCTGAGTAGATACTTTTGATATAACCTTATGCTTCGCCCTTGAGGATAGCTTTGATCCTCGAAAATAAAAGAAGCGACAAAAAAGACAAAAGTTTTACTGTCCACTTAAAAAATGCACAAAAGGTAACGGTTTATGTGCATTTTCAATTGCCTTGATATGCTCTGCAGTCTTCTAGAAAACTCTTCAAACAATATGAAACAAATACATGTGACCATATGGTTTTTGGCAAATGTTTGGCACGCCATGATCAGTTGTGAATGCCTTCCAGAAAACTCCAAGCTTCTTTGAGGATTCTAGGAGATACCACCTCGCTCCATAACAGTTTCAATTGTGGTTATGAACATAAATTAGTTTGTGCGTATTGTCTGCATGAAATCCTTGAAAAATTGATTTCAGTACATGAAACAGGTACATTTCAGCAACATATTTAAACTGATTGTAATTAACTGACGAAATATACCCATTTATTCACTAACAAGAACAAGGCATGTATCAGCGAAGAAATATTTCTTCGCTGATACATGCCTTGTTCTTCTTAATGATTGTAATTAATAAGCGTAATATTTCTCCTTGGACCCACCGTTAACAGTCCCTATGAAAGTGAGAAATTCTTTGACGAAACAATAAATCTAACAAAGCATGAGTTACTGATTCCATAAATTTCGACACAATTCCATCAGATGAATAATTCACATAACATCGGTAAGCGAAAATATTACAGATTCAAAAATACGAAGAAGCTTGGAAAATAATGATAGAACTTGAGGAGCACCGTAGAAGCATGAAAATGTAGAGTTGCTGTAAGGAGACTTAATACACTGAAACCAAATTTCACCACCATTAATAACTGTTAGTAATCTTATCAAGACATATAAACAAATATTCATCTGAAGGGTTCATGAAGAGTTCACTATTTTGTGGGTTAGTTCCTGGGAAATTAATTCATCTTGCCTTATGATTCTTCAGCAATGTGGACTTATATCCCAAAGCTTGACTTTATACAGAACCTTAATATTTTCCAACGATCAAGCTATCATCCAAACACTATGTTCAGAGATGTTGTCAGTGTCCTCAAAACTGATGAAATGATGATGCAATTGTCATCCAGTATTTTTCAAGTCTCTAGAAACATCTTTTCAAAACCTCTTATTTAAAATGTAAAAAGTTGACTCCACTTAAAAATCGCCATTAATCAAGAAATGTGATAATATGAATAACTGCCTGCTTAAAACTTTGTGTTACCAAAACTTTTTCCGCTGAATATATATATTAAATGAAATCCTTCCCTTTCAATTTGTTTTATTGTATTAAGTGTCTTTTAAACGTATCATGTACTATCACACATTGTTAAAATGATTTCAAACTGTTCTTTTTCAAACTAACAAAGAAAGAAAGAAAAAACATCACACCGAGTAAGAAATGGACTTGTAATTGCATAAAACTGGAGCACATTGCAATTTCTAGGACACGTATAACGAATTGCTGATTTTTGTGGTAGCTGAATATATTACCACGATCAGAATTGCACTCGACATTCTATTCATTCACCAGTTCACATCAGACGCTAATGTAAGATCAGCTGCCTATTTCCCATTATTGCCTTTATTACTGCATTACCAACATTGTTCACTTAAAAATATTGTACGAGGAATGAATCTGTTGGACTATTACATGCTAAAAACCCCATACTGTGCCACAAGTTTTACTTGGAATAAAGCTATTGTTATTATTGAAGTAGAAAACACAGTACTTGAGGATGCCTGTAGGGAATAAATCATAAACATACAAAATGGAGATTAAATGTACAGCATATTTATCTCAAGTTAGTATTCATCATGGACTGGCATCAGTTGGAAAACCATAGAAAATCTAGGAGCACTGGGAAGCTGTCTCGCTGTAGCGTGGGACTACTTACTAGTGAGCACTCGTGACCCCACCCAAGGTCGAACTCTGGACCGTCAGATTCTGCGATCAGTACGTTACGCAAGATCTAGTGAGTCGGAATCCAGTGGTCCATATTTCCTACTTTCGCCGGTTTGTGATATAGTGCAACCTCAACCCAACTCCGTAGTTGAGTAACTGTCTTCACGGATGGCTTGGTTTACCCCACCAGTCACGACTTCTTATCTTCTCATCTCGAAGAAAGTCACTAATGTGCACTGGAAAATAATTCTTCTAAACCCTAACATCTGATTACGATTTATAACTGCGAAAACCTTGCTAGATTTTTTGAAATGATAAAATAATTGTCTACAAAGTTTGCTTTGCCTTCAGTGGTAACAGATTTTTCACCATTGCATCATACAGCCCCAAGAAAGCAACACCATCAGACGTTTTCCATAGTTGTTACTTGGAGATGATGATTGAAGTAGACAGTCAAGAACTTAGAGGTTGATGGGCATCAGACGTACAGCTTTTGCACAGTAGATTCTGCGTTCGAATAGATTACACCCAGGCATTAAGGGTGGTACAGCAATCCCTGACTTTGCAGTTGGTATTCATTACTTACCATTATATTACAACCTATAAGCTAATTCGCTATTCATGGATTACAGTTGGTGATGAAGGTCAACGATCTTGATGCTTGTTATATCTATAACCTGGTTAAGCTAACTTCCTCATATTAGTCATGAGTGTATACACTAAATATGAATCCATATCCAGTTAACTACTGATGAGGGTTAATCATTTATTTCTTGAAGTTTTTAGTCACATATTGCCAGTAGCTGACGATTACAGATACAGCATATATGTAAATTTATTACACCAGGCTTTATATACTACAGAAAATGCTAACTCTAATAACCTAGATAGGAATTATCCTTATTAATTCAGTGCTACAAATTAGCATAACAATGTACACAAATCACTATGACAAGAACATTACTACTGCATTATTTTACGCAGAAATTTTTTTGATTACCAGTAATGATCATGACAATAAGTAGATTTCATTTGTATGAACTCTACTTCTTCCCTGCTAGAATAAATAAAAAAGGCGAAAAGATGGAAATTAAAAAGAGGTGACTATTATTTAATTAGTGACAATATTGGTAGGTAGGCTATGTTAATAAAAAAATCCGATAAATACACATGAATGTATAGATGCATGTGTTAATAGGTGGAGTTATGCATGAATCTGCATATGAAGTGAATGAAAGCTTTCAGCTCACTGTCCCTTGAGTACGTCAGTGCGCATATATATATATATATATATATATATATATATATATATATATATATATATATATATATATATAGAGAGAGAGAGAGAGAGAGAGAGAGAGAGAGAGAGAGTCTCCTGGGAGTATAACGAGTTCTACGAGGAGAAATCTGTCTATCCTTTACATTATATGCTTATATGCAGTAAGAAAGAAAAACTTTAGTCGCAAATATATGTGTCGATATTTTATGATGTAAATGAACGATTTGATAAAGTGTGTATATAACTGTTTGTATGTGTTGAAGTGTGTAATTAGAATACCAGAGAGATGGATTTACGCCCAAGGGGGTTTATCTTATTGCATTTGTCCCTTTGGTGTGTTCCCTAGCTTGCTCATTTTCTACTCTTCTGCAGACATAATTCTCCTACAAACTAAGGCTACAATATCATAAAAAGTTGAATAATTATGTATTATTAGTTTTGACTTTAGTAAGCGAGAAACTAATTTACTATAATTAAATCATCTTGATTCGAAAAAACTGTTACTACTGTGCCAACTTATGGAGTCCTCTTACAGTAGATCATTTCATCTGCTTGCTTTCCAGATAGCAGACGCTTTAACAATTACAAAGGTACACTAGATATAGTGTATTATTCAGCAAGGAATGAAGGTGTATGTAAGCAGAAAACCATAAAAATATAATATTAAATATTCCATAACAAAATAAGTATTGTTTTCTAGCCATGGTAATGTCTGATAAGTGTATTTAAATACAGAAAAACACTTTTAAAAAATACCATTGCGAGAACCGTAACACTAACTCAATAGAAAAAAATGAGAATATGACAAACAAACAATTGGGTTCCCAGAGTTTCTGAGCATTGAAATCACTCAGTAATGCCTACAAACAACTACAATAATACTTTGGTCAGAAGACACAATGATTATAAGAGCTAACTGATTTAATCAATGCTTTGATGGAAAGGCTACCCTCGGCATCAATGACGTCTCCTGTTTTATATTCAGCTAGTCAGAATCGACATGAAGCTTAACATTACTGCACAATAGTCTGAGTTGCCAGACCTTACATAAATATATCAAGACAGGAGATATCACAAGGAAAGATACAGAAACAAAGCAGTCAGAATTAGTCGAAAAAGAACGACAAGGAATAAGTAAAACAAAAATTACATTCGGAATGACACTGGATGAAGATACTACGTGGACACACCTGCTCCAGTGACATCGATTCTGAGCCATGTCGCAGAGAATCTCTAACCACCGATATCCGTTATCAATCGGACGCTAACGCAGTAGTCTGCATTTCCCTACACCAATCAGACAAACAGTCAATCGACTGATGTCACTTGTAAACTTTTCCCACCCTAACCAACTTCAAAACTGCACGGGGAAAACAGTAAGTAGATAAGTGTAACACACACTTTAGCCATCTGAGTCAATGACGGTTCACAAAATCATCAGCTGACTTTCATCCTCTGCTCAAAATCCTTCGCTTTACATCGTCGTTAATGACATGGTGACACGACAGCACACGCCTGTGCTACGTAAGTTGGACGCCGGAAGCCTTCTCGTACTTTCTACCTTTATTGGCCATGTTTTACGGATATACAGTAGGACCGAAAGAACTTCAGCGCAGTACACTCGGCACTTAGTAAGTAATATGATATCATGGCGGATCCACAAATGGTGTAAGTCGCCATAGGGTAAGCGAGTGTTTTTTGTCCACGTCAAGATTTATTCTATCGCTGGCCCACAAAGGCCGATGTAGTTTCCTATGCGACTGAAGTGATTAACACTCCCAACCACTTCACTCCTTATTATTGGTCAAGGGACCAGAGAAAACCAGTCATAAAGCAATAACAAGCATTTGGATGGGGAAAAACACGCTCCAAACATTTGTAAATCGCAACTCAATGTTTCCAGAAGAACCTGTATATACCATGATTTTGTGATCTGTATAGTCTAGATCTAATAAAGTGTCTCCTGAGACGGGTTTATTACAAGTAAAGTCAGACAAGGAGACAAGGACCTCCACATGAACGCCTATGACGGAATTTAATAAAAACGGACAGACTGGATATCTGTCAAGGTCATCAAAGTTCCGAAATACGCTTTTATTTTTTACTTTAGATAGACACATTTTCTTCATTATCCATTCATGTTTTCAACTTTAAATTAGATGCACAGTAACCGAAAAACCACTTTTGCTTTTACTTATCCAATTCAATTACAATGAAGTATATTATATAGAAAAGTGATTAAAGTGACACCTCACTATACATTTCATTTCCATTTGTCTTAGTGATGTAGGTTAGAGACATTTTTCTAGAAGTCATGCCATTAGTCAAAATTAGGGAAAGCTATGCTTTGGTTGAACCACGTTCTTAGTTCCTTTGCTTGTTATCTTGGGGTTTTTACGAAAGCAGGCTGCAGATAATTCTCTGGAATCAATGTAGCACTACTTCATGGTGTTTCAGCGCTCACTCGAAACCCTTTTTAGCCTGAGGGAAGTTAAGAATTAAAGCGCTCTCTCCATTTCCCATAGTGATATTTACATCACTGTCATACTTTCTTACGGAGTAGTGTGGCATCAACTTAGTTCAAGTTGTTATTCATCGTAGACTGACATCAGTTAGAGGAACAAAGGAAACCTGGGAGCAGTAGACAGCTGTTTCGCCCTGGAATAGGACTCCTCAGCAGTGCGCACCCATGACCCCGCCAGAAGCCGAGCCCGCGACCTTCAGGTTCCGGGGCCAGCGCGTTGCCATTGTGCCACTGGGTCAGAGTCCAATGCTCCATATTTCCAACTTCTGTTAGCTCACGATTTAGGTCAAAACCTTTGGTTATCTCAATATCATATATTCCTTGAAGCGATATTTTGTGTTCTCTTTCGTATGAATTGAAAAGTTTTATAATATTTCAATTCCAGACAATAGACTTAACACAGGGAATCACACTAAAAACAAAAGTTAGAACTGCCTGCATGTCACTTAAGATTCATATTACTAAATAAAAGGTAGTAGTAAGAATTAACTTTCGCAATAATTGAAACACTTCTTCGTCAAATGCTGATAAGCATGGGTATGCCACAACACAAACGCAACGTTCGTAACAGTAGTTCTTGGAAGTAACATTTCAAGCTAAATAAGACGCAGTTTAAAATAGATATTGCTTGTCAATGCCTACTATGACTTCTGATATTCTGTTCTACGTACTACATAGTTGGTGTTGTGACTTAATTTTGAGAAAGACAGTTTTGAAAACTGATGGTAAATATGCCAACATTCCTAAAATTAGTGTTGCTGCTTGTATTATCCCATCGTTGATTGGACCGAATTGATCGATATCCATTGGCATATGGTCTCCTGCACGGACACCTCAATATTGCCTGTGTTTTAACTATATATTAACGATGGATAATGGCAACCAGTGAAATCAAGTACACGCGTTTCGTCCTATTCGGGATGCGTCAGCTGGAGTCTATATGCCAATAGTGATCGATTGATTCGGTCCAATCAACGATGGGATATTACAAGCAACAACACCAAAACTCTACCCGTCGCACGAGAAGTGGCTATAGTGGCTCGGTGGTCTAGTGAATAACGCTCTGGTATTTGGAGAGACCGGTCCCGAGTTCCAACCGCGGTGGGAACAACATCACTTACTGGGAGGCAGGTACATCCAGTAAACGAGTCCTGTATACGACGAAACGCGCGTACTGGATCCTACTGCTAGCCGCTACTCATCATTAATACTCGTAAGATTAGTTTACGGAATAAAATGAAATATCAAATAATGACCAACCTTACAATTAGTTCATATCTTTCAAGTATGCGCCTTCCTTAACAATGTCATTTCTTCAAGTCAACTAAAAGAATCAACCCCAGCTTTATAAACAGCAAACTAACAATCACACATTAGTTAATAATGTAAAATTCAACAACAGACATACACCAAGTATCATCTAGGTAACTGCTTCTGATTACTCAGAATGATAAACCTAATGTATATGAACTATTTAGTGAATCATTCAGTTAATATTATAGGCACATCTAGCATAGTGACACTTTCGGTTATAAATATATACTTTATGTCTTCTTTTATTTGAGGGTTGTTCACATAACAATAACATTGACATAGGGAGGCAAATAAGACAGATACACACACCCTTTTGATACTGACTTTTGGGCTGTAGGAATTAGTACGGCTACGCACGAATAAAGGCAGTTGAAGTTTTTACCTGAATACAACCGTTCTCATAGTTGTAGTAAGTAAAAGCTTTCATCCATTTTTATCTATAACCATTAATCTACACGAAAACATATGCAAGGTTATGGAGTGAAGAAAATAGAAAACGATGCAACGGGCATCACGCATACTCAAACTACACCCCACTTTCCATTATGTGGTTACTCTGGTCTAGAGAAATACAAAACACCTTGGGAGAAGGATGAAAACTTACGAGATATGAGTGGTAGCAAGGGGATTCACTCTCTACATTTAGTAACTCTTCTTTTCAACTGTTGATCATGCACGAACTATAAAGCGAAGAATGGCTTACCTATACCAAATTGAATAAATATAACACTTCCATAGACGATGAATGTATAGACAGGACCATGTAATGAAATTAGCAAAATGTTTTAGACAATTAGTGAGTAATGTGAACAATCTCCATCTTTCAAAACCAAGTAAACTCTGACTGGGCACAAACTAAGTAGTCATAAAGAAATCAAGGAAGCAGTTAAAAGTGGTATAACGTGGTCAAGAGAGAGCGAGGAGGAATGGGGAAATACTCAATTCAGCGTAACAAATAAGATAATATGTGAATACATTTTTCCTACGGATTCCGAGCCATTTCAGCCAGTCTCCAAACACTGGTTTCTGTTGTCATGCGGAAACCAACCGGGAAGTCTACATTTTCTTACACATCCCAGACCAACAGCCAAATATTTAATGCACTAATGCCATATTTTAGTCTGGATACCTCGAACCTTTATCCACCCCAAACCTACTTCAGCCAATAAGTCCTAAGCTGTCAATGGAATTGATGCAACAATTGGTTATCTCACCGAGAGACAACTGGATAGTGAAAATACAAGGAAGTCAGATGTTTCGATTTGTTCAACATCTTCTTGGCCAAATTTTCAGGAAAATGGTGAACAGCTCATTTGAGTACAAGGTTCAATCACTGAAGTTGTCAACGCAAGTGTGACTGACACAAAAAGTAAACTGTATTACCCAATCCACGTTGCATAACTGATATGAAGAATGTCTATCTGTCATAGTATGCACAGGATGCTGCCAGCATAATATGAGATAACTTCTGATGTGTCAATGCAAGTTCACTTTTACGTTAAATCCATCCATATAGTAAATTTTATTAACCTTCAACAGGTAGACATAAAAACAATACTTCCTTGGTCCACAATTTTAACAAGACATTTCACTGCGAAGGCAAAAGGTAATGATTAAAGCAGAATAATAGCCTCTTTTTTGAATATCGGTACCCAAATTAAACTCTGCTAGAAGATAAAGTGAAATCGAAGGTAGGATTTTGCAAGGTGTCTTTGATAACGTTAGTCGGCACAACTGCGTTCAACTCCTTAACATAGGTTTAAAGAATTTGTCTTTTTGTGCATGCATATATATAACAATAATATTTTGACACTAATACACCTATTCGCAAATATGTACTATCATAAGTTTTTGTCACTTGACAGTTACTTTGAAGGATATATTAATTCACAAGTCTTATACACCAACAATTAATTTGACTTTTAACAATGAAGGGAAGTTCATCAGGAACATTCTGTCAGACAGTAATTGGCATTTTACTTAAAAACTAACTAGTGAACTGTGATAGAATAATACATTTTAAAGTGTCAGCATACCCACTTGATGAGAACTGCACAGAAAGAAACACGCGTCCTAGGCTCTACTGAAAGCCATTCCTAAAGTAGAATTATATTCTAGTCCACAAACAACTTCAGTTCATCAGACATTTCTCTAATAGTTGTGTGTGCTTGATCCATTAAAAGAGGTTCAAACTAAAGCCACATTACAAGCGCAAAGCAATAAGTCATTTGAAAAATAACAGTTGAATACAACCAACTTCGTCGCAGCTTCCTAATAGAACTCACTGTTTGTTATTCAGAAATCTACGTTTCGAGTATCATTGTTGAAAACATGTATAAATGATTGAGTATCACATTTATACAGGTAAAAAAAACATATTCAAGTCCTTGGACATAAAAAAACAAAAGAAACTCAATAAAGGCTGAAGAAGTAAATGAAAATAACAAACCTACAGAAAAATTTCATAAATTATCTGGATAAAAAATATAATGTATGCAGTGCACAATCATTGAACACCTTGACAGCAACACATGACTGAAAACAAGTTAACTGGGAACATTATTAGCTGTAAATGAAATATCCAAAGATCGCTCGGAACAGAAATAAGGTAATGTACAAAAAAGAATAAAGTTAATATACACAAAAATATTAACTTCAGGTAATGTTATCTAATTGACGGAAGACTATAATATATAAAAGGAAGATAATCATTGCAAAACTTTCTTTTCTTCAGAGTGGTTATTATTATTATTATCATTATTATTATTATTATTATTATTATTAGTAGTAGTAGTAGTAGTAGTAGTAGTAGTAGTAGTAGTAGTAGTAGTAGTAGTAGTATTTGGTAACTGATTACTATACAAATTTTCAAATAACTTATAAAGTTCTGTGTGTACAGGTTTTCTATCACAGCTGTCAGAACACGTCGAATCCACTGGTGTAGACTGTAACAAATTAATAGGCTTAGACAGTTTAACAAAATTATCATAATACGGACGCGTGATTCGAGGTGTTGGTATCGGTTTGCCAGTGTTACTGTCAACAAATTTCATCTGTACAGTTGAATTTGAGGAATGCGTTGAGGGTAACACATTTTCAGTATGAAATAAATACTTCGAATGAATATTATTTGCGATTTTCTAAATCAAGAAAAAATTTCATGAGAAAGAAAGAATAATAAACACATATGATGATATCAAATTTCAACAGTGAAAATAATATCCGTCTAAATGAAATAATTGAAACATTTAACCCCAGAAAGAAATAATTTTGAAACATCTATCCCCTCCAACTTTGGATAACAACAGATAAGATAAATCAAACTATGACATTGTACTGCATGCATTCAAGATGTTTTACAGAATAAAACAAGTTACGACAGATGATAAATCATCAGTTGACTTGAGGTGGTCCTCAGATATATTCCGATTCTCTCGAAGCAAATGATGGAACGGTCACTGGTAATCAGCAAAAAGGTTTAAGAAAGCAAAATAGATGCAACATAAACTGCAGAATGCGACTTATTATCTCCTGACGTTTTCTAAAAACAGTTCTCCGTTTCAGTTCATTTCCATACAGTTTGGTCTTAGACTGAACTGTGGTACCATGACGCCGTAGGTGAAGAGTTAGGGTATCAACTGTTCCTAAATAACCACAAGTTTGAACAGCTTGTTAGTTTTCAATATTTGATGATAATACAGATGTGACTAGAGTGATTGCTCTTTTCTCCTTGGAGTAGTTCATAGGATACAACTGATCATTGTTCATAAAATTAGTTGGTAAAAATGCACAGTGAAGAGGTTATGATACAGATTATAGGTTATAAGATGAAGTCACAGATGGAAGAAACATCAATTATCTGCTTCACAACCACTTCAGAAGAGCAAATACGTGTGATGTGGTGATGATAAAGTCATATACAACAGAAATACACTGAAAATGAACTTACTGGTGATAAACTATCATTGGGTTTTATCTCACTTGGAAACTGATCAGGTGAACTTGTGACAGATAATTCCTGACATGGATTCGTAGCAAAACAATTTTGAGGTGTCAATAACCGATCCCGTTTATTTTTTGGCATAATATAAGGTGTATGTACAACAGCGTTTTGTGATGAAGTAGCTACAACTTCTGCATCATTATTTACGTATGAGCTATCTATATGCTGGTGTTGTGCACAATCCTTTGAATGAGATTTTGATTCAGTTAATCGGCTGAATAAGCGGGATCCAGTTGTGGTATCTGTATAAAATCTAGCTTCTGTTGAAGCACAAACTTCGTCGATAACATGTAGTAATGATTCTAAGTATGTATGTGAACTAAAATGGTATCAAGAGTATAAAGGAAGAAAGAAGAAAAACCAAATAGACGGAATACTGAAGAAATAAACGAGCATAAGAATCATTATTTTGGCTATGAAAAAGACAGGTATTTAGTACTAAAGAATATGCAGGTAAAATAATAAAATGCTTGAACTTTTGCTGCGAATAAATTTTCAATACTTTCCACTTTTAATCTACAGAACAGAAGTAGTCGGTCCATATTTTTATATAGGCTAGTTATATGGATGCCTTGACATTTCCTGCGGTCAAAATAACGATTACGTTTAGTAACGAGGTTGGCAGTGGAGGCCAACATGTGATCACACATAATATCTAGGTATCAGTTAAAGCAATTCAACAGAAACTAATCAATTTTTCAGTCTAAATAACTATAAACTATTTTGTTTGGTTACCATGAGAAGTAATACGGGGATAAATGCAACAAAGTACCTGCCTACAGGCTAGACGGAAACTTATCCACAGCTGGTCGCTATATTATTGGTGTCGGAGATGGAATCCGGCTCGCTCACGGTTAGACGCGTAAGGAGTCCGCAGCAGCCATCCCTGGAGTGCAACTCGAACCTGCTTCCCACACCATGCCTAGCCTCTAACTTACCAAGGTACACTCAAGCACTGAGACAGTGCTTTTTCACCAGGAGGAGCACTGTAATGCATATGAAGCCTTACTCATACACCCTCCAGTTTCGATTTCTAGACCCCCTCACGTCTTCGCTGTCAAGTACTACCGTTTTCCATTCACCTTTTATTATTAAGTGTAAGTACATCCTGTGTACTTATTGAGTTGTCGCCTCACGTTTTTCTCTTCTTTTCCCTTCTAGATCCTTGTGGCCACCACTAAACTCACACTCGTCTACGCACCTCCCTGTAAAAACGTACCTACCTACAAGCAAGACGAAAACCTATCAATAGCTGACCGTTACATAAATAATGAGTTGTGTCAACTTTATCGGTGAACTAAGTCGTGACTTCATTATTGCGATGGAAATAACTTCAGCCCATTCATTTATATCAACAGGTCTTCATGAGGCTCTTCAATAACTATCTTAAACTAACAGTTGATTGTACTGGATCGACGACAACTTTAAGTCTAATCATCTTCAGATTCCCTAATACTTGTTTCTACTTCAACCAAAATGCGACGTTAAGATAATCAATAAACATGCGCGAGTAACGTATAATTCTTATTAACTCTTAAGTTCACAGAAAAGTTGAGGTTGAATCAGGCCAAAGTATAACTTAACACATGATAATCATTTTCAAAGTTTTTCGACTTCATGTAACTTATCAAACAAGCAATACACTAATGTTATGTATAGAAGTTGAAAGGTAGCGCGAATTACTTTGGTGATGTAACATCAGTCTGAAATCCTTCTGTTAACTCCAAATCCCGAAAATAGCCACTGGCACCAATTGGATTTTTCTTGGTAGGACTGGAATCCTTATTTAACGGGACATTATTTAACAAATTAGTATTTTTGCCGGGAAAGTGTTCACGTCGAACAGTAGGAAAAACCGGTGCACCAGCATCATGTAAAGCTTGACGAAGTTGACCAGTAAACTGCCTACAAGCTCTTCTGTGCACACGAGCAAGCTCTGAGTGAAGTGTTTGTGCAGCACGAGACTGACACAATTCAACGTAATTTAAAACATCAACTAAAGGAAGGATATGAGAGAAATAAGATAATAAGTAAAAGAGTATGGTACAAAAAGGATGATCGAAAACAAGAATAACATCAATTAGTCCTAAACGTATAACCTCTGGTTCACTTTTTAGTTGCATTGTTGGTGATACTACAATCAACCTTGTAAGGATGCAACTGGTTTATTTGTAAACTCTGTTATAATCTAAAACCAAGAAATTTACCTCGATTATAACTGTACTTAGCTGTCGTTGTAAAGCTACGGTTCAGTGGTATGCACACTTCTCAAACAGTGGAGTATGCGTTCAGAATTACTCTGAATGGTTAGCTGATATTCCTAGTGTCCCTAAAATGGTTTCGACTCACACCCCTCTGAGCAAACGTTTAAGTGACTGGTGCGATATGATAACAATATACTCTACTGGAAACTTTACAACCAATGATCAATAGTCCCCCATTAAATATAGTGAAGTGACCCAGACACCAAGCAATCACTTTGTTGACTTTTGGTAGGTAGTCCGAAGAATTCCATCCTCCGATTTCCATTAGTTTTGTTAATGACCTCCAGAAATTTCAAGGTTAACAAGAGTTGTCGATTAGTACGATTCACTTGTTTCACTGCTTTACATCTGGTACACTAATACGTTCAAACTCTTTGTACTTGTCATCGATGGTAATTTACATTGAGTTTCTATTTCCAGACGAAGTCTAGCTGAAATTTCACAAGTGGATGTCACCTTCTCGTATGAGTTTAATAAAAGATCGCGTATCTTGCGAAAAATTTTCAAGTACTTGGAACTGGTAGGTTAACAATTTTCGAATTTTGCCACGAATATTTGATAAAATGACTTTCCTAGAGAAGTCAAACGTGAATAGTACTCTCTACAATGACCACGATGATGGACGATGCCATCAAGAAGTGAAAAACCGCACATGTGTAGTATATATAGTTTAGAGTTCTTTTGCTCAACTTCTTGACACCACTTTTGGTTTCCTTATGGTCGTCATTTGTGGTCTGAACATTTTTTAGCTAAACAAAACGAAACGAGAATATAATAAACGGAGTTGCATCTAACTGCATTATTTCCAATGCGAACTGAAAGTCCTACCAATACCTACTTTGCTTCTAATAAGTAAGAGCGAAAAATACTTTGTTGTGAACTAACAAAATTGATAAATAAAGGAAAACATTGATAACTATTAAGATTATGATCATAGGTCCTATTTGTGTAGACGTACAGGCATGAGTTAAATATAGAAAACAAAAATTACAAAATACAACTGAGACAATAATAAATAAGCAATAGTAATCTTGATTGCGAGATTGTACTCATACAGTGATGATGATTAGAGTGGTACAAAATTCCAGATAGTAATACTGTTTTCAAAAACATCAAATCGCTACACAGACTTCAAATCATCTCAATCCGTCTCAGTTAAAGTGGGGCTTAGTTAAATGCCTAAGTAATAGGGCAAGAAAGCTTACTAGTAGGAAAGGAAATCTACGACAAGAAATTAGACACTTCAAGAATACCATGAGGATCAATAATCACTCACCTAAATCTATAAGTTAAATCATAAGAAGTAGAAAGAAAAATAATAGTAGTAGTAGTAGTCGTCATCATCGTCGTGGTAGTAGTAACATAGGTGTTATGAATAATAACTCTACTACTAATAGTAATAATGGTGGTTATAATAATGGTAACATGGTTGAGAGGGAATTCAAAGCCTCTGCTATGTTGCGATACAACGAAGGTACCTCAGAAGCCTTACGAAGAATTCTCAATAAGACTGGGATTAAAGTGGCATTTAAATCAAGAAACTCGCTAAGAAACAAGCTTTGTAGGTAAGAAGATCCTGCAGACAAAACCAGGCGAAATAATTTGGTTCACCAAATACCTAGCAACGATTGTGATGTCAAATACATAGGTCAAAGTAGTCGACCAGGATTAATTAGAATAACGGAGCAAAAAAGCTTAGCTAAATCAAGATTAGAAATGTAGAAGGAAGCTCGGTTATAACTCAGCATGCAATTACGTACAATCACACAGTAGGTTAGGATAAAGCGACAGTATTAAAAACTAACATAGTTGGGTTCAGAGAGAGATTGATAACCGAATCTTCTTTTATCGAAACATCCAATACATGCAATAGAAACGATTCTGTACTTGTTCCAGATATATGGAAAATTCTACTAGCCCTGTTACAAAAAACGAGAGAAAATCAGGACTATATAAACTCTATCTCAAAGTTGAAGATTCACTCGATGTGAATGAATATGGACAATAAATTATGTCCGAAACATTATCCAGTAAATACAACTGTTCCACTACCATACTGTTCAAGTTTTACGCCTATATTGAGGTTTAAGTTTCACTTGTGATACAAAGAATTATTTCCAGCTGTTAAATGAATTGGACTGATTTCCTTCTCAATTTTATCTCATCGTAGTTGTTTAAATGTGTTTTGTAAGCTCGGTTGTAGAAATCAGCATCTGAATTCAGTTAATCGTAACATCTGTACTAACAGAAGTCACAGAAAATAAACTTGTTACCTATTTCCATATGTGGGTTACAATACCTTGAAATGTGTATGCTAAATATATTTAGGCATCCATTTCAGTTGATTGAAAAATCATAGTATATCTGAACTATTCCACAAGCTCAAAAAAACAGCTGAATATGAAAGTCAAGGCAGTTCTCACCACAGATCGATACCAATCAGTGAATCGTCAAAAAACAGGAAGTACCAGATTAGAACTTCCCCTTTGTGCATATCCAAGATGAAATGGGGGATTTAGCCCAGATTCATCCAATCCAAAAACTACTGTTAAGTCACTGAGCTGGAATCCAATGACCCAATTTTACAACTACTCGTTACATAGTTGATATCGACTGATGAAAACGGCTTCGAAATCTATCTAACATCCATAAGCCTTAATATTGAAACATATAAGTGTATGGTAAAGCAAAACACATACCTTTAATCTTCTCCAGAGTAGAATAGTAATGAGGAGCTTCAAGACCACTGACTTGTATATATTTATGCTCACAAGAGTTTGGTGCTCGATTTAAAGATGAATTACGCAATTTGCGTAAACATTCATTTGATTCACTCAAGTTTAATGCTAACACACGAATTTTCGTGATCAAAGACTGATATTCACTATCCGCAGATTTAGACAACTGAATTTCAGAATTTTTGAAGCTAAAATTCAATGTACAGGTATCTGTAGACGATTGTTCAATAATTTCAGTTGACTTAGTAGATTCGTTATTCAAAGAGTTTGATAGTGAAGTAAATATTGGGAAGTTCTTGTCTGCATTCTCATTAAAAATATGCGCCACCTAGGATGAGTAAAATACAAAAATTAATTATACACAATTGCAACTGTCTAATCAAAAGTATGAATTCAAGTTACATTCAAATGAGATACAGAAGACATTTCACATCTCCAGAACTAGGTAACAGGAAAGTGCTAACACAAATTCCTGAAAATAACTCAAAAAAAACTCAAACTTTAAACGCAATTATCTTTTATCCTAAAACTCAAATTTATACTATGATTTTTTATAAAACCTTTTGTTTAGTAGTATGTGTAAGCCTTTGAAAGAGAACGTAAAATGAAGTATGCATATGACAAACCACTTTTACAAAAGTAGATGGAGTACTACAGATTTGATGGGTGTGTGACAGCAGTAAGATGCTTCCCGCTGAGGCCCCGGAGTGCCACGCCGATGCTGCCTTCCCTATGAAAAGATCGAGGTAAGAAAAGGTCGAGTCTTAAAACAGCACACCACTCTACTCCGCTCATACTGGGGTCGGCGATATCGACTAATGATCGGATTCAAAGCTGCAAATTAATATCTTATACTTCTAAAAAGACCGGCCTCAAATAGATGTCCCATAGACTCTACAGTAACGCACTAACTCTTTTTTCAGGTACCTCAAGGAGAACTAGCCTCCTACGGTTTCCGCACCCGAAGAGTTGATCGCGGGAAAGCTCAGTAGTATACGACACCCAATAAAACATAACTTACCCTCTTCCTTTGCGTTTACTTTTCCAAGTCAATGTCATACCTTATATAACTTTTTCAACCCTGATTCCGAGATTATTGCCAACAATTTCCGTGAGAAAACAACATGCCCATCCAAATACATCATCGCCGATACTTTTACCTGCAGCTTTTCACTTATGAAATCGGACAGCGGACATTGCTCACTAGAACTCTCGAATCTTAAACCAAGTATATATGGTGTGTTCATGTGACAAGTAGGTAGGATTCTAATGTGGTTATTCACTAGACCACAACTCCCCACTGCTGTGAATCCTGAAACTTCACTTGACTAGAATCCAGAGACCAAATGGCTAGCTCTCATGACCTCACTGGTGTAGTCCAGTCAGACTGACCTAAATCCTAATTATCTCCATTTCTAATAAACTACAGAAGTCTGATTGTCACAACCATAGAGGAATCATTTTGACTAATATCGTGCCCAAGACCCACAGGCTCATAATTATCCGACGTATAAATCGAGCTCAAGAACAGCAAACCTCATGAAACTAAGCATGTTTCACATCTGAACAAGGGTGCATCGTTCATATTTCCACCTCAAGAAAGCTTATGCAACACAGATATCCTTACCGGTGTACCCAACACTCACCATATTTCTAAATCTGAAGGAAGCACTCGACTCTGTCAACCGTGAGGTGGTGTCATGGTCTCTGCCAATGAAAAGAGTACCCAACAATCAAGTAATCCAAATCAAAGCTCTCTACTCAAACTCATACAGCCATTGCACCACCTATTCACAGTTGTCATCTGAATTCATGACAACTAGTGGGATCCATCAAGAATACCCGCTCTCACCCTTCCTGACCATAACCTTAGGTACCTCTGACTTCACACGGAGTGATCAACTCTCTCAAGGACCTCTAGTTAACCTGGGCTATCCAGACAACGTCCTGCTAGGTGAAAATACCAACAAAATACAGGGTCTTCTGAACCCCTTCAATAAAAACCTTAGTGTGTTTCACATGCACTTCACACCTGTCAAATTTACGATGATGCTCCAAAACTGGTCTACAACTACTCCCAGTTTAACAATAGGCAGCCAAGCAGTGGAATGCGTCAACCATTTCACTCACTTACAAGGTCGTATCAACTCAAAACGGGTGGTTGCCGACGAAATCTCAATTCGGGTCCAGAATCCCCGTTTGATATTTGCCAACTCACCTCATCTCCCGCGTCAACTGGCGAGATGCTCCACTACCTACTAAAGGACGAGTGTACTGTGGTGCAGTAACACCCGTTAAAAGTAGATGATACGATGAGACTATAGGTTTCTCACCACAGGTGCCTTCCCATCATTGCTCACTTTACATCCAACCACCATGTTACCAATGTCAAGGTCAGACAAAGGGTAATAGGCAAGAAAGGCAGGCCAGTCGATGAAGTTGTCCACCTCCAGTAACTAAAGTGGCTTGGACATGTATTACACTCACTGAGCCATCACCTACCTCGATGTCCAATGCTGGAAGAAGTTCGATTAGGTCGGGAAACGGCTCACGGTGGCCAGACAAAGATGTGACACCAATCCATGAAGTCTCTGACTGTTGGTCTGAGCTTTGTAGAGAGGAGAGGTATACTACCTGACTTCAGTCACCGAAACGATAGGAATTAGTAGTTGAGAACTCTTAGTGAAATGGCTGAAAATCAGTTAGAATGGTACAGATGTATTAACTCACTCAATTTCTTCCAAAGCTTGAATGTTTTGACTAACCTTCACTGTGAAATCCCTTCTCCTTTAATACATCTTTGTCTACTTTCCCATCAGTCTTGTTTAATCTACCTGTCTCTTGCATGCTACTGTGAATTGTGGTAACTTAAACTGATGCACTGGTGTGCATGGCTCTACACTGATTTCCTGTCTTTATATGATCGATATCAAGCCATTCGTGTCGAAACTATTAGAAATGCTTACTTAAGTCTTCTGTAGCTCTAGCTAAAAGAACACTTAAAAATCGTTTTCACGTGTTCCTAAAATTGTGCGAATCCAAAATTTATACTAGTGATCTCTCTTTTTGTGTCAGGTATGTTGCCAAGGCATTTAATTATTCCCTTATTACCCTGCCTATTCTACACTTCTGATTGCAATAACTGATTTATTTAATTGACATAAAATGCTTGAACAAACCAATGAGTGATCAGAGTGCACAATATTTAATGTGTGAACACACTATATTTCGCAGATAAACCGTATTCATTTATTGCAGTATTGAAAGTCACTAACCATAGACAAAGATGACTCGATTATGGTATAATCTACCTGATCTTATTTTAATAAATAAAGGAGTTATCCAGCACAAAAGAATAGTACTATTTACTAGATAACATTTCGGACACAATTCACTGTTCATATTATATCCAATTTATAAAATTATAGACAATGAATAGTGTCAGAAATGTTATCCAGTAAATAACACTATCTCACTCTGTAATACCCTTAAGAAATGAAATAAAACAGATTTACACTCGACCGCAGTGTTGAAGTTTTACCCTTAAATTGTATAAGAAGCTAGTAATTATAATTAGCATAGAATGATGAAACGATTCAAGACAAATAATGGATTTATTGCCGAGCAGTTGTTCAAAGGATCTACATATTAATATGACAGTAATTCATATACCGTTAGAAGGTCCCAGATTTGCATAAAACATTGTTTATGAACCTAAACATTTTTAAAATGCCGTTTCCGCACTATTTTTACGCAATGGCCAGTAGTTAATCCCTCCCCATTTTCAAAGTAATTCGCTGATTGGTTAATACTTACTTTTACTACGTTTTTGTCTTAAATTCTGGACAAGGTTATATGTCATGTATATATACACACGTGTTTTCGGACTGACTTTTTTTCTCGGATAAATAAATCCTCTCATTTAGTTCAATCTTCTCCTCTATTTCATCCGGCCTGGTATCGGAGGATCTTTTGTACAAAGTTAGCTGTCATTCAAGTGTGCGTATTACATCCTCCCGGAATACATGATAAACACACTTCCACTTTTGTTCCAACAAGTTAAACTATTTAGTCGTTGCCATCAGTTAACTGAAGAAAAAGTGCAATATATCAAAGCACCACAGTTTTCACATTTATGACATGACTAAACACCGTACGACTACAAATATTAAATAACTGAAGTATCATACTCTTACAATAATACGAACCATATCTATGACATCTATTTGGTGACAATAAAGATATGCATGGCTTTTGCTTACCAGTTCATGTTCCAACTCACTCATATGATACAGACGTTTCTGAATATCGTCAAAATTCCCCAAAATAATAATGTAAGATAGAGGATTCTCCAAAGCAAAACCAAGTATACTATGAAATTGAAGTTGAAACTATAGTAACTTCGACACTTGTTGTTAATTTGAGTTTTATTCCTTTTACATTACTCCCAACCTTTGAAAAGAGTTTTGACAGCGAATCATGCTAATGTGCCGCAAAATAACTTTAGTCCATTGAACTAAGTGTAGATGGAGAATGAATAGCTTTTGTCAAAGAAATCAGGTCTTCAAAAATCACGAAAAGTACTGAATAGCACAGAAGTTACACTACATACTATGTGGATAACTTTCTATAGGGAGTAGGCTTTTCGATTAGTGATAGGAAAGACAATAGCTTTACAGATCACGTACTCCACTTCTACTAGAGTCAGTGAGTTGGCTACGGTTATTTCAGACATGCAGATCCTACGGAAATAGATATTCCTGCAAGGACAGCATCCGATCAGTTTCCAAAGCAAATCCCTACCATTTTAGTTTACTTAAAGGTGTGTCACTGTGACACATCTAATAAACAGATTAGAATGGAGGTCGAGCAATTTGACCCAGTAAAGCAACAGGAAATTACAAGTATTCATAAACAGCAATTGATCACCCGTTGAACAACAGGTGGCTCTCGTGCGCCAGTAGCCTAGTGTATAACGTTTTGGCGTTTAAAGAGATGAGTACTGGGTTCGAGTCTCAGTGAGAACAGCATCACTCACTAATATGCAGATACATTCAGCCGGTGAGTCCCGAACAGAACGGAACGAGTGTACTGGACCCCGCTACTAACCACGAAGCAGACAGCAAAAGAAAATTTAAATCTACCACAGTGTATACTTTCTACTCCGATATTAAGAAATCGCTTCAAATAACGCTTTGAAGAAACTCGTAACGAACTGAAATATAGCTAGTCCACTCGGTTGTCATAATGACGCGAAAATATTGCATACTTCAGAAAAGACAGAATATGTAAATGACGCATAAAATCAACAATATGATTTCTAAACTCACTCTATACTCATTCACTAGTCTGTCTACCTCTCCATCGATCTGTTTCAAGAATCCCTGAAATAGGTGTTTGAGAACAACATGGGCAGAATTCGAAATTTCTCTTTCCAAGCTAGATAAATTCATACTGGATGTTTCAGTCAAATGTGTACATAAGTAATGAAGGCATTCTATAGACAAGTACTGAGATAATGTAGGATATTTATGGAGAATAGTAGATTTAAATTCACTCTTCTGAAAACTGATCAGTGTTGGATCATTTAAAGTTAATCCAAACTTTACAGATAGTAAATCACAGAGTTCCTATAAAGAGAAAGAAAATAAGTTATTGCATAAATATGAGGAAACTCCGTTTTTATATTCAGTGACGGTTTCATGTGCGTGTCGTCACGACACATAACCAAGTGAACAATTACATCTGTTTCTTTTTCTGGTTATTCTTAATTATGTTCTTTTAATCTGATGAGAAAATATACAGAACACTGAGAATATTTTCACAATTCCAGGCATAATAGTTCAAAATTGGATGGCATCGTACTTTTAACCTACAGAAAGTTCAGTTAGCAAAGAGCTTGCTTAAATAATAAAAATCATAAGAAGGACAATAGCAATCAGATAATCTTAACTACAAATTCTGGTAGTCAAAGACACAGAGCGACATATGTTCAAATTTCAGATAAGCTGTGAAAAATGGAGATCAGTGCAACAAAGCGGAAGTTTTGCACAACAAATTACGCATTCATAAAAATGTACGCGAAAAGGCCAGTAAATTAGAAGCATTAAAAAAGGAAAGAAAGGAGGACAAAACTAGTGAGAGTATGTATAAAGAGGTAATACGATGCAAAAAAAACCATTTAGTTAATGAAAAAACAAACAACTAACTTCGAGTCATACCATTCACATTGTCTAACCATGAGTCTCTCTTCAGTTCCCTCACTTTATATAGAACATAAAGAAAAGTTAAAGTCAAAGCACTACAACATTTATTCCACTTATAATTAAGAAAATAACCTGAATAATATAACTTGGTAATAATATGTCTGTAACTCATCAATCACTTGCATGTTCAGGAATTAGGATATGAGCTGTATCTATTATGTGAATATCATGACTACCTAAACCCTCGTATGCGGAACCTAACTCAACCCCTGGTTAAAAGTGGATTATCTAATCCAATGAGACATCTTCACAGCCTACCACTTAGATAGAGTAGATAAAATTAATCTCATTTCATCCTAACATTTGATAGATTTATTGAAAAATAAAATAAAATGGTAACTTACAGTTTGAACATGTATGGAAGACGTGGAGATGTGAGATGCATTAACAGCTTTATCTACGGATACAAATTTCTTCGTCTGGATGCCTTTATCCTCTACAAAAAAAATGAAGAAACAAACTAAGCTATATATACGCAACTGCGGATTTTGTGAGGAATGATTGCTTTCAAAGCTATTTTTATCACGTTTTCAGGTTAGCTGGTGAACTTATATAGTCTTGGGAGCACTGGAAAGCTGTCTCTTTCTTTTTTGGGACTCCTTAACAGTGCAGCTTCCACGACTTCATGATGGATCAACTCAGAAGTTTGGGAAAATGAATTGCTGGATCCAAATCAGGTAGCTGAACGATAAAATATTCCTCACGCGACCTAGTCGCCCTGAACTTAATCCTCTGTGAAGTCTTGAGTGCACACCAATGATTGATCGCAAACTAGGACGAAACAACTACCCAATGCTCTCAAATCGAAGCGATCTCAGCGACGTTGTACATATGCATGTAGTAGGTAATAAACTATACCCATAGTGTGAGGGGCTAATGATACTACCTAGATACCCAAACCTCGAATCCGTGACCTATTGGTTGGAAGACAGATGCCTAAACCAACGAGCGACAGCTCGCAGTAATCCCAGAGTGAACATAAATGAATATAATGTTATCTTACGCTATCACGAATACCATGTTGAAATACCTCAAAGTGTTTGAAGTAACCGAGTGGAAGTGACTGACAGATTAATACGAGAACACTTCTAACAAAATGAGATACTTAGACTGGATACGAATAGCGACAGTTCTCCCTCAGACCTGATACTTCACTGAGCCGCAAAAATCAGAAAACAAAGACCGTCCTGTGACAAGACAAATTCATTCTACAAAAAGCACACCATTTATATACAGTTTTTTTTCAGATAGTAAACCCCCTAGGTTAGGAGTTTGACAGTTATTCTGATTGATCAGCTGTAAGACAAAATTCTCCAATGGGATTTTCCCTCCCCCACACAGTAGCATGAAACAAGGTTGAAATCCAAAACTCCTACCCAAGCGGCTGATGACTTAGAATGCTCACTTCGATTTGGGCCGCTTCCTACCAGTATTCATAAATACCACTTTGGTAAGATTCCTTTACGGAAAGTAGTCATCAACTAGGCCATAAAACAGAACTCTGGACGAAGCGGATAATTATCGAACACTTACTTAAGTCCTTGTTATCAGGATTGACACTAGTATGCTGTGCTTTCATCTCCAAAATCCATGTCTGCCGAGCAATTTCAATCTATAAAATGAAAAATAAACGCTTAACATTCATCAAGAGTACTGATCGAAAGTTAATAAGAATATAAGAATGACTGCGAAGTCACAACAAAAATTATTGTATCAACCTCGATACCTGCAGCCTGTCTGAGTGTTTACCCAGTTATAACACTGCCACTGAAAGATAAATCATCGGGACCGGTCATTTTTTATTGCATTCACGCATTCATTTGCTTTTATGGAACCATTTATATCAGTTCCTGTCCTAAATGTTCTCGATTTTTCAGTCAGGTAAGAAAAAGAGAAGTACCCAATAGGATGTTTCCAAAAAAAGCATAGATAGGTGCTGTTTAAAGGTCATGTTCGTTAAATTCATATGAACGCACGTACCCGCAGGGTGTTTGAAGTCGAACTTTACTGTCCGTTCCTCACAAAAAGCAGTGGGTTCAAACGGTGAAAGTTAATCAGCAGGTAACCTACGTTTCGTGCTGGTTAGCACTCATCAATAAGGCGTATTCACAGCCATGAGAAAACTGGTGTTCCCTAGGCGACCCGAAGTTGTGTCACTCAGTGCTGAAGTCAGAGACCTTAACGACTAAGCTATGCAAGCCATAACTGATCTAGTCACTACCGTAGGCCCGGATTATGTTCGCAAAGTGGTCACTAGTGAGTTCCTATTAAAAAATCACTAATACATAACACTGGCATTCGGTATAAAATATCGACTAACAACACGCAAGCCACAGTCGACAAGGGGCAAAAGTGGCGAACTCGATAGGATTGAAGGCTGACTTGTTAAGCCAACTAATAAGATAACAGCAAACACAATAAATAAACAATCAGAAAAAGATGGTATACTGTATTGAGATAAACTGGTTATTCATAATGAACACAGACAGTATCATTGAGGACAAGTTACAACAATAAAGAAAGCGATTGTATATATTTATTTCGAATCAACAGACTTTCATCATCATTAATATCAACACAGGACAAAACATTACTGCGTAACGGTTCGCGTTGCAACACCTCATATCAGTACATCAAGTGGGCCTACTTAGGCCAACATTGTGTGATGAGGCAATCGGCGACTAGCCATACGTAACACGCGTCGGAGCCAACCATCTCAGTCGATGAAGGTTCACAACCTCATCAACTGACTTACCTCTTCTCCCTAAAATTCTACTCCTGACTTCTGCGTTACTCACGTGGTGACACCACAGTATACGGCCCATACTATGAAGGCAACGGTGGTCAAACACTTGAAGCCTTCTCATGTCTTCCACCTTCAATGACCATGTTTCAAAGCCATACAGCAGAACAGACCGGACTGCTGTGCAGTTCACGCCACGCATAATAGAAGATCGGATATCACAGTGACGCCAGAGGTGGCGAGGGTTGGCAAAAGCCAATCGAGACTTTTGTATCCATGCAGAGATTTCATCGAACAGGATAGGGCTGATCCTACTTCCCAGGTAAGTAAAGTGGTCGACACAATCAACCACTACACTGTCTATTGTTAGCCGCGGTGGGGCACCGTTGAAGACCAATCCTCGAGCAGCAATGTGCATTTCGGTGGTGAGAAACGAATCACAAACATACTCAAGTTGCCACTCAAAATGTCCAGAAGACTCTGCATCTTGTCAGCGACTTCACCTAACAGGAATATGTCATCTGCATATTCTAGATCTAACAAAAATTCTCCACCGATTAGGTTAACCTCTGTGTAGTCAGGTGACGAGAAGCAGACCATGAGAATATCTATGATAAAATTGAATAAGAATGGAGACAGTGGGCATCCTTCAAGGACACCACTCGACGAGTGCAGATCCCCGAATATCTCACCATGGCCCCTAACATGCCCACAAGTGTTCGAGTAGACAGCCTTCAATAAAGTGATGTACTTACTAGGCACACCTTCCAGTGACAGACATTGCCATAAGACTTCTCGATCAACGGAGTCAAATCCCACTTTCAGGTCGAGAAATACAGCCAGTGTCGGGCACCGGTAAGCGTATCTGTGTTCCAAAACCTGGCACAGTGTGAATATTTGGTCGATACATCCACGGCCAGGTCTAAAGCCTGCCTGCCTGGTTTTCTCGGGCCTGCTGTTCCCAAGCTCCACTCAGGCGTCGAAGAATTATAGAACTTAGGATCTTAGACACTATGTTCGTCAGGCTGATTCCTCTGTGGTTATCACAAGGGGACTTCTCGCCTTTCTTGAAGACTGGATAATCAGTGATTTAGACAAGTCACAGGGGATCGTATTTGATTCCCATATACTGGTTAACACTTCCGTTAACCTGACTAAGAGCACTCCACCACCATCCTTGTATACCTCAGCAGGTAGTCCGTCTGGTCCTACTGCCCTTCCTCGTTTCAGGTTACCTACAGCTTTCTCAACTTCTCCTAGTGTTGGGGGCCTATCCCAATGTTCCATTCAGGATCCGACTGGATAGCGGGCAACTCAATGCTGGCTGGAGGCCAGTTAAACTGCTCATCGAAGTGTTCTACTCATCGTCCCAGTCGTCTCCTCTGCGAGTGAATCGCAGATCCATCCTTCTCCGCTATAGCCTCACTAACCGCAGTCGACCTTTTCCCCCCAGTTTCCTTAATAAGTCTAAATAACTGTCTACTGTTACCAGTCGCCGCTGCCTTTCCATCTCTTTAACCTTCGCTGCCCACTACTGTTCACAGTCGTTGCGTAGACTTTTTCTCAATCTACTTCTAAGTCGTGCTCGCTCTCCATTGTATTCAGAGCCTGCAGGGATGCATTCACGTGCATCTATTATTTCGGAAGAAGAACTGCTGATATCCACTAGCTCTTTTTAGCGACCTTTCGTTGTCGCTAAGGTCTCGAGCGCTGCTTTAACAGAAGCCTGGAGATGGCATTAAGCTTCTTCTGGATGAGTGATAGTCTTTGTCTGATAACTGCCTAGCCGACTTCTCACTGAACACGGGCAGGGCAGTGCACTCGACCTAAATACGCAACTGAATATCATGGTGATGTTATAAGTGGTATAAGTAAGCCAAGGACAATAGAACTTATTCTACCCGTGGAGAGATTTCTTTCATAAGGGTAAGTGAAGTGGTTGGTGAGCTCAACCATTTCACTCCCTACTGTTAGACAAGGAACCAGGGAAGACGAGTCTTGGAACAACAATTTTCATTTAGGTGGAGAGAAACATCACATTCTCAAGTTGCCAATCAAGAAGTCCAGTGGACTATGCATTTTGTCAGTGCCAACTTCTCACTGAACACGGCTTTGGTATTTCCGTTTTCCAGCACCACTCGTAGTGGTTTTGTTGCCAAATGTTTCTTACGTCCATTGAGACGCAGACATATACGCGCTCGGACCAATGCGTGGTCGCTAGCCAAACACCTACTCCAGGAGTGGCTGTCTTCCAACGATTCTCTCTAGCAATGACTGACAGCAGTGTGGTCTGTCACTGTCCATCGCTGAGTTGAGCCCAGTGGACGCCACGTCAGACAGTTTCCGAAATCTATGCTAACTAAAAGGAGGCAGTTATCCAAGCACAGCTGTAGTAGGCGACCACCGCTATCTGTTCGTCAAGCCGGGATAACGAAAGTACCTTCTAACTGCCTTTTCTGCCTCACTCAGTTTACCCACCTGTGCTTTGAAATCACCTGCAACAACCACCACATCTAAGCGTTTGGCTTTCGAAAGGATGCCAGACAGTTTTCGGTAGAACTCGTCCTCAACTTCATCCGAACTGCAGTCAGTGGGTGCGTAAGCACAGATTACAAAGAGACAACGGCAAGTTTCACTGTTCCTTTTAGTTCTCACTGTGCCGTTCAGCCGCATAGCGCAGAGGTGACTATCAACTGGGATCCAATCTAGTAGTGCGCTTTCTACCCTAGTGTTTAATGCTGTGCTTACAGCTGCAAGATCCCGAGAGATAGCCATCGAATCGCCAGAAACTCGAAGGGTAAATTTTGCGGTTTCACCAGATTGGTCGGGAGATGTTAGGTGAATAACCATACTTGGATCCGGTATGTGTGTCTCACAAACACAGCACACATCCATGCCCCGAGTTGCTAGAGTCTTTGCCAACGAAGCCTGTTGACCAACTTGACGGAGGGTGCGGACATTGAAGGCTCCAATATGTAATTTGCCGCTGGTTTACGGAGACCAAGGATGCTCTTCTGTGAACTCAGATCGTTGTCAAAGGCTGCAGAACTAGGAGAAATTAAACATGATGTAGTATTGTTAATTGGAGACATGAAGGAAGATTAGAAGGTAATGATGAGGGAGGTGGATAGCAGTCTGAGGAAACTTGAGTGCTGACAGAGTTGTGAGGGCGGTTAACACTTTCCGTCTACCTACACCATGGAAGATTATTTCTTCTTAAGTGCCTGAAAGAGATTTGTGTGACCGCAGAGCCCATCGGACATCTGCTTGAGGCCTGTCACACGCAGCCTTTTGTGTATGATCATTTTGAACTTTAGTTGTTTTGGGGCCAGATGGTCGTAAATAACGACAAATGAACCAACACCGCCGACCAGCCAGACTATGGGGTATGGTGGAGTGTGTTATTTTTGGGGCCGACCTTTTCTAACCCCCACCCCTTCCACTGAGAAGGCAGCATCAGCATAGCACTGGTGGTCATCCAAGGGAAACACCTTACTGCTGTCACACCCCATCCAGCTAACAGCAGTACAACTTCGCCCTCAGATTCCCATCATAGTGTAGTAATTTACACCACAACGGTAACTGCTTTTCGTCTAATCACTATCCTACAGACCTTTCTGGTATGGTAGGACCTCAAAGGAACGAGCGTTCCACCAGCATAGATCATTGGGTCATTGTGACATGCAACCCCGACCACAACGTCAAGGTAGCAGCTATCGGTCAGGTGATGGGACTTTAAGATGTAGATAGTCAATTCTCTAATCGCAAATAAATAATTTATTCAAACTCCTTTCACAAGATTTACGAAAAACTGCGTGTATTGACGTCATATGGAAGGCTTGACAATACAGCTATAAACAGACTAATTTTATGTATTCATTGGTCACGGGAGTGCAACCAATTTCATGTTGTCTAGTCCTGAGTGCAGACCGAATCCTATCGATCATATTTGCAATGTGACAACCAAGCTAGGAAGCTCAGCATCGCGGTGCACATTAGTAGATGTTAGTTGGTTGGAGGCAATCGGCAGGAAGCCCTGGACCTAGGTTTCGTGCTTTTTGGCACTCGTCAGCAAGGCGTATCTGCAACCTCGACCGAACTGACGTCCCGCCTGAGGTTCGAACTCGCGTCACCGAGTGTTGTAGTCAGCAACTTTACCACTGAGCTATTCGGGCCGCAACTGACCTCCTGTAGGACTGGCTTACATGCATTGATTGGTGACGGGAGTGCACGAGTTCGAGTGACGCGAGTTCGAATCTCAGGCGGGACATCAGTTTGGTCGAGGTTGCAGATACACTTTGCTGACGAGTGCCAGAAAGCACGAAACCTAGGTCCAGGGCTTCCTACCGTTTGCCTCCGACCAACTAAGACCAATTTTACCCTATCAATATTCAAGTTGAATAGTGTTTGCAGGTAGATAGTGATAAAACAGGATAAGTTGAAGTTCCCGACAATTACCTGTTCAGGAAGCTCTTCCCTCCAAAAGCGCATTCTCTCAGCTTCTCTTAATTTCATGGCCTGGAATGAATTTTTAAATAAAGTATTCATGTTAGATAGTGATACATGCTACAAATTAGCAATGATGTACGATAACCATTAAATGCACTATATTAGAAGATTAAGTGAATATCTTTACTTGAAGAAGCTATCTAAAATTAATTTGCATCCACAAGGCGAACCAGTGAAGACAATAAATGATCTCCAATCCAGACGTATCGGTTGTTGACACAATTCATATCAGTACTTCAATTACCATTTGTGAAGACATTCGACACACAAATGGCTTGCGCGAATACCAATAAACACAAAATAGCAACGTGTTAAAGACAATACTCATAATGTTTCTCAAAGTACAAGATTAAAGCTACCGAAATGATTGATAAATTATCTATTACTACTCACAACTTTATTATCAGCTACGAAGTCGTTCGCAAAAAATACAATCTGGTACAGTATGCTACCTAGTTAAATATGTCAGGATGCTAGCTCATAAATCAATCTTCAGATGTCAATAACTTCAAAACCTCACGGACGAACACAAATAAAAAACTGACCAGAATAGAAAGCTTTTACTATATTGAGGAACAAAAGCCATCTTGCCAAGAATTAAAAACAATGATGCCACTCACTATAGACTAATAAAGGAGTAATCTTGGAAAATGTGAAAGAAATAATTTACTGATCTCGGCACAGGAAAAGGTGTAAAAACGGTAAATTTAACTTCATATAAATATAAGATAGATTATTATGGCAGTATTCAGGCATCCTGACACTACACAACAAATATCGGTTTACCGATTGGCCCAAACACGAGGATTATTTTAGCCCAATGTTAGTCTATTCGTAGTAAACAACAAAGCCAATTTAAAAGTGCACATAGGTTCATACACCAATCTATGCACTCAGTCACCGTATGCGCTTTCGTCCAGTATGTAAAGAGCCACACCTACTATGTGAGGACCAGTGACAATACCCGGCTGCCCAAACCTCGCGAAGCGGAGTGGGTTTCGAACCCGTTACCCACTGGTTGACAGTCATCTTCGTAAACCACCGAGCCACAGCTCCACACACCAACCTACAAGTCACCGCAACCTGATTATGCGAAGATTCATATAAATACAATTTTTCCCATAAAATCATATCATCAGCATTCTGTTACTACTCACCTCCATAAGAGCATCTTCCACGGCCTTTTTAGCAGACAAGTGACTTTCTTGATATAAGTTTGTAACCCTTTCAACTTCTTGTTGCATTCCAATAAGTTTCTTCCTAAAATTTATAGAGCCTAGTTGTTATACAGTTTACGATAAAAAACGAAATTAACAAACAAATAAAGCGGCTACGATGTGTATTCATCTAATTCTTTATAGGCGCAACTACTGACCACTATATTTTTAATGCAAAGCCTGTTTTATCTTTCCTAATATGATGTCAACAATAACCGCAAACACGAGTTAGAGATATTTTATGGGGTGAAAATGATCACAATGCTCGAATTCTAGACCCAGGTATATGTGCAAATTGTGATTCTTACTTCACACCTGCAACTTTTTCTTCAGCATGACGTGTATTAATTTCTCTTTCATTTGCCCAATCTGCTTCCAGACGTCGACGCATTGCAGTATAATGGGCTTCGCATACTGCTCTAGCTCTATCTACAGCTGCATCTCTCTCTGCTACACTTGCAGCCAAGCGTTCACTGGCAGTCTTCTCAGCTTCCAAAGCTTTCGCTTCAGCACCAAGAGCAGCTTGTAAACGAGTACGCGTTGCCTGAGTGACGAGAAAAGTACACATAAATTCAAATAGAAACATGGAATTATAAGACTAGAAAAATAGTAAGAGATGATCAGTTCAACTGACCTGTAACTCTTCTTCCAGATGAATATAATCTCCTCTCAAACGTTCCAACTGACCACCAAGTAGAAGTTCTCTAGGTCCAGGATTATCACCAATACTGCGCAGAGTTAATACTTCTTGTTCCATCGATAGAACACGTTCCTACAAAAAGGAATAATATGATGGGCTTAAAAATGAACATTTAGAAAGTGAATGGTAGCAAATATGAATGTTTTGAAATTTAGTTCTTTGAAATACTTTACCTTGAAATTACGTTCACACATAGATAATTAGCAAACCACTTCATCTCTATCATAACTCTACGGATTGTGTGATCAAAGTAAATTGTGTATTATGTCATCAAGAAAGAAAGAAGTAGCTGATATTTGCATAGACGAGATAAATATTTATTAAGGGTAAAAGAAAATAATCTGATCTCACTCATGTATCACCTTGAATTCGCAATGTAATTATTTCTGAGATGACATGTAACAAAATAACCTCACCTGGTTAACTAGTTCACTAGTTGCTAGCCGGTCCTAACCCCGGATAAAGAGGAAAGGGTGAGCCATACGGCTAGCAACCCTACCACGGAAAACCAATCCAATCGCTAAACAAACTTCAAAGTACAAAGAAAATATAGAAAATAAAATTAAACTTATTCCTCCCTCGAATCGAAGAGAAGAAATGAAACCAGTTGGTGAAACCCTTCGGGAAACCAATCGGCCGATGTGTCCTCTCTCCTCTCGGTGAAAACGAAAGTAAACATGGAGACATGGGATGTCCGAACAATGTTTGAAGCTGGTTGGCAAGGCTGTCCAAATTGCAAAAGAGATGAGAAAATATAGCACGGAAGTGCTAGGCTAGGAATCTGTGAAAGCAGGTGAATTGGAAGTGGACTCTCCAAACTGTCAACTGGAGAGGAGTCAACAATCTACTCCAATATTGTCACCCAGACTACAACCACGAGCACAGCACACTGAGTTTTCGAGTAGTATTATGATGTCCCCGACAGTATCGATGGCTCTCTCTCATGCAGTGGGAGCCAATCTCCTCCATAATCAGGTTCATGACAGCAAGATCCAACTTGAAAGGAGGGAAAGTCACAATCATACAATTCTACGCTATGCACCTAAAAATGATCCAGATCAAGAGAAGAAGGAGGAATTCTACACACAACTGCAATCAGTAATGGACAAGACCCCACCACAGCGACATCAAAATGCATTCTAATGGGTGACACGAATGCAAAACTGCTAGCGGACAACACAGGAAGAGAACTCATCATAGGTCGAGAAGCACTACTCGGTGATATGATGAATAAGAATAGAGAACTGTTTGCAAATTTCTGCGTATCCAACGATTTGGTGATTGGAGGCAGTGTGTACAAACACACACAAGGATATTCATAAGACAGCTACATGGATTTGACATGGATTTCATCAGACACCAGGACACACTTTACCAAAATCAGATCGACTTCATCTCAATGTGAAGAAAGTGGAGATGGAGACGCAGCCTAGTGGACACAAGATCAGATGAAGAAGGGGAGCAGATGTAGGTTTTCACCACTCACACCACTATCTAGTGCAAGCAACCTACCTCCAAAATCAAGTTGAAAGACCTCAATTGAAAGAAGTTGGTGATGATGGAGCACAGTTCAAGTTGAACATCCACCCAGAACAGAAACTGAACTGAAGGATAAAACTACAAAGGACATCTTCACCTTAGCCAGTCATTTGGAAGATACGGGAGATATTAAGCAACATCTTAAAGAAATCTGCGTGGAAGAACGCTGGAAATCTTTGAAAGCTATGTGGAAGAGAACCTGCATAACCGGTTAGGAAGGAAGAAGAAGCAAGACAAGGAATAGATCTCCACGGACACATGGAATCTGATGGAGGAGGAAGAGGAAGATGGTGATGGAGAAGCAGAAGATGAACCAGTACAGTGCAGGGATGAACAAAGAAAAGAGGAACTGAACACAGCCTATAAAACACTACACTGGACAGAGAAGGGGAGAAGGGCGCGAGCAAAGACAAAAGACACTTCTATGACACACTCGCAAGTGAAGCATAACAGGCTGCTGGTAGGAGAGACCTGACAACATTATTTGTATCAAATAACCACAAATGAAACCAATAAAAGACAGTGAAGGAAAGCTAGTTAGCAAAGAGGCGAAACAAAGGAAACGATAGGCTGACCACTTCAAAAAAAATCTTAGAACGACCACCACCAGCAACCGCAGAATTACCAGTGAACATAAGCCCTCCAACAAAAGCAGAAGTGAAATCCTGAACTCCATAAAGTTGCTGAAAGCCGGGAAAGTAGCAGAACCAGACAGAATTCCTCCAGAAACACTGAAAACAGACGCAGAGACAACAGCGGGTATGCTCATAGCACTATTGCAGAAGGTCTGAAAGGAAGGAAAGAAGGAAACATGCCTGCCGATTAGAAGAAGAGCTACCTTGTCAAACCTCCAAAGAAGGACGATCTAAGTCTTTGCAAGAATTGGCGCAGAATCATGCTCTTGTTGTTGTCAGCCCCAAGTAAAATATTAGGCCACATCATCCTGGAGAGATCAAAAGATGCTCTGGACTCAAAATTATGACCGGAACAGGCTGGCTGGTTGGCTTTAGGAAGAACAAATCATGTGCGGATCAAATTACAACGCAACGCATCATCATAGAACACAGCATAGGATAGCAGTCAACTCTTTACCTCAACTTCATCGATTTTGAAAAGGGTTTCACCAGTGTCGATTGAGAAGTAATTTGGCAGACAGTTACTTCAACACTACGGTTTTAGTGCCACAAACCTTTATCAACCTCATTCAACAGTAGTTATATGCTATTTGATGATGCCACATGCCGAATGATTCACAATAGGAAGCTCAGTGATGCTTTTGAAGTAAAGACAGGAGTAAGACAAGGCTGCCGACTACTATCACAGATGATCTTCCTGATTATGGTCGACTGGACTGGACTGGATCATGCAACAAACCGTGAGGAGCGAGAAGATGGGGATACGCTGGCTGGGCCGATGAGAAAACCTTTGAAGATTTTGATTTCGCCGCCGATGATGATTTATGTCTAATGTCCTATCACACAAACTCGAAGAGGCAGCGAAAACGGGACTACAAGTGAATGTAGAGAAGACAGAGGTGATGAAGATGCCAAACCAACAAGAGCATCATCAACAAGCACCAATAACCATTAACGGGAGAAACCTAAATGAAGTTGTCTCTTTCATATACCTGAGTAGCATCGTTTCAACTACATTTGGGACAGACTAGGACGTCAAAGCAGCCAGGATCGGAACGAAGGCAAGATCCGGATTTCCAATACTGATATCAAGTCAGTGCTTCTATATGGTGGGTCACAGATTTCGCGTGTCACCAAAAGCACTTCCAAAAAAACCACAGACATTCACTAATAGCTGCCTACGCTCGATACTGAAGGTCAGATAGCCAGAAAGAATAAGCAACAAGGAGCTCTCTTTGGCCTGGCAACGAACCAATCAACACCTATTGCCCAGCAAATATGCAGGAGAAAGTGGGGATGGATTGGGCATACACTGAGACGACCATTTGGGGACACCACGCGCCAGGCCCTCGAGTGGAACCCAAAGGGGAAACGACGAGTTGGGCGTCCGAGGGTGACATGGAGATCATGTGAGGAAGAAATGAAAGCTTCTGGGCAGTCGTGGAGCCCTGTTGAAAAGACTGCAGAGAACAAAGTGCAATGGAAACGTGCTGCTGAAGCCCTATGTCCCACTAGGAACCCTAGCGACAAACAGTAATAATAATAATGTTACAAAATGCCTTCCATGTTGGTGTCTGCAAAATGACTATTGAAATTTCCGCGTTAACTTAAATCCTCTCGCAAACAAACTGTTCGACAAGTAAATTAAATCCTCAACTACTTATTTATTGGGGACTTTTGTTATGCTATAATGATAACTGTTGCACTTTCATATTAGGTAGAATGTAAGTAAGATTCGAGTAACAGCAAAAAGCAGTTTGCATGGCATTGTATAATTTAATTAGTTCAGTAGTTTTTTAATTAATTCTAATGAAATTCATCAGTACGGAACAGGTTTATGTACTATGCTATAAATCGCACTGCGTTTGAGGGTAGGTTCTGATGGACAAACAAGGTAGTAAACAGAAGCAAACAACATAGGAGCTGAAGCGAATGCTTAGCTGACAAGTAGGAACAATATAAGTAGGTGCAAAAACGTCTTTGTTCATCAACGTTGAATTCTTGAGTAAGCAAAGGTCGAATAATAACTACATTTCATTTATAGGAACAAAATATTGTCTTCGACTTCGTTCATTTTAGAGCTTAGGAAGCATAAATAAAGCTTTTTGTGGCCAACAGCTATCAATGCAAAAACATCCCAAAAGTGTGCATTGGTTTACACATCATCACATATTAGCACAATGAAGACGAATCACAGAAACAGATTAAGAAATAAAAAGAAATTGCATATACAGTAATAGGTAGCTTGAAATAAAAGAACAAAAAAGAAAAAACTGAAAGGGGGAATAAAAAGGTTAAGAGTAGCTAAATATTGATCATATGAGTACAGATTTAGTTTGCCGCTAACTCACAAAAACTGACGAGACTGCTCAGATAAGTGCAGTGGTTAACACGCTAAAATAAATGCACTCCTTATTGTCAAAACTACTATTTGTAGAAACCAGTGATGAAATAACAAAAAATGGCATGACAGATGAGAAACCTATTTACACGTTGTTGAATTACCGCCCAGAATGTTTAGAAAATTCTGCATTTTGTCAATTTAATGTCGGTATACTATGAAAACCAACAATTACATATTCAGGAAAGATAGTAATTCTTGACAAATCTATGAAAAAAACTTAACTTCCAAAAACATAAATGACAAAATTTAACGTAACCGGAGAGATTCGAAATCGTGCGTTAATAACACTCTGCTAAGCCACCTCAGAAAAGGACTGGTCAGAAGGTTTGATATGACCCTGAACGTTCGAATACCTTCAAAGAAAGTGTCAAATATGCTACATCTATCAATCTTCTTTGAGCCCATTTTTGCACTCCAACAAGATATTTGTAATACAACCCTATTACCCACCCTTACTCCTGTCCGACCAATAATTTCTGTATGCATTTATTATGAACCTTGCTCAATCATGTTGTACTTATGACCCTTAATCGACTGCATACCACTGACTCTGACTGATTTCGGTAAGTTTGCCCGTTTGAGAAGTGAGCTCCGAATTTCAACTGTACAGTATGTGTAGATTGCTCGCCCGCTTCTTGTTGATTCTCCCTTGTAGTTAGTTCGGCGATTCTCCCCCACCGAAGAGACACACTTGAAAGTTTTAAGTATGATTATTTCGGTTATAATTCTTACTTACAGTCCTACCTATACATTAAACCTGTCCTGAAAGTTTTGGGGTTTTGTGCGTAACTTTGATTGAAATGTAGCAACCGCCATTTTCGATTTAAAAGAAAACAATAACTTAAAAAATTTGTCAATTGTACACGATCTTTAGGGTGAACGAATTTCCGCTAAATCGAAGGGAGCTAAAATGTGAAGATAAAGGAAAGAAGCACTCCTGTTATACCCCAGTAGGGACTCGAAGAGTTTAAGCTGTCCAATTTCAAATAATAGTTACAGTAGAACTCAATGTGAATTTCAAAAAATTCAATAATACTCATGTTCGAGGAAAAAAATCACTATTCGTACATAGAAATATATCCCCCATATATTACCTGTAAAAGTTTAGCTGATTTTTCAGCCTTTTCGGTTGCTTCTCTTGACTGATGTAGCTGACAACGTGTTGTATACAAAACCTCATGAAGTCTAGTTATTTGTTCTCGCTTTGCTTTGTAGTTTAAAAGACATCTTTCAAGTTCAGCACGTAATCTGGCCATTGGCGATTTTGGTGAGGTTATTGCTACTGCCGGTGTACTAGTTAATATGCCCTGACGAGTTAAGGACTGAAACAGGCTTTGTTTACAGTCACCCGACTTATCTACCAGCTCATCATTATCGCTACGTACTTGTTTACTACCTCTAAAAAAGAATAAGAATGAAGATGTGCAATTATTAAATAATACATTTCCTAGCAAACGCTAAGAATAAAATATATCTGATTTTTTTTTCTGTCAAAAGTATAAAACTTAGATTCAAACAGGAAATGTCTATTCCTTAGGTAACCAGGAAAACAGGGATATGATATAGAACTACTCTGCACCGTGGAACGATAGTTAGCCCATACATGTTTGAAATAATTACAAATAGAGTAGTTTTTCGATGCAATGCAGACTTAATATCTTGAGGCCACGAAAAGCGTCTCACGTTAACTGAATATCACTGGAAAGATCATGCAGGCAATTTAATCAGTTAGTGATTTCAAAGAAACTGTTTATCAATTACTTCTAATATCGAAGCTTCATCAGCTGAATTAGTCACAAATATACGACAGCTGTTAGTTCGTGTTTTCGCTAGATAAGGAAAATGGCATGGTAGACGAATACAAAAGGAGGGCAATCATACGAATGGATTAGTAAGACCGGCTACATGCAGTAGGATATCAGGATGGGCAATGCAAAGGATTTGATTAAGACCAGAAAAAAAAGCAAACGTTATCATTAAAACTCTAATTCGTAGGACACTTGCACATAATACTAGTGGTCATATACAAGTTATCAACAAATTTTGAAAAAACTGTAATGCTTACACCTTCCACATGGATCGTATAGAAAATCTTAAGCATATGAACAGCTCGTTTTAAGAAATCTAACCCTGACCTAAGATGGCGATTTTTTTTTAAAAAAATATCTAATCGACAAGTCTGTCACAATAAGTTGTTGGTATTTTTCAGATTTTTTCCTTTCTATATCATGAAAGTGACAAACCGAACCCCTGCAGAATCATGTCGGATTTTTTCATCCTAAGCTACAAATCTCCAGGTTTTCAGCGAAACATATACAAACATAGAAACATATGAATGCTTTAATTATAAGTGGGATGCACAAGGTGATTAGAGATTTGTATGTCCCTTAGTTAACTAACTTACCCACTTACTTATTGTACTTTCTGAATTCTTTTCGTTTGCATCTTCTCCCACGAGGGTCATATTTCGTGTAAGCTACAAGTGTTCTCTTTGGTTTCTCCCTATTTTAATGTCCTCTTGTTTCAATAATAATAATAATGATAATATTAATAATGGCTTTATTCTGAAAACTATTTTGGGAATACTGTACAGAATTTTCAGCACGTCATATAGCATCAATTGGATGGAGACAGTGTATATGTATATATGGATCCGGAGATTTTTTTCAACCTTTTTTACAGGAGAAGTTCAAAGTTCAAGAATAATACCGTTCAAAAGTTCGAATCAAAAGAATTAAAAAGCACTTTAACTTACGAGTCTTGGACGCGGTATTGGCGAGACTGTTCATCTGAATTCCAAGCATCAAAAATACTGAAGTTGTCATCAAAGTTATGATGAATAGGTCGTTCAGTGGCTGAAGATGGACGTTGATGAACTGAATTATTATGCTTGTTTTCAACCACATCAACATTAGCAAAGGCAACAGATTTGCCAGTATGACGTCCTTTAATGGCATATGGTGTGCAATCACTTGGATCATTTATAGCTGGATCTATATTATCTCCACTATTATGACAATACATATCCAACTTTAAAACGTTTTCATAAATGCCAACCTGTTCTCGAAAATCACGTAATTCATCCTGAAAAATTCCATCGACACAGAAAATAAATATCTTCATACGGAATTGATTCAGAAACTTTTGTAAGCACTAACAGCTCACAGCATGGTTGGAAAAACTAGCTTATGTCACAACTTTAGATAATGAACGATGTGACTACACCAACGCAACTCAAAGGAATGCTCGTAACGGCAATGAGAAATGCTTGTTCACCCTAGCTCCAGTTCAGGGGTTACAACTTTACCTAAACAACCGTATACACTATATAAATCGTCATGGATGACGAATAATATATTATCCCCAATAATGAACAAAGTATGGAGAACGATGGGTATACATCTTACTTTTGTTAGTAACCATTCACAAACATCATTTGTGTAAAAAATAAAGATCTTACACTAAGCTCTGTGAGTGTTACTGCAGCTTTATTTCTGCTGACTGCAATCAATCATAATGCGGTAAGCTGACAAAAAATATCTATTGAAAGGTTTAATCGTTTAATTCCACTTTCCACTAGAAGGAAAACACAGGAACATAATCCTACTTTGTCGACAAGCTTCCGTACTCCATAATACCATAACGCCGAAGAAATGGTACTAGAAAATCTCCCAAGTAAATACTGCAATTTGTCGTGAAGTAGACAAATTTTAAATGAAACGCTCAATCACTCACTGAGTCAAATATCACATGAAATAAAAAAATATGAAAGGTAAAACAGCAAATATGTGCAGCTTCATATAGTAGTCATTGAGCTGCATCTACTATCCAGCGGCTACTGATACCGTCTTGCTGCCAGAACAGCGGTAGGTTAATCAGGGTTCAGATCCATGACCCAACGGTTGAAAGTTGAATGCCCAGACCAATGAGCTGAGGCTCCACTAATATGCTTTTGTATACGCCGACTTCAAAAGCATTAGTAAACGACTCACGTACTACACTTGATAAACAACCTAACCCAGAATTATAAGTAAAGAGTGCTCACTTGCCAAGCTTCGTATTCACTGAATGTTACACGAAAGAGAATCTTAAATGCAAAACACTGCAGCTCAATGAGAACAACAGAAATTTGTTTCTAGCTTTAAAGAAAGTGCAAGTCAAATATGGTGTCATATTCATTGAAGAAAAACTTTTACCAATAGAATTCCCAAATATTCGTTGGGAAACAAGCCTTTTGAAAATGCACGATCCCGAAAAACGAACTCTGTAAGCCTAAATTTATAAAACTTACTCGTTAAAAATTTGAATTCATCTTACTAGCGCTTTTTCTCCATCTTGCGTGTAAGGTTTTCCTTTATTGCCTTGAGTAATGCCATTTTCCCACTGGTTATTTATCCGTTTTAATATACTCATTTATGCGTCACCCTTATAGTGTAAATTGCTACGCTGTAATGGAGACCTGAGGTTGTTGTACCGCTAGTTAGATGGGCAGAGACAGCAGAAAGGTGTCGCCCGTGAATGACCAACAGTACCACGTTCATGCTACCCATTCCAGTGGGAAGGAAGGTTAGAAAAGGGCGGGGGGCAAAAATAGAGCATTACTCCCTGCCCCATAGTCTTTCACTGCCAGTAATATGAACTTTTACCAGCCAGCATTAGAACAATCAAATTTCACACCAACAGTCCTAAAAGGTTATGTGATACAGACCTCAAGCAGATATCCCATAGGAAGGCGGCGGCACAAATCTTTTCCCTTTCAGGTAACCAGAGAAGAAGTAGCTTTCCATGGTGTAGAAAGCCGGCAAGTGTCAACCACTAGCACGATTCCAGGAATGTACAGGACCCAATCAAACAGAACCTATCCTCCTAACGTCTGTCTCCTCCTTCGCCTTCACCTTATCATACAAATATTAAGCCTCTTACAACTTTCCCAGCCTCTCACTTAGCGACCATTGTTAACGATCAAACCTATCGAAACCTTACTCCTATTCCCTAAAGATTCCACCGTCGATTTCATAATGGATTCTCCAACTTCCGAACCCCATGCCAAACTGGACACCAGGCACAGTTTTCAAGACCTCTGGAATCTCCAGCCATGGACTATTCATGAGACACGTATACAGAACCCGAGTACGGTTATTCACTAGACCACAACTCCCCACTGCTGTGAATCCTGAAATTTCACTTGACTAGAATCCAGAGACCAAATGGCTAGCTTTCGTTAACCCGCTGGCGCAAAAATAGCACTCAGTTGGAGGGCCGAAAGCATACTTTCCAATTGGACACCATTAAAACGCCGTCTGTATGCTGTCTGAGCAAATGAAACTGTAAATTTTGTTCCGAATCATTTTGACTAATATCGTGCCCAAGACCCACAGGCTCATAGTTATCCGACGTATAAATCGAGCTCAAGAACAACAAACCTCATGAAACTAAGCATGTTTCACATCTAAACAAGGGTGCATCGTGCATATTTCCACCTCAAGAAAGCTTATGCAACACAGATATCCTTACCGGTGTACCCAACACTCACCATATTTCTAAATCTGAAGGAAGCACTCGACTCTGTCAACCGTGAGGTGGTGTCATGGTCTCTGCCAATGAAAAGAGTACCCAACAATCAAGTAATCCAAATCAAAGCTCTCTACTCAAACTCATACAGCCATTGCACCACCTATTCACAGTTGTCATCTGAATTCATGACAACTAGTGGGATCCATCAAGAATACCCGCTCTCACCCTTCCTGACCATAACCTTAGGTACCTCTGACTTCACACGGAGTGATCAACTCTCTCAAGGACCTCTAGTTAACCTGGGCTATCCAGACAACGTCCTGCTAGGTGAAAATACCAACAAAATACAGGGTCTTCTGAACCCCTTCAATAAAAACCTTAGTGTGTTTCACATGCACTTCACACCTGTCAAATTTACGATGATGCTCCAAAACTGGTCTACAACTACTCCCAGTTTAACAATAGGCAGCCAAGCAGTGGAATGCGTCAACCATTTCACTCACTTACAAGGTCGTATCAACTCAAAACGGGTGGTTGCCGACGAAATCTCAATTCGGGTCCAGAATCCCCGTTTGATATTTGCCAACTCACCTCATCTCCCGCGTCAACAGGCGAGATGCTCCACTACCTACTAAGGGATGAGTGTACTGTGGTGCAGTGACACCCGTTAAAAGTAGATGATACGATGAGACTATAGGTTTCTCACCACAGGTGCCTTCCCATCATTGCTCACTTTACATCCAACCACCATGTTACCAATGTCAAGGTCAGACAAAGAGTACTGGGCAAGAAAGGTAGGCCAGTCAATGAAGTTGTCAACCTCCAGTAACTAAGGTGGCTTGGACATGTATTACACACACTGAGCCATCACCTACCTCGATGTCCAATGCTGAAAGAAGTTCGATTAGGTCGGGAAACGGCTCACGGTGGCCAGACAAAGATGTGACACCAATCCATGAAGTCTCTGACTGTTGGTCTGAGCTTTGTAGAGAGGAGAGGTATACTACCTGACTTCAGTCACCGAAACGATAGGAATTAGTAGTTGAGAACTCTTAGTGAAATGGCTGAAAATCAGTTAGAATGGTACAGATGTATTAACTCACTCAATTTCTTCCAAAGCTTGGATATTTTAGACCAGGTTTAATTTTTAAATTTTATCTTCTCTCATACATCATTTACTAATTTGATATCAGTCTTACCTATCGACTTGTTCTTTTAACACTACTGTGAATTGCGGCAACTTGGACCGGTGCACTTGTCGCTAGGTTTTACGTTGTTTTTTATTCATCTATCTGCCTACGTTCGCCTGGATGGAATACCCATTGTATATAAACTCACGAGTTAGGCCCCCATTTTCATACTCTTCCGTTTGAAGTAAGCTTTAGCCCAACGCTGTCTTCTTTTTTTGTTAGCCAAGAGAGTTGTTGATTATTGTATTTCATTTATCCGGTACTCTTATTGAGTTCGCGTAGGCTACCATATCTGCAAATCTCAATAAAACCCAAAAGATGCCACTTCTACATTTGCAGATGCTCCTTCATCACTCCGACCAAACGATAGGAGTGAGTATTGATCATCGAAATCACCTTGATTTCCAGTAGAATAAAGTCTAGTTATAAACTTTATTCAGTATGTGTGACTCTAGACGGACCACAGAGTATAGTTAACCGATAGCCACCTGTCTTTCGAGGATCATAAAGAAAAGAAAGGGCTGAACACTAAGGAGTACCAGGTTTTTGTAAATGAACCTTTAATCAGCTTTGGAAGCCAGGCGTCATTCCAAATGATAGTTCTTATCATTCTGAATGTCATCGCTTTACAAAAATAACTTGTCTATAACTGTTTGTACCTATTTAAGTCAACATTTGAATTGAATCCACAATAACGAATCACTTTATGGAAAAATGACTAAGTATAACTGAACTATTAGGCGGGTAAGATGAATGATCACGTTTAAAAACAGTCAGTAGGTAAGGTAATAGACGACTAAATAAATTCGTTCATTCATCAAAATAAACAGGCGAAAAGCATTAAGAAATAGAACAAATCGAAAATGACTAACAAACAGATATCAATAAACCACACCTGTAAAATTTTATTCACATCTTCCGTAATCCTTTTAGAAGTTTCCAACTCAATGACTTTTTGTCTTAAAGATGTCACTTCTGAGCACAAAGCTAACAGGTAAATAAGCGAACAGACAAATGAGAGTGAATTCATACTGAAACATATCTTCCATGCAAAATAATTATAAAAATGATCAATTACATTTTGACATAGAATAAAATCCTCAAATAAGTAAACAGGTACAACAATATACATTATCAAATAACGCAACTCAACAACGTATATGTCTACATCCTAGGCTAAGTCAGACGTTCTATGAAGACTCGGAACACCACTCCTTTGCCAGGTATGTGAAGTGGGGTTTGAACGAAAAACCTAAAAGTTAAGAGCCACCAATCCAAAACACTGAGTACTATATTATACACCATGTTTATTTTGTGCACGGTAACAATAGTAATCCGTTACTTTAGACTCCAGTGCTCTTCCAACTGTGGTCCAAACAAGATACCTTAGCGGTTTGGCAGATCTTTGTTTACCGACTGCAACATCTACTGACACCAAAATTGCTGTGAAAAATTCTCACCTCACTTAGGTTTAAAAGCTCAAATACTAGTCAAACTTTTGAGTTTTTACTGAAACAGGAAAGAATTCCGTATATTTTGATGTGTTCGAATGGGAATATATGAGTAGTCATGAATACGATTATCCTCTGAAGAATTATGGTTTATGTACGCTAGACATTAAATGTTATTTTTACTGCAAAGACAATACAGAGCGCTTTTATTATTACCGCCTGTTAAAAGTCGACCATTCCCACTCTACACCACGGATTTCATTTACTCAAAAACATTTGATCGAATACGACATTGAAGGTACAACCACTTTGTTGGAAAGTAAGTATGAAACTGAAATAGAGAAATACAGTCCATTTTGTGACAGCACATAAAATCCTCAGCCCTGTAAACGCTAACAGAATAAACTACAAAATCTGATAGAGTATCAGTACCAGTACTTAACTATAAAATACCCTTCCTGTACTGTTTCTGCTATTTACAACTCAAATTAGTTAGAACATGAGCAAAATTATATGCACCACATCCTTGTTTTATTCACCTTCATCCATATCAACCTAAGCAATCGACTTTTGATCGATGAGTTGGAAGTCGGATGGCCAGACTAATGAGCCATAGTTCCATATGGAATGAAATAAGGACATACCAGATGAAGCTAGTTGTTGGCAATGCTTCTGAGCCTCTTCCAACTGTTTATTGGTTTCTTTAATCATTTCATTGTGTGTTTGTTGTGCTTTAATTGCTTCAGCCTTAGAAATTTCTAACTGTCGGCGTAAATTAGTAACTTCGATTTCCTGAAAACGAAAAAGAAAATAAGTAAAAGGTTAGAAATGGATCTACTATACTTCATTATTTCGAAGAATAATAAGGGCTACATTTTGTGCTGGAGAAAAAAATTCTTTGAAACATCCAGAATAACAATCTATTTTAAATATTATCGGATTTTTCTGCTACCATCTCGAGCAGTCATTGAAAAAACCGTCGTCCCGAGTTAATGCAACTTTCCTTTTTATTGTGAAGTCAAAATAAAAAATGCTTCAAAATAAACACTGAAGGACTGATGTTCTAGGGAAACTAACTAAACAAAAGGATGAACAACATAAGGTATTACAGCAGAATCAAACATTTAATACAGAATTCAAATTTATATACATACTATTACGCGACAAAACAATGCCTCAGAAACTATCTAGATAACAACTGATTAAACCTCAGGTTATATTTAGTGCAAACGGCCAATATGCAACCCATCAACCAAAATTGAAGTAAAAAGAGCTTTCATAAGTAATCATAAAAGTGATATCGTTTATGCATATAGCCTGCTGACTGTACGAATGAAGGTGGGTGGTGATGAATTATGCAGGGTTACCAAAGGAGGGAATTACAATGATACAAACGTAAGGTAATGGAAACTCAACAGTAAAGAATGACTGGCAAAATCAACGCATAACCCTGTACACAGGTGCATCGCCTCAAGTTGTCATACTGTACTGTAGTACACAAAGAAACGAGCGATATCAATGTAGATAAAGTTGTGTGACAAAATAAACAATTTGAAGATAACGGTTAGTGAGAATATTCAAGCTTTAGATGATGCCAAGGAGTGGACGCATCTGCATCATTGTGACCAATTCTCAGCCATTTGGCCATGACTTCCCAACCACTGATTCCTTTCTTCTCAGGGACTCCAAACAGACAGTTTACACTTCCCCACACGACTGAGACCAACAGTAAGAAACTTCATCGACTGATGCCATATCTTGGTCTGAGCAGCCTGAACCCTCTTCCAACCTAATCCAGGTTCCCCTAGCACAGCGCGTCGGGTTAGGCAGTGGCTCGACAAGCGCAGCAGATATCTAAGTCAGCCCATTCGAGTTGATGCAACTCCTGAAGTAAGTGAAGTGAGCGATATATGCCACCACTCCACTTCCTAACCTCAGACTAGGAATAGTTGCAGACGAGTCCTAGAGCATTATCTGACATCTGACAGATGAGAAACGCATATCAAAACCATACTTAAATTTCAGCTCAATGCGTTTACAAGACCGTGAATTTTGTCAGCATCTTCACTTAGCAGAACAATACCATCTGCATATTCCAAACCAACCAGATGACCTCCAGGGAGCGATAAAGTCAGACCCACCTAAGGTTATGTCCATTAGTACGTCTTCAACGAAGTTTAATAGGAACAGTGACAGTGAACATCCCTGGCAAATACCACTAGTTGTCATCAATTCTGATGAAAACTTTCCATAAGCCCTGACACGTTTGCGTGAGTTTGAGTAGAGAGCTTTGATGAGCATTACATACTTGTCACGTACTCCGTTCACAGACAGACACTGATTGCCATAACATCCCATGGTTGACGGAGTCAAATGATGTTCTCAGGTCAAGAAATAATGACATGTGTTGGCAACCGCTAGCTATGACTGGGTTCCACAACCTGTCAAAGGGTAAAAATATGGTCAATGCACCCTTGTCCAGGTCTGAAACTTGCCTAATTTTCTCGAGTTCGCTATTCTCGAGCTCCAGTAAGGTGTCAGATAACTATAGACCCTACGATCTTGGACACAATATTAGTTAAACTAATTCCACTAAGGTTGTCAGAAGATTCCTTATAGACTGGGATGATTAAAAAAGTACACCAGTCTGATAGCACTACCTCTGATTCTCATACACTATCTAATACTTTCGTCACTTTGATCGAAAATTTCCTACCTCCAACACTGAAAACATTAAGTCCTGCTGCTTCGCATCGTTTCAGGTTTGATAATGTTTGCTCAACTTCAGGGAGAGTTAGAGGACCGACATCTGCGTCTCATTCCAGTTGAGGCTGGATGTTAGGCAACTGAAAAGTTACTGCGAGACAGTTGAACTATGATTCTTCTTCTTACCGGTATCCCTAATAAGCCTACATACATGCCGAATGTTACCCTGTGCTGATGCTTTCTTCATCTCTCTTGCTTTCATCACCCAACGCTGCTCATGATCATTGTCAAGACTCTTGGTCAACTTACGTTTCGATTACTATCGCTCTCCAACGAGGTTAGAGGCAGCTGCAACCAGTCTTCTCGCATCGATCAGTTCGAATGACGACGCAGAAATCCGAAGACGTTTTATAACTATTGGATGTAGACTACCAATTGTTCTTACCATAGTTTCTACAGCAAACTTATTATTACGCCGCGTCTTCTGAAGATGAAGACTGCTTCCATATTCAGACAATTGCTTAGCTAAATCATCCCTAGGATGCTTATTCGGCATCCTCATCTTCCGAGAGATTATAGACAGGCGTTAATATCACCTGTTTCCCGCGACCAGTAAGGGGCAAAAATAAGAGCCCGTACTAGCGCGTGATCAGAGTCCAAACTAGTACTCCAGAAAGAGCAGCAATCCACCACCGATCCTCTCTATGACTGGATTATAGCAATATGATCTGCGTCTGCCATTGGTTTGATATCGGCGTATGCAATGCGAGACAGTGTCTTTACTCATGCTTAAAGTTAATACTGGTCAGAAACAAATGACTGTCGGAACAAAATTGCAACAGATGATCACCATTGTCGGTTCATTGGCATGGGATCCCCTGAATGCCTCCAAGATGCCTGCCTCTCCGATTGGCTCAGCTTTCCTACTTGATAACTAAAGTCACTTGCCACTATGACTAAATCTAAACGTTTTGATTTCTGTAGCAAGATTGGCAGCTTTTCATACAATTCATTCTTTGCTTCGTCCAAACTACAGTCGGTGGGTGCGTAGGTTGCGATTACGAATAGGCATCGCCAAGTCTCATGATACTTCCTAGTCCTTACAGATCCATTTAGTCGAACAGCGCATAGACGGCTGTTGACTGCTATCCAGTCGAGAAGTGCGCTTCTGTCTTACACCTCAATGCTATGCATACACCAGTGAGTTCACAAGAGCTAGCCATTGGGCCTCCGGATACTAGCAAGTTGAATTTTGAAGGTTCACTAATATAACTAGATGGGGTCAATGTTATAACCCCACTCGGGTCCTATATACGTGTTTTAGAGACACAACATTCATGCATCGCTAGAGATTTCAGAGTTTAGGCGAGCGATGCTTACTGTCCGATTCGGCATTGAGTTCGAAAATTGAGAGCTTTAACATGAAACCGATGCCAGGGGCTTAGGAGACTAGGAATGAGGTTTCAGCCGCTCTGATCCTTCGCAATGGTCAGAGGATGAGAGGTTGAAGAAGGTGTAAGAGGCTTGGTGTTAGTATCAGCGGGTGAGGTAAAAGAAGGAGATACAGTTAGGGAGGACAGGTTATATTTGATTGAATCTTGTGTACTACTGGAACAGTATGGGCGGCTGACACTTCCCGGCTGCCCACACCATGGCGTACCTTAACAAGGTACGTGAAAGAGAAAAAGATTTGTATGATCACAGAGCCAAACAGCTATACACATAATCATATACTCAACCAAGACCAACATCCATTGTATGTGGCAGGTGATCACCACCTACTTGCCTACACCCTAGGTGTCAGACTCGAACGCACGGCTCACTAGTTGAAAGTGGAATGTTTATGCAGATAAGTTATTGCTTCCTAGAGTGGTGAACATGGTTTTATCATAAAACTGCCATATTTCCTAAGACTTACTACAGACATACAAATGAACCTAAATACTACCTTGTGATTCATATAATGAATCATATTTTCTGAACGAACAAAAACAATACAGAGTGAGTTAACGATTATTTTTGTGGCTACGAAAATTTTGCAGTTTTCGTTTCTTTTTATTGAACTTACTGCTATGTTCAACAAGAGCGTCTACATAATAATACATAACGAGTAAAATTTCCGCATATTATACATGATCCTGACTAGAGTTTGCTGAGCTACTTGTAAAGCAATCAACTTCGGATTAGGTACAGTTCTATGTTGATTCGGTCACCTACTGACTTTATAACCTTACATGGTGGATTCAGACGTTATGAGATATGGCTAAAGCCAAAGTCACCAGCGATCCAGTTGGCGATAACTCATGTCTCCTCTATGCACATTGGTTTAAATTGTAAATCCTGATAAGATGAAGAACAAGATCTATTCTGTTGTTTTTTCTACCTTAAGTATTTTTGTCAATATCACCGTTATTGCTACAGAATCTTAACTTTTCTTTCAAACATTGACGTCATTATACGGTGATTTTGCGTGATGCGTTTCCTGGTAGTCAGTTGCAATAACCAAATTTGCCGTTTAAGATGAGAATGACATACATCTCACAGTTGATAAGGATATCAACACCTAAATCAACAGACAATTTATACGCCATCTAATAAAGTCACAAACCGTTCTTTATGTTCAGTTATCGGCATCCACGAAGCACTGCTCATTTTCTATGAGAATATTTTGGAAGCAATACGGAAGTTTGGAGACGTGCACAAATACGATTCCACTCCCCTGCACAAAAAAATACAGCCTCTTCAACACCGGTCAAAATGTAGTTTATTAACTGATGTATTCAACCTTTAATCAATTAACCACGGGTTCCCATTGAGCGTTTCATCACGACATTCAGAATACATTCAGATTTTTGTGAATCCCGTGAGTAAATTTACAACGAATTATTATTCAATAAAGCATTATATTATAATGCTGTGCCAAAGTCGAAATGAAGACGACTGCTAGATTAATTTCAAGCAATTTGTTGTTAGACGTAAATTCCGAGGCAAAAAGTTACTAAAAAACAGTATAAGAAACAGCTAAAAATTGTTTAAATGTTTATCAGACCAAAAACATTTCAGTCACTAACCCTTTCGTTTAAATTTTTCCGCGTTGTCTTTAATTCAGCCTTAATTTCTTCAGTTTTCGAAACAAAACGTTGTTCGAACGATTGTGCAAGCTGTGCTTCTCTTTCCTCGGCTCGTTTCAAAGCATTCCCTGTAGTAAGTTCAACTAACTGACTGGATAACGACTCATTGGCTGAACGTAAAGCTGAAAGTTCCTCACCCAACTAAAACACAGAAAACCAAACCCGTAAATATTAATTGGATTATAAACAGATTTGAACGAAGACCAATCCTTAAAACGAAAATACTCTTTAGGTTTTACCAATATGAATCAAGCTAGTAGTCACAACAATTCCCAATATGTATTAAACAAAGTTTGGAAACTGTTTATAAGATGACGAGTAATTACTATACAAAACGTGGCAAATAAATGAATAGAATGTGAAATGCAAGATAATTCTTTGGAATAAGCAACAATATAAAGGGATGGAAATAAATGTGTGGCTGAGTTAGTGAAATAGCTAGAGCAAATGTGAGGTTAAAAGAGCTGTTATTATCATGCAGTATATGAATGTCATATGGGAAATGTAACCTTCCTAACCTTTAGTTTCCTTATTGCCTTTCATTTTTCCCTGCATTGTTTAACTTTTTCAGAAATGCAAGCACAGTAATCTATTAGATAACCGAACCCTATTCTACTAGTCTCATAACTCTCCAACTTCATAGCTGCACTACACTTCAACACTCAGATTTGTACTTCGATAAATATAGAGGAGTATCATCAGGTTCTGTAGCTGAAATTCAAGTGCCTGCGCCAAGTATCCATCACTTTAATATTGAAATTCAGAGATAAGCATCAGTTATTAATATCTCTATTGCTTTCATCCGTTTCCGCGACCTATCACAAAGTGAAATTACTATTCAGCTAGCACAGATGAAGATATTTGATTTCAAAATAATGAACATGATTAAACAAAACATTTACCAATGAATCTATTGTTTCACTAACGAAATAACAACGGAACAAGTGAAATGATAACAAATGATGCTTGCAACACTTCAAAAGTAAACAAACCAAAACCAAGTAGGCAAACCAAAACGTAAACCAATCAAAAATGTAGTAATTAGAAATATCATATGATTGCAAGGGAATTATAGAGTTAGAAAGTCTGACATGTACAGATAGAATAAAAGAATAAGGAAGCACCAACCTTTTTCTGGGACTCGTCATTCTGCTGCAACTGTTTCTGCAAGACTTCAGAGCTTTCCTGTTTTTTTACAAGCTCCTGACGTAATGACCTCACAGTGTCTTCTAATGTTGACAGTTTGGAACGCAGCGTCTCCTTTTCTCCTGAGACATTGAATTGAACGACAAACAAAACAAAACGCTTTAAATCTCTGTTGTTATGAATATACGACTCCAGCGATTATATATACTTATGCTGCTAACTAGCAGAACGCTTGTGGACGACCACTGAGCAGATCGGCTGAAGCCTACACATATCTACAGTGAAAACTGTCCGATGTTCTTCCGGTCTTGAAGTTTGTTCTTGGAAGTTTCATCACCAGGTTATGTGACTATCAGTACTTACAGTTTATCAAATGATTAAATGCTAACTACTAATTCTTAGTGCAAACACAACTACTCAGGGTAAACCGACTAGTGCACAATGCGACAAATCCCCACCTACATAGTTTTAAGTCATGCTGTCGACAGCTTTAGGAACAGGCTTACGCAGTTCATACTCGGTTTTTAGGCTGGTATTTTTATGGCATCTGAATATTTTCATAATATAACCCCATCCTATCACTAAGGGTAGTGGGTAGTTATATTACACAAACCAGTGGCCCAATCAACGACTAGGAAGATCAATCAATTAATAAAATAATTCGTTATGCTTAACTAGAAGGTTTAAACTTTAAACATATCCCTAAATTACTTCTATTGTCAGACAATAACAAGCATACACATACATAAGTCTTCAACTATTTGCAACCTCCCAATGTGCTGTAAAACTGGTGTCAACTTTTTACAATCAGAAATTGCAATGAACCAAATGAGGTTTAGCAACTTCGACTGTTAGACGGGTTTCATATTGACACTAACTAACTGACTGACAATTATCTTCCACTCAACTGAAATTCGTATAATCCTTCGGATATAAACCCTTAGATCCCAGAACTATGGGTTTTTAACGGTTTTCACCTTATTTTACATGAGGGCACTGGATTGTCTTTTCTCATTGTATTCGTGAATGGCTTGCAAATGGGCATCTCATTCGTACTAATTGTCTTTACATGATTTCAGAAAGTATATTCATTTTATTACCTGTACGTCGCAAATTTCTAGAGAGCATTTGAGTTTTTATTGTAGGCGTTTCTGAAAATGCACTTAATTCAGTATATTTAAATTACCAATAATTTCGAATGCTTCTCCGCTTGCAATTAAACTACTCATAAAGTAAAGTCAGTTCCACAACATACCTCTGCATTCTGAAGTAAGTGAACTTGCAGTATTTGTGCATGATAAGTGATACATCAGTAGTGACATTTTGTTAGGTGTTCTTATCTACAGATCTTTGGTGAAAGTTTAGATTCAAAAACAAACATTTACGTAGAATATTACAGAACCAACAGAACATTCCACGACTTGTATGAAAACTCGTGAGAACCCAGGTGCTTAAAAATCAATTGTGAAAGACATATTCCCTTGGCAATACTCACATAAGGGTGCACAAGAAGAGACGAACAGTTGACAACAATCGCAAAACTTATACACACATGCACCCACATTTAAATGTATTGCAAGTGGTATATGCATTTTAACAAATTAGTTGCAGACCGACGAAAACTCCTCAAAAACTAAGTTTAGTCTAAGAGTTTAGAGTATCGCCCTTTGAACCTGGTTGATATTTTTGGCTCAATTCGCATCCTATGGATTATAACTTGTTCAATAATAAACATGAGAAGCAAGATAAAATTGTAGCTTTTCACAGACAAAACCAACTAACCTTCAGCTAACAACGCACGATGATTAGACAAGCGCTTTTCCTTTGCGATTGCTTCTTTTAATTCAATAACTTCCATTTGTAACTCCTGTAGTTGATGTCCCCGAGCATTATAAAGTAACTCACGACGATCCTGTTTACCAACAGCCAGTAAATGAGAATCTAAATCCTGATTCCCACTATATGTTATAGATGATGTGATACAAGGAGTTAACTCAGTTGTTTGTGATCCAGCTTTAACTGCCGTTTCACTCACTAACGACAAAATATAGAGTGGGTGAATATCAGGGGAAAACTATTTTACAAACTGAAAATCTCAGTTTTAAAGTTTTAAAAACTACTTTAGATGAGGATAAATTAGTGACTGAGCAAGTACCTAAGTGAGGGATGGTGAGCCATGTCTGTTGCGTTGACTAGAAATTCCACTCCGCTAACTAGACCAAAGTAAACTCGAACTGAAAATTTAAAACCATTGAATTATACAATCTCATAATTTAAGCACAATGTGGTGCATTGGTCTAGGCACTTTATTTTCAACCAATAAGTCAAGAATTTGAACGCAGCTCCATTAATCGGGGGTTTGAAAGGCTAAGTAGTGTCATTAGCCCCCACACAATACGTATGGGTGATTACCTATCACACAAATGCACAGAAGGTTGTTGAGTTTATTTCAATTTTCTTCATGGTAAAATGTTCACATCCTACAAACAGCTGTTATGGGTATTAATTTGATATTCATGAATCGATAACCAAAGGGCAACTGCTGGGGCTGGCTAATTATAAATGTTGATTGAAACCTGCCGCTTATATGTTTAATGTAGCTTTTAAGTCAAGCAATACAAGACTGTGGTGTACTGTGATTGAAGTCAGATGACAGAACCTTCTGCTTAATGACTAATAACCTTTAAAATTAATCAGATATCGGAAGAATGTTCTGTAGCAAAGGCATTTAACGCATTGCAAGAAACGTTTTTGACCTGAGTTTGAGTTTTGCTAGATAAATGATATACTTCAAAAACTACTTAAATATCTGCAAAAAGAACTCGCGAAAATAAAATAAAACTGAAATATTTACTCTAATATTCACATTCTGTTGCCCTACGAGATAATATGACTGGTAGGTGACTGAGTGCAGTCTCAAGGAAATTCTCCAACTTTTATTATATTTACACTTGACTCCAGGTGTTGGCCTACGAGTACAGATGATGAGCCACAAAATCCCGCAAAATTGTTTTGCATATCCCAGCTTTGGTAGGGGCTAAATGACTTTGTATCTCAACTAACTCGTGGACAGACCTTTTGGAAAATACACAGTACTGTAAGTCAGACATATTGTTGTGCATAACTCTTAACACATCATTTTAATTTCCTACAAGGCGTGTAAATCATTTACGTTGCTAATACACTAAGACTATCCTCAATGATCGCTTTGTAGACTAACAATCCGGAACACTTGCCAACTAGTATTAACCGCTAACAAGATGCTTCTGTCACCAAAATGGAACAAGCGAGATTATATATATATATATATATATATATATATATATATATATATATATATATATATATATATATATATATATATATATATATATATATATATATATATATATATAAATTCCACCATCAAGTTTTGTTACCTAAATGTGATTTTGTGTCCACAGAAATACTAGCTTGAATCATATCGTTATAGACTGCATGAAGTGAAGTAGAAGCTTTGGGATTTCTTGAACAAGAAACACTTTCTTGATAACCCAGTGATGCATCAGGTATAAATGACCAAGGTGATATTGAGGCTTGAATGCAATTTTTGTGGCCAGAAATGGTATGACAACCTAATAAGATAAAAACTTAAAATCATTTGCATAGAACTAGTTTCATACAAAATATGTATTAGATAAACATTATCATCGACATAAAGAGATGAAACTGATAAACCAAAAGGAAATCGGTAGTGTACGTTCGCCTCGCTGAAACGTAAATTAGCTTTAAAGTAATAGAAAACTAGTTAGATTATCCCCATAGGTTTCAATTATTCAGTCTCTTAAACCTTGTTTTATCGAGTGAGTAACCAACAATGATCATCTACCAATTTTTAATACTTTTTTTGCTGATTAACTTCGAAACATTTCAAGTTCAAAGAATAACCCACTTTAAGCAGAAAAGTTTTAAAAACTTTCATCGAATGATCGTTAACCGTGCACTGCTAAAAAATGCTATCATCTTGAATAGCCAAAACTGAATACCCATGATTCTGACTAGCTGCTGGTAATATCTGAAAACTCGACGTGTTAATTGTGTTTGCATATTACAACGGCTCGATAACCTATGCTGGTTGAAAAGATTTTCCCATGAGGTCCAACAAAGCAAGAAAGGTACCTTAGCTAGTGATGAAACTAAGAGCAGTTACCACCAAAGCGCAAATAAATTACTCCGTGGTGAAGCTCCAAAAGAAAAGTTATACTGCTCCTTTTACGGGAGCGTGACATAAGTAGTATTTTCTATGGATTATCAGCATGCTATGATGATGATGCCTTACATTATCGAAAAGAGGGTTTAGAAAAGGTAAATCGAAAACGCAGCACGTTCCGTACCCCACTAACTTCCGGTGTTTACGATAAGTGTTTTGTCTCAGGAACGGATGCAAAACGACAAAATTAAGATCATAAGCTTCTCAAAAGCCAATATTTAACTAGATTCCAGTAGCTTTCCTCTCACATATTCTAACTGTCAATACTAGCCTTACTAATCCACTTCGTTTTTCAATTACCTGAAAAAGAAGAAACATTACAAGGTGTGGGCAACTGGGAAGTGTCAACCACGCTCACAACAATAGAACTCAAGTCTCCTCTGATCACCATCAACACCTCACATGTTTACCTTCTAATCTTGCTTCACACACCTCTATTACTAACCATACATCATCTCCTTTTTCTTCTAGGTCTGCATCCCTCGTTAACGATTCTACTTCAAGTAACAACACCCTTAGTCCCCTGAAACTGTGCTCTAAACTACACATTGGGACTTTCAGTGTCTACTCTCCATGAAACCTTATAACAAGCTTTGTTAGTCAAAACCGTGGCATCTCAGACTTTGAGCCTATGTTGTGTTTGTAAGATGAGTATACGATTCGATCATAGTCATTCACTTAACCTTACTTCTGTAATGTGATGAAGACGGAAAACCCTTCAAGTATATGACGAAAACTGTTTAGTCTTCCATTGAAAACTAAACACTCGCATGTGGTTGTCACAATAAGTGATTTCAATTCAAACGCACTTAGGTCACACTGACTTTAAGCCAATAATGGACATAGACAAATCATATTGCTATGAGCCAGCTATGGTTGGAGAGGATCGGTGGAGGATTGCCATTCTTTCTGGAGTACCAGTCTGGACTCCAACCATGCGCTGGTACGGGCTCGTGTATTTCTGAGCCTTACCGGTCGTAGGAAACAGGCGGCAGTGAAGCCTTTCTATGTTCGATTGAGAGATGAGAAACTTACGTCCGTATTCAGAGAAGAGATAGCTAAGCACTTAACCGAACATGACAGTAGTGCTCATTGTTAGGAAACCTGGTGCATTATTACATCTCCTGTAGAAGCCGCGGTGAGGACAGTTGGTGGCCTACATCCAATGGTTAGCAAACGCCAGTCCATTTTCATAACCTCATACGAACTGACTAATGCAACAGCTGGTTCTCACCACAATAAACAGCAAAAGCAACTTAATAGTAAATTAACTAAGAGTATTCCCAATGACCAAGAACAGTGGTGATTGGTAAAAGCAAGAGAGATGGGGAAGGCATCAGCATTAGGTAATAACTAGCAATTAATTAGGTTTATTAAGGAAGCCAGCAGGAAGAAGACGATAGTGAGTGAAGTCAACACAGAAAAGGATGCGACCCTGACAACCTCTCACTACATATGGTAGAACACTTTGAAGTACAGTTCAACGGCTCAGAGCAACACTTCACTTACTCAGTATGAACCTGAATGGGGAGTAGATATCACTCCTCCAAAACTCCTGGAAGTTGGGAAGGCTGTATCGAACCTGAAACGAAGGAAATCAGCAGGAACTGACGGTCTGCCGCCTGAAGTTTATAAGGATAAAGATAAGAAATCCCTGATTAGAAAAATGAAGGTACTAGGTGGTTTACGGGAATCAGAGGTAGTGCCGTCAGACTGGTCAAGATCGTTAACTATCTCAGTTTTCCAGAAAGGTGAGAAGTCTAGCTATCACAACCATAGAGGAGTCAGTATGACTAATATCTTGTTCAAGAACCTTGGGTTCACAGTTATTCAACGCCTAAATGGAGCTTGAAAAAACCAGGTGACTTTTATACCTTGGCTGAGTGCAACGATCATTACAGTTCCAATTATCGACAAATTCAATATCACAGGCATGCCTAATGGCTCCCAACACTTGCCATACCTCTTGACTTGAAGGTGGCACACGATTCTGTCAACCGTGAGGTGGTGTCATGGTCTCTGCCAATGAAAAGAGTACCCAACAATCAAGTAATCCAAATCAAAGCTCTCTACTCAAACTCATACAGCCATTGCACCACCTATTCACAGTTGTCATCTGAATTCATGACAACTAGTGGGATCCATCAAGAATACCCGCTCTCACCCTTCCTGACCATAACCTTAGGTACCTCTGACTTCACACGGAGTGATCAACTCTCTCAAGGACCTCTAGTTAACCTGGGCTATCCAGACAACGTCCTGCTAGGTGAAAATACCAACAAAATACAGGGTCTTCTGAACCCCTTCAATAAAAACCTTAGTGTGTTTCACATGCACTTCACACCTGTCAAATTTACGATGATGCTCCAAAACTGGTCTACAACTACTCCCAGTTTAACAATAGGCAGCCAAGCAGTGGAATGCGTCAACCATTTCACTCACTTACAAGGTCGTATCAACTCAAAACGGGTGGTTGCCGACGAAATCTCAATTCGGGTCCAGAATCCCCGTTTGATATTTGCCAACTCACCTCATCTCCCGCGTCAACTGGCGAGATGCTCCACTACCTACTAAAGGACGAGTGTACTGTGGTGCAGTAACACCCGTTAAAAGTAGATGATACAATGAGACTATAGATTTCTCACCACAGGTGCCTTCCCATCATTGTTCACTTTACATCCAACCACCATGTTACCAATGTCAAGGTCAGACAAAGAGTACTGGGCAAGAAAGGTAGGCCAGTCAATGAAGTTGTCAACCTTCAGTAACTAAGGTGGCTTGGACATGTATTACACACACTGAGCCATCACCTACCTCGATGTCCAATGCTGGAAGAAGTTCGATTAGGTCGGGAAACGGCTCACGGTGGCCAGACAAAGATGTGACACCAATCCATGAAGTCTCTGACTGTTGGTCTGAGCTTTGTAGAGAGGAGAGGTATACTACCTGACTTCAGTCACCGAAACGATAGGAATTAGTAGTTGAGAACTCTTAGTGAAATGGCTGAAAATCAGTTAGAATGGTACAGATGTATTAACTCACTCAATTTCTTCCAAAGCTTGGATATTTTAGACCAGGTTTAATTTTTAAATTTTATCTTCACTCTAGTATTTTTTTGGATGTTTTGACTACTCTAATTACTAAATTTTATCTCTGCATATCTCCCTCTACTTTGACATCAATATTTTTCTATCCACTTGTACTTTGCATGCTACTGTAAAGTGTGGCAACTTGAACCAATGTATTCATGAGTTTCTACTTTGATTTTATCCTTTTTTCTGTTAAGCAGCGAAAACGACGAAGAGTATCAGATCAACTGGATTAGTGCCTAACGTTTTTAAAGACCATGGTTGACGATTGTTGGCTAAATCAGCTGAACTGTTAGCTAACCCACAGGAATCAGATACGATCCCCTCCAACTGGCTTAAGACAATGATTGTCTTCAGAAAATGAAAGAAATTCTTTTGTGATAACCACAAGGGAACCGATCAGACAAACATATAGTTACTACACGTCTGATTGATGCTTGACAACAGCATACTCGAGAAAAAAAGTCAGGATTCACACCTGGTTGTGGATGTGTCGATTAGATCACCCTCCATCAGGCCTTGGAACTCGAACACACTTACCGACGCCCAACACTGCCTGTATTTCCTGACCTGGAGATGTAATACGCCTCCATCGATCAAGGTCCTATGGCATTGTCTCACTGAAAGAATGACGGTAAGCACACCACCCTATGAAGGCTTTATATTATAATACTTGTGGGAGGTTGGGATTTATGGGTAGTTACCAGGTGGGTTGTCTAAGTTGAACGTTATACGTCAGAGATATCCGCTCTCTCCACTGTCACAGACGTGCCTCCCTCTCGTTATACATATTTACAAATATTTACTTTTCCAAATGATGCCCTCTTCGAAAAGTCGAAACTCGCTCAGCAACCTCGTGCACATTCGTACAGTAGGCAATTAGCTACAGCTACTGTGTAAGGGCTAATGACAACTGTGTGGCTGCCAAAACCTCCGTAGTTGGAGCAGTGTTCGAATGCGTGACCCGTTGGTTGGAGTCAACTGTCTAAACCCATACACCACAGCTCCACATGTTACCCTACTACTAAGGATACCCCTTAGTAGATCTAAAGTATGCAGATGATATAGTCCTACTCCTACAAAAAAAAGAGAACAGAAGCAAATTCATAAATGACCTACTAAAGAAGCATTCTCAGGCATAAGTCCAAAAAAGCATTGAATACTTTCGTTTCACTTTCTGATAGCAAAAGAAACAAGAAAGCTGCGACACGGTTGCCACTAGTTTCGATTCTGAGCCATATTTACTATCGTCTTCAGCCAATGAGTTGCATGATCCATAGGATCCCATCCACGGAGTAGTATATCACAAATAGATGCTAAACTAAACACCTTTTATTATGTGGCGCCACGTTATATGCAAACCACCTAACCGGTTTTTCCAGTCAGTTCCACGCCTGGAGAACATTGAACGGTATGAACGGCTGGAATGACATTCATAATGCATGTCCAAGTTATTGTACCTTTGCCAGTGACTGACAAAATCTGTGCATACATTCAAAAGGCTCAGTCGAAGTTCGCCAACTTACGCCATCTACAGCTCCGGTTAAATGTTCCATTGTCTAAAAAGGGCTGGATGTACTCAGTAGCGATTCGCTCTGTCCTAGTATAAGGCTGTAAAACATGGCTATCAAAAGCATATAATATGAGAGGTCTTGAATTGTCTGACCACAGCTGTCTTTGTATCATAGGCCGTGTGTCGTGGTGTCACCGTGTCAGTAATGTAGAAGTCATACGAAGAGTGTTAGGCAGAATAAATAAGTCAGTTGATGACGTCCTGAACCATCATCGATCAGACGACTGGATTGTGTATTACGCATACCCAGCAAACGTCTACTCCCATGCCTACTGTCACCTGAAGTAGGTTTAGGCTGCGAAAAGGATAACGGTGTCCAGAACAAAACATGTCATTATTCCATAAAATCTTTAAGTTGGTCTTAACCAGGTAAAAAAAAATACAGACCTCCAGGATAATTTCCATGATACATACGATATGATACATATATATCTGGAGGCTGCAGGTGACACGAAGCACATGCATTCCAGCATCACTTTCGCTCCAATCATTGTATCATGCTTCGTTTTCAACTTTGTTCGCCCTTCATCTCTTTTTACAACTTTTGACTTCTGATTACATTTCTGATTTGTCTTTCGCCCTTTTATGCTTCATCTTGATGTGCTCATGTAATGCGTGGTAACTTCAACTACTGCGCAGTAATTTCAGCTCCTTCATTGATACTGACTGGCTGATCATAGTGGTAGTCACACAAAAATGTATGACAGGTCATTTTTCAGACGATAAAAGTGCAACCCACCACCAACAAACGGCCGACACTATGTAAAAAGTCTTAACCCCATCACCAAAAATATTACCCCAGCATGGACTGGGAAATTATTAACTGATTTTAAAAACAATAATTGTGACCTAAAACTCACCTTGTGTCATACACATGTTTTCATTCTGTGCAACCTTGTATAATCCGTCCTCCACTTCACCGGGAAGACTTAAATCCCAATTGATGCTCGGATGAGTACCAGGAGCTCTAAGGCAAAAAGTAATCACAAATTTTACTTTATTCACACAAAGTAATGGTCGCTAAATGAACCCAACCATTTCTGTATTGAGTTGTCTTACTTGGTTGAAGCCTTGTTCTGTGATAGACAATCGACAAAAGAGGGAAGACAGGAGTGTTGGATACTACCACACATAGTAGTTTCTGAGACCGAGTGATCATTGGTACGATTTTCATATCTATCAGACTCGCTGCTGGAATTGTCAGGTCGTTGAATGATTTGAGGGTCTTTATTGTACTGACCCGATGACTTCGACAATTTATGACGATTACATGAATCTAAACCATCACATACTGGACTTGTTAAATCTTTCGAACCAGTGGTTGCATTTTCCGAACACTAGTGGAATAGAAACAGACACAATGTACTACTAGGATATAGAGAACAACTACAACACACATTAAAACTGTCAAAACTTAAAACATGAAACTGTAGTGGCTCACTGATTCCAGCCAGTGAGTAATCAGTCACAACCCTTCTTTATATACAGAAGTTTGGATAGCCAGGTAGCATAATTAGCCATCATACAATAGGAGTGGCTCAATCTGTGATTCATAGAAGTCCACATGATTTCTGAGTCACACTGTTCACTATATTTTACACCCAACAGTACTCAAAGATAGGAATTCCATGTGTTGAAGGTGTATATTGAGGATAGGAATCAGATGTAATTTAGTCCAATCTGCCTTAGTATTTATTACGCTTTCGCACTCCTATGGCAAGAGGGAAACCGGAGTGGCCACGAATTGTTAGTTAAACTGACTGAAATATAGGATTTAAATAGTTTCCTTTAGTTAGCCTCCATTGTCGATAGTTTAGATCCATAGGAATAGACAAATCCTCATGAAGAATTATCCTGAAACACAAATTCAAGAATCTTGAAACGACTACCTGGTATTTAGATGGAGCTGACGAATGGAGAACCACAGATATTACGCCGACGATTCAGACTTGATTGTAGGTTTATTGATTGAATCAACATTTTCACAAATACCTGTCCATGGAAACATTGAGGCCCAACAATGGTCATGTATATCGGCATAAAGTAGGTGCCTGATTCCGTTGATAGAGGTCTAGTCATAGTATCTCAACGACAAGCACTTAGACACTAAACCATACCTCTGGAGGCGTCCTACCTGAACACCTGTGATGATGTTGGAGCTACGAACATAAGGTGATAGTTTGACGTGATAGTCGTTTTTGCAAACTGAAATAATCCAGCAGCCTTTGCTAGTTCAAACGATATTTTTTTGAGTTCTTAAGAAAGAAGAAAGGTCTCCTGAATACTGATACGATTAAGAGCAGTTCCCAATATGGCGCAAGTAACTCACACAGTAGAGGGTTTCGGAAAAAAAACTCTACCTGAATTCACTATCGGAGTGACACTTATGTAAACTGGATTCTATGGACTATCAGCATGTCATGATAATGCTGCTCTACACTATCGAAAGGAAGATTTGGAAAAGGCAAATCGAGAACGTAGCACATTTCGTACCCCACTAACTTTCGGTATCTACGGTAGGTGTTTTATTGCAACAACCGACCCAGAACAATAAAATCAAAACAAAAAGCTTCTCAACAGGCAGCATGTGACGGTCATCAAGCATGTGTCTCTAGAATTGTGGTCGATACGTTCATCCTTAGGAATGTTAACTGTCAGCCCTTGGAATATTTGTATCAACAAACCATGGAGAGTATAATTTCTGATCTGAATTGTATCAATAAGCTTAACATATGCCGTTAATTTCCATTGTCTTGCTGACAACAAGCAGATATTAAGTGTATGTCTATCGACTTCTAAACAGACGAAATCAATGGCTAGAAACAAAGAGATACAACAAAACATTGTAGTGGCGCAGATCCAATCACGTTGAGCTGCATGAATTCTTAGCCTAACATATATCTCCCATTTCCTCTACAAGCTTTTCATCAGTGGCTAAAAGCACTATTATTCCCATTCATCTCCTTTCCATAGTTTAGGCTTTTGCATTGTGCTGCGATGTAGTGTAAAAAATTGGACCATTAAGAGATCGAACCGGGTCTTATGACGCTACTACCTACTACAGCATAACAGCTAGCAGTGAGTGGCGACTAAGTAAAAAGTAAACTCCTCCTCTTAGTTCGACCGAAGAGGAAGCAGTTTTAACATGTTAAAAAAATGCCTGGTATTTACTGAATTTATCACTACGCCACGCATTGTCTAAAAGTTGGCACTTTGTGCATTTTTAAAACGTGTTCCAGGCAGTCGGAAGTGGTGCGTAAAGGAGGCAAGCGAACAGTACTTAATCAGAGTATGAAGTACATAAATGGCCGGGTCGAGGAGAATTGCATTATTAATATGTCAATTAAAGGTACAACCCATCAAATTCACTGGGCACAGCTCATGCTAAAACAAAAGGGATTTCCATTCAAAAGCCTAAAATTAAGTGATATAGTACGGTATTCGAGCTATATGAGTCCGTTAGATGGCTGTATTGGCGACCGAAGAACGACTAAATACCCCATCAATTAGGCCATTACGCACAGAATGTACCGGTATATGCAAACAAAGAAGAATTCATTTAATGTTCCAAATGCGTCTGTCCTACGTCTATGGCAGTCTCTAAACAAATTTCACAAAATGTCGTGCAATTCAATAGGTGAGATGATCCCATGAATTAAGTACTGATCAATGTTACGAACATTCAAAAGACAGAAGCTTACTTCTCCAAACCTTTGAATAGCACCCTCTAACAACGACAGTTTCTCAGTCTCTAAGATGCTCACTACATCGTCCGGGTTGATTGGAACAGTCTCACCCTCGGCAAAGTCTGATGAACAATGGACCATACGAATTTCCTCTGGTTGATCTTCTTCATCACTCAAGTCAAAGTCACCCAACTGTTCAGATATAAGCTGATTAAGCTGTGAAAAATGTAGGATGTGCTACATAGCTTTACCTCTTGTTTGAGGATCTTATCTTCATGGTCGATTTCCAAATCATCAACTTTGAACTCGTCGCAATTGAAGTTTATCATTTCCTCTAACATCATTTAAATGAATTTAAGTTGAACTGATATCTGAACTTGTAAAACTTCGAGTCTTACTAAGAGGTTTACACAAAAACAGCTAGGTAAATCATGCGTTTCCATGAACGCCAAAACAAATACCCCCCGACGTTTATCGCGCCTATGGATTTTCACCAATTTACGAAACATATAAACAATCAGCATTCAACCTCTGATGACTGGAAATTTAAGCGTTGTCTCTCAAATCCTTAGATTTTAACCTTTCTAATCGAACAGCTCTATAAATATGACAAGTTTCTCTATTGCTACTACAGTTCTCTTGAGACAGTGTTCAGGCGCGTATTAAACAACCAGTTATCGAATGAGATCTCAGGCTTTAAAATTATATGCTGCTCCTAAAGAAGTAGCGAACTGAAAGAAGCTTGACTTCTGCATCTGCGATATGACAAACAGGCTTCGAATGTAGGACTTTTTCGTTATCTTCTCGACAATTTCCAAAACCAACTACAGAGACTATTACTACAGGTTCACAGCTAATCGCCCAGTGCAGAAAGCATGTGGCTGGAGCGCCCAGCAGTCCCTTACGTCCAACTATGAACGTCCAACCTTGGTTTGTAAGCATGTGTGGATGGAGCTACCAATGCCTCATCAGGAAGCCAATTCCATACATTGCAGATTCTTACCCGGAAAACGTGCGTACGAATGTTCGTATGAGTTCCCTGTTCTCTTAGGTTGAAACGATGGCTCCTCAGAAGAGATTTTAAGTTGAATTTGACCAATTCTCTGCTAGAGTGTCTGTGTAGCGTCACACATTTCCCCAAAATCAATAGCCTAGGGTTTGACGACTTTCGACATTGATGCTGACCTTGATAATTTAACTGGACTCGCTAACCTGAAGGCACCCGGTCAAGCATCCTCGTCATTCGGCACGCTGTCATGTCACGTTGCACTGCTTGTATTCGGCTCTCTAGCCAGTTAGTTTGTATGCATCGGTAGTTTGGCACAACCATCCAAATATACTATTCCATCCGACTACGCTATCGTGTTCTTCCTTGGTCTTGTATTCGTGGGTATATAACAAGTCCGAATAATTGGTGATTGGTCTTTGCGTCTGTCAAGTTCGCACCAGGACGAATCCTAAAATTGGAATCATAGGTGTCATGGATAATCGGGATTGTAGGCCTCCAGCTTCTGTCACACTGTACAGGCTGAAGTTACGGAGCATTCAGGCGGGCTTCATATTGGTTTCTGCCGTGATCCTATAACCCTTCAAATGTTTCGAGAGGAGCAACCCCTTCCTCAAGACGCCCTGACATGAAAGTTCAGCTCGTCTGTAACCGATGACTCATAAAAATACTGTGATCCACTTTACACAGTCCTAGATTTATCCATCTAAACATTCTTGATAAGAAGACACATCTGCTGTGTCCTTCATGTTTCGAAGATAGGCAGTAGGCAGAAACATTTGGAGAACCTGTGAGATACAATCCTCGTCTTGCTCTGCCCTGTTTCGAGACGGTGTAGTCCCTCTTATCGAGTAAAAGCCAATTCTAGTGTTGTCATTCGCCAGCATTAGTTTGGGCTTGCAATTGGAGGTAATTTCTCTATCGTCCTCTTTCAAGTCTATTCTACGTCAGATAATGTTCATTAGCTTCCTCATCCTGTTACAACACTTCACATAGTTCAGGTATAGCAGTGAATTGGATATGAGAGTGTGAATGGCGACGGATAACAACAGAGGGATGTTCGAAGGTGTATTGCATTCTGTCGTTTGTTCTGAATCCATTTATCCGTGTAGTGTGATATCTATTACTATTTGAAAAGTAGTATCGGATACGTATATCGTGTTTGGTTAGCGTGTTCGTTAAGCTTTTTTAGTAAATAACCTCTCGCTGATGCAACTGGGAACGGACCAAATCCACACCTTAACTATGGGAAGAAATAAAGCCAAGCACTCGAAAACAGACAGTTCCAGTAGAGATTCGAGAACGAGTGCTTCGTGATCCGTCTATAAGTCCAATGAGGTAGATGCCCCAACCTAAATTGTAGATTCGGGAGAAATTATTTTCCGCACACCAATCATCAGAGCCCTGGACACTGCCTCAGGAATGGATACAAGACTCGAGGAAACCCAAAATGACATTGCTAATGTTAGGATTATCTTAGATAATATCCATGACACGTACTTTCCTAACGTGTACTCTAATTACTACACAACCTTAGCTGGCAAAATGGCAAACAAACGCCCTGCATTAATATGTTTGAGCCTGGGACCAAAAGTGCCCAAGATCAGCCTTACTTTAAATGTTTAGAAGGCCCAGTATGTTTTCATTAGCCGTATAGATAATGACTAAGCAAGTGGCAGGCCCATCAGTTGTGAGGAGCTTATTAGGTGAGGAGCAAAAGACAGGTAATGAACTCGCCGCTCGCATTTCCTCACGAAGTCTATTCCACATGTAAGAGAACTTACTGGGTTAGAAATTGCTCGCGCACTGGTCTCACAACACTCAGTTTCAGCCAATAGTTTGTGATTACGTATACCGTAAGTAGGTGTTACAACTATTTTAATTCCTGGACCGCATGAGTGCATTTACTTACAAAGTAGTTTATAGTAAATTATGGGATTCATTCCAAGTCGCCTCTTCCAGAGAGGTTCTAGTCCTAGTATGTTGCATCTGGAGATGTAGTCAAGGCTGCAGTCAGCTCCTAGTGTTCTTAATATAAAGTGGCGTTGTACCCCTTCGATTTTTGGTATATCATCTATTCGAAAGCTGCTTATGACAAATGAGCAGTATTCTAGAACTGGACGGATGCATTCTTTGTAAAGAAGGACCCTTGATTCAGTACTATAAAGGTTACCAATGATGCATCCCAGGAGTTTGCTGGACTTAGTTTCGCTATACGCTGCCTGCTCAGAGAAATCCAAGTCACTGAAATATCTGAGTCCTGGGTCTGAGAGAGAACTAAGTCTCGGTAACAGTTGTTCATATACTTCAAATACCAGGTCAAGGTGACTGTTACCAATGCAGATTCATCCACAGTTGTTGATGTTTAACTGTAGAATGGTATCAGCACACCAAGAAGAAACCTTTTCTAGTTCATGTCGAAAAGCAGTCTAAATGCCACCTACCCCATGGCTATAACAAGAGTAAAAGACTTTCAGGTCATCGGCATTCAGAAAACCGTCACCTGTGGCAAAGCGGTTGCGAACACTGTTGATGTAGATGATCAATAAAAGAGGCACAAGAACGCTGTCGTGCACAACTCCACTTGTGATGTATCTCGGAGTAGGCAGAACTGAACTGATGTTTATTATTTGGGTGCGATCACTGAGAAATGATTTTATCCAGCTTAGTAGAAGGTTGCCAATACCCAATGCTTTTAACCTTTCGAATAGTATATTATGCGAAGCCATATCAAATGCCGTCGATATATTGAAGTACGGAACAAGGACTATTTTGCGTACCCAACGACTACTGGTAATGAGTTTGAAGAAGTCGAAGTGACAGGTAATGCATGATCTATTTTTCAGAAAGGCATGCTGAGACTTTGTTATAAAATCTCCTCCGAGCAGGTATTCATACATACTGTCTTTTACAACTTTTTCCATAATTTGCGATAAGCCGGGGTTATATTGAGGGATCTGTAGTTGCTGACGCTAGCCTTGTCCCAGATTTGAAGTGTGGAATCACAAAGCTAGTTTTTCACTCTGTTGTATACGTTCCAGTTTCCATCAGAGGAGTGAACAACTTAATCAAAATCAAGGAAATGTTCCCTCCACTGTTTCTCAGGGCTACTGAATAGAAGCAGTGTATTCCTTTTCCCTTGGTAGGTCTTAGGATTTTAATGGCTTCAACTATATTTTTGTGAGCGAATCCCACAACCACAAAATGGCTACTGGAGAGTAGTTTGCCACTGATGGGGGCGCACGTCTTACAACTGAAGTTCTTAAACCAGTCACTTAATAGTACACTAATCATAACGGGGTTCTTGTAGACCACCTCGTTACGAAGCAAGTACGGAACATCTCATGATGTTCGAAGGCGTTTATTTAGAGGTGATGTTACGCTGTAAACCTTGGACCTAGTTCTAAAGACTTTTCAGTATTCATTTCGCGCTCTTAGTGCACGTAAGCTTTTGACTGATTCCACTGCATCATGAATCACCCCCAGCGACGGGGGACCCTCGATGGAGTGGTACAGATGCGACGGTCGCCTGAGCTTTTTGCGGCATACGGGTGGAATGTAATCTCAGTGTCGGTGTAGTTTCACTTTTCTCACCGCAGCAGCAGTATACAAACACAACGGAACATTCCTGCAAATAAAGGACACCGAGATTGTTGGTGAGCCGGTAGTGAAGAAGACGTCTCAAAGGGAGAACCTCAGAAGCGCTATCAGCATCAGAAAGATAGATAACTGTCTAGCTTTCGAAATTTTATTGCAAAACAAATAGTATGTATATTTCATAAGAAGCCAGCAGATCAAGACAGAGTAGTCTCCTCTCTTGCCAAAAATCGTCTTCTAGACCAATGGTCATTACATTTTGCGATCCTTTCTCGTTTTTATTGGTGTTTACAATCACTTAGTGCCATATGTTCGGAATGATGTTTATCAAAATACGAAAGGCTGTTAGGCTTTTTACGCAGGTAGACTTATGTGCTCTTTTCAGTGCCACATGAAACTGGATGATAAATTTCTATTCAACTTGTTCCATGTCCTCAATCCTGTGACACCCCCATCACGCTAACCATCGAGATAAAGTCATGCGGTTATCTGCACTTATCCAACTTGCAATAGCAGAGGTCGTACTACTATGGTAATACATTATCTCTCAGGACATTTCATCCAATGTTCTAATATCTGTGATGTAAATTAATCATAACCTGGCTATTATACAGTATATATTTGAGGTGGTAGAGAAGATTTGTAGCTCAGGGTAAGGATGATAGTTGTTTGGTATTTTTTGAGCTTTGTCTTTTCTCCTCGGATGTTTCATCACCAGGACAAGAAACCTCATCGACATTTATTTTAAATAGAAGTGAAACATTTCTAAGCTCCATCATTGTTAATAGAGGATATTTGCTGACTCTGAGAGTTAATGGTTTGCGGGCAGGAGTGACCTATCCTTCTTTCTTTATCAGAGGTTGACCTTTATAATTTCTGTTAGTGGTTAACCTACTCACTTAAACTATCGTAAGATTACTGATTTACCTGATTGATTTTCATTTAACTAATCCCTTCTCAGTACCGTGTATATCAGGTCACTGTTCACTTGTCAGTCGATTACCATTTAATTGGAGTACCACGCTTCTAGGAACTCTGCTACAGTTGCAAAGGACTGGATGAGTTACTATTATGTAACGCCTTACCAGCCCTACCGAACTCGGTTTGCTCTAGAACCTGCTTAATCAGTACTTTAACTAGCGTTTAAGTACTGATAACGAAACGCAAATCAAAAGGACCGGCACTCAGGAATATATTCAGAGGTGTAATATATATAATTAGAATAAAAGTTTATCCATCTGGCTAGCATGGCTGAACTAGGGACTCTGGGGATATGGATGTTAACCAGCACCAAGCGAGCGCGAAATGGTGCCGGAGCCTGCTGCGATGCATGCTCGTTAAAACAAAACTTAAAACACCTTAGGTATCCGGAGGCAAGCTATACATTTATTTAGTTAATATTTAGTTAGTTCATTTTGATTTATTTACTTCAGCCCTGGTTGCATTTTGGTGCCAGGAAGGTGTACTACACAGTTTTTAGCTTACTTATCGTAGTATTTCTTAGTTGTCTCAATCGAAGTTGTGGTCGTGCTCATCCGCATACATTGATATCATTGAGGATATTTCATGTCATAAGACTGCTAGATAATGCCCACGAATTCGTTTGGCTATTCGACAGCTGGACTGGTCAATATAGTGACGCTGACACTTATTGGAGTTAATTTTGTAGATAAAATTTGTCACTTTTGGGTAGTTGATCCCTCAGCTTGCATGAGACGAATTTCAGGGATTTGGTCACTTTCTGTGCCATTCTGATACCTAATGGATGAAGTTACTAGTTGAGAATTTCTGGGACATGTTTGACACATGATAGAGTGATTCATTTTGTAGGTTGAGGTAATTATCTAATGTGTATCCTGTTGATAGTCGTTCCTCGATAAGTTGATTGGCTTTGAAAACGTTGTATTGTACTGCTAAGTATTGCAGTAAGTTTTGGCAGGTGAGAAAATTGGTTGTAAACAAATCTCCTTATGAAACGTTGGATTTTGCTGTTGTATTTCAAAACTAGGTCTGTGTGTATCACATTCCCGTATATATATATATATATATATATATATATATATATATATATATATATTGAAGAGTCAACTGAAAGCTCTTGGGTTGAGATATACAGAGATGAACTTCAGAAAGTTATCGGTAAAATACTTTCAAAGTAAACAAATACCACCGATATCACTTATCTGAGATTCATTCCCCCTACTGTTTAACCCATATAACGTTAACTTTCTAACATTTGGATTTTTTGATGAAATTTACTGGAGACAGTGGCGTTTTGCGACATTTTCTAACATTGTAATGTGTACGGTTTCCATTCCCCTTACTTATTCTCTACTTCATTTTTTCCTTACATCCGATCATACTTCTAAAGGGACTATGACTCTCCTGACTTCACTGAAACTCAAATGGACTCACATCTCATTCTTTCTGTTTATGGAATGGCTTAGTTGTCTTCATAATCTCTGGTGTGATTATTGATCATAGATATAGTAGAGTGCGAAAGTGTTGGAAATCAACCAAGAAGCTAAAGTCGTGCCAATACATTACAGAACTACTAGATGAAGATGAAGAACAACTGAGGTTTGCACAAGGAGACACAAACTGTTCACTTGATCTCTTCATTTTATTCTCCTGAAGTTCACAATAGAACTCATTTTTGCTTGATTCATAATAATTTGTTGCTGTAAAACTTATCATTTGTTATCACTTAGTTTTGAATAGGTCCAGTTACCTGGAATCACTCTAAAGGTCAGACTTTTAGGATTTGTCCTGGTGCGAACTTGACAGACGCAAAGACCAATCACTAATTATTCGAACTTGTTATATACCCACGAATACGAGACCAAGGAAGAACACGATAGCGTAGTCGGATGGAATAGTATATTTGGATGGTTATGCCAAAATACCGATGCGTTCCAACTAACTGGCTAGAGAGTCGAATACGAGCAATGCAACGTAACACGACAGCGTGCCAAATGGCGAGGATGCTTGACCGGATGCCTTCAGCTTAGCGAGTCCAGTTAAACTATCAAGGTCAGCATCAATGTCGAAGTCGTCAAACCCTAGGCTATTGATTTTGGGGAAGTGTATGACGCTACAGATCACTCCCCCCCTAGTGGGTTCGTGAGGACCCTAAGACGATACCAGCCGGAAGTAAAAACCCAGTGGTTTCTCCACTGGTAAAACTCTTCCGATGGGCTCACTGCGTGAGGTGGCCCCTGGTTGTCTGAACCTTATTCTAGGGTGTCGTGGCGATTAAATAAATAAAATACAATAAATGAAATTGTACGTCGGTCGCGGTCATCTGTTCCTTTCGACGTTCCGTCCAGTGCTCGTTGCACCTGGAATATAAATAAAAGTCTTTAATACCACGAAAACGTTGCGTAAAAATGGGAATTATTTATATATAAACGTGTCGAAAAATAAAAATTTACGCTTATCTTCGCCGTTTTTTTTAGTTTTTATTACATGGTAAATAAAAATTGATATAAAAAGGCAAAGTGTACGAGGGTTTGTGCCGGTAAATAAGAAAAATAGTGCCTCGAAAAAAAATGGTTGGCACACACATAGCTAAGTTGAATATGACTTCAGGTACTCTGGGAACCTGACGGTTCGACCTGATCGTGTTTTTTGTTGCGCCGCTGGTTGTTGCAGCTGTGCATTACCAGGCACATCGTCGAGAATTTCGATAATTGAGTCATCCGTCGGCCGGATGTAGCGAGCTGAAACGTCACTTACAATGGGGTTGCCTTCGAAATAAGCTGGTTTCAAACGGTCGATACTGACAGTATCTTCGCGTCCGCCTCGCTCAATTACATAGAATTTCTCATGTCGCTTAATCACTTTGAACGGCCCGTCGTAGGGTGGTTCAAGTGGTCGACGAACAGCGTCGTGGCGAACAAACACGTGTGATGTCTTCTGTAAACTGGGGTGGACGAAAACATCAGTCGTTTGCGGTCTAATCGGAGAAGGCCTAACTGAACGCATTGCGTTTGTAAGCCTAGTCACATAAGATGCCCTATCGGAAACATGTTTGAAAGTTGAAGGGGAAACAAACTCACCTGGTAGGCGAAGAGTGGTCCCATAGACGAGTTCTGCAGGAGTGCATCCAGCATCAACTTTCAACGCGTTACGAATACCTAGTAGGACTAGAGGCAGAGCCTCGGTCCACTGAGGTATGTTTGTAGCTGAAAGGGAAGCTTTCAGCTGTCGATGGAAACGCTCTACCATGCCATTTGCTTGTGGATGGTAGGCTGTCGTTCGGAACCGAGTGCAACCTAAAAGTGCCGTTAGAGCGTGAAATAGTCCGCACTCAAATTGGCGCCCACGGTCGGTTGTGACGTAGGATGGACATCCGAAGTTCGCGATCCATCTTTCGACGAAAACACGAGCAACTGTTTCGGCAGTAATATCTTTAATGGGTACTGCTTCCGGCCATCGTGTGAAACGATCAACACAGGTGAAAAGGTAGGTACATCCATTAGATTCTGGTAGGGGTCCTACAATATCTATATGGACGTGGTCGAAACGCATGTCTGGGGCTAGAAATGAGCCTAAAGGGCTTTTCGTGTGTCGCGTGACTTTACACTTTTGACAAGCTAAGCACGACTGGGCCCACTCCTTAACGTCTTTGTTCATCCCAGGCCAGCAGAAACGTTGTGCGATAAGCCTAATGGTGGCTCGTACACCTGGATGAGAGAGTTTGTGCAACGTATTGAAGACGTTGCGTCGACAACTCTTCGGAACTATTGGGCGTGGTTGACTAGCAGAGACATCGCACAAAATTGCATCCTTGTCTGATCCAACAGGACAAAGTCGCAGTTTGAGAGTTGTGGACGACAACTCATGATGCAGCTCAAGGTCTTCCTTTTGACGCCGAGCTAGTTCAACGAGATCAATACCCTCGATATAGTTTATCGAAGCTATTCGAGATAGTGCGTCGGCTGCGGAGTTGTTTGCTCCAGAAATGTGGCGGATGTCTGACGTGAACTGGGAAATGTAATCCAGCTGTCGCGACTCACGAGGGGAGTATTTGTCAGACGCCGAGCTGAGGGAAAAGGTTAACGGTTTGTGGTCTGTGAAAATAATGAAATCACGACCTTCCACAGAATGTCGAAAATGGCGTACAGAACAGTACATGGCTAGGAGTTCCCTACCAAATGTACTGTATCTTGTTTCCGCGTCTTGCAGCCGCCTCGAGAAAAAGGCTAACGGTTGCCACTGGTTGTCAGTCAACTGTTGCAAAACTGCTCCAATTGCTGAATCAGATGCATCAACAGCAATACTCAGAGGAGCATTGGGGTCATGATGCATAAGCATGGTTGCGTTCGAAATGGCTTCCTTGACTTTGGAGAAAGCAAGTCTAGCCGCGTTGTCCAGAGACACGAACTTCGCAGTTCCTCGAAGTAGATCTGTGAGTGGTCTCATGACAGAGGCACAGTTAGGGATAAACCTTCGGTAATAACTTACCAGGCCATTGAAAGTGCGGAGATGTTTCACAGTGGTCGGCTCTGGATAGTTTGTGATAGCCGCCACTTTATCTCTCAATGGGCGTATACCTTTGTTGTCAATGGTATGCCCAAGGAAGCTGAGTGATTCAACTCCTATTTCACACTTCTGTAAGTTAACTGTGATGCCATGTTTTTTGAGTCTTTCGAATGCGAGGTCCAAATGTTTAAGGTGTGTTTCCTTATCTGGACTCGCAATTAGACAGTCATCTATGTAGACATGAACAAAATTCAGACCACGGAAGACGTCGTCCATAAAGCGTTGGAATGTTTGTGCTGCATTCCGAAGACCAAAAGGCATGCGCAGGAATTCAAACAGGCCAAAAGGAGTAATAATGGCTGTTTTCGCGATATCTTCTGCTGCCATAGGTATCTGGTTGTACGCTTTGACTAAGTCGATTTTCGAGAAAATGTTCATGCCGCATAAGGTTGCGGTCAAGTCGTAAACGTGGGGTATAGGGTAGCAGTCCGGAGTTGTTTTGGCGTTAAGCCTTCGGTAATCACCGGTCGGACGCCAGTCGTTGCTATCCTTTTTGGGCACCATGTGCAATGGCGATGCCCAAGGACTGTTCGACGGTCTGATAATGCCCAGTTCGAGCATATGGTCGAATTCATTTTTCGCCGTTTGCAGCTTATCGGGGGCTAAACGGCGAGCTTTGGATGCCACAGGTGGACCTGTGGTTGTGACGTGATGCATAACATTGCTGGTTATGCACGGAAGAGTGTGTTTCGGTTGTTGTAACTCTGGATATTTCTCCAGAACTGCCTGGTAGGACGCGTCGCCTGATTGTTTAGTCCTAACGATGGCTAAACTCGGACCTACATAGGTGGTGCCGCCAATAGATAACTTTGTGTTGTTATCTATCAGTCGTCGACGGCGAGCATCTACGAGTAGATCGTAATGGTTCAGCAAATCTATGCCAATGATGGGCATAGAGACGTCTGCCAGGAGGAAAATCCAGTGAATAGGTTTGCGTAAACCTAAGTTGAGGTAGGCATACCGTCTCCCGAATGTCGCGATTGCCTTGCCGTTGGCTGCTTGAAGATTGAAGGATGGGTCGAGATGACGCTCCTTTGTCGTTGCTGGAAGAACGCTAACTTCTGCGCCGGTGTCGACGAGGTAGCGGACTTTCGTTTTAATGTCGGTGACGTAGAGCAAACGGCTTTTTCCGCCGGCTACGGTTGCCGTGAGCACGTGCCGGCGTGACCGTTTCCCGAGTTCGGGTCCTTCTTAAAACGGCATGGTTTACGACATTTTCTGGCTTCATCCCCGTAAGTGTTATGAAACCAGCACCATTCAGGGTTTTCCACCCTGTTGGGTTTCGTTTTAGGGCTACCACGCGACTTGCTGCGATGCGCCAAGGTGCGTTTCTGTGAAGTGCTACGTGATCTAGGACTTCGAGATCGTAGCAACCGTTTCACAGAGTTGCACAACTTGGTCACCTCCGAATCCTGGCGCTCTGTTTTGTCGCAGATAGAATATACGTTGGAGACGGGTCTGCTGGATATCTCCAGTATTTTATCTGCTGAGGCTGCCAGGTCGTCGAGTGGGACTGACTGGAGTGTCACCAACACGGTTTGCACCGGTTGTGGTAGTTTCGAGAGAAATAGTTCTCGGAAGAAACCATCGTCAAATGTTCGTGCACCGATTACTTCTCGCATGCGTGCGAGGACTTCAGTAGCTGAGTGGCTGCCTAGCTCGATGTTACGAAGCAATTCGTCTAGACGTTGGCGATCTGTGAGATCGCTTTTCTTCAAGAGTGCGGCCTTTAGAAGTGCATAAGGGTCACTTACTTCAGGATTAAACATGTTTGCTGTAACATACCTGTTTAATTCTCGCGGTAGTGAACGTATGACAGCAAGAAATCGAGAATGAGGATCTGAGACACCCTGTTCTCGAAAATCGGCCTCGGCATACAGAAACCATGTTTCTGCATTGTCTGGCCAATATGGCACGAGTTGGATCGTGTTCGAAGTCGGCTTAATACGAATAAGCTTGGGAGTGTGGTCGGACATGAGAAAGTGTAGTAAATGGATATATAAATGTTATCGAAATGAAAACAATAAACAAATATAAAATGGAACAGGCTCACCAATTCAATACTTGTTATTGGTCGGGATATGTGATCACGTCGGGCTCACCAATTTAGGATTTGTCCTGGTGCGAACTTGACAGACGCAAAGACCAATCACTAATTATTCGAACTTGTTATATACCCACGAATACGAGACCAAGGAAGAACACGATAGCGTAGTCGGATGGAATAGTATATTTGGATGGTTATGCCAAAATACCGATGCGTTCCAACTAACTGGCTAGAGAGTCGAATACGAGCAATGCAACGTAACACGACAGCGTGCCAAATGGCCAGGATGCTTGACCGGATGCCTTCAGCTTAGCGAGTCCAGTTAAACTATCAAGGTCAGCATCAATGTCGAAGTCGTCAAACCCTAGGCTATTGATTTTGGGGAAGTGTATGACGCTACAGACTAACAACTACTGAACTCATCAAACAGGGTTCTGTAAAAGCTACCTTTGCGACTGAAATAGAGAAAATATATTATTTATTTCAGTGGTTCCTAAGGTGGCTTTTGGAATCGGTCATTATCACATGTCCATAGGTTTTGACAAGGATGAAGTGAATGTAGCACCGAAACGTTAAATTACGTGTATCACAAAATTACTTTGTCACATTCATATAAAAGTAGAACTGTAGTAGAGCGTAATTGCCTATTCAAAATGTTCGTTTGATATAGCACACAATGATCCAGGATTTTTTACCGCATAATGTCTCGGACACAACTGATTTCGCATAATCATATCAGAATAGCCACAAAATGTCTGGCTTGGTTTTCATAATTCTATTACTTTTTATTTTCTGGATTAATTAACAGTAGAATTTCCCATCTATCTCAGATTGGCGCTGAATCATGTTGGAAGTTAATCCAATCAACAAGGATTAAATAATCAGTCACTCCTCCCACCTAACTACATTACTCTTAAAAACTGTTAATTCTTTCGTCTCCCTTAACATGCGTCAGTCAGAACATAGAAATGGCTGCTTTTTTCCGTATAAGTTAAATTACTTGGTTGATCGATCATTCCCTTTTAAGTTAAGTAAGATCCTCTAATAGGCACTAAGTTTACATCTTGTAACATTTTTGTGGTTTTGCCCTATCCTTATTTTTCCCTTATTAAGATGAGGTGAAAATAGAGATTGGTTACTGGGACAGTGACGGAATACTAAAGGCTGTACTGTACAGATTCAAGAGTGACTCTGAAGACCACCCTAGCAACCAGCTAAATAGCGAACTAACTTTCTGCATATTGTGAAAAAGTACCTTTCCAGCCGGAATAAGTAAACCTAATTGGTTATTTTAATAGTTTCCAGGTTGACATTTAAAGACATTTCAGATTTAACTGAATATTTATCATGATCATAAAATCCCATTAGAGATTATGAAGACAATAAAGCTATTCCACAAACAGACAGAGATGTGAATTCATTTGAATTTGCCTGAAGTCAGACGAGCCAAAATTCCCACAGACTTATGGATATTATACTGGATGATAGATATAAACGTAAAGAGGCAATATAAGGCAGTCCCACTGGTGATTTGATAAAGTATTCAGTGATTTTCAAAGAGTATTTAAAACAGTGAAGTGTAGACGTTCTAATCAACATTTCCCAACTAAGTATTCCAATCCTGACTTTATAATTATAAATATCTTGCGAATATTTATGACATGTGTACGCCTAATGATTCTAAAGGCCATGTGAGAAACAACTAAAACAGCCAATTTGGCTTTTTTATTTTGCGAAGAAACTACTTTTACAACTGAACAGAAAAAAATCAGTGACTGCATTGGTTGTTGGGATGGTCTTTGAAACCCCACTCCTTTTACTGTACAGACAGATTAGGTTTATTAGCAGGTCTTTGATGATTTCTGTTTCTTCATTTATGACATTAAAATACTGACATCATTGTTACAGTCATATTCGTTGACATCAAACTCAAGAGAATTATTCACTTTCATCATTACTTCTGGTCAACTCGAGCATGGTTTCACGGTATTCTGTACCGTCCCACTTGAAGTCTATAGCGGCTTTAAAGGTTAAGAAAATCTCATTTTTTATCAATTTTTATAGCACTTGAATCCCTTTTCATTAGAATAATTACACTAAAAATAATTTACTAAATTCTGTCAAACAATAGGAATTTTGGAAATTCCATTTAAATAACCGACTACGTAACTTTATCTTCCTCCTGAAAATAAGAAGTAAAAATTACGAATAGAATTTAAATGGTTATAGATATGGTGAAAATACACTTAAATCATGGAAAAACCTTCGAATTTTTTATGAGTAGCTTTCAACTACTAATTCCTTCTGATCTACGAATCATAATTGGGGGATTTTTAACCACCCACTTAACTCCTGCAAATATTTCTTTTATTACCCTTCTCTTAATTTGAAAAGATGATTGGTACAAGCAAATATGTATGCTTTCAAACTTAAAATCCTACTCACATCCCTAAGTTTAACAAGATAGCAGAATAACTGTATATTTTAATGTAATCTCAGCGTGTTTAAAAAATCAAAACAACATTTTTCTGAAAGTTTCGCCATGTAAGCTAAAGCTTCTTCAACGTCACATACTATAAACAGAAAAGAAGGAATAGACCTGCAAAATATTTGGCAGACAATATTCTCATGAAATCATTAATGATAACCTTTACGAACTGAAGCTTTAATAACGATGAGTGTTCATCAAAATAGTATTCTCACACAAGTACAGCGAAAGTTTCAGAAAAATCTCGTTTTAACCTTCTAAATACTCTGCAATTATATTGAAACATACTCTGATAATGATTGAATGGAACTTGGTACTCAACTTCTAGGATATTTGTAACAAGTATGGTCTGGATGCTTATAAGACAATAGTATCACAAATACCTGCCACCTACATTGCTAAAGCTTAACTAATAAACTCTTCCTACATTAGTTTGATTAAAATCCATAATGCAGTTAATATATAGACAATAATCAATATAAGAGAAGAATCAATTATACTTAGTCAATACAGTATGAACCAGTCAATACATTTGAATAAATCTGAGCAGTGAAATAGTTATTCTTCAGTAAAAACATCTAAAACCGAACGAAATGATCGACAACTGCTTACAAGATAGTAACAACCATAATGCTGAACCAGAAGAGGAAGAAGAAGAGGGGGAAGGACTTCAAAGTATGCAACAAGCAGAAAGAAGTAATTTAAGCAGACAATACCGTAGGCAACGACGTTCACCACGTCGAAAATCAAATGCAAAAAATAAGAGACCTCGACCTCGACAAAGAAATCGTTCAGAGGTACAACACAGACGACAAAGCCGTCCAATGAAACGACCATTATCATCTCGTTCTCCAAAACAAAGATTTAACAAGAGAATACAAGGTCAATCAAGATCACGTTCTAGACCAAGCTATAGTAGGTTATTAAAACAATGAAACATGGATGAAAATAATAATAATAATGAATTATCATTTCGATCAAGTAAAAACTTAAAACCATCAAATCGAATACTTGTAACAAATATACCTAAATACTATCGTTGAAGAAATGTATCATTATCCTGAAATGTAAAGTATGTTGTTATCTTCAATCAAAAGCTCTTTCAAGTGAATTTTTGTCAATATATATTTACAATTAGAAAGGCTCATACGAAGATCAGTATTCATTTAAACATTAATAACAAGTGAATAGTATCAGGATTTAATGTATGCTGCACTAAACACTATTTGGTATTCACCTATGAAATAAGAAGTTAAATGATTTACTTTTTAGTCCAGTGGAATGCACTGATATATCATCTTTGACAGTATCATTAAAAAATATTGCATATATATATATATATAAATGCACAATGAAACCAACTGTCTTTTCATTCTTTTATTGCTTTACAGTAATGAAGCAGTACTGATTACGTGTAAAATTATTTTCTGTGCTTTGATTTGTTAGATATACTAAAGGCTATTACAAAGGCGAGAATGTAGGGAGAAATAGAGCACTGTGGTGTTTTTCATCTTTTGGAAAATCAGTGGTTCATATCCTAATACTAAGTCATTTTAACAACTAGGAAGGAACTCAGTAGTTCATAGCTAAGGACTGAATAGTCTGTCACTAAATATTCCTAAATGAAACAGTTTAATTAATGAATGATAACTTAGTTCCTATTCAGTAAGAATAGGACTACTGGGTAAAAGCCGATTGGAAATTCCCACCGTTCTAGTTTTCTTAAACACAAAACTTAAGTGCTAAGAAAATTATGTGTGCTTCACTAGATACCATTACTTATGGAAACGACCCCGATTGATGAAAGAGGTATTCAACCATTGATGTTAACTAGTCTTTTAGGTAGTAGAAATAATTCATTCGATTTCATAATACGGAAATAAGAGTCTGGTTTTTTAAACAAAGTACGAGGTTATTTGCTGATAATTGTAATTTCCTGTTGTTGTACTTGGGACCCAAGTACATCCAGAAGGTGAGTCCCAAACACGACGCATCCTATATTCCACTGATAGCCACCACCAAGTTAATTAGAGTATGCTGTTCTTTAGAAACCCGAAGAATAATGAAGAGTTTAATACTTGGTGGAGGATAAAGAATGAATATACCTGATTCCTTACAACTGACTTCGGTTATTGTCGCTATCGGTTGCAACCGTTAAATTTTAGCACTGTGACAACCTTAACTAGGGAGTCCCTGCGTCTCTATATAATCCATTTAGACAGAAATTAAATATTTGTAATATTTCTTGGTCCACTTCCCTCCAAACGTTTTTCAAACCATGGGTATGCTTCAACATTTTTTGTGTAAACGTGAAAAGAAAGTTACCTTATAAGAGACCGACAATTTTCCTTATCTCAATAAAGCGTATACACCAATTCTCAGAAAACAGAGAGAAGTAAAATATTAAAATTATGACAACAACAAGTCAGAGTGCGATTAGATTAAAAATTAACATTTCAGGTCACGAATAAAGTGGTGTAGAAATTTTTCAATTTGCAATTTCTCTTAAGTTACTCACATTAAGAACAATTCTACTTGGTATTATGTTCATTGATGGGTCATTTACACTACTAGTATCCGGTACATTGCCATGTAAGCTTAATGTGACACTCTATATTAGAAATATTGTAAAGAAATGAAGAGAATAAATAAAATTACACTCAAATTATTCATTTCACAGACAACTGGAACAAAATAATGACCATTTACTTCAGTAACGCTACATTAAGCTTACATGGCAACATGATAGATACCAGTAGGGATCATTTATAAAAGAGTAGTTTGAATTAAATTTATGTCAATAAAACAGGTATGAATAGTCAGCTTCTTATTCACTATACATTTATACTCTAAATAATAAGTATTTATTAGGATAGGAAGCTTTCCTTGCTAAGCATGTACTTCATATTATCTACCTATAACACAGCAATTATTTCAGTATTCTCTGAGGATCAACAGAATATTGTTACGTAATGAAACGCGCTTCATTACTGAGATGTATTTCGCTAAATAATTGTAATTATAGACACATGAAAACAAGCGGTCATCGCGTAGAGACACTATGAAAACACTACATAAGGAGATTGAGTCAGCCTAACAGTTTTCCTAAATCTCATAAACATATAAATGAGAAGTTAAAAAAACTGAAAATCAAGCACATATAAAAAATAAAAATAAGCAAATAATATCACCCAGTATTCGCCTAAATGTCGTAAAGAAGTTACGGCTAATACTCAAATTACAAGAGAAAAAACACTGAAACAAAAGGACAGACAGAAGCCAACGCATTTGAAAATAATATACCCATGTACACAGTGAATACGATAAGAAAAATAAAAATGTGGATAAACACGAAACAGTGGAGAAGTGGAAAAATTTGTGTAGAAATCACCGAAAGAGAAATGAGGATTCATCACTGTTACCGATGACCGTAGGCGATTTGTATATCTGCCCTAATAAGCGTCAGATACTACAACAATGATAATAATAGTAATAATAGCTTTAGTCTAAGCAATATATATTCGACATAGTATGGAATTCTGAGCACGTAATATTTTAAGAAATTTACTCACAAAATAATGTTTTCAAAGAAAATGATGATTGCATCTGAATGACGTTGATAACTACAGCATACAAGGAAAAAGTGTGAAGCAGCCGGTCGGTACTGGATTAGCATCCGGTGTTTAGTGATGGTAGTTCATTAAGGTAGCAGAAGAATGTGCTATTTCAGACAGGTATACAAGGAATGAGAAATATGATGTATGTTTGAGCATTCAAAAAGCCATTTCCACCTAACATGACATATTTCCTACATTTCATTATTAATTCGAAAAACGGCTAGCTCAGAACATTTTAGAAATCTGCAAGAATACGTGATACTTATGGAGGATATATTTGATAGGTCAAAACAAAATAAAATGGGAGAACTTGATATATATCTTGCAGAAAATTTCACTGGCAGCCCAAAGTTAAAGCAGGCCGTATTTGCTGTTAGCATCTGTCAAATGTCAATATTAGAGTTCTTCTAAGTTAACAATATTTTCTAACTCTAAAACTATTATCTACTAACCCACCAGTGAATAATAACCGACGTGATGCTGTTTACTCAACAGTGGTAATTGAATACTGGGGCCTTAGAATTTTCATTAACGTAGAGAGACGAATGTATAGGGATATATCTATGGCCACACATATTTGTACACATTAGTGCCTTCGTGATCAACTGCGGATAACTAATCAAGATTAGTGAATTTTATGTGGAATAAGGATAAGAATGAAGCAGCAGGGAGACAAGTTAGGCGGACACACATTTATGCACCAAAAGAGGTTTAAGCTAGAAGGTTACTATCATCAGATAATTCATCTAGCGGGAACGAATAATTTACGCAATAAATACCAGGTTTGTCCACCATAAAACAATAATATGGATGTTCGTGAGGTCACATACAGCACTTATATCAAACACTATCTATTTTTTCAGACCGATTACTTGCTTAATGAACCTATTCGGTTGCCTCAATGTAGCTGAGAGTTTATTATACATGTATGTTTGTATAGAACTGGTTATTTTTGGCATTATTTCAAACCATAGATATACGCAGTTGATCGATATTATGTCAGATATCATATGTCTAAAAATAAACTTGTCTTATCAATCAATAGAAAGATAAGTTAGAAGTAGTATGCAAGGCAATTCACAGATGCCGTTGACTTTAAAGCCTCCTTACATCAGATAAGGCATGATTTCATGTGAAGTAGTCATCACAATCGTCTGTATTGTGTGCGTTGCTCCAAACAAACAGATGCTCATTATAAGTAGCTACTCCCCTAGTGTTTTGTAGATATATTCTCTAGTTTTGCCAATTCTTATTTTCTCTAGATTTTTCTATTTTTCGTTCTTGTTAGATATGTCAACTCTTCTAACGTCGTTCAAAGATGAGGCAGTTTTTTCTATACTTATTCTCTTTCTCTTTTGTCTTGTTTTTATTTTTATCTGCTAACTGCTATGATACTTACTTTCCTGTTGTTTTCCGCAGGTATATATTCTGACTATGACACTATGATAACTAAATATTTTGGTTTGCATATTATTTAGACTGGTACGAAAACATCTGGTTTTCGTTAGCTGTCTGTCATTTCACCCTCTAAATAAACTTATCTGTTATTTATTACTGATAATTCTGACTGCTGAGACAGTTATTTATAATAACGCCAATAATTAGCTTATGTAGCAACGCGAACCTATCTGTCACCAAAACGTAACTAAGGCTAAAATAAACAGATTGAGTTAAATTAACTCAATAAACGTATAGCTTGCTTTCGGATACTTAAGGTATTTTAAGTTTCGTTTTGCGCTCGCTTGGTGCTGATTAACACGCACATCCTCAGAATCCCTAGTTCAGCTACACTAGCCAGATAAGTTGGATAAAATTTACTCATTATAATCACTATCACATTTATTTTAATTAAATACATTGCATCTCTAAATATATTCCTGAATACCAGTCCTTTTGATTTGTGTTTCGTTACCGGTACTTACACGTTGGGCAAGGTACTACAGGTACTATAGGTACTGCAGCACATCCAGTCAGGTAGGGTTGGCTAAGAGTTACAAAACAGTAACACATCTAGAACCCCTAAAGTGTTAATAATTGACTAGTGAGGGATCGAGAAAACATAACAGACATTATTAGCTAGAAATGTGAAACAAGTTATATATATATGAGTATAAGTACTAGTCTGCCAAACTAAGTCTATCTCAGATAGTCAAATGATAAGAAATATGAAAGGCAAGAGCAAGGTAGAATGAGAGATGGGACAAGAGACTGTTTGTAAATAGATACTATATTTTAAGTTTTAGTATTTTTGCCCTCATCAGTCGTATTTTATCAATAGACGGTTAAAACTGCTTCAATGAACTTATTTTCATGACATTTTATGCAGTCTAATTATTTCTGATTCAGTCTTTGCATTCTCATGTTTTCATTCTTAAGAAAGTGTTAAAGATTGTAGTATTTTTGCTAGTCGGTTTTCAATAGATGTAGTGATTCACTGTGTTTATAATTTTAATGCATATTCACCGTAAGTATTTTCTCTACTTTAGCTTGGTTTTTCATGGTTACTGAACTGATTACATTGGAACAATTTTTACCATATTTCCGACAATGGTTTTTCTTAGACTCTAAGTCGTTGGTGAGAATCGTTAAAATGAATTTATGTTATTCTACTTCAATGATTTTTCTCACTTTACTTAAGCTTATGAAGGGAAGAAAGCATTTAAAGTATCTGTCGGTAAATCTAAGTGTAAAACTTGGGCACTGTTGAATTTGTTTATCTGATTTAGAACACACAGTGATGCAGTATTATTTACTTGATGAGGTTTCCAGTATAAATTATCATTGCTCATAATCATATCATCAAAGCAATCACACTACTTTCGATATCTGATTTTGATAGTTCTGTCACCTTATATTGTTTGTTTTTATTGGTAGTAAAGCTTTTCAGATCACTGATATAAAATGTTACGAAATTCATATTACATGTGTTGGGTGTAGATTAGATGAACAAAACTTCAGTAATCAGTTTCTGTCTCCACCTAATCTATACCCAATTCACAAAATATGAATTACGTAACATTTTATATCAGTGATCTGAAAAGCTTTACTACCAATAAAAACAAACAATATAAGGTGACAGAACTATCAAAATCAGATATCGAAAGTAGTGTGATTGCTTTGATGATATGATTATGAGCAATGATAATTTATACTGGAAACCTCATCAAGTAAATAATACTGCATCACTGTGTGTTCTAAATCAAATAAACAAATTCAATATGGAATTACACTCTATAACAGTGCCCAAGTTTTACACTTATATTAAAGAAGGATGTAATTTCACTGACTGACAGTAATCTCTCAGTTTTCCTTTAAAATCTACTTTCTGGTGAGACGACAGGTCATAAAAAGAAAAATCATATTTATACCCAAAAAATGTATTTACCACTGAATTTACCATTGAACTGAAGCAAATTGCTCATATTTAACACCAACAGGATATTACACAAATCTTCAATCTAGTTAGTGCATATGCGGAAGACTTAGAACACAAGAAATGAACACGGTTAATCTAATACTGTTTGTTTCAATTGCCTTACAAAAGTACTATACAGTTTGACCACTTTTATTTTCATCATAAACTCTGAACTCCACAATTCCATATATCAAATTTATAAATACCAATCTTATTTCCTAGTTCACTGTTGTATTTACAAACGAAATAACCAAAAACGTTATTTATCCTTCTTTCACTAATCTCTTAATCCAAGTTTGACACGCAAGCATTACACGACTTAATGGAAGCAAGTATCAGACAACTTCAAAAGTCTGGCATCACGCATATTTGGAAACTGAGCCTTACAGCATTGAATCCTCACCTTCATTATACCTGGTTGGAATGCTGTTCATAGTAAATGAGCATATTTTTACTCTCAGCAGATGATCGCTTCTGAGCAAAGTTGACACGTTACAGAATTTCGATATATAACAGGTAAGTTGGTTGATGCTGAAGCCGACAATTACAGACCATTCTCTCTACTTCTTGTTTCTGGAAAGCCTATAGACAACAGTTCTGTCTTCACAAGTAGTTAGTATTCTTAGAAAATTTACGGACATTTTCCTCACTACATCTAGAGATTAAAACTTTATTTATAGTCATATTGTTACCAATAATGATAATAAATACAGTGTAACTCAGATACTATGTAAAGGTTCATGCCCTAGGCAATGTATAATACCTGTTGTGCTTGGGACTCATGATACTTCTCGACTGCTCTAACCGCATTAGGTGGGATAGGATTTGAATCCCACAGTTCTGCAGTCGACTACCTTGACCAGCATTACAATTCCACACTGTCCGCACTTGGTCATAGTTGCTGAGTAAAGTAGCTCTTTTCAATTGATTCACTGCATCCACAGTCAAGATTATGACACTTTTTTTAGTAGGTTTAATGATGAGTAATACTTTTATTAAATCAAGTTTTCCAATTCCAGTATTTATGTTCCTAATTTTAAATTTATACAACATTCCAGACACCGTTAAGAATGGCATAATCTTAAGTGACATAAAATCCGCTTTTATCATGTACGAAGACCGAAATAAGTCCTTTGATAAAAATTTGAAAAAAATACTTCACTTAAGTGTTGATCAAATTTTCTGAAACCGAGTGTAAATCCCAAACTTTTTGCATAGCTCTTAGTACCAGTATGAAGCCCACTTGATTACAAAGTTTAATCTGGATTAAGTAACCTTTATACGGATAAAAGAAGGTTTTTGAACAAGATAATTCCAAATTTAACTAACCAGCTGAAAATTATGGCTAAGGTAGGCATTAGAAAAATGAGGCTTGGATCATGAGCGATATCCTATTTAAAACGAGAGATCACTCTGGAGTTAAAAGACAGCTGTCCAATGAAGTCTGAAATACAGCGTCCGAATACTACTTGCAACAACAAGTTTCTATCATGTAAGGACTCTTCCAATATATGCAAGTTATTTAAACAGCTTTCTGGTAGGAAACAGATGATAAAAGAAGCTTGTTAGGATGTCTGTCGTTAAACAAGTCATTCATACGTCGGCAAGCAGATTTCACCCTTCACAATGTTCAAAGTCAAATGAAAAGCTGCCTTTCCGGTCTTAACACACGTGATGTATTTAAATGTCTAAAATCCTTGAATCCATCCCACAACCTAGGTCCTGATGGTGTTTCTAGTATTATATTTAGAAAATGTGCAGATATTTTATCTCATCCTTTTACAGATGTCTTCAATCCATCGTTTTCTAAAAACACAATGCCTGATGCTTAAAAGGAGATCGAAATTATACCTGTGCCTAGGTAGTCTTCTGGATCAGATGTTACGTTTTGACCCATCGCTACAACTTCCTTTTTTGAAGCCAAAGGAGAAATTACTTCTTTTGATTGAGGCTTCCTTAGTGGTTTGCAGAGATCCGAAACAGTTTGCTTACAAATACAGGAGAAGTATTCTTGATGCTGCCCCTGTCTTGCATCATAACATTGTTTCTAGTCTCGACGTAGGTGTTAAGTATGTTCTTTGTACCTTTATGGATTTCTCATCAACCTTTGACTTTGTCCCTAGACCAATCTTGTTAACTAGGCCTGCTATAGCTCACACTGAGCCATGGGTCGTTTTTCTGAAACGAAATAGTACATGGTCTATAAAGAGAAGCGCTCAACTTCATTGTCTACTGAAGCTGGTGTGCCTCAAAGTACTGTACTTTCTCATTTTCTCTTTTCGTCTTTTTTACATGATTTACCTTATTCTGTTGAAATTAATTTTATTAATTATGCTGATAACCTGATGGTGTCTGTTCCAGTTAACTCTCATTTAGACCCCTCTGATTTAGGTAGATTCTTATCTGTAGTTGACCAATGGTCTATCGCAAATGGTTTCAAGTTAAACCCTTCTAAATGTCAGACTATTACTTCTAGCCTCCGACGTAAACAAGACCTATGTGAGCTGCTTAAGTCTCATGACGCCTGTTGCATTGATGGTGTTTGTGCAGAATCAAGTGAATCAAGTGTTAACTATCTTGGGTTGAGTTTTACTTCTGACCTTTGTAAGTTGTCTCATATTTTACTAACTTGTAAAAAAATCTTTCTTTCAACTTATTATATAAAGAAACTGAGGCTCTTTAGTATAACTAAACTTCTACTTTTATAATTTATTAATTCGTGCATTTTACCTTTTCGTCTCTATTGTTTCCCGTTGATCTTTCCTGGTATTCTAAAAATGGACTACGTTACTTTGCGCAGGGCTTTGAAAGCCGTCAGTGAGGTGAGTCATGTGCCTCTGGCCCAAATGAGTAACACTGTAGCTCATAGACATTGAAATTCTAGCAAGCAACTAGCTACAGTAATTTTAACTGACAATGAGCATCCAGTTCATTCACAGCTCTCTCCTTTTATCCCCTCAGGGAGGAGAAGAAGAAACTACATAATACTTTACGCTCAAAAAGCTAACTATAAGAATTCAACTGTACCTTACCTAGCACGCATATTATGTGGGGAGAAAAGTGTTAGAACAGAACTCACATATCAACTTTGTAACGGTTAACAATCTTATCTCAATAATTCAACTAATGACGTTAAATGTTCTCGTTTCTAATATTCTTTACATTACTTAAATTTCTATTATAACAATTCGAAATGTTGCAAAGGAGTATATACATACATATATTTTATGGTTGTTGCAATATATCATTCTCAGAATTTCAGTTTGTACCACAAATTGTTTGGAATAAAGTGAATTATTATTATTATTATTATTATTATTATTATTATTATTATTATTATCTTTAGGCTTGTAGGGAAACAAAACAATTTTTTAACAAAGAAAAATATTAAAGTTAACTATGATTACACGGAAGTACCAACACACTTTATAAAATGAGTATTTATATGTCTCAGAAATTATCATCGAAACAAGAGTTATGAAGATGATTGGTTACTCAAAAGTCGTATTTTAGTCCAAAATACTAGAAATTTCAGTACATTTCACAACACGCAGAGAATACGATTTTCAGTGATTACTGTAAGTGTACTACGCTGACTGACTTGATTGACGAAACTTTTGCAACTGGGATTGGATTACTTGGAAGACTTCAATCAGTATACATCAGAGAGAAGCTTGTGAGAACAGAGTCACTGAATAATCAAAAGCACGTTGCATTTCCACGCCAAAGATAGCGTAGGTTGTATTCATAAGAAAATGAATATTACAGACGAACAAACTTCACTTGTACAGATATTAAGAAAAATGTACACATAAAGTGGTGTAAAGAAACATCGTTTTCAATTTTTGAAGAAGTATTTATGAAGTCTCCCCATTCTCAATACCATCCTCTTTACAGTGAATTAAGTCCAATTGATGGTGCATGTCACTTTGAAAATCTTTACGGCCACTTATCTAATTTAAAACCCAAGTTAACTGAGAGGTCACAGGATATGCCATCAGCTCTAAATCTCAAGCGAATTCACTGATAAAAGAACGACAGAAAGCCTATATGAATTTGATACAGAATTACGCAACCAAATTACTGAGACCTGGTAACTGCTGTGGTTTGGTTGTTTTAAACAAGTGAGAACATCTAAAGAACATCAATCTCTTGAATGATAACAGACATGTCTCTTTTGAAAACCATAATAAAGACAAAACATTGCAAACTGTGAAGGAGAATAATTAGATTCTCATACAGTTGATGAAGCAGTGTTTAACCGATAAAAAGCCCTGTGAGATACTAAGATCCCGAAGTATGTATATGTCAAGAATGTTTGGCTTTCCCAAGGCACACAAAACAGGAATACCTTTATATCCTACATTGGTTATATTGAATTCCCATTACCATAAACTCGCTCCATGTCTTACACAAATTATTGAGCTTATCAGGAAATAATAAACTATCCGGACTTAATATAAGGAAAGTGTAAATAGCTTCTTTTGATGCTGAATCTTTGTTTACAAATGTGCTGCTTGAAAAGATGACTACCTTCATATACAGGCATGTTGACATGATAGACTTCCCACCTAATAGACAAAAACATTAATTGTCGTTGCGCACAAAAAAATGTGTAGTCCCACTTTAGTGATTTGTACCATATACAAACAGGTGTGACTATAGAAAGTCACATTGGTCCTTTTTCTCCAAATATATTTCTGGGTTTCTGAGATAATACCAAACCAAGTGCTTTCATAACAAAAACGAAACTGTATTTGAGGTATGTAGACGACACGTTCACCATACTTGACAGTGAAAACCATGGAATAAATCTACTCAGAACTTTCAATTCGACTCATTCAAATGTGACATCCAAATATGAACATGAGACCTTAAATGAAACAGATTTTTGGATTGGATCATTACAAGAAAGGAAAATGGTTCAATCCTACCCAAAGTTTATCTTAACCCTACTTGGAAGATCAATACTTGCTAGTTAATCTCTTGTGTCGTATTTCTCATTTTCATAAAAGAAGCTCAGTCAAGACTGCTTTTAAAGGTAACCAAATAAGTAATTGTAAAGGAATTGAAAAACTTCGGCAACACTTCTTTGTATGATGGATAGCCTACAAAGTTCATTACTAACTAACTTGAGCGTAAAAACGAAAAACTGACTGAAACAGTCATGCCCAAAAAGAAAGTATTCATTAGACTAGAATCCAAAAGCAATGAAACGAGTTCATAAATTAATCGCTGACTAAATCCATACACTGCGCTAACTTATCTTGCAAGGAAATTAAGAGTTGTCTATGATTCTAAGCCCCTAATGATTCCTATTCCATATTTTGAACCCAGATTACGATCGAAAAATATTCTAAAGTTATGAAATCAAATTTGTTAATATGGTAATGGCCAAATTTTGCAGTGAATTTATTTTAAAGTGGCTATGAAATGATACTTAAATTGGTTTAAGCTTGCAGTTGACCGTGTGGTGTATGTAATACTGTACTGGTTCTTTTACAGTCTGACCTTTTATGTAGGCAACTGTTGTACAGGAAACCTCTCGAAGTTTGTGACACATGTCGATTCTTTCTGTAATAAGGCATCATACAAGATTGATCAAGATAACGAGATAGAATACTTCTTCACTGTTGACCAATTGGGTGAATCGCACAATCTCCTTGACCTGATCGGATTGGATGATAAATACAGGAACAGTAAGGAAATTTATTTCTTTTTTTACGAGCTAGCCGCCCTTGATATCCTTTTCATTTGATGGCCATGCCAGTCATACTTGGTTCCATCTGAAGGGAAATGGGAAAGATTATAGGAGGATTTCTTCATTTATTTTAAAAAAGCAGCAATGGACAGCAGCATGGGATTCTTTGTTCTGAATGATTCTGCAGAAATAGTATCAGCTACATGTAATCTATATCCTCAATTGCATCAACCGTTGTGTAAAGTACTCAAAGTCCTAAACAGCACCAAAAGAGTAAGAGACCGTTTTTAGAATACACTTTATATCATTCCTTTACACAGACTAGAACGGGATATAATGCAGTACTTCTATTTTATCATGAAACAGCCATTCCAATTCCACCTTTCTGGTCAATTTAATTCATTCGCTGTACTCATCCCTCAACCGATATAATACAACCTTTAACTTTACTATCTGCTTATCTTCTCCATGGTGCTTGCATTCATTATGGTTAATTGTCGATCACTTGACACCTGCAATTTATATATATATATATATATATATATATATATATATATATATATATATATATATATATCAGCTACAAACTCAAATCAATCTATCACTTCGTAACCACTTTAAAATGCATTTGCTGTAAGTTTGGCTATTACCATGTTAACAAACTTGATTTCATGATTTTAGAACCCAACAACTTTGCTGTAACACGAAAAAAATCCTCGGTTAGACTGAATTAAATGTGAGACCTCCCCATGTTACCTATTATTGTGGGATTCCTACATCTGTTTCCATTTCATTACGTCCAATTCTAGATATGTCAAACTCTCCGTATCATTCAACAGGAAATTGGTTAGTGTGAGCTCTGAAGCCTTTTTATCGCAAATTGGTTAGATTCCGCGTAAAGGATCTATTCAGCTTTGTAGAACATGTCAAAAATTTAAATGTTAAAGACAACAGGATGATATCATTAGATATTACAATTATTTACCAATACCCCCAACTCATGAAATCAACCAACCATATATGTAACCAACTAACAGGACGAGAGACGGATGTAAGAATCCCGCATTAAATATTTAAGGAAATGCCGCTAAGATGCACGATGATCTTCCTCTTTGTGTTTAACAATGAATTCTGTAGACATGTAATTGGGGTTGCAATTGGCTCTCCTCCAAGTCGTATACTAGAAGATATCTTCTTGGCTAAACTTGAAAACGGTCCAATTAGGGATACACTTTATAAGATAACCTATTGTTGATGGTATGCAGATGATTTGTTCGTTATTTGTGACAATGAACTCAACAAAAACGATTTCTTGAGTATTTTTATTACTGTCCGTCCAACTGTATAGTTCGCCTGTGAAGAACAACAGAGGAATAAGTATGTCATCCTAACCATGAAGACAAATGAGTTTATTAAAAGGAATATTCTTACAAAGAACACGTGGACCAGTCAATATGCTCATTTTCATAGCTTCACACCAGTTCAACATACAAGAAGCCTGGTTAATTGCCTGATTTACAGAAAACAATATATATACTATGATGACTGTATGGAAAATGAAATGGACTAGCTGAAAATAGCATTGCAGCAAAATGGTCATCCAGTAATCTTCATAAATAATTACATACTGGAACCTAGAGAGATTATAAACAAGGATAACATTGCTAAGAAACCTTTATATCTTCAAATGTGATATTGCCTCTGATATCGTAACAAACAGAATTAGTAGATCAGTCAAAATATACTGATTGCAAGGAAACGTCTCGTCAGCTTCTCAGCCAAATCATCGCTTACACAGCGAATAAAAGATAAGTTACCGTTGATGGTCACTTCAATGTGAATTTACGAGTTCAACTGCTTTTGTGGAGCTAGTTGCATAGGCCTTACCCAAGGAATTCTATTCAAGTACGCTCAGCTAGGGGAAGAAATGACAACGTACACCGATAGCGTAGTCCTTTCAAATTTAGTAGATAGTGGACACCAAATCAAGCTAGTTCTCACCTTTTCCGTGATATATCATGTTCCTTGCAATCTCCCGAAGGGAGCGCGACCACACCTTCAATTTATATCTAAAACCATCGGAACCAGCGCAAAAAAACCTGATTTGTTTTTCAAAGAAGTGTGTGTATCCGCATTGGTTTACAAAACGTTCTTTGTGAACTTTTCTACCACAAAATTCAATCTTAACCTCCCATCCCATTTTTCTACTTCGTCTCTCTCATTTTATTACTAACCTTTCACTTCCTTATTAGTTTTCCGTCCTTGTTTATTGATACCATTACTAGTAGGTACTTCCAACTCTTACACAAAACTTCATATTTCGTTACTGTATTCACATGATTTTTCACATTACTTGAATATAACTCAACTGCATGATAATTTTTTGATCCTTAGTAAACCAAGATACATTTATACCCCAAACAGATGTAGGTAAATGAATCATTATCTCTAGATTTTGGCTCCTTATGTGACGATTGTTCTTTTCATATTGTACAGATAACACTAAACTGAATACTATTTCACCTGACAGAAGCTTACTTCCATTTGATTCAACCTCATTTCACCCTCACATTGACTGTTTTGATGTTGAAATAATTTTACATTATGCCTTACTTTGGCTATTGCATTTCACCTATTCTTATGGATTTATAACTGTGGAGCTTGAGGAGTAAGTTATTAAAAACAATTGTCCGCTCAAAGTATTCTTGTTCTGAAACTAATTAAGATACGAAACCACCTCATGTTACCATTTGTTAATTGTACTTGCAGCCAGATGTACGTCGGAATAACAAAACGTTTTCGCCAAAGTAACCTCTGAGCACATTTCAAAAAACTTATCGCTGAGATACAAGACCACTTAGTAGTGCCACTGGTATGGACGTTTTCGATAGAGGACCAGATATGAACATGGACAACATAATATATCCTAAACTTTATCCAGTGAATGACGCCGTTCCACTGTGACAATCTGAATAAGGATTAAAATAGAGGCTATACTGTCGAATCAAATCCAGCTTTCCATTTAATCAGTAGATATATTAATAGTTGAATGCTACGTTACGCAGAAGCAGCAGCAACCCATCAACCGTAACTAAATTGCGTACAAGTTTGTGGTTCATTTTCCGTTGGCTTGGTGTAGTTTTCCCCCCCCCCCTCCCCCAACAGCTTTACGTACCGTTTTATTCTTTCATCTCATTGTCTACCAAAAACCTTAAATGATAGAGCACCGTGTAGATAACGTGGAGACCACTGGTTCAACTCATATTTTTATCTCAATTTCAGTCATCATTCAGTGAAATTGAATGCAGCCGTACCAGATATTAGCAATAGCCTTATGATGTCTATTTCAACTTCCTGGTACAAAAGTAGGGAGTTGAAGGGTTAGCTGTAAGTCAACAACCACCGAATTACTATCCATAAACCATCTACAAACTCTGCGAACACAACCGCTGTACAAAAGCATTTGAGGGATAATCAAGTGAATACATACTGAAGATAAACGAACTGACCTTCCTATCACTACGCCATCTACGAGACAGCATCCAGTAGCCTACCAACACACAAACTTTACGTCAGGTCTTCGGTCACCTTGCAAATGTGAATCTCGTACAAGTTAGTGTGTATACGTTCGCTTTTTATACTTTGGGCTGTCTTTCGGAGACTAATGACGGAAACATGGTGACAAAAAACCCTTTAAAAATAAGGATTCATTTGCGTTGACGACTGCTTGGTAGGTATTGTCGCTCGTTTGAAATAGGTAACTTTCCACCAACATATGCTTTCCTACATTACTTTCTAATTTCGTGCTATCAGTCACGTGGCTGACTCGTTAATTTTGGTCAGGGGAAAAGTTACGTAATAGGCGGAGGTGGGGAATCCAGCTCATAAACTTTCTTACGCATCCATTCAATTAGGCTGCCAAGGACTTATTGTGAATCTCATCGTCTCATATACCATTCGTGAACATTAGCAATGTTCTGATTACTTTTTAGTTGCTTTGATCATATTTTTCTTAGCATTTTTTATAAGTACCATTAATTTATCCGCCTTGGGCGTCGTTTCTTTTACTCCTCTCTACATCAAATTTCCTAACAACTTGAACGACAAACTCCTTCAGTATTACCTACTGTTTGTTTATTCATCGGTTTTATAATCTCACTTGTCACCTTAAAAATAATTCGCATGTGTTCCCTTGATTGGTTGATTAGACTGTAAACTTCGTCACTTACTTTTGTTCTTATATACGTATTATGTACAGATGTATTCGATGTTGACCTCATCATTGAACCGATTTAAACTACTAATGTTTATTACTGACAGCTTACTGTACACGAATTTCGAATCTGGTACACAAGTGGAAGATTTAGAACACGCGAAATGAATACGATTCATTTCAGAATGTTCGTTGTCTCTACTCTGTGAAAATTCATGAAGCGAACGAACCATTTGTAAGAAAGTCCTACATATCATTTATACTGTGAATGATTCGAAACCTAATGTTGATATGGTTTCGAAGAAATATACCCTATTGTTGACATAAAAAATGGGCGACGAACTATTACCAAGCAAAAAAGATCAACCACTACAGATTTTATGCAGCACTACATTGTACTAGTCAGCAAACACGCTTCCACAAGAACCATTCGTCAGTTGTCATAGAAAAGAGCCCTATAACCATCGCTGTAATATTATAGATCATCTGGTGAACTTTCTTCTTAAGTTTAGCCGTCTATTAGTATCTGTCCACATTACCTCCAGTTTCGTTCTTTGCATACAAGTAAATGAATTATTTACAAAATGAGAGCAGGTAATAGAAGACCAGTGATCAGTTGATTTTTTAAGCACCTCCTTCGCCACTAAAATTAAGTTTTGTAAATGATTGTATGAAACCCAAGTCTGGTCAATGAATAATTTTTTCTCCTGAGTACAAACCACTCAACTACATGGCTCACACAGCTGTAAAGTACGTTATAGAGGACTGTCATTATAATTGACGACGACTATTGGTGTCCATCAAGAATGCGTCACTATTCCTGTTCACCTTCATTAGACATGTACTAATGAGCATAAACTCAAGTACCTCAGACTTCATTGGGATTGATCTACTTCCTGGAGGGCATTTGGTTGACTTGGAATATCCAGACTATATTGTCATACTAGGTAAAGATGCTGACGAAATGGAGTTTTTTGAACACCTTGAGCAGAAATCTGAGTATGTTTGGCATGCGTCTCTTATTCGTCAAATATAAGATGATGCTCTACGGCTATTCTTCTGCAACCACTCCCAGTCCAGTGATAGGGAGTGAAGTGGTAGAATGTGTCGACCACTTCACTTAATTAGGGAGGTGCACCAACCCACTAAACGGGCTGGTTGCTGATGAAATCTCGGCTTGGATACAGAACTTGTGTTAACTGTGGTGTTGGCGAGATATCCGACTATCTATCAAAGGACGAGTACGTAGCGCTACGGTCCATTCTGTCCTGTTGTATGGTTGTGAGACATGATCATTAAAAGTAGGAGACATGTAACAGTTACAGTGTTCCGATCATAGGTGTTTTCGTAGCATTGGTCACGTTTGGTGGGATCACCGTGTGAGTAATGTTGAAGTCAGGCGAAGTAAGATAGGCAGTCGACTCAGATGGCTTGGACGTGTATTTCACATGCTGATTATTCACACTAACCTTCATCTTCAGATTTATTTGCCCACACAACTTTGTCTACTTTGATATCACTCCTTTTCTATCCATCTGTTCTTTGTATACTACTGTGACGGGTTGTATGTCGATTTTCCCTGTATGTATGACAGTATGCGAGCTTATAGTTTTACAACTAATCATTATTCTGTAATAATCATCACCAACAAACCACTCGTATATAACACCGATGAAAGGAGTATTCAAAAATAATACTAGTGCGTTTCATTAGCAGTATATAACAAACAATATTCCAGTTTTTAAATATTAACTGTAACTATATTAAGCCGTCAGAAGAAAATAAACGCATCAAAGACTGAAGCTGCTTGTCACTTTTTAAATACGATGTGGAGATGAGTCGAATTCTTCTTCAGAGAAAACTACATTACAAAGATTACTGAAATCGTTCACAGCTACTTTACCAATACCAGAACGGTTTGACACACAAAGTAAGACATGTCTGAATCATCGACCATGGGACAGATAAGTTTATGCTGCCTTACAGACTTCTATGGCTAGGGCGGTATGGACGACAGAGCACTGTAACCATCTCAAAATCATGATGTAACACAGGAAAATAATGTGTACAGCCATGACAGAATAGATTCTCAGTTCGACAGGAGATTAACTAAATATCGGAGAAGTTAATCACTGCCATCAGATGCTTTCAAATAGAACAAAAGTCATCGAGATATTTTTAATATACACAGCTGTTTAGGTAGACAACCGACTGAGCGCTAAGCGAATTCGGAACATTATTCGGGAAACACTCGATAAACTACGAAATCTTTGACTTATTGTTTCATGCCAATTACAACAAACGATATTTGCAAATCATTAGAAAGCTTAATATTGCAGTTTCAGCTTCACTATTTTTGTACCCGACATCACCTCCAGTTTTACAAACTTGCATATTGTGTGAGCGTTCATTCAACTATTTAAATAACAATCAAGATTAACAATGGTGATGCGCAGTTCGCCTTAATGAGAAATCTTGTGCTATGATGGAAAATACATAATGCAGTAAATATATTATGACTGCAACTTAGGCAAGACATGAAAACCATACCTGAAGTCTATGACAGGTTAACTTATTCAGAGAAATAGGAACATGCTAGTGTTCCTCAGAATGAATCACTGGTTGGGGACTTATGAAGAAAGTTACACTGACTCTCAGCGTCATTTTTGTCAAGTTTAATACATCCCTTCCTGTTCACTGTCTCTCTGAATCTTTTTTCACTGCTTTTTAAAAGGTACATTGGTACTTTGTCAGAATATCTAACAGAAAAGAAATAACTATCTAGAACAGCAACTTAAGTGGTAATTCTTGTGTTCGAGTCCCGTTGAGAAAACCAATATGCACTTGGATGCTAGAAATCCTTCTGACAACTATAAAATGATCAAGAATTTCATTTCGGATTTCACTTCCAATTATGAAAAAACCTAGACCAGTTAGCGCTCATATACCTGCTTATAATTCAGAAGTTAAGGTTCAATTACCTTAATTTAGTGCTTCCCTCTATATATTCAATTTGCTTTTAAAAAAACATTTTTGCGTTATCGGAATATCAAAGTTGTATTTCATCAGGTGACTTTTTAAGAGGAAAAACAGAGTAATTGAAAATAGTTACGAAAATAATCAATAATGAATATAAACTGTATAACTTGTTTCTCAATTTTATAATAGTATCACAAATAGACGTCCCATTTTGAACCAGATTTTCGGGATGCATCTGTAAACGAATCATCAGTCAGTGAGGAAGAAGCAACGGCTCCAGGATATTCAGCAATAGAAGTCTAAAATTTAAGTAACAAAAACTAAGTTTTGGAGAATGTCCTCAGCTCAAGATGAAGATGTCCAGACTGAGTCGCTCTCTGAACTCGTGTTTTAGTTGGCAACTAAGACATCAGCTCAATCTGAAAAGTAGTGTGTCATATTTTTAAGGCGTGAAACAAGTAAAACAATCTAAAAATATAGATAAGACTTTACCAGTATGGTATGCTATGGCTTTCTAATAACAGTAATTACTACATAAAAAACTTATTTACAACATATAACTGAAAAGAGTATAGAGACAGCTGTATATATTATCTAATTAATTTATTCAGCACTCAGTACACACGAAGGTGAAAGTGTGAAATACGTGTCCCAGTACTTGAATCCAACCGCTTGAAAACCTATGATAATTACGAGATAAATTTACACCTTTAAGATGACTAGTCAGATAAGCATCTACGTAAGATCGTAATGAGAACAATAATTTCGTCTGTGGATTAATTGCATGCAAAAAGATGACGGTGCCATGATGCCCTCAATTACTATTTGATTTAGGAAATGTTGACTAACGTAGTCAAGTCGAACGGTCCGAAGGATAATCTGATCGCTTTGACCTATGAGTAGTCTGTAAGTATGATATGTGCTTTGCACCATCAAAGTGCCAAGTACTTTTGAAAGATTGGCATAGGCTTGTGCCTGCGCCCACTCTTGGCGGTGAGCCGTTAGAAGTAGTCGAAAAGCCAATGAAACTGAATCGTTGGAACGTATTAAAAAGTTAATGCATCAGGGTATTTGTTTGAATGCTTGTTAGATGTACGGCCGATGTAATTCCCAACCACATATCAAAAGCCAGAGGGTAATACGCCAGCCCGGGTCGTCTTTAGTGCTATCGTGGCGTTACCTTTTCTGCAAAAGGTTATGTATACAGTACTTTGGTCACCACAATTCCTCTGTACGTCTGTGAAACCAACCCTCACCGAAGTGAGAATGTCTTACAACTGTGTCCAGTCATCGTTGTCTTCGTAGAATTGTTCGCCATGTAAGTAATTCCGCGGCGATATGGAATGTTTGAGTATGATGGAGATCACCATCACGAAACACCGACTTGGGTGGCTTCCACAAGTATTACAATTATGTTCCCAGTAACTCCCGTATCGCTCACTTGTCTTCAAACTAGTTAGAAGCAGAGAGGTGACGCAGAGCCTTAAGATGATAGGTAGTTGTTTTGCGCTAGCATATGCAGGTGCTTCACGACTCCTCGGATAGAATCCAAGACACTATGCAACTCTGGGACTTAACACAATGCTAAGCGTGACCCTGAATCTAAACCAGTGGTGATCATGTTGGAGTTTTCTTGTTTCCTCTATGGTTGAAAAGAAAACTGAAAGTAGTGACTGCTTCTTCAGATGTATGAGACTACTTCTTTTAAAAACTCACTTTTGTTTTTATCGTTATATAAACGAGGTTAGGACTTAATGTTTTGAGGTGGAATCAAAACTTTCTAAATAAAAACGAGAGTATAAAACGTAACTTCAAATAGTTTCAACCAACCTCCACATCCACATATAACCAACACATATGCGATAAGAACTATAAGCATAAGTATAAACCCAAATCTCAATCTGAAATCCACGCAGTCATCAAACTTAACACAACACACATGGTCATCATCCGCAACAATTTGACAACGAGGAATAATCCATGCAGGAAACTCAGATCAAGTTATCTTCTATATGCTTGGATATTTTCAATTCTGTTTTATTGTAGCTTTGATAAAGCTATCAGCGCTAAACAGTGAAATGTTAGTTAAAAAAGCGCTGTTTAGTTTTACATTCGATAGGGGGGTACAAATACCAAAATGATGAACGCACTTTTCTTTTGTTTCCATTTTCTCCTACGTTTTCTGTGCCTTCATAATGCTGCTTCGTGCTGCATGGCGCATCTGCTGGTGTCTATACTGCAACAAGTTTATGTTCTAATAATAATAAAACGTTTCATTATTGAATGAAAGCCATACATTTTCCGAAAAAAATTAAGATACATAGTCACATAAACACAGAGGTGAATTAGATATAAAAACTTCCAGTTTATAGTCGGTAGGCACATAATGATGTTATAAAACTACAATCATCTCGATCAGTGTGCATTAATAATTGAGTGAAATTCCACAGACAAATGGATTGTTTTCAATAACAAATCACTATACTATTGTTTTATCCGAAAGTAGATTATTTCCTCCAGTGAAAAAATAGGAAAATAAACGCAAGAACAGTTAATACTCAAAAGCTGCTATACCTCATCGTGTTCAAGGAATCCTAAACCTTTCAGCTTTCATCATCAGGAAAACTAAGATAGGTAAGTCGTTTGTAGCATAAATGAATAAGGTAACGAGTGCACAACACTAAATCACAAATACTTACTGACGAGAAATATTAACAAGTCGTACGTTTGAGAAGTTATCACTATTTGAAAGCATAAATAAAGAGACATCCATACAGTACCATGCGACCCAACTAGTAACCAGATTCTATTTTAATGACAGTGCATTTTCCATTTATTCCAGTATTTTGTTCTAATCAAAACGGAGTTGAGCAGGCAGGTGATTAACTAACTTATTAGAGAGATAGAAGCAATAATGAAATCTGACCAACAGTTGCATTTCGCTTCACACCCAGGGACACAAAAAACAAGTAACTTACAAGTCGTTAATTTAAATCCATTTTGCAAATAAATCAATTGTATTTGTAAAAATAATGATAGACGGTTCCATTAAAAAATTGTCAACCATAATTACAAAAATGTGCAAAGATACCTACAGGAAATAAAGAGTGTTTTCCGCTTTTTGCACTTGTTTGCATGAGAGAATTAGACGGCTTTGAACACGGATATAATTTGTATGAAACTTCGTCAGTGTTGGAATTAATATCCTCCTCATTTGTTAGATCACTGTCTTCGGATAATCGGTTTTCTGTGGATATGATTTTACTAGGTAAATTCTTGTTTGGATTCCACTGCCGTATACTGGGATGATTTGCTATGCCGTATTTGCACAGCTTTGCTTGACGCTCAATACCTTCTTTATTTAATTTCTGTACGACTTTGCGACAATCTTGCGAACTTCCTTCAGCGAAAACCTTAAAAAGCCGAAATAGCTTAATAGTTTAACTGAGTGAAGATAGTTTCACAGAAAACCAATATTAATTGACAAACTACTGAAAGAAAAGTGAGTAATAGACAAGTTTTGTGTTGAATACTTTGAAGTAATCTCATACCTGCACTTTTTAGTGAGAATAGCTGTTCATTTTCTCTTGGTTTCGAGTAGCCATCCAACTGATGTAAACCCATGAAGCACAAGATCAACCACCAATTTAAACAGATAAAGTGACAAGTAGTTCAAAATTGATGAGAATCTTCTGTTATTTTATCACCCAATAATCAAATGCCAATAGATCAGCGTATTAAACATTAAATCTGTTCTGAGTATGAAAATGATACTGTCTTACTATGCGATACAACCAGTTACTTAAATGGTATTCAATTATTTGGTGATAGGTGTCCATACGGGCGCTTTGTAAAAATGAAAGATTAGTATGAACACATTCCTGCGTTAATCCTATATAGTAAATCGTCAAAAAGAGTTAGGAAATTAGGATATTTGAGTAAATGTGTCAGTAATCCAGGAGTTGTATCAGTCGAGATTTCCAAACTGCAGAGAAAAGCAGAACAGCGAACTTTAATGTAGATGATACCTGCAACTATCCTGATTATCGTTTATCTGTGAAACATCCGATGTAAAAACCTTCAGTGACAGTAACAGGATCAGAAATTTGAAATCGCAGAGCTGAGAGTTTTGGATAACTATGTCTCTGAAGGACTGTTTGAATCCGCAGAAGAATGTACTTAATCCAAGGATTTAACAACAAATTAGGCAGACAGATCAAAGTACAACTTTGCAAGGAAGTGAACCAGTTTTATTTTCTACACTTTACAAGATATGGGAACAGACAAAATTCGAGTGCAACCAATCAATAAACAGGGTCCTGGGTTTATATCACAAGGTCACCAATTAGACGACATTCGATAGACGATCCGCTCACGGTGGGTGCGTAGGTGGAGATTACAGATCTATTCAGTCGAACAGCACATAAACGGCTGTTTAATGGAAATCAGTCGAGCAGAGCACTTTCTGCTCCACGACTCAATGCTATGACTATACCAGCGAGTCCGTGAGAGCTGGTCATTGAGTCTACGGAAACTCTTAAAGTGAATTTTGAAGACTCACTACTATGGCCAGGTGAGGTCAATGTAATAACCCTACTCGGGTCTTATATACGTGTCTCAGAGGCAGCACTCATCCATGGCTGGGAATTTCAGAGTTCCGGCTAGCAACGCTTGCTGTCCGATTTGGCATAGAGTTCGGACGCTGAAAGCTCCTACATGAAATCAGTAGCAGGGTCTTAGTAGACTAGGAATGACGTATTGACGGCTTTGGTCGTTGACAATGGTTGAAGAGTGAGTATGGGTAAGGCGTAAGAGGTTTACTATTTTAAAATCAGGAGGCGACGGCAAAGGAGGAGACAGAGTTGAGGAGGACATGTTATAATTGATTGGGCCTCGTGCACTAATGGAAGCGCGCAGACGGCTGACACATCCTGGCTCCCCACACCCTAGAAGGCTATTTTTTCATAGGATACCTTAAAGAGGAAAAGATTTGTGTGACCGCAGAGGCCAGGGGACATCTGCTTGAGGGCGGTCACGTACGGCCTTTTTGAGGCCACGATGATTGGCTTGCAGTACGGGAGATGTGGTTGAACATACGCCCAGAGGTTTCGGATTAACACTAACCACTGACGACTGATCTAAGCCACCACAATGCGTCATCTCATTGTTTAAGAACATGTTAGGGGTAACTGCTTTTTGTATAACGACTATCCAACAGACATTTATGGTATGGTAGGACCTCGAGGGAACAAGCTTCCCACCAGCATAGTTCGTCGGGTCATCGTGATACACAAGCCCGCCACCACATCAAAGTAGCAGTTATAGGTCGGGTTAGTTAATTGCATATTATTGTATTATTATTTGTCCCTTGTGTTCCTAGTGGAACATACGGCTTCAGTAGCACGTCCCCATTCCACTCTCTTCTCTGCCATCTTTTCAACCTGGCTCCAAGATAGCCCACAAACTCTCATTTCCTCCTCACACCATCTCCTCCATGTCACCCTCAGATCAAACGCCCAACTCGTCGTTTCCCATCTGGGTTCCACTCGACGGCCTGGCATGGCCTGGCCTGGCGCCTGATGTCCCCAATCAGTCTCCTCAGTGCATGCACACTCCAATCCATCTCCACTTCCTTCCACTGCATATTTGTCCAGCGATAACTTCTTGGTTGGCTCGTTGCCAGACCAGACAGAGTCAGTTCCTTGTTGCTTATTCTTATTATTCTGGCCATCTGAGCTTCAGCAACGAGTCAGCGTAGGCAGTTGTTGATGAATGTCTGTAGTTTGTTGGAAATCCCTTTCGTAACGCGCCAAGTCTCTCAACCATATACAAGCACTAACTTGACTGAATTGGTGTTGAAAATCCGGATCTTGTTCACGCTTTATGCTGAGTGCAAAAGATCTCCACACTGGTTTCAGGTTAATCAACGCCTGTCTTGCTTTTCCGATCCTGTCTGGCTTTGACGTCCATGTCTGTGCCGCCGCATGAAGTTGAAACAGTGCTGTCTAGGTAGGTGAAAGAGGCTACTTCCTTTAAGTTTCTCCCGTTGATGGTGATTGGAGCTTGTTGTTGTTGTTGTTGGTGGTGGTGGTGGTGTTGGTTGGGTATGTTCATCATCTCTGTCTTCTCTATGTTCACTTGAAGTCCCGTCTTCGCTGCCCTGCCACTTCTGCCAACTTGTTGAGTTTCACCTGTAGATCTGCGAGTTTGTGTGACATTAGACACAAGTCATCGACGAAATCCAAATCTTCTAGGATATTTTCCTCAGTCCAGTGTATCCCCCTCTTCTCACTCTTCACTGTTTGTTGCACGGTCCAGTCCACCACAATCAGGATTATCATGGGTGATAGAAGACAGTCTTGTTTTACTCCTTTCTTCACTTCAAAAGTATCACTGAGCTTCCCATTGTGAATTACTTGACATGTGGTGTCATCATATAGTTGTTGGATGAAGTTGATAAAGGTTTGCGATATTCCATAGAGTTGAAGCATCTGCCTGCCAAATTACTTGTCGGTCGACGCTGTCAAAGGCATTTTCAAAATCAATGAAGTTGAGGTAGAGGGTTGACTGCCATTCTATGCTCTTTTCTATGATGATGCGAAGCGTTGCAATTTGATCCGCACATGATTTGTTTTTCTGAAGCCAGCCAGCCTGTTGCGGTCGCAGTTTTGAATCCGGAGCATGTTTTCGTCTCTCGAGGATGATGTGGCTTAATATTTCGCTTGCTTTGGGTGGACAGCAGCATGACTCCTCGCCAGTTCTTGTAAAGGCTTAGGTCGCCCTTCTTCCAATCAAAAGACAGGTACCTTTCCTTCTCAAATTGCCACTCAAAATGTCCAGAAGACTCTGAATCTTGTCAACGACTTCACCTAACAGGACTATGTCATCTGCATATTCTAGATCTAACAAAAATTCTCCACCGATTAGGTTAACCTCTGTGTAGTCAGGTGACGAGAAGCAGACCATGAGAATATCTATGATAAAATTGAATAAGAATGGAGACAGTGGGCATCCTTCAAGGACACCACTCGACGAGTGCAGATCCCCGAATATCTCACCATGGCCCCTAACATGCCCACAAGTGTTCGAGTAGACAGCCTTCAATAAAGTGATGTACTTACTAGGCACACCTTCCAGTGACAGACATTGCCATTAGACTTCTCGATCGACGGAGTCGAATCCCACCTTCAGGTCGAGAAATACAGCCAGTGTCGGGCACCGGTAAGAGTATCTATGTTCCAAAACCTGGCGCAGTGTGAATATTTGGTCGATACACCAGCGGCCAGGTCTAAAGCCTGCCTGCCTGGTTTTCTCGGGCCTGCTGTTCCCAAGCTCCACTCAGGCGTCGAAGAATTATAGAACTAGGATCTTGGACACTATGTTCGTCAGGCTGATTCCTCTGTGGTTATCACAAGAGGACTTCTTGCCTTTCTTGAAGACTGGATAATCAGTGATTTAGACAGTCAGGGGACCGTATTTGATTCCCATATACTGGTTAACACTTCCGTTAACCTGACTAAGAGCACTCCACCACCATCCTTGTATACCTCAGCAGGTAGTCCGTCTGGTCCTACTGCCCTTCCTCGTTTCAGGTTACCTACAGCTTTCTCAACTTCTCCTACTGTTGGGGGCCTATCCCAATGTTCCATTCAGAATCCGACTGGATAGCGGGCAACTCAATGCTGGCTGGAGGCCAGTTAAACTGCTCATCGAAGTGTTCTACTCATCGTCCCAGTCGTCTCCTCTGCGAGTGAATCACAGATCCATCCTTCTCCGCTATAGCCTCACTAACCGCAGTCGACCTTTTCCCCCCAGTTTCCTTAATAAGTCTAAATAACTGTCTACTGTTACCAGTCGCCGCTGCCTTTCCATCTCTTTAACCTTCGCTGCCCACTACTGTTCACAGTCGTTGCGTAGACTTTTTCTCAATCTACTTCTAAGTCGTGCTCGCTCTCCATTGTATTCAGAGCCTGCAGGGATGCATTCACGTGCATCTATTATTTCGGAAGAAGAAACTGCTGATATCCACTAGCTCTTTTTAGCGACTCTTTCGTTGTCAGCTAAGGTCTCGAGCGCTGCTTTAACAGAAGCCTGGAGATGGCATTAAGCTTCTTCTGGATGAGTGATAGTCTTTGGTTCTGATAACTGCCTAGCCGACTTCTCACTGAACACGGGCAGGGCAGTGTACTCGACCTAAATACGCAACTGAATATCATGGTGATGTTATAAGTGGTGTAAGTAAGCCAAGGACAATAGAACTTATTCTACCCGTGGAGAGATTTCTTTCATAAGGGTAAGTGAAGTGGTTGGTGAGCTCAACCATTTCACTCCCTACTGTTAGACAAGGAACCAGGGAAGACGAGTCTTGGAACAACAATTTTCATTTAGGTGGAGAGAAACATCACATTCTCAAGTTGCCAATCAAGAAGTCCAGTGGACTATGCATTTTGTCAGTGCCAACTTCTCACTGAACACGGCTTTGGTATTTCCGTTTTCCAGCACCACTCGTAGTGGTTTTGTTGCCAAATGTTTCTTACGTCCATTGAGACGCAGACATATACGCGCTCGGACCAATGCGTGGTCGCTAGCCAAACACCTACTCCAGGAGTGGCTGTCTTCCAACGATTCTCTCTAGCAATGACTGACAGCAGTGTGGTCTGTCACTGTCCATCGCTGAGTTGAGCCCAGTGGACGCCACGTCAGACAGTTTCCGAAATCTATGCTAACTAAAAGGAGGCAGTTATCCAAGCACAGCTGTAGTAGGCGACCACCGCTATCTGTTCGTCAAGCCGGGATAACGAAAGTACCTTCTAACTGCCTTTTCTGCCTCACTCAGTTTACCCACCTGTGCTTTGAAATCACCTGCAACAACCACCACATCTAAGCGTTTGGCTTTCGAAAGGATGCCAGACAGTTTTCGGTAGAACTCGTCCTCAACTTCATCCGAACTGCAGTCAGTGGGTGCGTAAGCACAGATTACAAAGAGACAACGGCAAGTTTCACTGTTCCTTTTAGTTCTCACTGTGCCGTTCAGCCGCATAGCGCAGAGGTGACTATCAACTGGGATCCAATCTAGTAGTGCGCTTTCTACCCTAGTGTTTAATGCTGTGCTTACAGCTGCAAGATCCCGAGAGATAGCCATCGAATCGCCAGAAACTCGAAGGGTAAATTTTGCGGTTTCACCAGATTGGTCGGGAGATGTTAGGTGAATAACCATACTTGGATCCGGTATGTGTGTCTCACAAACACAGCACACATCCATGCCCCGAGTTGCTAGAGTCTTTGCCAACGAAGCCTGTTGACCAACTTGACGGAGGGTGCAGACATTGAAGGCTCCAATATGTAATTTGCAGCGTGGTTTACGGAGACCAAGGATGCTCTTCTGTGAACTCAGATCGTTGTCAAAGGCTGCAGAACTAGGAGAAATTAAACATGATGTAGTATTGTTAATTGAGAGACATGAAGGAAGATTAGAAGGTAATGATGAGGGAGGTGGATAGCAGTCTGAGGAAACTTGAGTGCTGACAGAGTTGTGAGGGCGGTTAACACTTTCCGTCTACCTACACCATGGAAGATTATTTCTTCTTAAGTGCCTGAAAGAGATTTGTGTGACCGCAGAGCCCATCGGACATCTGCTTGAGGCCTGTCACACGCAGCCTTTTGTGTATGATCATTTTGAACTTTAGTTGTTTTGGGGCCAGATGGTCGAAAATAACGACAAATGAACCAACACCGCCGACCAGCCAGACTATGGGGTATGGTGGAGTGTTATTTTTGGGGCCGACCTTTTCTAACCCCCACCCCTTCCACTGAGAGGCAGCATCAGCATAGCACTGGTGGTCATCCAAGGGAAACACCTTACTGCTGTCACACCCCATCCAGCTAACAGCAGTACAACTTCGCCCTCGGACTCCCATCATAGTGTAGTAATTTACACCACAACGGTAACTGCTTTTCATCTAATCACTATCCAACAGACCTTTCTGGAAGGGTAGGACCTCGATGGAACAAGTGTTCCACCAGCACAGCTCGTTGGGTAATTGTGATATGCAAGCCCGACCACAACGTCAAGGTAGCTGCTATCGGTCGGGAACCTTGCTGTTATAATTCTGGAGTAAATTGCATCAAGCCTGGAAAATCCGACAAATTTGAGACAGGTCATTTTAGGGAAAGTGTTAATTAACATCCAGTTCGAGGTGCGCAAAAAGTTTGGACTCATTCTATTACATGATACAGGGAATTCCTAAAATTCTTGAGTTTTCAGTGGTATATGTGGAAAGATTCCTATAAATCTAAATAAACTTAAGGATATCAAATAAAACATAGTGTTATCAATTTAATCAAACACAAAATCCAACCTTTAAAACGGACTGTTTGCATGAACAAACTTTGCAAATCCAAGTCTTTGACTTTTTAGAGTGGTGAACTTGAAACAAAAAGCATTTGGAGCAGCACAAAACCCAGTAAGAAACTGGCATAGATTGAAAAATTCTTATTTATAACTCTGTAATAAAATGTAGATTAAAGTGAATTCATTTCTAAATGTTGATAAATAAATAAACTCAGATGAACTGTTCATTGAATCATTTAGAAAACGATAGCTTTTGAACGAATACTCAAGTATGTATAAAATAAGACTCCACAAGAAAAAGTTACGAAATCGAAATTTCAGTCACACTTAAATTGCTATCTACAAAAGCCCTTGGTTTCTACCAAAAGCTTGTTTTATATTTCACTGGATTTTATTTTGCATGCCACAGAATCTATTATTCACCTCATAAAATGCGTGGATTTAAAGATGCGATATTATTTGTGATGCGACTATCTGAGATAGCTGCGGTTTGGAAATATGATATTGCTAGTAGAGGGTGATAGTTGAAGGCGAAATGAAAACCTGGGTTGCCACCAGATTAGGACTAGTGGCTCCCAGATTGCCAGTCCAACGCTCTACCCACTGAGCTACAGTAACCTGGATGCTAAACAGGTTTCAACTTTAACACATAAGCTGAGTAGGGAAATTTTTAAATCTTAGGCAAGGATTACTACGTTACATTAAAAAAAATCAGACATTCAGAAAACGAGATTTAACATATGAAGTCTCCTCGCCAGTAATATTAGTCACTAATACTTCGCGCCAGCAACTGACAGCTACTGTTAAGATGGGGTACCCGGGCTTACCTACAAGTGACCCAGCGAGCCATGCTGGCTATAATCATCCTTCTTTGAAGTCGTATCATACCATCAAGGTCTGTTAGGTAGTGGTAAGACTAAAAACAGTCACCGTCTTAGTGTAAGTAGCTTACGGTGTGATGAAAATCCGAGGACGAAGTCGTTCTGTTAGCCGAATAGGTGTGATCTAACATTGATTCTGATTAACAGGAGACAATAGAAAAGGTTGACTCTAAAAGTAGCACACACTTCCAGTAGAAGTAGTGTACGTTTAAACTTCAAGCATGGAAGTAATAATCGAGTCTGAAACTCATAACAAGCCGTTTGATGTGTTTGAATCATATTGCCTTCAGACTCGAAAGTAATACAAAAATAACCCACTCCCTTCCAAAAGCCTCACGAAGATATCAACCCACCCAATAATAACATACCTTCCTAACATTAATCTCCTGTCCTTTCTTCACCTCCTGACAACATAAAGCTCTTGGTAGTTTCTTCAACTTATCGTTCTGCGACCATTACTAGCGGTCTAAGCCAGTAAAATTCCGATCTTAGTCTCTTAAAACCATGCTGCCGAATTTCATATTGGAGCTTCTAATGTCCAAAACCTTACCAAACAAGCAGCAGGAATCCCCTGTTAAAACTAGGATCTAAAGCCATGGATGTATGCGGTATTTCTGAGATATGCTGAATCGCTTGACCTCACATGGTGGTCATTGTGGTGAATTCTCAAAATACAACTTACAATACTTCGGAGGAGCAATGGCTAGCTCTTGTGGACTCACTGGTGTAGGAATAGCATTGAGTAGTGAAGCAAAAAGTGCTCTCCTCGACTGATTTCCATTAAACAGCCGTCTATGTACTGTTCGACTGAATGGATCTGTAAGAACTAGAAAGGATCATGAAACTATGCGATGCCTATTCGTAATCTCTACCTACGCACCTACCGACTGCAATTCCCATGGAAATTCCATGAAGAGCTGTCAATTTTGCTACAGAAAGCAAAACGTTCAGAAGTAGTCATAACAGCAGGTGACTTTAACACTCAAGTAGTAAAGTTGAGTTAATCCAAAAGGCATCTTGGAAGTATCTAACGGAATCCCATGCCAACGAACTGATAACGGTGGTCGTCCCTTGCAATTTTGCTTTGACAACCATTTGTTTCTGGCCAGGACTAACCTTAGGCATTAGGAAAGTTATTCTCACATGGCATTCGTTGATATCAAACCAACGATGGACACAGATAGATCTATAAGCCATCACTAAAGAGGATCGGTGGAGGATTGCCGCTCTTTCTGTAGTACCAGTTTGGACTATGATCACGCGCCAGTACGGGTTTGTGTATGTCTGCGTCTTACTGGTTGCAGGAAACAGGCAATAGTAAAGCCTGTCTATGATCGATTGCGAGATGAGGACGACGGATAAGCATCTAGGGAGGAGTTAGCTAAGCATTAGTTTGAACATAACAACAATGATCATCCTGAGAAAACCTAGAGTGATATTAGGTTTGCTATAGAAACAACGGTAAAGACAATTGTTAACCTACACTCGAAGGTTAACGAACGTCATTGTATTTCCATGACATTATCCGAACGGACTGATGCGAGAAGTGGTTGCAGCTGACTCTGACCACAATGAAGAGCGAAGGCAACTTAAACGTTAGTTGACCAAGAGTACTCGCGTCGATCGCAAGCAGTGGTGTGTGACGAAAGAGAGAGAGATGGAGAAGGCATCAGCGTTGGGTAATACTCAACAAGTATTTAGACTGATTAAGGACATCGATAAGAAGAAAACGATAGTGAGTGAAACCATCACCAAAAGAATAGGATGCTGATAACCTCTGAGGACAGGCGGCTAGAACGCTGAACAGAACATTTTGAAGCATAGTCCAACTGGCCCTCAGCAACACTTCAGTTGCCCAAAATCCAACCTAAACCTGAATGGGGTGTAGATATCGGTACTCCAACTATTCTTGAAGCTCAGAAAGCCGTATGGAACCTTAAAAGATGGAAAGCAGCAGGAACTAACAGTGTTTTCAATGACGGAGGTAGGAAATTGATGCTAAGAGTGAGGGAGGTACTAAGTAGTGTATGCAAATCAGAGGAAGAACCATCAGACTGGCCTACTTCTTTGACCATCCCAGTCTCAAAGAAGGGAGAGGATTCTTGTGACAATCACAGGGAAATCAGTCTTACTAATATCGTCCTCAAAATCCAAGGGTTCATAGTTATCCGACGCTTGACTGGAGCTCCAGAATAGCAAACTTGGAAACACCAGGCAGGTTTCAAACCTGGACGAAGGTTCACCTGTCATATTTTCACCCTCAGACAGGTTCTGGAATAAACATACCTTTAGGCGGCCGACAAACGCTATATTTCTTGACTTCAAGGCGCCATTTGACTGTGTCGACCATGAGGACTTGCAGCAATGTCTGACGGTGAAGAAAGTACCGAGCAAATCAAAGCTCTCTACTCGAACTCATGCAGCTAACAAAGAGATTGTGGAGAATTGTCAAATGCACTGACAACAACAAGTGGTGTCCGGCAGTGATGTCCAGTGTCACCGTTCCAATTTAAATTCGCTATAGACGTACTAAAGTTAGTTAGGTCTGACTTCAAAGGGATTGACCTACTACTTGGAGGTCACCTAGTTGACTTGGAATATCCAGACTATATTGTCATACTAGGTAAAGATGCTGACGAAATGGAGTTTTTTGAACACCTTGAGCAGAAATCTGAGTATGTTTGGCATGCGTCTCTTATTCGTCAAATATAAGATGATGCTCTACGGCTATTCTTCTGCAACCACTCCCAGTCCAGTGATAGGGAGTGAAGTGGTAGAATGTGTCGACCACTTCACTTAATTAGGGAGGTGCATCAACCCACTAAACGGGCTGGTTGCTGATGAAATCTCGGCTTGGATACAGAACTTGTGTTAACTGTGGTGTTGGCGAGATATCCGACTATCTATCAAAGGACGAGTACGTAGCGCTACGGTCCGTTCTGTCCTGTTGTATGGTTGTGAGACATGATCATTAAAAGTAGGAGACATGTAACAGTTACAGTGTTCCGATCATAGGTGTTTTCGTAGCATTGGTCACGTTTGGTGGGATCACCGTGTGAGAAATGTTGAGATTAGGTGCAGGCTACTAGGCAAGAGGTTGTAAACTTTAGTCAACTGAGATGACTTGAACATGTACTGCACATGTCTAGCCACCGCCTACCTCAACATGAAATGCTAGGGGAAGTTGAATCAGGTCGGAAGTCTGTCGTGATATTTAGTCTGGCGTAGAAACAGCGGCAGACAGTTAGTAACCTACATCCAAAGGCTGGAAAAATCCAGTGCATTTCCGAAACCTCAACCAAATTGACTAGTGCGAAAAGACTCGTTCTAGCTGGCTCCGACCACAATGAAGAACGAAAGCAGCTTAAACATAAACTGGCTGAGTCTTCGCAATAATCGTGATTCGTAAAAGAGAGAAAGGCATCAGCATTCGTTAATGCTCAACAATTATTTTGGCTTATCAAGAAAACTGCCAACAGAACTCGATGATTTGCCGACAGGAGCTGCGAAGAATAAAGATGGAAAATTACCTAGTAAAGCAACGGAGGTAGTAACTAGTGTACGGGAACCAAAGACAGTTCCTTCAGTTTGATCTAGATGACTGATCATTTCAATCTATAAAAGAAGGGAGAAACGTTTCTAGGACCACTACAGGGGGATTAGTTTGACTAACATCATATACTAGATCCTACAGTCCGTCATTGTCCCACACCTAGCTAGAAAACTACAAACTCAAGAAAATTGGGCAAGTTTTAAACTTGAACGAGGGTGTACTGATCAGATTCTCACCCTTCCACAGGTTTTGGAACACAGGCTTACTCACCGAGGGTTGTCACTTGCATTTGTTTCTTAATCTGAAGGCATCATTCAACTTTGTGATATGTGGCAGTATCTAGTTGTTAATGTAATATCAAATGAATATGAAACGGTCGTACTTATGCAGCCGCGTAAGGAGTTTTCATTTGAATTGATGATAACTGGTGGTCTCCATCAGGGATGCCTGCTGTCATTGTTCCTGTTTGATTTCGTTACAGATGTACTAATGGGAATAACTTTATGTACCTGACTTCACAGGGATTGACCTACTCCCTGGAGGGCATGTGACTGACTTGAAGTAAGTAGACAACATAGTCACCTTAGGAAAAGCTGACAAAATGCAGTCTTTTGAAACCCTTGGGCATAAACCTGAGTATCTGACATGAGTTAAATGAAGGATAGTTATTCAAAACTGGGCTAGAGCTACTCCCAGTTTAAGGATAGAAAGTAAATTATGGAATATATTGACAAATTCACTTGCTTGGACAGTTGCACCAACACTAATGTGCTAGTTGGTGACAAAACCTCCGCTCGGATAAAAAAGCACTATTTGGCAGTTGTCAACTTATCACATGAGTATACAACTACATATCAAAGGACGATAACACTGCGCAGCGTTCAACTACATCCTTTTGTACGGGTGTAAGAGATGGCTTATGAAAGTAGATGTGAAGCGGTTACGAGTCTTAGCCATCAGCGTGTTTGTAGCATTGCTTGTCTATTGTGGAATTACTGTGTGAGCAATGCTGCGGTGCGATTCGCAGAATTAGGCAAGAAGAGCATAACTGTTACTGAGGCTGTTAACTTTCATCGACTGAAGTGACTTGAACATGTGTTGTGCATGTCAAGCCACCGCTTGCCTCAACGTCTGATGTTATCTGAAGTATGATTAAGTTGGAAGAGAGCCAGATCAAGATATGGCATCAGTTCATGAAGCGGTGCAGGCTAACCAGCCATAGGGATTAGATTTATTTTCAAATTTGAAAAACAAGCTTGGAACGCTATGAGCACCACATGAAATAACATAACATTGGGAAGACAGACAAGTGACATGAAACGAGGAAAAAGGGAGGGAACAAAACCAGAAATAGATTGTTACAAAAGTAGTCTGAAACACTTTCGAAGAAGCACTCACTACTCATGCTTTCCGTATTAGTAACAAAAGATAAGAGGAAGCTGCGGCAGGACGCGCCGGTTTCGGTTCACAGCTACGTCTTCCGCTATTTCAAGCCAATGAGTTGAATGATTTCTCGGACCCCATCCAGGAAGCCATGACGTACCAAAGGGTACTAACCCAAACCAACTATTCTTCATCCTATGGTACCTCATCACACACTGGCCACCTCTAAGTTCCTTCTCATCAGTATGAAGAAAAGCAAGCAGTGAGAGGCATGGAGATCGCCGGGAAGATATTTGCTACACGTAGGCGAGCCAGAAAAGATAGCGTTTCACGATGATCTTACTTAATGGATGAAGATCATCGTACCCAAACACACCATCCCACTTTAGAGTTACAGACATCAGTTTTCTGTTAGATGTGAACAGTATTACGGTGATAACAGTGATCGGATAACCATAGTCGTCAGAACCCTAGCTCAGAAAGGCCACGTTTCACAGATGCAAAATAGAACCGGCGTATGATGTGGATTTTGACTTGCGGTTAAAAATCGCATCAGTCATATTCCAACCAGGTTTCATACAGCTACCCAGCCTAGTAGACTTCCCGAAAACTTACAACGGTTTGCCGGTAATGGTGAGTACAAGTACAAGCACTTCGTACTTCGATGGTGCAAAGCATATAATGTGCTTGCAAACAGTGATTGCAAACTCAATAAGTGGAACTTCTGCAGCTTGTATGATCCCACGCAGTAAAAAGATGTTTTTCATATACTTAAGGACAAAGAATTCCACTTAGTAACAAATCTCGATACCACATAAGGTGAATGGAGGGGCCATTAACTATTTGGATTCTTCAGCATGTAATGAAGAAATTTAGACCACAGGGTCACGTATCTTTTACCAGTTAACTAAGACTTTAATCGTCAGCAGACAGAAGACTTCAAACCCCCGCGGTTTGAAAAAAGTATCGACCAAACGGATACAGCCTAACTTGAGTGTTCAGAAAGAATTGGTAGTCAATCTGTAACCACCGTGATAACTATGGGCTTTGCTCTTCAGAAAGAAAAGCGTATCTCGGACTTTCGAACATTTATTTCACTTTTTAACCAACACATTTATATTTCGAATAATTATTTATCGTCATTTTGAAGAGGTAAGTGACCACTTTTTAGTGTATCCGGGATTCATTCACATACTCAGGAAAGTGATACCCTTTTGCTTCAAACACCATAGGCTGTAGTCGGAATGACACACTCTCTGTTTGTTTGCTGCGTAATAACTAAGTATTCAAATCCTATACTTTGAAAGTCATACGTTTATACTTAACTTCGTAGTCCAAACACCCAACTTTACTTCTCAAACTGTTACTATAACTGCTGAGTTATTAAGTAGAAAGTTGTCATTTCTTAACTACAGAAATCCAAAATCATCTACACGAATTTTGCATTGGTTTACTGATAATCGGAAAACGCACTTGACAGCACTTTTACATGCAAAAACAGCACGTAGACCTGACACTACTGACTCTTAGTTTCACGGATGGAAAACATTGTAAGTTTTACCGCGGAATAAAAGTAATTAATACTAATTGCAACTCTGGTAAAACCTACGGAAAGAAAGGGGCTTCGATTCACAAACTTGCCTGAATCTAGGCAAGATGTTATTACTCGGCTACTTATGGTCTAACAGAGGTATGAAAACATCAAGAAACAACCAAAAACCATATTATTCTGGGACCCTGTTTTCGTAACTTCTGTTGTTTTAAGCCGTCAACAGTTTTGTTGGGTCAAGCAGGACAATATTGGGCCGAATCCAGTGCACATGGAGTCATGCGTATGGCCACTCGGGCTGGCTGTAGGGTCAACAATCAGTACGTGGGGCCACCAGTAAAACCTCAAGGCAAGACGTAGGGCCACATATGCTAGACATGGGGTCAGACGTAGGGAAAATGTTTCAAAGCCCTACGCTTGGCCCGGCGTTTTCTATAGTGAGTGACCCGATATAGACCGACAGAAATGTTGACTTGGAAATAAACAGAAAAATGTCTTTGAAACTGTTAACTACTTTTCTATCTGATTCAGAAAAATGCACAAAGCAGCTGACATTCTGGTTAAAATATTTCTCATCCCATGTAAATGCTGAAGTTATTCTGACTTGGTCCATATTTAGCATGAACCTACAACCCGAGAAAAACCACATATAAAAAATCATGTAGTAAATAGTATATATCTCCCGCTTTTTGGTGTCCTGATGTTTTCTCAGAGACTAAGCTAACGATGTATGTAAAATCCGCATATTTGGTCAAACTATAGAAACCTGGCATACATTAAGCGTATCTGAAAGCCCTTACAACGAAAACAACTTTAAAAGTCCCACCGGTGTACTTGGGAAACCTGATTCTGTGATTGGTGTATTCATCAAGCAGAATGAACATTAAAAATTATCTTATGTTAGGAATGTTCTTGCTTTTTGTTCAGTTAGCCTTTATCCGTGTTTCTTACCGTTTATCTTTATAACTTATGATATTGCAAGTCATCTGATAACACAATTTTCACATTTCGTTTATTTTTAGTGGTCCTACACGTTAATGAGTACCTGTCTAATACCCATTAGTGTTGCAAGCAGCACATTTTAATCAAGGTAAAAAACAACCGTAGCTTAGTCGAAACTATGATTCGACTTTTGTTTTATTCTGGTGAAATTAGAATGGCCGAACTTAAACGATAACTGCCCTCGTTAAGTGACCTAAAAGTTTCAGTGAGATGAAGTCAGCAAAATTTATCACATGGCTGTCACTTAAATGCTTCTCAGAAATTTCTGAGGAATAAAAGGTGATCAAGAAGCAACTCGAATCCCTGGAATACTTACAGACTAAATACCTGAGGTGTCACGCACTTCCCCAAAATCAATAGCCTAGGGTTTGACGACATTCAACATTGATGCTGACCTCGATAGTTTAACTGGACTCGCTAAGCTAGAGGCACCTGGTCAAGCATCTTCTCTATTTGGTACGCTGTCGTGTTACGTTGCACTGCTCGTATTCGACTCTCTAGCCAGTTAGTTGGAACGCATCGAAATCTTGGCACAACCATCCAAATATACTATTCCATCCGACTACGCTATCGTGTTCTTCCTTGGTCTCGTATTCGTGGGTATATAACAAGCCCGAATAATTAGTGATTGGTCTTTGCGTCTGTCAAGTTCGCACCAGGGCAATCCTTAGGTACATTCTCTGACTCCCAACACGAGTGTTATGGTGCTGCTAATTTTGCACCTTGGAAGGCGCAAAGTCGTTTACTCCAGTTTTACATTAGTTCTGCAATACTGAAAGGCATCCTTCCGCCTTTTATGGTTACTGGTCTTCATCGACTACACCCTACTGCTTGCTTATTGCCATATGCTACGTTTTGGTGAACCTCTTTACAGGAGGCTAACACAGAGCTGCATAACTTAGCTTTGGAATTTGGGGGCACCTGGCATACAGTGTGCCCCCAGTGAAGTACACTGCAGACATCGTTGCTCAACAAGGACCATTGAGGATTGTCGACAATAACCTTAGAATAGTGCACACCAGAGATCCGGGCATTGACGCAATATGGTGAGAGGCAGCTAAGCTAGCTGCTCAAGGACATGTTGTTCAGGTGACGTTCTCAATTAATATTCCTTCCACAAATCTCTTGAGAGGTCATTGGAAGTTATAACAAAGAACTCAAAGAGAAGAAATCCATCACGGGGTACAAACCTGACATCATACAGGTCAAACAAAGTAATTATGGCTGCAGTGAAACCAGGATTTATAGCCGGAACTCTACCAGCAGAGTGAAATTACCCCATAAAACCTTTTAGATACGGTAAAGTGGGGATATCTCAGTGTTCAGCTATCAGGCGCGAGTCTGTTCAGATTTCCACAAACGGCATCATTTACAAATGCTTCTGCGAAACTGCTAGGAACCATGGGGTTGTTACCCCCTAAAGAATTTTCTTTCTGCCTCCTCAGACAGCCAGTTTAATCAATCCGCCTGGGAGTTGATGGGCATAGTGGTTTTACTACTCTTCTGCGTCTATGCTGGTTCTGCATTCTGGTTACTTGTTTACATGATGAACTTATTCTGTCCTCAAGCTTAAACGGTTCCAACATAAGAAACTTAGTTACACGAACCTCATAATGACAACTTGTTTTCTCCGAACGACTTCGAAATTCTTCGCCAAGATCGGTGTAGCTGTATTGGGAAAAGTGAAGATGGAGTAGTGACCTTCATCAATACCTATCAGTACATTCTAAAATGACTACATAGATTGCATCACCGTAAAATGTCGCCCAAAACATTTGAACAACTATCACCTTATTCATATAACAAATATTTATGTGACTCCTGGTCGCAGTTTCTTCGAACTATCCAATTTCTCTTACATACTCACCGAATCCACAGCATCAGTACTCTGTGGTTTCCTGTTGACAGTGTTCGGTGACTTCAGTTCTTGTAACCGGAACTTTCTCAAAATTCTTGGTCACCAAAACGTTGTTAACTTCACAACACGTCAGGATGCAACACTGGACTTAGTACTCGTCAATGATACTGACATAGATGAAACTCGAAAGAGATACCCGCTGCTTAGCCGAGATCATTATACGTGTTTTGCGTACAGTGTACGGCAGCCTTCACAAAACAGCTTTCACATATAAGAAGACTGTACTCAGAAAACATCTACCTAGTAATGTACTTAACGTAAGAGAAGTGCTGCAATGTACAAACTGGAATATATTTGACAGCGATGCCTTGAACGATACTATCGATGGTGCGACATGTTATCTCAAGTTCTGTCCTGATATATGTTGCCCAAATGGAAAACTTTCCCCACGCTTCGACTGTACATATTCTTCCCAGCTTAAGAAACTAAGAAGCGATAAAGGACTGTCTGAAGTAACGGACAATGCTAATGCTCATCAATTGGACGTCCTAATTGGGTTGGAAATTAAGCTTCTTAGTCTACTGTACTACCAAAAACTTTTGTCGTGCAAAGGCTCTTCCAGCGTGTGGAAACTTCTTAAAGACCTCGCTGGAAGCAAACACCCTGGCAAAGAACTTTACGTCAGTCTCTGTGCTTTGAACAAATCGTTTTTACGTCAACCCACTTGTTCGATTTCACTATGTCTATCCGCGTCCAATGAAGAACGTTCTTCAGAGTTCACCACGAACTATGCTTTAGAGCTTCTCAAATCCCTGAACCCCGCTGACAGTTCAGGACCGGTTGGTATGTCAGGCGTCGCACTTAGGAAATATGATGATACTTTATGCCATCCATTAGCAAACATGTTCAACAGATCGTTTTAGAAAACACCACACCAGTTGCCTGAAAAGATGCCAAGATAGTCCCTGCACCTAAGTCTAGGACTCCACTTGTATATACAAAATACCGTTCGATTGCAGTTACCTCTCAGTTCTTAAGGGTTATGGAGAAGCTAATGATACCTTTGCTCCAGATCTCACTGAAGGCTATCGGAGACCCTAGTCAATTTGCATATGAAACCAGAAGCGCATTGGATGCCACCACTCTCCTACATCATGGTATTGTTCATAGTCTAGATAGAAATGCTAGTTATGTCGGGTATGCGCTTCCAGACTACGTTTCAGCGTTTGATTCTGTCCCGAGACCTCGTCTGCTGGACAGGCTAACCGAGAAGAATACTGAGTCCTGGATAATCAGCTGGCTGCATTCACACTCCTCTGATAGGAAGCGCCCTGCCTCATTGGTTACTGTGACTGGGGTTCCCCAAGGAACCGTCCTTCCCCAACGTCCTTTCTCACTCCTCCAGCATGGCCTACAATTTTCAGCCGATATCAGTTTCAACAAGTATGCCGATGGCCAAACAGTTTCCACACCTAACTCTTCTTCAGCAGATTGCTCCCAAATGAATAATTTCCTATCCACTGTTAAACGATGGTCCTCCGAGAATGGCATTATACGTAATTCTTCAAGATGCCAGCCCATAAGCTTTAGTTTTAGGCGTGTACATAACTCATGTAAACTGTTCAGTTCTGAAGATTCCCGTTATATTGATAGTTGCACATTAGAGAATGTTACAATTGTGATCTACCTTGGTGTGTTTTTCTGCGGACCTTTCCTGGTCTTCCCACATCTTACTGATTTCCAAAAGAATTTTCCACCCAACTTTCTATATTACGAAGCTGGTAGTATCGGGAAGTGCTCAGCCCCTCCTATCATGTTTCAGAAACTCCTGCATCTTACATGTCCTCCCCTGTTACTCCCCTTTATTTTTCCTGGGTTGCCGAAGAAAGACTACGCTGCATTGAGAAGAACTTTGAAGATTGTCAGCAGAACTAGTGGTGTACCCTTAAACTTTCTAGTCAAAGCTGTTGTGAACAAACATATTAACTCATGTAAACATCTGTTAGGAGTTATTGTATCAGATGACCAACATCCTCTTCCCCTAAATGGTTCTCTGCGTGCCGTCAGCTAGGAGGAATAGGAGCAGGTACATAAGGCTCTATGTGCGTACCACAAAATAAAACTCTACGATGCCATATTTAGCCCGTCTGCTGTGTGATGAAGAAATCACCAGAAATGAACTAATTAACTTCTGTTTTTGAAAGGTAACTGAAGGTGAACGCATCACGAATATAACTGCCGATTCGGTTGTCTACTAAAATGACTATGAATTTTGAAGGTCGTAGATAGAGCGAGTAATTCTATCTTTTCTTCCTGTAATTTCTACCTATTTCATTTCGGTATACATACATGTGCATGGTCTCCATCCAATTGATGCTAAATGACCTCCTGGAAATTCTGTAGAATATTACCGAAAAAGCTTTCAGGGTGAAGCCATTGTTATTACATTATCAATATATTATGCTACAATATCGTCTTTATCTTTGCATCATTAGAAATTCGATCACCGTGAAACATTTACTTGGTGGTCCGATTAACCAGGAGGCTTTCTTGTTGTAGTTACCACTCCTCTCCCAACCATCCTTTTCTCAGTCAGAAGTTTCAACGCACTTGTTAGTTGGCGTGAACGACCTCTATGGGATTCTGGTAATATCTAGCAAATGGATGCAACTGGTAGTCTCTGCTCGCTCACTGACGGCTTGGAGGCGGAATAGGTTAAGTTCTCTAGGTCTCTCAAAACCAATGATCCTCTCGTAGAGTGAGAAAATCATGGAATGTGGTAGTGCTTACAGCGATATATTTCATGATACGTAAGGGGCCGCAGGTGAAAGACATATGGCTGAAACCTGTTACATTGAAGCTCCTTGGTTACGGCAATCAGCAGGTTGATGAATAAGCAACCTAAATGTCCGTAAAGAATGAGTACAAACAGCAAAAACATTCGACGAAAAGCTAAAATTTCCACTACCTGCAGAAAGCGGAACAAAGCCTATTCTTGCGACTCAGCTGACCTAGAAATTTCAAATGCCCAAAGAGATTGCATGGTGTCCACGTGTCCCAATGTCCATCTAATTGATACATATCACATATCACCTGTTGCCGGGGGATGAAATTCTGGGTGAATTCATCCCACTGCAGCAACTCACGGAAACGCTATCCAATGCTTTCATCGACACAACTACTCGGTACTTCCTGACCTAATCGGATGGCACAGAAACATGCGTGATTTTAAAGCAGAGGGAGAATTTTTCCACGTCTTCACATTTTAGCTGTCTTTACATAGTCCACATCAAGAGTGTCTTATAAACACTGACCACAGGCAAACCAGCTAGTGCCTGAAATTTTGTAAATTTGGGGCTCAAAGTTGCTTCTTGTAATATCCCTTTTGTTGTGTTGTCGCAAATTAAGTCCTTCCGGCTAGTTTGACTGAATACCTCAGTTCGATTGCTGTTGTGGCGGGAACCTTAACCGAATCGTGAATAAAGTGGCTATTGATAATCATGCATGCTGCCAACCTGGCTGCAAATTCCCAGTCGACGGAGACAACGAATGTGATGCATGTGGATGGTGTACAGAACTAACACCAAACCGTGGACAAGCGTAGCAGCATATCAGCTTCTCCCTGGTTATGTGATTTTCGGTGTAGGTCTTCGTCGGTCCTGACCCAAGAAGGCGTAGAAATATCACCGACCAAAAAGCACTTGTGAGGCAATGATAGCTGTCAGTCTGGTGGGGTATCAGATGGTGACGCCGCAAGTGTTATTGCCGATATATACAAATAAGGCCCAAGGAAAGACCTTTGCACGACGGTGATCCAATTGACAGGCCACACCAGTTTGAAGCGCAATCGACGTATATGGAAACCGATGGTGACTGGCACACCAGCTACGATGCCTAAGGATTCACGAAAAGGCTGGGTATCTGTTGACAACGCTGACGCTGACGCAACGCTGACACCATCGCGCATTTCCTATTGTCGCGTTGCTAAGCCCTTCTGTGCACTGTTCGATAATCACGCACTTTAACAGGCTGATTTTTGCGCAGGTTCAGCAACTGTCCCTAGGTTTTATCTGGGATTACCCTCTGACTCATCACACTAGCGTATAGCCTATTGATCCATCCTCGCCTTTTTCTATCACATCGTATTTTGGGTCCAATCGTATATACATAAGAACTTCGCCACAGTTACCATAGCTTTTAGAACCGTTCAGTTGAAGGAATTCCATTGAACCTGAAGAATACAAAGAGAAGTTTAAAAAGGTTTATCAATCTTCGTAATGTCGATTAAATTTGTCGGTTTCTGTGTATATCATCCCCATTCACTTTCAGATATTAACAGATGAACTAAGTTTACATTATTATTATTATTAATCCGAGACTGTTGTAACGGAAAATTGGTCTGCAAATCCCTCCCGATCACCATTATTTGATTGTATTGACATTTATTTTGACATTTTTACCCTCGTTATGGATGGTGTACCTTTGACCCTAGCCGGTGTAATGTCATTTGCTTGTTTAACTGTCTTATTTGACTTTACACTCGGTATTTGCCTTTGTATGTTTGAGACTTATTATGAATGTTTCACTTTCCTATTATGTGACGCTGGACTATTGACAAGGTGATGTTGTTTCACTGCGCACGACATTTTGTTTTGGTTCAACTTATGGTTGTGCAGTGATTTGGCTGTTTGTCTTTTGACTGTCTACTGGGAACGTTTGTTTGTTGATTTGATTCCTGTAGGCAGAGTTTTGATCCATTTTGGCGGGAATATTCCTATTGACCGACAGGTACTTAACAGTTGTATTTGTTCAACCAGTTTTCACCGCGTAGTACGTATTTGTACCCGGAAACGTTTTGGACTGTATAGTTACCCAACGGCACTGTTGAGGTATTTTTGCAATTTTGACATAACTTATTGTTGCTTTGATAGCACCACAGATTTTGTTATGAATCTACTATTGAACTACTACAAACCGTGTTTTGATATTTTGATCCAACCTTTGACTGTGCGTCACTCGCGGAAGTTAGGAAGCTATACAGTAGAACGCAGGAACTAGTCAGATTCACGTCAGTTGGCACCGCCTAGTTATTTCCCGCGTTCAGGCCAAGATTATTGGATTCTGGCCGCTACAACTGTTACGTTAAATAATTACAACGACGGCCGAATCTAGTAAACGTTTGTGTGCAGTAAGGGGACTTGTGCCAAGTTCTAATCAGCTAGCCAAAAGACACAAGTAGTTGATGGATTCTAAAACTCTTCTGAAGGGTACGCCCAAGGTAGTTGTGCCAAACTTGGTGTCAGACTTAATTGGTGACTGGACTGGAGAAAAAGACACACTCTCACCGCAGAGTAATGTGAAAAATGTTAATAACAACCTATCTAAATATGCCCCTCCTGCGCGTGCCTGGGGCAGAAATACTGTTATTAATCCTAGCTCCGAGAACTTACACAAATGTGAACGTTTGACTCAATTCGGAGCAGAAGTCACTAAAAGAATCATGTCGTTTTATAACGCTTTGGTGTATAATCTCCCAACCATATCCCGGCACATCGCCTGAAAGATGTAATAATAATAATAATATATATATTTCATACAACCAAGGTTACATGAATACAAACCACTTTACGAGTTTGATCATTTTGGCAATGAGACATGACTATTATGTACAATGTCAAGCTATAAATTAGATACTGTTATTTATGGCATACAAGAGGTATGTTGAAGCAGGCTCAGTTCGAATTTAAGGATTATTCTGTTATCGTGTGAATCTTCCAATATTCTTGAAGGTGAGGCCGCATCACAGTCGTGACCTTTAGGTGTGCGCGTTCGTCATAAGGTTTTGATGGCAATATTTCCCACTGACAAATGCGATTTGTAGGATTCCATTTGAATGCAGGACTGGTTAGGTAAACCTGCAAAGTGAATAACAATAGCGAGCAGCAGGCGAAATTCAAAGCAGGAGCTTAAAAATAAGCAGGAGTAGGTCAACGATGATGCATCTGGGTGAGTTCTTTGTACTGGCTACAAAACTTGCTTGAAGAAGTGTCCAAAACTAACTGTTTAGGGGTAAGCTTAGGTGGAAAAAGATGAAGGTGCACACGACAGCAGTGAAAATCAGTCTGAAGCTGATTATATCACAGCGGAATAGAGAGATTAGAGGATTCTGGACCAGGTATTCACTTGTTATATACCTATGTGCAAGCGCTTGATGAAGTTATAAACATTTAAGTGAAACCCATGGTTTTCTCTGAGACGGTAACCACCCTTTATCTGGTCACGGATGGGGGGTGATCATGATGTTGCCTGTTAAGTATTACCATATCGGGGCTACCGAAACAATATGTTGGTGCCGAGCACTTACATGTAAGCAATGATAACAAAGGGCAAATGCTAAAGTGTTGCATGCTATGAAAATGCACCAACAGAGTTCTTTTATCTTTTCGGAGTAGAAAGATTACTTTAAGGGACGAATTTTAGGAAATAGATGTTAAGTCATGAGATCAGCTAGGTTATGAAGAAAAGTAGGTTACATTAGAGTAGCCGCTGAGTTCACTGTTGCATATCGTATCGCACTCCGCTTCTTGTTCACTCTTGATCATTTTTTTAGAGAAATTAGATTTTAACTTAACTATTGCGCTTAGTTTTCGGCATTGTATACCTTTGTCACTGCTGTTAGTCTCCCTGGAGTCTAGGTACCAGTAGCACCATTGTACATGGTATTACCGTTTATGTCTACATGCATGCGATATTCTTTTGGTAGGATGTCATGTCGTCAGGTTAAGAAAAAATGTCGAATGACAACACTCGCCCACCCTTTTCAGGTTTAGCTGCGTCAGGCATGCACAAATCTTCATAAAATCTGGCAAACCTATTGGTGCTCATACTTTTCATAGAAATGTCAAGGTTACTGAAGATTTAACACCTTGTCAAAGTCGCAGTCGCAAGTTTCAACCAGAACTCCCACTTGATTATACGGAAAGTAGGCCTGCTACTGATCCCATGAGTGAGCAAATGGATTAAAAAGTAGGCATAAGTCCAGTCGACTCATCCATGACCTCAACTTTTTGTCACTCCATAAAGATAAACAGTCGGGCGACAGAAGTCTCAGCTGATCGAGATCTTTCAAGTTCAAGCGTTATTCCTCCAACGAAACATCATGGCGGTGACATAAATGAGGCCACAGTGAACGAAAAGTTCGATAACCCAGCTCTATGCGCTGCAAGCCCTACCCACAACTGTCCTTCCATCGAGATCCACTCAAGAAGTAATGAGCCTACGAACTCATATAAGAATATTTTCGCCCCAAAACCCAATATTTTGTCTTTTACACAACCCAAGTTGAAATCAGTAGACCCACCGAAAGTGTCTCCGCGTTATGCTTTCTCTACGTCTAGGACAACTGACATTCCAACTGCTATAGCTGTCCCCCAGCTACAGCCAGACAGTAAAGTCACTCTTTTGTGTAGTAAACCACCTTGTCATAAAGATAATGGGCGTTTTCAAGCCACGAATTGCTATATAAGGCCATTTCATTCTACCTCCTTCGCAAAGTGCAACAGTGATTTTTCAGTCGCTGCACAGCCTCCGTCTGAGCCTAACCTTAGCGATCATTATGATGAAACCGGAGTGTTTGCTAAAGCAGCACCAACGCTCTCAAAAACTCAGAATCGAAAACTATCTGCAAGGAAACACACTATTCGACTGATAAACCAAGCTATCGCTAAGCGCCTTCTCTGAATCTCCTTACAGCAGACAACAGTAGCCGCTTTACTCAGTCCACTACTGAATGTAAGCGCCATGACTATGTGACACCTATTCTTGAACCCATTAAAAGCCTGCAAACACCGCAACAGAATTTTTGGCGACTTCAAGAGTTGATGACGCCTTCAGTAAGCCAGATGATCCGATTAATCTCCAGCCACGTGTTGCACGAGACCACAAAAAGTCACTGGGAACCGGATGGTATCATGCCTCCTTTGCACCTGCCAGGTCAGCATCTACACCGAAAACTAGTAATAAAAATAAAGGCATCCTGATCCGTGACCCTAGTGGATATGTTAGAAAAGTGTCTCATGACCATGAATTATCTGAGTAACTCAGTCTCTTTCTCAATCATATGATCTGCTTAAGGTCGACGTTGAATCGATCTATGGCCCTGACTCCACCGTTTCCCTATCAAACCGTCCCATACCACTTCCTTTGAATGTCAGCACAAATCATCTACCCGATACCTCACAACTTACCTGTAGCCAGCACTCTATGCTTCCCAACGACGTTAGCAGGTTGTTCTTTCAAGATGTTTGCGGTTGCTTTCATTTCTTAGGGCGTTTGTTTTCTGTGTGCCCGATAAATGCCCGGTCAGTCTGCAGTAAGATGTCTAGTTTGGCCTTACTTGCGTTGTTACGCTCCTCTTGAATCATTATGCTAACTGAGGTATGGTGCACCTCAGATATTTCTGACTAGAGCATTTGTCTTGACAACTACACACTTTTCCGTGGTGATTGGACAAGTGGCCGTCGGGGTGGTTTCCCATGCACGTAAGTTCATCTATAGACTCCGCGCAGTGCAACATACCAGGGATAAGGATTGTAAAAGATTCTGTCTGGGTTATTTTGAAGCCAGCTGGCTGTCTATCCTTCCTTTTCGGGTGCGTGTATCGTCCTCTTTATTCCAGCTCCGAGCATGACAACTTGCTGTCAGAAGCCTTCAGGTTTATTGCCTCTATGCCATTTGCAGGAAAGATCATATGCGGGGACTTTAACCAGCCAGAAATCTCTTGGTACCCTACAAAGGCTCCCAAAAAATACGAATCTTTCGTCCACTGTCTTGAGCCTGATGGGTGGCTTCAACACCTTCAAAGTCTAACTAGACTGCATGTTTTAGACTTAGTTTTCGCTAAAAGTCTCTTTCCTTCTATGGTACGTATCGGCCATGGATTCTCAGGGAAGGACCACAACATTGTATTTTTTTGCCTAAATTTTGAGCCTACTGTTAACCCTAAAAGACAGCTAATACGGTACAGAAGCTACCGTGACATTGAATGGAAGGACTTTCAGTTCTCACCAATGTGTTTAGATTGGAAGCATTACTTTGCCAGTAAATCTATGAAAGCACTTACAGTTGTTTTTCATCGTAGCTTATTCAGTATCGTGATTATTTTGCACCAGAAAAGAACATTAGGTCTATGGTCCCAAAAAGGCTCTTCATTCCAACTCCCCTTCGAAGTCGACTTCGGAGACATGCTACCCGTTTTCATAGGCAACATGACTTTTCCTCACTAGTCACAATGTCTAACATTTGTGCTTGTGCTGATGCTCTGCGTGTACATGAAGCCATCGGACAGGAACGTCAGTTTCTATCTTCTTTCAATAAAGAATCTATGACAAAGGTTCTCAAGTTCAGACTGATGTTATCCAAATCCAAAACGATTAAATGTATTATTAGTAACGGTCAGGTGCACGATGACCCCAAGCAAATAGCGGAGATTTTCACTAACCACTTCGCTGCCTCGGTAGCAGATGGGAGTAATGCATTTGGGTTGCAATGGTCAGTAGCACCTTCTTCTAGGACCGAAAACGTGAGGTTTACAGTACAAAATACTTCTGCGGCGATTAACACTCCCAAACTTCGACTTACTGGTTGATCAGATGGGATACCTGCTGCTGTCACTATAAAAGGAGGTGAAGACATACCTGTGTTGCTTCTGAAGTTACTTTATATGTCACTCAATAGTTCATGTTACCCCTCCATCTGGAAAACCACCTGTGTCATCCCCACTCATAATTCCGGACCAACTGCACATTTGGATAATTACCGTCCGATTAATCTCACATCAGTGGTTTCCAGAGCCATGGAGAAAATAATAAAGGATAGTGTGGTGGATTACCGATTCGATAACAACTCATTATCAACTTCGCAGCAAGGGCTCCTAAAAACTAGATCCTGTGACACCTGCACGCTAGACTATTTTGAATGCATTGCACGAAGGCGCGACCAAGGCCTTTTTGTTGCTGTACTGCTCCTCGACTCCGAGAAAGCATTTGATAAAGTGCCCTACCAGAGACTGCTCATGAAGCTCAGGTCATTTGATGTGAAAAGCCCCGTACATAACTGGTTTATATCGTTCCTTCAAGAACTCTGTCAGACAGTTAAAGCAAACGGTTGCCTTTCTGACCCTCGACCAATTACAGGTGGTGTGGTACAAGGAAGTGTTTTTGGCCTACTTCTTTTTCTCATGTATATTAGTGACCTATATAGTGTGGCTAAACACAGACAACCATATCTTTATGCCGACAACCTTGAGATTGTTTACAGCTCACAGTATGGTGCAATTACCGAAGGTCTGTCAGCAGCTCAAGCAGATTTAAATAACCTACTTGAGTGGAGTCAGAAGTGGCAACTTGGATTCAACCATGGAAAATGTGGAATTCTATACCTCGGACAGTATTATCCTATCAGCATGCTGTCCATAGGAGATCATGAAATTCAAATACTCAATAAGGTCCGCGACCTGGGCGCCCAATATTCTGGCAACCTTAACTTCAGTGAGCATGTCACAGCCATCGTCTCTAAAGCTAGGAGATTATCAGGTTTCCTTCTGGGCGGCTTCCATACAAAGGGGGGCAAGCTCGCCCTTCTTAAGCCATGTGTTAGACAGGCATTGGAATGTGGCTCATTCTGTTTTTCTAACATGAACAAAACTGACAAATCACGACTTGAATACGTCCATACGAGTTTCACTGGATGATTATTGAGTTTCGCTGGCAATGTGGACTACATAGGTAGGTTCACCATACTGTCCATTGAACCGCCATGGAGACTGCTTCTAAGAGACGACTTAGTTCTCTTGTACAAAACTTTGCATGGTTTGTCATACTGTTCCTCCCCACCCGCTTGGAGATATGTACCGCCATATGACCCTAGAAATCATACGCTGACGTTGTCAATAGAAAGAATCGATAAACAGGTCAGGTCTAGATTCTTTACTACATATTACAGCTTGATCTGGAATAGGCCCCTTGTAATTGTACGCAGCAGCACCTCTGTGTCGCAGTTTCAGCGCCTCATCAATTTGCTTTTGGGTTCAGACGATATCTCCAGTCTGCTTGTAGATAGATGCCTTTCAACAGAGGCACTCGGAGATTGCTCTGTAGGACCCTAGTGTCTCCAAGGTAGTGAAATTGACTGTAACTTAAGAATAAATATAGGTGGGATCTCTCTCTATGGTCCATCCAATGAATTAAGTAGCTCTTAATTTGTAACGGTGAGAACAGTGTGTGTCAGGCAGTTGCTCCTCTGTTGTATAGACGGTACCATCGCATTGGGTTGGCCCACATGGTAAACAGGACACTCATCTGATTGAAAACGACATCCAAGTCCACTTAGTTGCACTGCCGAAAAGTCTGTCCTCAGAAATCCTCAGAAACGTCCATAAATCACATCGTCTTACTTTCTACTCTATGACTCCTATTAATTCATTTCTTCATGCCGAAACTTACTTCATATTCGGAGACCTCTGCATACGCCCGTATGCATGACGACTACTTTTTCCCTGTCTCTTAACTTCTCAAGCAGACCTCTCGACTGATATGCCTCGCCGTTCAGATAAATGGTTTTAGTGCTATACTTTAAGTTTATCGTGCGTAAATGTCACCGACTACTATCTCGCCATAGTTAGTTACTGAAAAGAGATAATTTTTGTGCAACAACTTCTAAATCTGCTTCTGATTCCTCTTTCTTTGGTTATTCTGTTCATATCTTGTTTCTCATTGACTTAAGTAAGCAATAAATTGTTCCGTACCCACGTTTCTTTTTCTTCATCATGGGCAGATTCACGATAAAACAGCTGCATACGCGTTAATTGACGGTCCACCTCAAATTTATGGCTTCAGTTGGGACTGTTCCTAGAAATCCTGTCATTACATGCCGCCCTTATTCAAATATGCAGGCTGCCCGACTGATGGCACCCACTCACCTCACAGAGAAGAATACCGAAACCGACCTTGAAGGTATATTGAGGGGTTTAATGATGGGACCTTACGCTTCGTGGGCCGAAAAATGATAAAAGTTTCTAGATAGAGTCATAACTTTAGCTTGGTTTATGCCTGTGAATTTGTCACTGGTTCCAAGCTATGTCATCGGTCCATATCATAGTTTGAATCTAGTTTTACGTGCTCTCTATGAACAACAATGACTTATTAATTATTCTCACCTTATTAAGCCTTACTATTGTTCAGCGTTTGATATCCTATGTACGTTTACTGATTATACGACTCATCAATTGAAGTGTAAAGGCCTAATTACAGGTGCCTGCCTAAAGCTCACACTGGGTGATAAAGCCTATGTTGTTATTCACTACTGTTATATAGCGAAAAGGTTAGCATCTAATATTTTAGCTAGCAACAGTTGAATAACTGCATCCTGGTAGACTATGTTTGGTGTACCAATGTATCCTTTCTCACTTTTTTCAGACTCACAAACAACAATGACATTCAGACGTTGCCTGTACAAACGGCATGCGTTCGTATAATTTACTATTCAAAATATATTTTTACTGTTAAAGAATTTGATCTAAGTTCTGCAAGAAATAACTCAAAGAAACCCTCAGAGGTAATCAGCAAGGCTGTTAAGGTTATAGAACCCGTTGAGGAGTCTTCGTAGGCCCCCTGCACTTCACCCATGGATTCCCCACCAGCCTGTAGCGCGATCTTGCAGAATGTTGGGGAGTCAGCGGGCAATGATCCTTCAATAGGTTGTAAGCATGATCTGAAGCTTGCCTAGTCGGCCATCAGATATTTTCTATCTGAAACATTCAAGAGACTTCCATCCTCGAAGTAGTCAGGTTGGGTGAAAATGTTGACAAACCAGATGAATGAAGGGTTTTGAAGGGAACAGAGATGAAGTGGATTCGCTCCTGAGTGAAGCATCTAAGCTTGAAAGAAAGTCTAGGTAGCTTCTGCCCACACACTTCGACAGACATCTAGGTTATCGCTGCCTATGCTAAGCCAACCACATTTATCAATGTTGAACTGGAGATGGGACTGGTCACATCGTTTAGCAACTTCACCTAATTCTTGTCGATCAGTAGACAACGTACTACCTAGTTCATGGGTGTAACATGAGCATACAACATTAAGGTCATCAGCGTATAGGCATATTTCCTCTACAGTGAAGCACTTGCACACACTATTATTATAAGTTATGAACAACAAAGGTCCAAGGACACTACCCTGTATTACTCCACTAGTTATGAGCCTAGGTGTAGACTGCACAGAATTTACTTTGACGATTTGGCTCCGACCACTAAGAAATGATTTTAGCCAATGAAGTAAAGGGTCATGGACGCCAATCGATTGTAGCTTGTTAAAGAGAATACTGTGTGGCACCCTGTCAAATACCTTTGATGTATCAAAGTATAGAACAATGACGATTTTACGTGTCTCGCGGCTACTAGTGATAAGGTTGAAGAAGTCAAAATGGCAAGTAACGCAAGACCCGTTTTTAGTGAAACCGTGCTGAGACTTTGTGATGAGGTTTTCTCTAAGTAGGTAGTCAGACATGCCACTCTTTCTCACGTTTTCCATGATTCGAGAGACGACTGGAGTTATGTTGATAGGTCTGTAGTTCCCAACATTAGCTTTGTCACCGGGCTTGTAGCAAGGAATTATAAAGCTAGTTTTCTACTCGCTAAGATACTCCCCACTTTCCGTTGATGGTGTAAATATCTTAAGCAAGAACAGCGACATATCATCACCACTGTTTCTGTTGACTATTTAGTTTAGGCCATCTATCCCCTTACCTGTCGATAGTTTCAGGCTTTTTATGGCCTCAGTGATGCTTTTGACGGTGAACTCCACTGTAGTACAAGAACTGCCGGTAATTGGAGTAAAGCTAGTGGGGTTGAGAGCATTGGGGTTGAAATTAGCGAATGATTCGCTAAACAGTTCACTAATCTTGAGGGGATCGTTGTGTACCACCCCATTATGTAGTAGATAGGTTACATCCGTTGACAGCTTCAGACGTTTACTCAGAAGGGCTGTCAACTTTTGTATTCCAGAGCCACTTTTGAGAGCGATGATCCCTTCGTTTACCGCATGTTTCGCACGTAGAGTCTTGATAGATTCGTAAGTCTCATGAACTAAGTGCAGTGACATGAAGTCTTCCGACGAGTGGTAATGTGGTGATAATTTCCTGAGTTTGTTGCGGAATATTTTAGGAATATGTGGGTCTGGCTTCTTATAAACCCCAACTGTTTTCCCGGGAGCAACAGTATTTAGACACAGCTCTATACTTCTGTGGAAAAGTGTGTGCGTATTAACGGAGCCGTTGTAAAGTGGTCATCTCATAGGGAGCACCTGAGTAGCTCGGTAAGTACTTCCCACTCGTTATTCTTATAGCTTCTACGCTGAGCATAATTTAAAGATTGTTTGTTTTTCCCATTGGGAGGAAGAATTGGTAAGCAACAGAATACCATCCTACGGTCACTGTTAGAAAATTCGCTACTAACGTGGGTAGTGACAAGGATGGTGTCACAGTAAAAGACAAGGCCCAGTATACTATCTTCAAGCGTGAGCTGCTGAACGTATTGCTTCCAGCCACAGATATCTGTGACAGCAAGCATTTCATCAAGCCGTTGTGGACCGCGACCGACCTCCCAGTTAACTTCAGGTAAGTTGAAGTCACTTGCAATCAGTCTGAAGTCAACAGTGAGAGATCCAGCGTGGGCAAATGATCTAGCCATCGGTTCATCATTTTCTTTTGTTGAACATGGTGCTCTATACACACAGCCCATGAGGATTTTGTAGTTTGTACCGTTTATAAGGATCCAAAGTGAGTCCGGCAGATTGTTGAAGATATCGTCTTCAATCTTATTTAAGGTGGCAAGGCCACACACAGATCAAACAGCCTCCGCCACACTTGTGGTCACGATTTGTGCGATACAGAATACGTGCGGTTTGGATTACGACACTGTTTCCCCTAGATTTGATATGTAGGGTGCAAACATTTTAGGCGTAAGAAATTGTACAGTGCGTAAGGGTTGAACCATCAACCAGAACTCTTCTATTGTGAACGACTGGGATAGGTTTAGAACTCCATTTAAAGAGGCAACAACGCGATTTGTTTGATAATAGACCCAGCGGAGACCCGCACGTCACCCTCCGTGGATCGATAAAGACACTAAAAGCTATTAAGACGGAGGGAACGTTTATGGAACTTGTTTACAAAAACTGAACTGATAACATTTAAAACTGGTCACTCTGGAGTCTGCAACTCCACACAGTCGCGAATGTCTCACAAGAGGCAGCTTGTGAGGAGTTTTTGAAACTGTCCAGAAGAACTACTTGCATTTATTAGAAGAGGGAACAAAAGAAAATGTGGGGTTCCCTCTCTGTTGATGGACGAAAAGTCTGGTCGCCTGTCTAGGTCTAACCTGTCAAGCTACTATGGTGAAGTCTTCTCTGTAGATCATGGTAGTGAAGTACCCAGGAGTGGCGTCAGCACTGCCCCTCCAATTACTACTGTGTTCACGAAGGAGCAACAGCCTCCCGGTTGCCTATTACTCTTGAACCTGAAAAATCCCCAGGTCTTGGTGAGCTGTACTTCATACTACTATTTCACGAGCGGAAAGTGTGGCCGGATCAGTCACTTATCGTCTCACTCCACACCTATCTCGGAATCCCCTTTCCTAGAGGCTTAAAAACTGTTGCAACTAGCCTGGTTTTTAGGGCCAGAGGTCACTACTTGATGACTTACGATCCCCCTGTGAGTCCAATTACCATAGTCATTAGGGTCTCAGGGAAAGTAATTCCTGACGAGGTGCTTGAACACGTTCTGAATCAAATAGTGATTTGGAGCCAAAACATCACGGTTGTCTTGCTGGAAACATCTGCTTAACAAACATTCTCGACCTGAAAGAAGAATCAGTTGCAGCCTATGGCTGCAAGCTACCATTAGACGCTTTGTTCACAGACTTTAGCAAGGCATTCGATAAAGTGTCTCCTTTAAAATGACTGGGTAAGCCCTCCTCTTTCGAGTTCATCGCCGCATCGTAAGCCCGGAATAGGGACTCCCTGTTTGATAATAGGCAAATGGGCGAGGGCTTAAACGAACTTTGTCTAAATGATAAACCTGTATTGAGTGGAGTCGCTTTGGGAAAAATTTTAGCTCCCCGACATTTCTTGTTATGTCTGCGAATAGCAACAAGCGCCCAACTCTTTCGGACTGCTATTCCCCAATGATGCGAAAGTTTGGACAAGCAAAAGAAGCGATGGTGATAGGCATGCGCTTCAGGTGGATATGGATGAACTGGTGGACTGCTCCAATTGTTGGTGCCTGGCGATTGACCCTAATAAAAGCGCAGTAATGCACGCTGGTCGCAGTAATTGCTCACGGTATCCCATTGGCGTTACACCGCCACTCTCTCCCATTAAGCCAATACACTCAGGTATTATCATGGGCATTGACACGAAAAATTTGGCACAGTGAGGCGCGGCTGCGGCAAAATGTTTTCCTGTGTTATGGTCCCTTCGCACATCTTCCAGACGTTTTGATCAGAATACGTTCAGAATACTCGCCCCTACTTACTTTAGACTTCACTTGGAATGCTACATTCGGGCTACCAGCCCATGCCCAAACAAGGATGGTGAAGTCCTTGATTAACGGGTAGGTATTAAGCCCGCGACAGGCCTTTCGAATCTGCCCCATAGAGAGCGAATAGATCGGTTAAGCTTATTCACACTATCTTACCGTAGGACACATGAGGACTAGCGCTCGGTATCCTTAATTATGGCTCCGGTACTGATACGTCCCATCTTTTTCCCCCTTCTAGGATGGATTACCTCCGACAGCATCACTGGAAAATCCCAAAATCACGATTAAAACCATACGCGTGGTTGACAACTAGAACTTACCTCAGCAAGACGTATCGACACTTTTGATCAACGCATACAGGGATAAACTAGTCCTCTCGGAGATGTCTCCCGCTGGGATTAACGTAGGTTAACCGGCACACTATCCTAACTGGTGAATACAAAATTGAAAACCGGAAGTGAAACTGAATTTTGAACGAGGCAGGAACAAAGACATTTGCCGAATAAAGTGAGCTCACTTTATTTCACAGCCTTTAGTCAGATAAAAACAGCCTACAACTGAAGTGAGTTATTCGTAGCAATAGTAACATAACATGCTTTAACTCCGCAGAAAGAGAATGGAGACTTGAAATCCGGAACTAACAACAGGGTAGTGAGTCAGGGAATCGCAAGACGAATGGTTATATATCTTAGTCAAATACCATGGCTGTTTGTATGTGGTGAGATACAAAATTCTAGAGCTATGGAGTGGGGGTAACAAACGAAAGTCAGTTCAAGAGCTTATGAGCCACTCAATTAAGTTAAAAACTTGAAAATCGTGAAGTGATTGGTGTTCACTACGTGATTATTGAAGAGATGATGCAATCAGAAGAAAAGGGAAGATGACAAAATAATAATTATGAGTATTCCTGAATATACAGGCGCACACCATTTTTACAGGTATGAATAAGTTTCCGTATAAATTATATGTCTTCTCGGATGGTAATCCCAATCCCCACCTTTTGTCACTAGAAGATATAAGTGCTGCATGTATCCTTAATTATGGCTTCGGTACTGATACGTCCCACCTTTTTCCCCCTTCTAGGATAGATTACCACCGACATTCCAGCAGGATAAGTATGCAGGAAACGCATAAGTTCAACAAGTGGAAGTACCGTCTTCGCATTAACAAAAAAACCAGGTTCTCATCTCAACACTACACGAATTACCTGGAGAACAATAGAGCTTGAAGCTAACACTTACAGTGCAATAGCTTGTACCTTTTGCCTAAGGTAATGGTGGAAAGTTTATGAAGGAATGTATTCACACATTGTTTACTTATTGTACTCTGTTGATGATTTCGGAAGTGTATAATTCATTCATGTTAACACCACTTCACAACAGAGATTCACAGTCTTGATAAATATTATGACTGAGAGCCAAATATCCTCACTTATCTAACTCCGGCATCCAGAAGCAATAAACTTGTTTGAATGCCTCAAGTGGACTTCCAGGACATCATGCCCGCCGTTAACACTGGTCGTAGCAGCCTCGTGGTGGGTAAGTGTTGTACTTTCCCGTCACTTCCATAATGAGCAAATCCTATGTTTAGGTAATTATGAAGTCTAAATCCAGTGATTGTAGCTAGGTATTGTGAAGGCATTAAAGCTGATTACCCTCCATGAAGGATAGTTTCAGCTAAAGTACGCTCCTTGAGTGATTAATTCTGGATGACGACCAAGCCAACATTTAGAACTCAGTTGCTTGTCTAGAGCGAGAAAGAACAGAAAAAAGCGGCAGGCAGAGAGAGAAGCAAGAATTCCAACAAGGAGTGTGTTCCCTATGTTCATGTTTCTCCCTACTTAACTTTCTTTGCCACTGCATTCATTATGTGTGATTTCTGTGCTGAATACTTGAAAATATAAGTTTAATGTGGTCGTGTAGTGTAGAACTTCTGTTTTTGGCTACTGTAACGGGTGGGGCAGAACGTGCCGTTAGTTTGAGGTGATAACTTTTGATGGTTTCCTTGATAATAATAACAATGATAATAATATATTTTGAATAGTAAATTATACGAACGCATGCCGTTTGTACAGGCAACATCTGAATGTCATTGTTGTTTGTGAGTCTGAAAAAAGTGAGAAAGGATACATTGGTACACCAAACATAGTCTACCAGGATGCAGTTATTCAACTGTTGCTAGCTAAAATATTAGATGCTAACCTTTTCGCTATATAACAGTAGTGAATAACAACATAGGCTTTATCACCCAGTGTGAGCTTTAGGCAGGCACCTGTAATTAGGCCTTTACACTTCAATTGATGAGTCGTATAATCAGTAAACTTACATGTATATGCGAAAATTATATGCATTTACCAAGGTGAGGGAAAGTTAATTACAGTCTCCTTCTGAGTACACAGATCAGTTTGAATATTTTTGATAGCGGGAGACTCTGCAAAGCGTAATAAACATGGTGTTCTTTGTTTCTTAGTCTTTCGATCGTGGCATCTCTTAGAACATGGCAGCAGGGCAAAAAAGCCAAGAACGAGCGTCATAACCATGGATTGTTCGTCCTCCCATCAGGTAACAACCCCTCAAAGCCAACTCAAGAGGAAGTGTTGTCTTCGCATTAATAAAAATGCCAGGGTTCACATCTGGACATCATATGTATTACCTGGAGAAGAATAAGGCTTGACGCTAATACTGCCATTGCGACACCATGTACTTTCGCCTGGGATAGTGGTGAAAAGTTCAGGAGGGAATATACACAATTTGTTTCTTTATTGTGCTTCATTGATAGTTCCGGAACTATATAACTCACGTGTGCTCATGCCATTTCACATCAAAAATTAACGATCTTGATGAATACTACGACTGAGAGCCAAAGATCTTCATTTTTCAACTCCAACGTCCAGAAGCAACAGTTTTGTTCGAATGCGTCAAGTGGACTTCCAGAACATCCTGTCCGCCGATTTTTGTGGGTCGTAACATTTTTGTGGTTGGTAGGTGTTAGGCTTTTTCGATCTTATTTCACGATGAATAAACCTTAGGTTTTTATAAGTATGAATTTGTGGTCCAATGGACATTCTTTGTTTCCGTTTGTTGTAGTAGGTATTGAGAACGCAGTAACATTGGCCACCCTTCCTGAAGGGTGGTTTCAGCCAAGGTTTGTTCCTTAAGTTATCAATTTTCGACGACCACCAATCCAACGCTTAGAGCTGACTTGCCAATTTACAGCGAGAAAAAACGAAAACAGCGCAGCGGGCAGAGAGAAGAGAGGATTGCAGCAGGGAGTGTCTCCCATGTGCATGTTCTTCCTTACTTAACTTTCTTTGCCACGACGCTCGTTGTACATGCTTCCCCCGTAAAACACTGAAGAACACAAGTTTCGTGCTAACGTGCAGCCCAAAACTTCTGTTTTTGTTCGCTGTGTCGGGCAAGGCAAAATGTGCCGTTGGTACCGGGTATGAGCTTGTGCAAGTCTCCTCAACGTTTCATGTGAAAAGCCAGTACCGGAGTAGTAGATGTCTGATCATACACTAAGGAACCCTAGTAAATGGAACGTCATAGAGGATGGCACTATCGCACTCCTAAGAACGATAAGTTGTCGGATGATAAGAATTTAGTTAGAAACCGACTGAATTCGTAAGCTGATTTGGAGGCCTTTACTTCAGCAGGTAGTCCGTTCCAAATCTGGGAGAATCTTACTGTTAAAAAATTTGCACACAATCGGGATTTCAACAGGTTAATTGCATAGATCGCACCAGCTGTTGTGATTGGGCTGAAACTCACCACTGGCTGTAAACGTGAAACCGTGTGACACATTGAAGAAGAGCGTCAGGTTAATTTCGGACCGTCTTATCCAAGGTGGTTCAAGATTTAGGGTTCTGCATCGGAAGTTGTAGTCTTGTGTGCAGCCGTATCCTGGTAACCAAGCTGCAAAAACCTTAGTGAACTCTCTATTTTTAGTTTGGCTGATGCAAATACCAATCAATATAAGTGGGCAATATTTTAATAGTGTACATAAGCAAGTGGGTGGGGGGAAATGTGGTTTTCCTGCGGTAGTTCAAGTAAGAACGATATCGTTTTCATCATGTTTCATTCCAAAAGAGAATCCTCAGAACAGAATAGAGTATGAGAGACGAGAGAACACAGCTAGAGGAAGGCGGGAAAAATTTGCTGAAAGTGTCTTATGGAAGCTATAAGAATCTCATTCAACAAATTTTCTCACGAAAAGTAATAACTACAACAGTTTTGTAAGCCGCATCATGTTATGGCTCAAATGGCATCAATAATGGTCTGTGGTACTTTCATACATTAGCCCTCATTCCTAGTAAGATTAACCATATATGCGCTAGCATGTAAGGCTGGGAAAGCGTGCAGAGATGACCGTTAACGGACACACTAAAATAGTACTGAGTATATTAGCCTCCCGTAGTTTACTAGTTCGTCGGTCTACCATTCGGTCCTAAGCCCGGAAAAAGAGAGAAGACTGGTCACAGATCTAGGAACACCACTTTAGAAAAACAATCAAAAGGCTAAACAAACTTCAAAGCACAAAGAGAATGTAAAATGTAAAAATAAACTTATTCCTCTCTGAAGTTGGGGAGACAAAGTCGCGCCGGTCTGTGAAAGCCTTCGGGCAGCCAACTTGCCGATGTGTCCTCTCTTCTCTCGATGAAAGCAAAAGTAAGAATGGAGAGATGGAATGACTGCACGATATTTGAGCCTACAAGGCTGCCCAGGTTTCCAAAGGGATAGGAAGGTATAGTGTAGAAGCGCTAGACTGGGAGTCTGTGAAAACAGGTGGGATGGCAGTGGACTCCCTAAGCTTTCAGCTGGCGAGGAGTCAATAATCTGCTTCAACGTTGTCACCCAGACGACGACCACGAGCACAGCACACCGAGTTTTTGACTGGCTATCATGACGTTCCCGAGGTCACTGAAAGCTCTCCCTCACCCAGTGGGAACCAGCATCCCCCTGCAGGGTCAAGGTCACGACAGCGAGATTCAAATCAAAAGGAAGGGAAGATACAATCATACAATGCTACGCTATGCACCTACATATAACGCAGATCAATAGGAGAAGGAGGAATTCTATGGACAACTGCAACCGGTAATGGACAAGACCCAACTCCGGTTGGCAACATTAAAATTCTGATGAGCAAAGTGAATGCTAAACTGCGAGAGGACAACATGGGGAAAGAACTCATCGCGGGTCGAGGAGCACCCGGTATAATGACGGATGAGAATGGAGAACTGTTTGCAGACTTAACAATAACAATATTTATTCCTGAATATACGGGCACACCATTTTTACAGGTATGAATAAGTCTACATACAAATTACATTCATCTTCATGGAAGGCAATCTGAATCCCCACCCGCTGTCACTATAGGAAATAGGTGCTGCATTTTCATATAATGGAACATCCCAGCAGAATAAGTGTGCAGAAAATATACAAGTTGGACAAGTGGAAGCATTGTCTTTGTATCAACAAAAAACTAGGTTTGTATCCAGACACTACAGGTGTTACCTGGAGAAAAATAAAGCTTGAAGCTAATGCTTCCATCGTTACAGTTTGTACTTTTTGCTTGAGATAATGATGAAACGCTTATGAATGGTTTGCATATTGTATTTCATTGACGCTTCCAGAACTGTATAATTCATCCATGTTAACACCATTCCACAACAAAGAATCATAATCTTGATGAATATTATAGCTGAAAGCCAAATGTCTTCACTTCTCCAACTCCAGCATCCAGAAGCAATAGGCTTGTTTGAATGCGCCGGATGGACTTCCAGAACATCTTGTCCTTCGTTTTCACGAGTCGTGACAGCCTTGCGGTTGGTAAGTTTTGGACTTTGCTGTTCACTTTTATAGTGAATCAATCCCAGATTTCGACAATTGTGAAGTTGTAGTCCAGTGAACATTTTTTTGTTTCTGCTTGTTGTAGTTAGGTATTTTGATCTTGGCGAGGCTGGTTACCCTCCATGAAGGGTAGTTTCAGCCATGGTCTGTTCCTTAAGTAATTTATTCTCAATGGCAACAAAGCAAACGTTTAGAAATGAATTATTTTTCTACAACGAGAAAGAAACAGACAAAGCAGCAGGCGGAGAAAGCAAGAACTCCAACAAGGGGAGTGTTTTCTATGTTCATGTTTCTCCCTACTTAACTTCCCTTGCTATGGCTTTCATCGTATGTCCCTGTTCTATCGAGTATTTAAAAACATCAATTTCATTCTGTCGTGGGGCTTAGGATTTCTGTTTTTGACGACCGTATTGGGTGGGGCAGAATGTGCCGTTAGTTTGAGGTGGTAACTTATGTAAGTCTCCTCAACGCTTCGTATGAAAGGTCAGTGTATGTGTGATGGCTCTCATACATTAAGGGAGCCGAGTATACGAAGTGTCGTGAAAGAGACTGTTGATGTACTCGATAAGCCACAGAAGTCACCAGATGATAAGAAGTCAACCAGAAACCGACCAAATTCAGAGGTTGGTTTGGGGGCCTTCACTTTAGCTGGAAGTCTGTTCCACAACTGAGAGGATTTGACGGCACAGAAGTTTGCGCGCAAGCAAGACCTGAACGATTTCATTTTGACACTATGGGCGTGGTTGCGCAGGTCGTAACAACTGTTGTGTTCGAACTGAAACTCGCCACTGGCTACAAAAGTGTGTTTATGTAACACATTAAAGAATAGTGTCGGGTTAATTTTGAGTCGTCTCATCCAGAGTGTGTCTAGACTTAGTGTTCTGCATCCGGAGCTGTGGTCCTGTTTGCAATCGTGTCCTAACTATCTAGCTGTGACATACCTTTGGACACCCTCTATTTTATGTTTGTCTATCATGCGGATACCACTCACTATAAATGGACAGTATTCTAACAGTGGACGTAAGCAAGTTTTGTACAGTAGCAACTTGACTTCTTTGAAGTGGAAGTTAGGAACTGTGCAACCCATCAGGATCCTAGATTTGCGAGTCTGTGATGCTACCTGTTCAGCAAATGTTGGGTCCCTTGAATATCTTAGTCCAAGGTCACATACACTTCTAGGAACAGGTTTCGTAGACTGAGGATATAGTTGGATATTCACCAATGAAGCACCAAAACAAATCCAGCCACATTTGCCTATATTGAACTGAAGTCTCCAAGCAACAGACCAAGCAGATATCATATCGAGCTCCCTTTGTATTAGTGCTTGGAAGTGGGACAAATTATCACGGGTGAATGTGTATGCAACTTTTAGGTCATCAGCAAACAAGAATGGTTTGCCGTAAGTAAAGCAGCTGCAGATGTCATTGACATATAAAGTAAAGAGAAGGGGGCCTAATACACTTCTTGATTAACACCAGAGGTGATTGGTCTAGGTTCTGGAGTGTGTGAATCTACCTTCACCGCTTGAGTGCGATTACTGAGGAAAGACTTAATCCATTCCAATAGTGGGTAGTCAATTCCCATAGTCGTCAACTTACTTATTAACAGCGGGTGATCGACTCTGTCGAATGCCTTTGAAATGTCTGGGTAGAATACAAGGACTAATTGGTGTCGGTCACGCATAGTGGTTATGAAGTTAAAGAGGTCAAGATGGCAAGTTATACAGGACCTCGATTTTAGGAACCCATGTTGATTCGATGTGATGATGTTGCACTAAGCATGCGCCGAAGAATGCTTTCTTTAATAACTTTCTCTATAATTCTAGAAACTACAGGCGTAATATTTATTGGTCTGTAGTTACTGGCTAGTGTTTTGAACCAGATTTATATCTAGGGAGGATAAATGGTGTTTTCTATATACCAGGGTATGTGGAAGATTCCACAGAGAGAGAAAATATTTTAAGTGATAATAATGGAATACCAGGGCCACCAAATTTAAAGAAATGTGATGATATTCCGTCTGTGCCGGCACTGCTGGAGCATTTTGGCGTCCTAATGACTTGATGAACATTAGGGCATGTGGATTCAACCGTATCTATTGTCGTTAGTTGAGAAGGAGAATGACGTTTAGAGGTGCAGACCGCACTAGTGTCACACGAAAAATCTATAGGTTCCAGATAACTGACTGCAAATAAGTCGCTGATTGTTTCACACACATCCACTGGATCATTATAGGCTTTGGTGTCACGGATAATAAGAGGAATTTTATGTCTTGTGCAATTCGATCGCTTCTTAAGGAGTGATGAGAGAGCATATACTCTAGATGAGCTAGCTAGTGCACGACTCTCTTCATTCTTCAGACGCAAATCATGGTTGTGCGAGATAGAGTTAAGAGTACCAAGAATCAGCCGAAGTGCGTCGACGTCGCGATGCCTGTAGTATCTTGTTGAGAGTTTGCGTAACTTTCCACGAGTGTTGGGAGGTATATATGGCTTATTGTTTAGTGGCATTTTTTGAAACCTTTCAATGGAACGATAGTACCGAGACAGGTTTTAAAGCTGTGGTAAAACATATCACTGGTTAATTTGAGGTCTGTAGTGGTGAAGAATGATCCCCAGTCAATGCACCTAATCATTGGACACATCTGCTACCACTCCGTTCTAACGTAGTCTCCACATACCATTTGGTGTGTAGTGGAAGTACCAGTTGAAGTACTAGTTGCAGGAAGTGGCAGTGCGCATAATACCACACTGTGGTCACTTCCTGGGAACTTGGAGCCTACATTTGTCAAAATAGGATTTAAGTTACGGCAAAATATTGAGTCCAGTGCATTGTCACCTCTTGTAGGAGTTGTAACAATTCGCTTCCACCCAAAAATAGACAGTGTATGGAAAAAGTTGTCACACCTAGCCGGACCAGCAAGTGAATCCCACTTAATTTCAAGTAGGTTAAAGTCACCACATATGACTTTATGATCATACGGGAGAGTGGATGCATGTTCCAGAGCCGTAATCAGTGGAATCTCATGATTGTTAAGCGTACCAGGGGCTCTGTAAACACATCCCACCACTGCTGTAGCATTCCTGTAGTGCGCTGTGACCTATAGAGAGTCACTTTATCAAGAACCATATTTTCCAACCTGAGTACGGTAAGAGTGTCCAGGAAGTACATCAGGCAACCTCTCCCTTTCTTGTTACTCCGGTCACATCGGAATTGTGTATACATGTCAGTACTTATCTCTTCATCTGGTATATTTGCGTGACACCAAGACTCAGGGGTAATTATTACCGGCGGCTTATGTACGAGCGCGATTCCTCTTAATACCGATAGTTTGCTAGGGACGGACCTTGCATTTATGAGAACGATGTACAAGTAGGAGGAGTAACAGTGTGTAGAGCTTTCTAATTTGCTAAACAAGCCAAAAGGTATCTCAATGTCGCTTGACTGAGAATAGTCTGACGTCGTTGCGTTACAGAACGCTTCTACACCTTGTTCACTTGTAGCTGTAGAGTTACTAGGATATCCTAGTGGTAAATCGACTGCACAGTGACTTGAAATAGTATCACCTTTACCAGGGAAGAACAGAGCAATGTTTTTATTTGTGTTCATTGTGCACACTGTATCTAAATAAACAGAGTTTGACCCCATGCAAGCGTCGTCTGTAGTATCTGTTACACAGAGGGTAGGTAGTTTTACCATTGTACTTGGTGGGTGTGTACGGCTGATGTCACTTGGAGGATTCAATCGACCTGTCGTGCTTTCGCATCTGTTGACACCACTTGGGTAGTTAGTGTCTGGGATTTGTGTGTATGGTTGACTGTGTCTTTTCTGTTGCGGTTCAGAGTAAGGGGTTTCAACATTCCCGTCAGTTGTTTGGCCAAAGCTGCAGCTGGTGGGGATGTGATGGACAGAAAGTCATCGTTTTTTGTGGTCCATGTAAACCTGCGTTCTACGTTGTATTCCCCACTAGTGACTGCCTTGTGTTACAATTCATAACGGACGTAAGTGGCGTTATGTTGGATCGGGGGCTGTTTCCCAGTGAACTAGTGCCATGCAGCCGATCAAAGTTTTTCCTCACAAAGCACCCCGCAGACATTCTATTATAGGTGGTTTGATGTTGGCTTTTCTCATTGATAAACGATAGGGTTGGGTTGTTGTGACGTCTACTTTTGTTCTCGTCACTAGTGGGACGTAGCTCAGTGCATAGAACCTTCTTGGTGGAGCTACTGCTCGTACTTCTGCCAATTCCAGAAGGGACTACGGGATCACTTTGGATCATTATATGCTTTCTGCGTCCATCTCTACGTGCTGGGTTCCATGGGAGCATTGGTTCATCTGTTGCATATCAAGTGGCCGTTATCCTAGGACCTAGGGTGGTGTGATTAGTAGACTTTAGGCCTGCAGTAGACCTCAGCGAGAGTTCTGTCACGTTTAGTGCTGTGTCAAGTTTCACTTTGGGGCTTACTATGGATACGTCTAAATCTACAGTTTCAGGTGGTTGAGTCAAACCATGCATTTTACAGTCTTCCGTCTCCACGTTGGTCGGCGTGTTTTTCCGTATGTTTGACTTGATAGAGTTTGTGGAAGGAGAAGTCCTAGGCTTGGGTATATTGGGGGAGATACCCACAGCTTTAAAGTGTTGCAGCTTTGCAGCCTTTTTACTGTCAGGTCTACGAGCACAGTTGTATACCTGCTTTTCCACCACTGTCACATCAAGAACTATCTTTATTCCTGTGAAGACAGCGTTTTTTGCTAAGATAGATTCTGCTTTGATGAATGCTTCTGCTTCTATTTGTGACTAAAATTAAAAGCTTATCGGACAGCATTGGTCCTGCCGGCTCTTCTTTGGTCGGAAACATTTTGCTGGAGCATCATGCATTTTTGCTGTTCCAAGCAAAATTTCTCGCACCGCCTTCAACTTTGTCGTGTCAGGGACGTTGTGAACTATTGCGTTCGATTTAAGTGCAAGTCTCTTACTTACTTCATTGGTGATAAAGTTTACCAGGTGATCTACCTTGGATAGTGTTTCGATGTCAACTTCATTAATGGATTCACTACACGTCAAGATGCTCACTGGCAAGAGGTTGCTAATCTGAGCTCCAATTTCACCCAGCTGGGGTGACACCTCGAACGCCTTTAACATATCTTCTCGTGGTGCATTATTCTGCTTGTCATCCTTCAGCCTGCGTATTTCTGCCCTTAGTTCCCCCATGGAGGAATTCAGGATTTCGATTTTGGAAGTGACAATGACACACTTGGTGGCTGAAGTCTAGTTAGTCTCACAAAAGGTGTGGAGCTTCCACTGAGCTCTACGTCTGCTGCAACATTAAGTGTTGTGGTCTTATTATGTGTTGGGCATGCAGAGGTGTTTCTATCATTATTAACGTTTACTGTCTTATCGAACGCAGTTCTTCCTTGAGCATAAATGGAGTATAAGCTGACTCACTTATGCTGTTGCAAAAGGAATCTGCTTTTGGCGTCACCAACATTTGGGTGTTGTTGGTGCACTGTTCCATAGACAGTTGCGTCCGAGCCTTTTTACATGCACTAGCCATATCTAGTTGCATGTCTGATATGCGATTAGTCATTTGAGGATTCAGTAGCTTTATGATGACGTTAATAACAAAGTTATGATACAGTTACGAAATCACGTCAAAATGTGCACTCAACGATTTGGTGAGTAGAGGCAAGGCAGTGAGTACAAACACATGAATATTCACAAAGCGACATGGACTTCACCAGACACTAGGACACCGTACCAAAAATCAGATCGACTTCACTTCAATGTGAAGAAAGTGGAGCTGCTGAACACAAGATAAGATGGTCAAGAGGAACAGACGTAGGTTCACGCCACTTACACCACTATTTAGTGCACTGAACCTACCTCCAAATCAAATTGAAGGCCTTCAAAGAAGTTGGCGATGATGGACCACAGTTCAGGTTCATCACCAAGGACAGAGGCTGAACTGAAGGACGAAACCACAAAATATGTCCTCGCATCAGCCAGTCATATGCAAAAAATAGGAGACATTAGGCAACACCCGTGAGAAATCTCAGTGGAAGAACATTGGGGCTCTGTGAAAGATATGTGGAAAGAAACCTGAATAACGATGTGTCAGGAAGGAAGAAGAAAGAGGACGAGGAATGGATCTCAACGAACACATGGAAGCTGACAGATGAGGGACAGGAAGATAGAGATGGTGAAGCAGAAGATGAACCAGTGCAGTGCAAGGATGAACAACGAAAAGAGGAACCTGACACAACCCATAAAACAACACACTGGACAAACAGGTGAAGAAGAGTGTGTGCAAAGACAAAAGATACTTCAGCGACACCCTTGCAAGTGGAGCAGATCAGGCTGCAGGTAAGAGAGGCCTGACAACATCGTGTGAGATGATGCGTTCGAATAGCTTACGCAAATGCCGGTTAATTGTAGAATGTTCAAAATGTTTCACTTAGCTGCGTGAACTACAAGACTTTGCGATATTAATTTGAGCAAAAGAATTTGTATTATGTCTAAAGACAACTGCAATACGTGCGAGCAGTAAGGTGCGGTCACTTATTTGACGTAGCCGAATTCATTCATATCATAAACATTGATGAGTGACAGGCTTAAAAACGTTACCGAATGGCGTACGTTACTTCTAGACAATCAGGTTAGAAAACTTAATTTCAAGCGGTTTCTACAGCATCACTCCTCAAAATGCCACCGGTGCCGTGCTGCAATCAGGAGAAACTTTTCGTTTCCACAGAAAAGCAGGATGATATTTAATAGTTAGCTTTTATCTATTATTAACCTCGCCTGGTTAACTAGTTCACTAGTTACTAGCCGATCCGAAGCCCGGGTAAAGAGGGAAGGTTGGGCACAGGGCTAGCAACCCTACCCCGTAAAACAAATCTAACCGCTAAAGAAACTTCAAAGCACAAACAAAATATAAAAATAAAGACAAAATCATTCCTCACTGGAATCGGAGAGACGAAATGACGCCCGTTGGTGAAAGCCTTCGGGAAGCCAATTGGCCGGGCCGATGTGCCTTCTCTTCTCTCGATGAAAGCGAAAGTAAAGTTGGGGACATGGAATGTCCGCACGATGTTCGAACCCAGCAAGGCAACCCAAATTGCAAACGAGATGAAGAGGTATCATACTGAAGTGCTTGGAATATGCGAAAGCAGATGGAATGGGAGTGGACTCTCCTAACTGTCAACTGGCTACTCCGATATTGTCGCCTAGACGACAACCACGAGCACACTGAGTTATGGAGTGGCTATCATGATGTCCTCAACAGCATCGAAGGCTCTCATGCAGTGGGAACCAATCTCCTCCAGGATCACGATCATGATGGCAAGGTTCAACTCAAAAGGAAGGAAGGTCACAATCATACAATGTTATGCACCTACAAATAATGCAGAGCAAGAGAAAAAGGAGGATTTCTACAGACAACTCCAATCAACACTGGACAAGACGTCAGTTGGCGATATCAAAATTCTAATGGGCGACATGAATGCCAAACTGGGAGCAGACAACACAGGAGCAGAACCAACCATGGGCCGAGAAGCGCCAGGGGAAATGAACGAGAATGGAGAATTGTTTGCAGAATTCTGTGCATTCAATGATTTGGTAATTGGAGGCAGTGTGTTCAAGCACAAGGATATCCACAAAGCGACATGAATTTCACCAGACACCAGGACACACTAAAAATCAACTCGACTTTATCCATATCTCAAGAAAACGGAGACGCAGTCTACTGAACACAAGGTCAAGAAGAGGAGCAGATGTAGGTTCACACAACTCACTATCTTGTGCAAGGAACCTTCCAAATCAAGTTAAAAGCCTTCAAGGAAGTTGGTGATGGACCACAGTTCAAGTTCAACACCCAGAAACTGAAGGACGAAACCACAAAGGAAATCTTCACGTCAGCCATCAAGACAAAATGGGAGATATCGAGGAACATCCCTGAAGAAACCTGTGTGGAAGAACACTGGAAGTCTCTGAAAGAGATGTGGAAAGAAACCTGCACAGCCGTATTAGGAAGGAAGAAGAAAGAAGACAAGGAACGGATCTCGACAGACACCTGGAAGCTGAAAGAGCAGGGAGAGGAGGATGGTGAAGCAGAAGATGAACCAGTGCAAGGATGCTCAACGACAAGAGGAACTGAGCACAATGCATAAAACACTGGACAAGCAGCTGAAGAAGAGTGTGCGCAAAGACAAAAGACACTTCTACGAAACACTGGCAAGTGAAGCAGAATGGGATGCAGGTAAGAGAGACCTGACATCGTACCAAATAACCAGGTTGCTATCTGGGAAGAGATCAACGCAGACGAAGCCAATAAAAGATGATGACGGAAATTTAATTACGAAAGAAGAGAGACAAAGGAAACAATGGGCCGGCCACTTCAAAATCTCTCGAATCGACAACTACCTGCACTTCTTCCAGAAATACCACCTGTAACCCGGCCACTAAACTACAGGTAAACATAAATCCTCCAAAAGTGAAAGTCTTGAACGCCATAAAGCTACAGAAATGTGGGAAAGCAGCAGGACCAGATGGGATCCCGCCAGAAGCACTGAAAACAGACGCAGAGACAACAGCTGACATGCTCACACCACACCACTATTGCAGAAGGTGTGGAAGGAAGAGAAGGTACCTGCTGGTTGATTGAAAGAAGGGCTACCTTGTCAAACTCCCGAAGAAGGGAGACCTCAGTGTTTGCAAGAACTGGCGAGTAATCACTCTCCTGTCCACCCAAAGCAAAATATTAAGCCGCATCATCCTGGAGAGGCTAAAGGATGCACTGGATTCAAAACTGCGACCGGAACAGGCAGGCTTCAGGAAGTACAAATCATGTGCGGACCAAATTGCAACGCCACACTACGCATCATCATAGAACAGAGCATAGAATGGCAGTCAATCCTCTACCTCAACTTCATCGACTTTGAGAAGGCCTTTGACAGCGTCGACCGAGAGGTAATTTGGGAACTGCTTCATTGCTACGGAGTACCGCAAACCTTTATCCGCCTCATTCAACAATTATATGAAGATGCCACATGCCAAGTAATTCACAATGGGAAGCTCAGTGATACTTTTGAAGTGAAGACAGGAGTGAAACAAGGTTGCCTACTAAACCCCATGATATTCCTGATTGTGGTCGACTGGATCATGCAGCAAACAGTGGGGAGCGAGAAGAGTGGGATACGCTGGACTGCGGAAAAGAACCTAGAGGACTTGGATTTCGCCGATGACTTGTGCCTGATGTCACATAAACTTGAGGATCTACAGGCGAAAACTAACAAGTTGACAGAAGAGGCAGCGAAGACGGGACTTCGAGTGAATATAGAGAAGACAGAGGTGATGAAGATACCGCACCACCAACAACAACATACTCCAGTCACCATCAACGGGAGAAACTTAAAGGAAGTAGCCTTCACCTATCTAGGAAGCACTGTTTCAACTACAGGCGGGACAGACGAGGATGTCAAGGTCAGAATCGGAAAAGCAAGACAGGCTTTCATTAGCCTGAAACCAGTGTGGAGATCTTTTGCACTCAGCATGTGGAACAAGATTCGGATTTTCAACACCAAGTCAAGTCAGTGCTTCTGTATGGTTGAGAGACTTGGCGCGTCACGAAAGGGATTTCCAATAAACTACAGACATTCATCAACAACTGCTTACGCTCGCTACTGAAGATCAGATGGCCAGAAAGAATAAACAACAAGGAGCTCTGGGAACGAACCAACCAAGAATCTATCCCACAACAAATACGCAGAAGGAAGTAGAGATGGATTGGATTGGACATACACTGAGAAGGCCGACTGGGGACATCACGCGTCAGGCCAGGCCCTCGAGTGGAATCCCCATGGGAAGCGACGAGTTGGACGTCCGAGATGAGGGTGACATGGAGGAGATCGTGCGAGGAGGAAATAAGAGCATCTGGGCTGTCGTGGAGCCAGGTTCAAAAGATTTCAGAGAACAGAGGTCACTGGAGACGTGCTACTGAAGCCCTATGTCCCATTAGGAACCCAATAATTTTATGTATTATTATAACCGTCATAAATATTTGCAAGAACTGCTGCTATTGTCCACACTAAGCAAAATATTAGGCCGCATCATCCTCGAGAGACTAAAACATGCTCCGCATTCAAAACTACCACCGGAACAGGCTGGTTGGCTGGCTAGCTGCAGGCAAAACAAATCATCTGAGGATCAAATTACAACGCAACACTACGTATCATCATAGAACAGAGCGCACAATCGCAGTCAACTCTCTAACTCAACGTCATCGACTTTGAAAAGGCCTTCGACAGCGTCAACCTAGAAGCAATTTGGCAGGCAGCTGCTTCAACATTACGGTTTTAGTGCCACAAACCTCTATCAACCTCATTCAACAGCTACATGCTATGCTATATGATGCTACATACCAAGTGCTTCACAACGGAAAGCTCAGTGACGCCTTCGAAGTGAAGACAGGAGTAAGACAAGGCTGCCACCTACTACCACCGATCATCTTCCTGATTGTAGTCGACTGAACTGGACTGGATCATGCAACAAACTGTGAGGGAGAAGATCGGGATACGTTGGCTGGACCGATGAAAAGACCCCAGAAGATTTGGATTTCGCCGCCGCCGATGATGATGATGATGACTCATCTCTAATGTCTCGTCGCACAAACTCCAAGACACACTGGCGAAAACTAACAAGTTGGTAGAAGAGGTAGCGAAGACGGGACTTCCTTCAGGTGAAGGTAGAGAAGACGGAGGTGATGAAGATACCTAACCAACAACAACAAGCACCACTCACTACCAACGGGAGAATTCTCAAGGAAGTAATCTCTTTCACCTGTCTACCTAGGCAGCGTCGTCTCAACTACAGGTGGTACAGGTGACGATGTCAAAGCCACGGTCGCAAAAGCAAGACAGGCCTTCGATAGTCTGAAATCAGTGTGGAGATCTACTGCACTCAGCATAAAGCGTGAACAAGATCCGAATTTTCAACATGTGATGGTTCAGGAGCTTGGCGCGTTACGAAAAGCATTTCCAACAAACTGTAGACATAAATCATCAGCAGCTGCCGCCTACGCTCGCTTGATACTGAAGGTCAGATGGTCGGAAAGAACAGGCAACAAGGAACTCTGGGAACGAACCAACCAACAACCTATCACCCAACAAATATGCAGAAGAAAGTGGAGATGGATTTGATTTTGATATACACTGAGAAGACCATTTGGGGACATCACCCGCCAGGCCAGGCCCTCGAGTGGAACCCAAATAGGAAACGACGAGTCGGGCATCCAGGGGTGACATGGAGGAGACCGTATGTTGAAGAAACGAAAGCTTACAAGCGGTCATGGAACCAGGTTAAAAAGACTGTGGAGGACAGCGTAAAATGGCGGCATGCTACTGAGGCCCCATGTTCCATTTGGAGATCGACTGACAAATAATAATACTAAATTTATCACATCGTGACTGAGTGTGAAGGGAACTGATGTAAGAATGGGTTAAGCTACCAGTAGGTATGTGGTGGTAGGGTCAAAGGTGGCAAAAATTAAATCGGTTGCAATGCAGATATTTGAAATGAATCATCTGCATCTACTGACAGAAACCGCACTGGTGATTTATGAGAAGAAGACTTAAGCAGTCAATAGTTATGTCGCCTAGTAACCATTCACAATGCATGATTATGCTGTGCTGACATGTGGCATCCGGGGAAGGTAGCAATCTCATGCTATTTACTCGCGTCTGAAGGAAGCCTGAGGAAGAGGCTTAGTCTGACACTGAAGCACTCTTTCGCATAGGTCAGCAGAGAGACAAGAGGACGTCAGTCATATGACTCTCGGCATAAAGGACGGATGAGTGTTGACATCAGAACTTACATATTAAGCGTTCGCCCCGAGATACTGTTTTTTATCCACGACAGACACCATTTCAATTTTGTGAGTGCCAGTACATCCAAATGTTTTGAGACGCCGGATGATTATTCATCTGTGATTGTGGCCACTTAGACATTTTTATTCGTACTCGGATCTTAAACAGGCTTTGATGATATCCGTTTTGTAATTGCGCAGTGAAGTCCTCACACCGAAGTCCAGCAGCTAGGTTTCCCCAGAGTCGACCACAACTATCACTTGAAGACCTACGCCTTCGATGGGGCACATTTTATATCTAAGACGTTGGTCTTCATTTTGTGGGCTAATGATACCACTTCAACTTCTGCATCTCCGGGTATCTATGGTAATTTCGATCGTAGAAAGTCGCGAAGCCGCATCATTTTTCTGAATAAAAAACTTCCAGGTTTAATCGAACGTTACTGACTACACCAGCAAACCATTTCTTGTTACCCGATAGCCGTTTTGCTTCGATAATTGGATAATTTCGAACTACGCAAGCCTCAAGTCTTGAACGTAATCCTTGGAACGTTCCTCTGGTTTAACCGTTCCCCTTTTTGTACACTTCTTGAGGATGCTAGACGTTTGTTCTGTTCGCCCACCTCATTGAAGGTAAAGTGGCGGTGGTTTTACGTGCTCCATGCTACTTCCCTGGAAGAATCTATACAAGTGACCGGAAGCGATCTTTCTCGCATTGTTGGAAACAACGGTGTCTGATAATCTGAAACATGAATGTACTCCTCTCAGGCCCTAGTTTTTGAAGCTCGAGACAATAAAGATCTCTGGATATTTCGAGTACGTACATATCGTTACCAATAAGTGTTTTTATTCACACGTTATAAACTTGTCATGGAGCAACTCAGCTTGCAGGCATCATTGAATTGATAACGGTGGGGAAGACAACCTTTGTGGGATCCTGAGCATTGCAGAAGAGTGGACAGTAAGCTCTGTCATGACATAAGTAGCGCCCGCAAGTTATGAAATTGTATACACGGTATACAAATTGACATCCTGGAATTAATTTTCAATGAATGAAATCAGTATTAATAAATAAATAAATGCCTTATTCTCACACTAAAAAACTAACCATGAGAGAAACCAGTTCACAGGCATCACCACGTTGATATATCTCAAAATATCTACAAGATTCCGCAAATCCTGGGTGGTACGGACGGAATGTCATTAAACTCTATTAAAAACAGCAGAAGATCCCGCCAGTTATGAAACGAACAAGGGAATATCACATTGAAGCGTATGCAGAAAGTTAAAGTTTAGGTGAAAATGAGTACTATCTTCATATAACGAGTTCAACGTGAGGGATACCAGCTTAAAAGCAAAGTCAAATTCGTAATTTTTGAAAGTTTACAAACTGATATTTAGTTTTGAATTATTCAAATATCAAATCATTGGTGTGTGTTATGCCAAATCCGCTTAGCAACATGTAACGAAGATATGAATTTTCGGAGTTCCCGAAACCCATAGCGAAATCGACCGAATCCAAGGCAGTTGGTTGCCAAAAACAAGTGTACATTCAAACAGTAAGTGAACCCTGTGAAAACTGTCCTTTACGACCAAATATATGTCCAAAACTGAATTAAAAACCTTCAGTTTTGACGGCTACTACAATTTCTATCCAAAACGAAATACAATTGTAACATCTTCATCTTCTTCCACCTAAGCTTACCCCTAAACAGTTAGTTTTGGACACTTCTTCAAGCAAGTTTTATAGTCAGTACAAAGAACTCACCCAGATGCATCATCGTTGACCTACTCCCGCTTATTTTTAAGCTCCTGCTTTGAATTTCGCCTGCTGCTCGCTATTGTTATTCACTTTGCAGGTTTACCTAACCAGTCCTGCATTCAAATGGAATCCTACAAATCGCATTTGTCAGTGGGAAATATTGCCATCAAAACCTTATGACGAACGCGCACACCTAAAGGTCACGACTGTGATGCGGCCTCACCTTCAAGAATATTGGAAGATTCACACGATAACAGAATAATCCTTAAATTCGAACTGAGCCTGCTTCAACATACCTCTTGTATGCCATAAATAACAGTATCTAATTTATAGCTTGACATTGTACATAATAGTCATGTCTCATTGCCAAAATGATCAAACTCGTAAAGTGGTTTGTATTCATGTAACCTTGGTTGTATGAAATATATATATATATATAACACTAATTGAAACAAGAGGGTAAATATGGTTGTACAAACAAATTGAACGAAGTCTAACAAAAAGGGTGGTCAGTGATTTTGAATACCATAACCAAATCAAAGCACGCTCAACAGTGTACATAATTTTATTAATATTTACTGAAATTCATGAGACGGGTATGGATTTTCATCCCGTGTCATGCAGGTTCCACTATCAATATCAAAGGTGCGCAGTGTTCGAAGTTTGCGTTATAACCAACCGACGTTTTTGTCTATCAGCATAGTTTACTATTTAGTAATATAACAGTCTATCACTCGGGATGACTTTCAGTTTTTAGCTTTTCTAAGCACAATGGACCCATTCATACAGTCCGGAGTATCAACAAGGTACTCACAGTTACATAACCAAGGTGTAAGTCTATATCGATGGCCAAAAAGAATAAACAACAAGGAGCTCTGGGAACGAACCAACCAAGAATCTATCCCACAACAAATACGCAGAAGGAAGTAGAGATGGATTGGATTGGACATACACTGAGAAGGCCGACTGGGGACATCACGCGTCAGGCCAGGCCCTCGAGTGGAATCCCCATGGGAAGCGACGAGTTGGACGTCCGAGATGAGGGTGACATGGAGGAGATCGTGCGAGGAGGAAATAAGAGCATCTGGGCTGTCGTGGAGCCAGGTTCAAAAGATTTCAGAGAACAGAGGTCACTGGAGACGTGCTACTGAAGCCCTATGTTCCATTAGGAACCCAAGGGACTTATAATGATTGTAATAATAATAATAAGTCTATGTCGATGCATTTACAGGTCATCATGTTACTTTTAAAGGTAATGGAAACCAATTCCACCAAGAATATTTGTGGTATTGGATTGATTTAGACGTTGAAATGACCAATAGTCCAAATGGCAGTATTTATACAGACTTCGGGTACCTTTTATATTAGCGTAAGCATCATCATTCAAAAGATGCAGTTGTTGCATATTAACTTTAGTATGAAAAGACCATCTGATACAGAGTAGCGGAAGACATGTGGTGTGAAGCAACAGAAGGTAAGTGGTGTTGCGAGCCAGTGGGTGAATTGGTCTCTGGTTTAATCATCTGTTCAGAATGTCCCTGCTGCTACTACTATTGGGAAAGTTAATTGGTTCGTCGCAAACAAAAAATCGTGACCGATAGGTTAGTCAATCTTGAAGATGATCCAGAATTTGCAAAAGAGTGGAAGCAGTACAAAAATTATTGGGTTGTAAAAAACGCTGCGAAGTACAAGAAATTGATCATACTCCTGTGCTGACTTTTTATTTGTTTTTGAAAGCATAGCGAAACCTGGAAAACTGATGCGCACATCTGAAGATTATTCCTAACATGAAGTCAGATGATATACTTAAAGCCGAATGTCGTAAGAGTAGGTTTTCGATCACAGGTAGGGTAAGGCAGCAAACATGAAGATTCGTATCCTTTCATCACAAAAACCAGACTATAACTTTCTTTTCCGATTACACTGAAATGCCGTTAGGCTTTCTTTGAGGTTCTCAACTCAAATACGGCTGGCTTCTTCAAGCAGACGAAGCATATGTGAAGAATAACTGGAATTATACCATGGTGAAAACAACCAACCTCGACGGCCACTCTCAGTTTGCCAGCAGCAGGTCATAAAACATTTTCTTTCTCGTGTTCATCGAACAGAACCCATCCCGCATTTTTCTGCAATAACTAGTCCAATGGTTTCCTCAGATGGTGCAAGTGTGGCATAAAAACACTCCTAAAGGTGGTTACACCCTGGATCTTATACAACTAACTGATAACACAAGGGTTGGGCACCTTATGAATCACTGATACACTTGCTGAGCTTCCTTGTTGGCCATGTTCGTTCACCGGCATCTACCAGTGAGATGAATTATTGTTCTTTCGCAAAAACATGGCTTTGAAAGCACCACGAAAGGCTCTAATGAAAATCTGATGGAAGTGTAAAACATAAGCTTCACACTTGGCAAGTGTGTAACAAACCTACTGTGTAGGGACAACTAAATTCAGGCTGATCTCGCCTTGATTGTATCACTGTAGGCGGATGCAAACTTCACGTCTTCATCAACCACTAGAAAACGAACTTGTTACCCACAATAATTAGAATAACCAGTCAATCCGTGGTACCAATTATCCATCTAGAAGCAGGACCTTGGTAAAAAGAGTGGAATCTGAGAGGTGCTACAGACATGGAAAAACATTTTCCGATGCTCGACTGCATAAACAGTACAAGAATGTATAATCGCTTGTATTATCCCGTCGTTGAATGGATCGAACTGACTGGTCTCCGTTGGCATATGAGCGACCACTTGGGTGCCTCGATATTACTTGTGTCTTAGTTGCAGTGATGACGGAAAGACCGACCAACTCGGTCCAATCAGCTACGGTATAATGCAAGCAATTATACTAAAACCATACTCATCGCAAAAGAAGTGACTATCGTGGCTCGGCGGTGTAATGGATAACATTCTGACGTTTGAAGCAATCACTCACTGGTCCGAATCTTGGTGGGAACAACTCCACCCACTGGGAGGCAGGTGCACTCAGCCGACGAGCCTCAAATAAAACGAAATGCGGACCCTGATTTCCACTGCTAGCCACTACCATTACTAATACAAGAATGGCTTCACAAAGAAAATCTAAGATTGGGTGAAAATGTTGGAAATAAAAACTTTAAGTGTTACAAATATCAAAATACGACAAAACAGTAGGTGATTGATGTGATTCATAAACCATTCCAAGAATAGTGAAATATGTGGAGAAATATATTCTTTCCTATGTTCACATCCAACTATTTGCCTATGCTGTTACGGTTTATTTATAGTAGTTGGTTTTTTTAATCTAAAGGACTGATCAAAGAACATGTATTTACTTCTTCTGCCTTTCTTGCTACTCTAATAGTTAATGATTGTCTCACATTGAGTATTTTATGGTGCTTTTTCTACATCACAAAAGCTGAGATTGTAGTCCATCGTTCATATTGCGCTCAGATTGATTATTTCTTGGGTTGTTGTTGATGCTGTCCATTTTTTTCTTTACTTGATATTTTGTAAGTTCAGTTTTCATCTACCAACAAATTTTTTTCGTTGGAAATCGATTTAAAGCGAAATTTTATGGTTTAGCTAGATGCCTTACTTTTCTCACTGCCGATCCTGTCATAAACTCGAGCCGATTAGCTCAAGCATCAGCTTATGCTTCGCTGTTAAATGTCTCACCCGCAGCTGCCGCATCCTAACTACAACATTACTGTTTGTTACCGTTATCTCTATACTAATCTCACCCTCTCTTTTCCCTCCCCCTGACTTCCCAATGTTTCCCCCTCCCCCTTACCACTGTTCTCTATCCTGTCTGTTCTGAACCTATCTAGATTTCTCCATTCCATTCGTTTCGCTTCTGTCCAACTTTTATTCTCGCTTCCTGTTTGTTTTTCTTGAGCATCATTTTATTCTTCCCATCCCTTTACAACGAGTCCGAACATCTTCCTGGTGACAAGACATTTGAGGAACTTATTTTTATCACAGTCCCGGGAAAAATCTCACTAAACCGTTACAAATTTGATCAGCGCCCGACTGACTCGGGTATACCAGAGTTCCAGCAGGCGCGTGTGTAGAGCTACTGCATCGTATTCTACCAAAGTTCTTGAACGGTTATACAAAGCCTATGAGCGAGTGTGAAGGAATCAATTGTTTTGTACAACCTCGTGAAAAATATTGGGTTAGATACTATCACCTCTGCAGTTTTCTTCTCATTAGTAATGTTACCAACATTTCTTCTTCCTTTATTCCAACTATAACTTTGCCTGATCCTTTTCCTTCTCTTACTCTGTTTAATCTGGCTTATTTGAATTCAGTGTATCACTGCTTCCGTGTTTTCTCTCAGCTCCTACTTCTTGCTCCCTTCCTTTCCATTGTCTGTATCCTGAATCTCATCTTTTTCTTAGGACCTGCCTGGTGATAAGGCATTAGAAAACATCCTCTAGTTAGTCCCAGAACAAATCACACATCTTCCTACAACTTCTACTAACAGCAACTATTGGCTCTATCAAAGCCACAGCAGTCAACTTCTCGGATCTACCGTCTCAGGATCCACCGAAGACCTGAAACCGTTATGCAAGACCTAGAAGCGAGCATGAAAAAACCAACTGGTGTGTACAGGCTCACAAAAGATGCATATTGGGTTCATGGTACTAAACCAGTCTACCATAGTAAAATCACTTTGAAGCTTCGTTAGTCCCAAGCCTGCGATTTTTTAAACATACGATAAATTCAGTTTGAAATTTCTCTGGAAGCAGTAGTGATTATGCATCTTCCCAACAGTCCTCATTGTTTCCCGTTTTTCCGGAATCCGAATCCTGTGGAGAGGATATCCCCAATCCAAGTTTTTAAACTTTATTTCTCCATTAACTGCTTTATTTTGTTTTCCTTTCTCCCCTGACATGATTTATCCCCCATTGAAACGCATTACTTCTCCCTACTCCCCCTCTTTTTTTCTTTTTTTCAGTCAGGGGTTTCCATGGCTCTTAGAAAATGGTGCATTTTTCCTCGATATTCTCTTCAACTTGTTTCGCATCTAAATTACCTTAAGTTCCCCTACTTCTCCTCAAATGCCCAAGGTGGTTAGCTTGTGTTCGTGAGCAAGTGAGAAATGTGTCAACAGACATATTATTGCTTGATTCTACAGCTCTCACACGTTGTGTATATACATTTAATATATTATAAGGTAATCGACGTCCCGAGCTATGTTCAGGTCCATAAGGTATTTTGACTAGAGTTTGTGGAATACCTTAGACGTAATATTTTGGGGTTTGCTTCAATTAACTATGATATTACCGTACACCAACAACAATATAATGATCGAGAAAAATTTATCATCTGGACATGTCTATTTTTTTCACTGCTACCTAGCTAAGTCAGCTATTCTCAGAATCTCAAATCTGATCCGTTGCTATACTTTCGAAATAAATGCCATGAAGCAGGTTAGGTCTCCTAGTAATTTTCATTTAGAATGCAAATCAGTGAGCAGTGGCATTGCTCGTATAATTAACGCAATCGACATATAGCGTGAAGCCTGAGAATCACCAGTTTGTCACTAGAGTTAAGGAAAAGTAACTTCTTTCATGGGTGCTAATCTATAAGTTACTAATCTTTTTTGAGGTGTCTCAACCTTCAGATACATGAAAATGATCATGTTGAATGAGTTCCATTTGGGTAATAACGTTAGATTTCATTTTTAAACCAGCTGTTTATACATGCTCCATGTTCTATAAAATTGATATAGAGCATGTAATGAACGAAATCCAAATAGCTCCCCATCTTGTTATGATTCGTGGCTAAGGCATGTTAAGTATCTGTAATTTCCAATCAATAACAAATATGAATACTTCAGGGAGTGTGCATTGCATGTGAAAACACCTGATTAGGTTTCAAACCTTCATCCATCGAGGTAGATAAAGTAAGTGCAACATGCACTCATTCACCTGTTATTTTTCAGCCGACTACTCTGATAAGATGGAAGTTTAAAATGGGAAACCGTTGGTGAAGTCAACAAAATACTAATCTATGGAGTTGTTACCTTTGGATTCGAGTAGTGTGGAGGAGCATAGAGCCCTCTCCTCGAGTCACGAATATGTTAAAAATCCAAGACTTGAGATCCTTACCGATATGATTCAAAATTTAAGACAACAACTAAAATGTATCCCCTTTTATCCTCAGGATTCTAAGCATTTTCAAAGTGCAACTTTTCCTCAAAGTTAAATGGGTTAATATTTATATGCAGGTTTGTTGAATAAGTTTTAAGCTAGGCAATGTTTTTGATCGAATCGCATTGCTTGGTTGACCAGTTGAAGTAGGTACAGCAGAATTTGAACCCCAAGCTGTAACCCATTATAAAGTACTTCGACGATCATGCAACCCTGCACTTTGCGATGCGATATATTTATCCTCTAAATTATCCTTGGTTGTATCTAGATTTCACGATTGGTTTGTTCTATTCAAAATATACATTCACTTTCGATTATACTACATCAACTCTCATGAGGTGCAAATCGCCACATACATGCTGTTTCACCAGAGTTCTATTCATTCCAGGCTTGCAGTAGTAATCAGTTGTTACCCCGAATCCTTCTAAAACGTAAAAACAGAATTTTAGAAATTGTAACGAGTTGTCTGGTAGTTTTTGATAAACTGAGGAAACTTAAGTGCTGATCGATAAACTAACAGCGAACGTCTGAGAGCCGTAGATTGGTAGACTCATTATTATCTCTACGTGATCATTGGGGGTGGAATGAAAATTTGAGAAAACCTTCGACAGGTTCTGAGACATAGACATACCTACCGGCGGCTTACACTTGCCATATTTCGTGACCTATAGGTGGAATTTGACTCTATCGGGCGTGAGGTGTTATGGTAGTATTTGACTGTGAAGCGTGTGCCGAGCAACTATGTGCGCGTTTCTAAGCTTTCTACTCGAACTCATGCAGCCGTCTCATGGCTGATGAAGAGTTGTTATCAGAATCGCCGAAAACTAGTGGTATCCGTCAAGGATGCTCACTGTCACTGTTCCCACTTAACTTCATCATAGACCTACTAATTGACATAACCTTAGGTGGGTCTGACTTCACAGGAATTGGTCTTTTCCCTGGAGGTCATCTGGTTGATATGAAGTAAGTAAATAACATTATTCTGTTAGGTAGTCACCGATGGAATGCAAGGTCTTCTGAAGGCATTGAGCAGAAACCTGAGTATGTTTGACGTTTCCTGTCTGTTAAATGTAAGATGATGCTTCGGAACTGGTCTACAACCAATCCCAATCTAAGGATAGGAAGTGAAGTGGTTGAATTTGTTGATTACTTTAGTTACTTGAGTGGTTCCATCAGCCCAAACGGGCTGGTTGCTGTCGAAACCTCAGCTTAAACTGAATCCTCGTTTGACTTTTGTGAAATTACTTCATCCCTGGCGTCGGTGAGGTATCCGATTACCTATTAAGTGATAAATATACTGGACTGAGCACCCTCTTTAACCTTCATTTTCAAGCTCCTTTTCTTGACATCCTTTGTCTAATTTGATATTAGTCCTTTTCTACCCACTTATTCTTTTCAGGCTGCTATTAAGTCTAACAATTTGAACCGATACACTTATGTGCCAGGTTCTACTTTGATTTCTCATGTGTGTAACTCAGTCTAGTACGTCAAACTATCACCGAGCATCACAATTGTATCAGGTATCGAATAATTTGTCCGCTTGCTAAATTTGGATAGTGTAGTGAGAAGAAAAAAATATGATATGTTACCGCTGTGCATTTCAAGCAATCTAATCAAAAATGAACTTGTTAAATTATTTAGGTAAGAATTCAAAAAAGATCGATTCATCCAATAGAAAATGGAAATTAGAAAGGATAACAAAAGCAAAATAATAATAATCTAAACTAACACAAGGCGTGATTACTTGAATCAGGAAAACTGTATAGCACTTGTTTTTCAGTGCATACGGGGAGTAAAGTTTATGTATGACGATACAAAGCACATCAATATGTGATTTTGTGCGAAAGTACATAATCGCACAAAAAGAAGAGGTGAATAATAATATGATGATTTTGAAGTAGACGACGGTGTCTAGGAAAAGAAAAGGTAAGTGAATGCACGTTAGGTTTTCGATAAATTTATGCTTATGTTATACATTTGAAACTCTGAGCATCAACCTTGTGATTATTTTCTAATATATTGTTGGTGGTTTTTCATCTTCACTTAGAGGATCATTTGAGGTTGTTTGCTTTTAAGCTACTCAGAAACGTGTTTAAGTACCCTAAACTGCATATTACAACTACTTCTTCCTTTTTAGGTGACCACACACATAAGTAAATGTACAAAAATAGTAGCATGCGATGCAGCTGTTTATGTTGATTTATCAATTTTTCTTGACTAAGGTGGTCTAAGATGCTGTATGTACTTAGCTGATTTCTGGCCTAGGTCATTTTATAACAAAAGTATTTGTCTTATATCTTGTGAATATACGATCTATCGTGCGGAATAATAATAATCTATCTCAACCTGTTATATTTTTATATACTGAGCTACAGACCATACTTGTTTTATGATGCTACCAGGTTGCCCAGGCCAAAGTAGGTGAAGCGGGATTAAAACCCGGGAACCACTGCTTCAAAATGGAGTTTTTAGTCATTGAGCCACATTACATCGTACTGAATAAGTATCTTAAGAAAGCATATCTCGTAAACGTAGCTGAATAGGAGACAAATAGTTACATATTTGTGTCGATTAAATAAAGGGTAAAACTTTATTTCTTGTCAGTTTGCGGTGTGACAGAATTTATCGGCATTCATCATCATTATCATCAACATAAGACTATGCATTACTGTGTAGTGATCCGATCACTATGTTGTGAACTGATAGAAATAGGAGATATGAACCAGCGGATCGCGACCCAGTGGCTCAATGGTAACGTGCTGGGCGCGGAACATGAAGGTTCTGGGCTAGATACCTGCTGGGGTTATGAGTGCACACTGCTGGGAAGTCCCATACTAGGACGAGACAGGTGTCCAGTGCTCCCAGGTTTCCAATGTTTTTCCAACTGATGTCAGTCCATGATGAATACTAACCTAAAATTCTTCTAATCGTTTCCGTAGCTTTCATGATTACACAATTGCAAAGTTCAGTGAATTAGATATGGCACATTGAAAAAATGTTTCATATTAACGTTCGTTTGTGCATATAAAGTTCAGTTAGTTTACTGAATCCCGCGCTAAAATTTTTCACGTGAGTTTTTCCAAGCTAAGATTTAAGAAGTTTGGTTCTAAAGTTTTAATCGTAGTAATGGTTTATTCCATTTCAGTTGATTTACTAGATGAATAACTCTTTTAAACAGTATTATTCGCTGCTAATACTCGTTCTAACAATAATGTATTTTTACCAACTAATAAGCTGTATGATAAGACTCGGTTATCTTAATCTACGAAAGTTTTGGTAACTGTGCTCTATTTTCAAAGTGTCAAATAACAATAACTCTTGATTTACTTACATTAGGAAACCATTTTTCTCAATTATTCAATGAGGCGCTACCCCGTGAAATTTCGAGTCGTATATTTTATTGTCCTACTGATTTTTGTGTTCGGAGCACTTTGGCTGATAAGCGATCGAAATAAGTCTGTCGCTGAGTATCGGGTATGTTTCTGATGTTATTCGCCAAATATGCTTCAAGTTTTTTGTATCCATTTTGCTTGCCAAAACCAATTTATAATTTTTGGTCAAGCATTAGGAACTTTATCCCACATTATGACACTTATTTATCATTATTATTAGTCCCTTGGCTTCCGAGTGGAACATAGGGCTTCAGTAGCACGTCGCCATTTTACGCTGTCCTCCACAGTCTTTTTAACCTGGTTCCATGACCGCTTGTAAGCTTTCGTTTCTTCAACATACGGTCTCCTCCATGTCACCCCTGGATGCCCGACTCGTCGTTTCCTATTTGGGTTCCACTCGAGGGCCTGGCCTGGCGGGTGATGTCCCCAAATGGTCTTCTCAGTGTATATCAAAATCAAATCCATCTCCACTTTCTTCTGCATATTTGTTGGGTGATAGGTTGTTGGTTGGTTCGTTCCCAGAGTTCCTTGTTGCCTGTTCTTTCCGACCATCTGACCTTCAGTATCAAGCGAGCGTAGGCGGCAGCTGCTGATGATTTATGTCTACAGTTTGTTGGAAATGCTTTTCGTAACGCGCCAAGCTCCTGAACCATCACATGTTGAAAATTCGGATCTTGTTCACGCTTTATGCTGAGTGCAGTAGATCTTCACACTGATTTCAGACTATCGAAGGCCTGTCTTGCTTTTGCGACCGTGGCTTTGACATCGTCACCTGTACCACCTGTAGTTGAGACGACGCTGCCTAGGTAGACAGGTGAAAGAGATTACTTCCTTGAGAATTCTCCCGTTGGTAGTGAGTGGTGCTTGTTGTTGTTGGTTAGGTATCTTCATCACCTCCGTCTTCTCTACCTTCACCTGAAGGAAGTCCCGTCTTCGCTACCTCTTCTACCAACTTGTTAGTTTTCGCCAGTGTGTCTTGGAGTTTGTGCGACGAGACATTGGAGATGAGTCATCATCATCATCATCGGCGGCGGCGAAATCCAAATCTTCTGGGGTCTTTTCATCGGTCCAGCCAACGTATCCCGATCTTCTCCCTCACAGTTTGTTGCATGATCCAGTCCAGTCCAGTCGACTACAATCAGGAAGATGATCGGTGGTAGTAGGTGACAGCCTTGTCTTACTCCTGTCTTCACTTCGAAGGCGTCACTGAGCTTTCCGTTGTGAAGCACTTGGTATGTAGCATCATATAGCATAGCATGTAGCTGTTGAATGAGGTTGATAGAGGTTTGTGGCACTAAAACCGTAATGTTGAAGCAGCTGCCTGCCAAATTGCTTCTAGGTTGACGCTGTCGAAGGCCTTTTCAAAGTCGATGACGTTGAGTTAGAGAGTTGACTGCGATTGTGCGCTCTGTTCTATGATGATACGTAGTGTTGCGTTGTAATTTGATCCTCAGATGATTTGTTTTGCCTGCAGCTAGCCAGCCAACCAGCCTGTTCCGGTGGTAGTTTTGAATGCGGAGCATGTTTTAGTCTCTCGAGGATGATGTGGCCTAATATTTTGCTTAGTGTGGACAATAGCAGCAGTTCTTGCAAATATTTATGACGGTTATAATAATACATAAAATTATTGGGTTCCTAATGGGACATAGGGCTTCAGTAGCACGTCTCCAGTGACCTCTGTTCTCTGAAATCTTTTGAACCTGGCTCCACGACAGCCCAGATGCTCTTATTTCCTCCTCGCACGATCTCCTCCATGTCACCCTCATCTCGGACGTCCAACTCGTCGCTTCCCATGGGGATTCCACTCGAGGGCCTGGCCTGACGCGTGATGTCCCCAGTCGGCCTTCTCAGTGTATGTCCAATCCAATCCATCTCTACTTCCTTCTGCGTATTTGTTGTGGGATAGATTCTTGGTTGGTTCGTTCCCAGAGCTCCTTGTTGTTTATTCTTTCTGGCCATCTGATCTTCAGTAGCGAGCGTAAGCAGTTGTTGATGAATGTCTGTAGTTTATTGGAAATCCCTTTCGTGACGCGCCAAGTCTCTCAACCATACAGAAGCACTGACTTGACTTGGTGTTGAAAATCCGAATCTTGTTCCACATGCTGAGTGCAAAAGATCTCCACACTGGTTTCAGGCTAATGAAAGCCTGTCTTGCTTTTCCGATTCTGACCTTGACATCCTCGTCTGTCCCGCCTGTAGTTGAAACAGTGCTTCCTAGATAGGTGAAGGCTACTTCCTTTAAGTTTCTCCCGTTGATGGTGACTGGAGTATGTTGTTGTTGGTGGTGCGGTATCTTCATCACCTCTGTCTTCTCTATATTCACTCGAAGTCCCGTCTTCGCTGCCTCTTCTACCAACTTGTTAGTTTTCGCCAGTGTGTCTTGGAGTTTGTGCGACGAGACATTGGAGATGAGTCATCATCATCATCATCGGCGGCGGCGAAATCCAAATCTTCTGGGGTCTTTTCATCGGTCCAGCCAACGTATCCCGATCTTCTCCCTCACAGTTTGTTGCATGATCCAGTCCAGTCCAGTCGACTACAATCAGGAAGATGATCGGTGGTAGTAGGTGACAGCCTTGTCTTACTCCTGTCTTCACTTCGAAGGCGTCACTGAGCTTTCCGTTGTGAAGCACTTGGTATGTAGCATCATATGGCATAGCATGTAGCTGTTGAATGAGGTTGATAGAGGTTTGTGGCACTAAAACCGTAATGTTGAAGCAGCTGCCTGCCAAATTGCTTCTAGGTTGACGCTGTCGAAGGCCTTTTCAAAGTCGATGACGTTGAGTTAGAGAGTTGACTGCGATTGTGCGCTCTGTTCTATGATGATACGTAGTGTTGCGTTGTAATTTGATCCTCAGATGATTTGTTTTGCCTGCAGCTAGCCAGCCAACCAGCCTGTTCCGGTGGTAGTTTTGAATGCGGAGCATGTTTTAGTCTCTCGAGGATGATGCGGCCTAATATTTTGCTTAGTGTGGACAATAGCAGCAGTTCTTGCAAATATTTATGACGGTTATAATAATACATAAAATTATTGGGTTCCTAATGGGACATAGGGCTTCAGTAGCACGTCTCCAGTGACCTCTGTTCTCTGAAATCTTTTGAACCTGGCTCCACGACAGCCCAGATGCTCTTATTTCCTCCTCGCACGATCTCCTCCATGTCACCCTCATCTCGGACGTCCAACTCGTCGCTTCCCATGGGGATTCCACTCGAGGGCCTGGCCTGACGCGTGATGTCCCCAGTCGGCCTTCTCAGTGTATGTCCAATCCAATCCATCTCTACTTCCTTCTGCGTATTTGTTGTGGGATAGATTCTTGGTTGGTTCGTTCCCAGAGCTCCTTGTTGTTTATTCTTTCTGGCCATTTGATCTTCAGTAGCGAGCGTAAGCAGTTGTTGATGAATGTCTGTAGTTTATTGGAAATCCCTTTCGTGACGCGCCAAGTCTCTCAACCATACAGAAGCACTGACTTGACTTGGTGTTGAAAATCCGAATCTTGTTCCACATGCTGAGTGCAAAAGATCTCCACACTGGTTTCAGGCTAATGAAAGCCTGTCTTGCTTTTCCGATTCTGACCTTGACATCCTCGTCTGTCCCGCCTGTAGTTGAAACAGTGCTTCCTAGATAGGTGAAGGCTACTTCCTTTAAGTTTCTCCCGTTGATGGTGACTGGAGTATGTTGTTGTTGGTGGTGCGGTATCTTCATCACCTCTGTCTTCTCTATATTCACTCGAAGTCCCGTCTTCGCTGCCTCTTCTACCAACTTGTTAGTTTTCGCCAGTGTGTCTTGGAGTTTGTGCGACGAGACATTGGAGATGAGTCATCATCATCATCATCGGCGGCGGCGAAATCCAAATCTTCTGGGGTCTTTTCATCGGTCCAGCCAACGTATCCCGATCTTCTCCCTCACAGTTTGTTGCATGATCCAGTCCAGTCCAGTCGACTACAATCAGGAAGATGATCGGTGGTAGTAGGTGACAGCCTTGTCTTACTCCTGTCTTCACTTCGAAGGCGTCACTGAGCTTTCCGTTGTGAAGCACTTGGTATGTAGCATCATATAGCATAGCATGTAGCTGTTGAATGAGGTTGATAGAGGTTTGTGGCACTAAAACCGTAATGTTGAAGCAGCTGCCTGCCAAATTGCTTCTAGGTTGACGCTGTCGAAGGCCTTTTCAAAGTCGATGACGTTGAGTTAGAGAGTTGACTGCGATTGTGCGCTCTGTTCTATGATGATACGTAGTGTTGCGTTGTAATTTGATCCTCAGATGATTTGTTTTGCCTGCAGCTAGCCAGCCAACCAGCCTGTTCCGGTGGTAGTTTTGAATGCGGAGCATGTTTTAGTCTCTCGAGGATGATGCGGCCTAATATTTTGCTTAGTGTGGACAATAGCAGCAGTTCTTGCAAATATTTATGACGGTTATAATAATACATAAAATTATTGGGTTCCTAATGGGACATAGGGCTTCAGTAGCACGTCTCCAGTGACCTCTGTTCTCTGAAATCTTTTGAACCTGGCTCCACGACAGCCCAGATGCTCTTATTTCCTCCTCGCACGATCTCCTCCATGTCACCCTCATCTCGGACGTCCAACTCGTCGCTTCCCATGGGGATTCCACTCGAGGGCCTGGCCTGACGCGTGATGTCCCCAGTCGGCCTTCTCAGTGTATGTCCAATCCAATCCATCTCTACTTCCTTCTGCGTATTTGTTGTGGGATAGATTCTTGGTTGGTTCGTTCCCAGAGCTCCTTGTTGTTTATTCTTTCTGGCCATCTGATCTTCAGTAGCGAGCGTAAGCAGTTGTTGATGAATGTCTGTAGTTTATTGGAAATCCCTTTCGTGACGCGCCAAGTCTCTCAACCATACAGAAGCACTGACTTGACTTGGTGTTGAAAATCCGAATCTTGTTCCACATGCTGAGTGCAAAAGATCTCCACACTGGTTTCAGGCTAATGAAAGCCTGTCTTGCTTTTCCGATTCTGACCTTGACATCCTCGTCTGTCCCGCCTGTAGTTGAAACAGTGCTTCCTAGATAGGTGAAGGCTACTTCCTTTAAGTTTCTCCCGTTGATGGTGACTGGAGTATGTTGTTGTTGGTGGTGCGGTATCTTCATCACCTCTGTCTTCTCTATATTCACTCGAAGTCCCGTCTTCGCTGCCTCTTCTGTCAACTTGTTAGTTTTCGCCTGTAGATCCTCAAGTTTATGTGACATCAGGCACAAGTCATCGGCGAAATCCAAGTCCTCTAGGTTCTTTTCCGCAGTCCAGCGTATCCCACTCTTCTCGCTCCCCACTGTTTGCTGCATGATCCAGTCGACCACAATCAGGAATATCATGGGGTTTAGTAGGCAACCTTGTTTCACTCCTGTCTTCACTTCAAAAGTATCACTGAGCTTCCCATTGTGAATTACTTGGCATGTGGCATCTTCATATAATTGTTGAATGAGGCGGATAAAGGTTTGCGGTACTCCGTAGCAATGAAGCAGTTCCCAAATTACCTCTCGGTCGACGCTGTCAAAGGCCTTCTCAAAGTCGATGAAGTTGAGGTAGAGGATTGACTGCCATTCTATGCTCTGTTCTATGATGATGCGTAGTGTGGCGTTGCAATTTGGTCCGCAAATGATTTGTGCTTCCTGAAGCCTGCCTGTTCCGGTCGCAGTTTTGAATCCAGTGCATCCTTTAGCCTCTCCAGGATGATGCGGCTTAATATTTTGCTTTGGGTGGACAGGAGAGTGATTACGCGCCAGTTCTTGCAAACACTGAGGTCTCCCTTCTTCGGGAGTTTGACAAGGTAGCCCTTCTTTCAATCAACCAGCAGGTACCTTCTCTTCCTTCCACACCTTCTGAAGTCCTTATACTTTTAGGTTGTCACTGTTGAAATCCAACGCAATGTATCCTGGCACACTAAAACGCAGAGGTACTTTAAAGCAGCAGTGTTTGTAAGATAGACATAACTGCGCATTCATTTTTTATCCTGCCGGCTCTGAAATATTGTAGTTGCTTAGGGATTTAATGTTCTCCCGTTTCATGTTTTCATGAACACGACGGTCGACGTCACTTCATGTAATTTTCAGTGCTGGTTTGTGACCGAGCGAATTCTCCACAAGCACTTTGAAGGTAATGTCTCTTTAAATGAGTAGCATGTGAATATTTTTCAACATATCTGGATTTTATACAATATCTGCAGATTTTAGGAAGCACGTCGTTTACTGCATAGTTGATAACTAGACAACTTAGCGAATATATGTTGCTTTCTTGGGAATTGAGATATTTTTAATCACAACACCTGCTGATTGTCGTGGATTCTTAAAAACGATCATTGTCGACTTCAGCTTAATGGTATTTCTATTTTCACACAAGAAACATTCGGAAACTTGCTTAACATACGGTCTCGACTTTGTTACTTTTGCCCAGTCGGTTGAAGGACTTTAGTCGTGTTACTGTTAAAAGTTCTTGCAAACTTGATACACACGAATTCATTACGTTATATCATACGATACAATTTAAGAAAGAAGTATGTACAACTCCTTTCTTTGCCGTGGCCATTGTAGAAAATCGATTATTTTTGATAATTCCCTTATGATGTAACTATATTTTATCTTTTAATCATTTATTTTCTTTATGTATATATATTACTCTGGAATATTCTACCATTTCTACTATATGTTCACGAATGTTACAGCTAGGAGAATTATTTTGTCGAAAAGAAAATTTTTTTCCAGCTGCAGTCATCTCCCTTTTCCTATGACCACATGGGGTTGTTCCGATTCCATTTTTTATTGATCAATTTGATGTATCGCATAGTGTAACAGTATTCCTCACTGGATTACGTTTCGGACATAATTTATTGTCTATAGTCATATCAAGATAACTACATAACTTTGAGATATCCTTTATATAGTCCTAATTTCCTCACCCCCTTTGTGACACGGGTAGTAAGACTTTCCGTACATCCGAAGCGGGCGCTGAGTCATTCCTGTTGCATGTATTGGGTGTTGATTCGATAAACAAAGATTCAGTTACCAATCTGTCACTCCACCCTGTTATGTTAGCCTTAAGGATTTTCACCCTGTCCCTATCCTAGTGTGTAGGCGTGTGTAATCGCATGCACGTCTATGGCTGAGGTTTTTTCTAGACTTTTTTTAACATTACTAGGACCTATCAATATTGAGCTAGCTAGGTTTTTGTGCTCGGATAGCCTAATTGACCCTGGTCTATTACTTTGATCTATGTGTTTGACCTCGTAATAGTTGCAAGGGATTTGGTAAACCAAGTTATTCTGCCGGCCTTCTTGAGAATCCTAAGTAGTTTCTGAGGCTCTTTCTTTGTATGGTAATACTGTAGAGGTTTCGAATTCTCTCTTCACAGTATTGCCACTACTATTACCATTATTATTACTGTTATTATTGCTATTGTTACCACTATTATTATTAATAATACCTGTGTTACTAATATTTTTCTTATGATTCGTAAGGAACTTATCAATCATTTTGGGAGGGTAATTGTTGATGAGTAAGGTATCTTTAGTATATTTGGTTTCTTGTCTTAGATCTTTTGTTTTACTAGTAGGTTTTTTGGCCCTGTTACTTAGACACTTTACTCAGCCAACTTTAACTGACATAGGGTGAGACGATTTGAAGTTTAAGTAACGATTTGAATGTGAAGGTTTTCTGTAGACCCTAGTGTCTAAATTCCCATCTTGTTTCCGTTTCATTCTACAATCCAACATCGCTAATTCCCCTTCACTATTTTCGAATTCGTAGGCGAATTGGATTACGTTGACTACTGAATTTTTTCGGAGCTGAGCTAAATTGTTCTGCAGCCATCCGTTCCCAACTATCCATAAATATGCCAGCTACAATAGGGGATGTTGGTGATCTCCTTCTGTTTGTTTGTATATTTCATTCTGAAACCTAAATATCAGGGAAGTTAGGTTTAACCGTATTTTTAGCATGATATCATCTACTGTGCCTTAGTTCGTAGTGTAAGCTCATGGTCATTATTAAGCTTGTTTCTGATCGCTTCCAGAGCCATGCCAATCAGTATATTAGTATACAAACTAACTACATCAAAACGAACCATTTTTTTTCATCGTCATCTAAATGTATGTCAGCTAATATGTGCTTCAAGTCATAAGAGTTAGTAAGTCTTGATTTCGAGTGGTTTCTAATTGGACCTAGTATTATCACTAAATATTCAGATAGGTCATAAGTAGGAATGTTTCTAAAGTCTACTGTGGTCTAATAGGATAGCCTGGTTTATGAATTTTAATAGTACCATAGATCCTACTGGTATTATTAGTTTTCGGCATTAAATTAAACCATTTTGACTCACGTAGAAACGGCTTCATTCGGTGTACTAGATCCACCGGTTTTTTAAAAACTATATTCATATTAGTGTCCATTGGTTTCTTAATTTCTTCGTATGGTCCTGTTTCTATGTGTTCCTTGACTTTCTGAATATAATCAGACTTGTTTAACACTACTGTTGATTTTCCTTTTTTCGATTTAGCAATTACCATATTTTTGTCATTTCGAAGGTTCTTCAAAGCTTCTTTTCTGCTTTTGGTAAATTGTGTTTTGTCTTCTTCCGTCGCTTAAGTGTTAGAGCACACTGGGCTCGAACCTAATCAGCCACTGCCTTATCTACTGAACTTATTGTTATTTAAAGTTTTAGGAATGATATCTTCAGGTTTCAATTCATTAACTGCTACATTGAAGTTAAGTTTCTTTTTCAGTACCCTTACTTCTGCTGAGCTTAAAACCTTAGTTTAGAGATTGACAGTCCACTTTGTTTTATCGTTGGCTGGTGATATGCTAATGAGAATTTCATTGTTCTCCACTGGATACTTTTCTTCCATTAGCGAGAATAGCTGTTAACCCTTTAGGACAGCACCACTTATAAACAGAAAAGACAGAAATAGCTCAGGTAGACTAAACCTTTTGTGCTGAAAATTCCCTCTATGCAAATTATAACAAGACAGATCTAGTTGAAAACAATATTGTTCGCTTACATGTCTTGTTGTAAACCTTTTGTAATTAGTTTGAACTGTGAGTATGGATATACTGCAGAATAGAAAACATCTAATCCTGAGAAGTGTTGATTTTCGTTATAGTAGTTAGTGATGATATAACTATCCGTTCTTTGTTTTATCTTGCGGAAGAATTGTTAATCCATTCAACTTCGGCACTGTTCAAAAGAAATTTGGTAGTATGAAAACGGAATTTGGACACTATGGTCAAGTATAGTTCCATTACAGTACTTTTCTTATGTGTAATCACGCAGTGAAACAAGTGTTTAGTGATGACATTTCGAGTAGAATTTATTGTTCATGGTAATATGAAGGTAACCGTACAACTTTGTGGTTAAACTAGCCGACCGGGGCCAGTTAGTTTAGGAGAACAAAGAAATTCAGCTAAATATAAAATGCTAGACCCTAATAAGAAAATCGATCTAGAAAACGACCCTGCCATGGTCATACATGTTGTTACATACAATTACTCAATGAGATGATATAGAGCGACAATTTTTAAAACTGACGTGAGTATATGGACAGATAGGTTGATAACTAAAGATAAGTTTGTCAAATCGACACCTGGCACATGTAATAGAAAGGAGGCAACACGGATTCTGGATACTTGAAAAATTTTGCTTTTTATTAAATCAAGGAATGAAAAACGGTAGGTCTATAGAAACTAGGCCAAAAAGTTAAGTAATTATATTGACGTGACTGTACGCAATAGATTTTGCTGGGAAATTCATCAGTAAATAATTCTGTTTCGCTGTGTAATACACGTAAAAATAAGACCAGAATGGAACTGAGTAAATTATGAATTACCCTGACGTCTCAGCAGACTGAGGGTTTAAAGACCAGTATCAGTTATCTACACATTTAATGTGCTTGAGCATCAAATCTGCGTAGCAGCAGATTTTATAGAAGTTTTCATGCTCAATGTCTGTATTAAGCTTTTCGACATCTGTGTGAGCAAGCGTTTACAGCTTATTGCGTGATGTATATTAATGTAGTAGTTTTCAGCCCACCATTTTTGAACAATATTGAAGTGAATTTTGTTTCATCCTCCTTCTTCAAAATGGTCATTTCAGTTTTACAGAGATCAAGTGGCTAAATGTCACGCAAGTCATATCAAAGTGCATGAAAACTATCAATAAGTAGTGGAGCGAATAGTAATGGTTAGCACTAGTGGACTAATATCACATTATGTTGAAAACAACGTGGGTTTTCGGGAAGGCAACAATTTTATGTATGTAAGAGTATCACAGGTAAACCGTAGATAAGAGTCACAAATCTTTTAGTATCATAAAGCAATTCTGACGTCAGGTTTCAGCATGTGTTAAGCAGGTAGTGCGCACGTTTACGTCGTAGTTGTCATAAGAAAATTGTCTGCGCACAAATGGTCATTCTTATATACTGTTAGTTATTTATGTTCTTTTAATGAATCAAAAAACCCTTTTTTTATCTCCTTACATTTATAGAGTGAAATTATTAACCTTTCCCGGCAGTATATCAAAGCGTTAGCCAATATTCAAAGTATCGGCCCCGATGACGCTTATAGTGCAGAGTTAACTGGATATGGTATGTATATCGTATTATGTTTCATTTGGAATTTTAATGTAATGCTGATAAGGTGGTTAGCTGAAATGTAATAAGTCTCAATCTTAAAATGATGCCCAATGGTCAGGATGCAACTGTTGTAACCATAAGTTTAGTGAATAATGCATTGACCTTGGAACTGTTGGAGTTGAATGTGATTCCCTTGGGTGCACCAGCACTGACTGGGATGCAGACGAATCTAGTTGAGCAGCCCCAAACAGGACGGCATACGTTTCCTGTTTCCCACTGCTGGCCGCTATTAACTAAGATCTAAGTACCGGCATCATCGAGGTTCCCATATATCAGCAAAGGCTGTTCAGTTCAGTCCTACAAATCAAGAACACCAAACATAAGGCATTTCAGTAGCAATAACCTACATGATTTCAAAGTAATCTATAGATAGCTTTTATTAGCTAAATTTCATATCAGGTATTAATTAATATCTGCCATGCATCAACAGCTGCCACCTACGCTCAATCGATACTGAAGATCACATGGCCAGAAAAAATAAGCAACAAGAAACTCTATCCAGGCAACGAACCAACCAAGAACCTATCACACAACAAATATGCAGAAGAAAGTGGGGATGGATTGGGCATACACTGAGAAGGCCGATTGGGGATATCACGCACCAGGTCCTCGAGTGGAATCCAAGGGGGAAACGACGAGTTGGGCGTCCGATCTGAGGGTGACGTGGAGGCGATGATGTTAGGAAGAAATGAAAGCTTGTAGGCAGTCGTGGTGCCAGGTTGAAAAGACTGCAGAAAACAGAGTGGAATGGAGGCGTGCTACTGAAGCCTTATGTCCCACTAGGAACCCAAGGAAAAAATAATAATGATGCAAATTAAAACGTTTCGTAAAGGTTTTTCTTAATCATCAAAGTATCTTTATTAATTTGGTAGGCAGAATATGGGTTGTGATTTAGCGTTAATCCTGTACATTATTCATCTCACAACAGCATGTCGATCAACTCTGTCGTTTCACCTGACAATGTTTCTAGTAACGATAAACGATACACACCATGGATGGACTGGTGGGAAGTCCCTTCTTTGTAGAATATTGGTGACGAAAGCAGGCAAATCGCTGTATATGTTGCGCAACCGTTTCGGTCCCCGAGATTTTTTGCGTGGGGAAGTCTATCAAACCAAACCACAGTTTTATATTTTTGCGAAAAGCAAGAAAATATAGATTTTGGAATAAAGCTACATCATTTTATTTCACTGGCTGCAATATCAAAATGAAATAATTTGCATCCAACTGTAGTATTTCTACTACCACCAAAAATCAAGGTGGTACCTACGTTTTTCTGGTTTAGCACGGAGAATACAATACCATTGTTACGATCCTACGCTATATATGTAAGGATGCGACGCTCCGAGACGAATACGACTAACAATAGAACAATCACTTCTCAACTCGATAGTCAGCTGACACAAGAAGACGATGAGACTGAAAACGTATTCACTCCAACCGAATTCTAATAAGTGAAAACTCAGTCGTTTATGTATCATTAGACGGCCTTAGCCAGAGAAAACAAAATAGCATATTCAAAGTGTAAAATGGACCAATCAGCGTTTAGCATTTTAAACTGCGGTAAAAATGAGAAACATACTATGCCGCAAAAAGGGCGCGATAAGGCTTAACTTTACTATGATAATATAAAAATATTATAAGTTAGTTATCTTAGGGATTGAAACCCTAGCAACCATATCTGTATTTTGGTTGAAAATAGGGCATATGGAATAAAAAGCCACAAAGCCATGATCTTTTGTATCCGTAAATTTGATTTAAAAAGTTTGAAAACTTTTACCTGAGCTTCGCTTCATAGTCGATGTATTTAGTCGTGAACGCAAAGTTCTTTGATTTCGTTAGTTCATGCCCACTTGGTCAGCCAGTAGTGAATGTATAATGAATTTTACCGTTACAACACGTAACTATCTGAGCACTGCTTGAGAGAGTGATGACGGGCGTCTCGGTTAATGATTTGTACGAGTTTTACTATTTTTCTTTTACACGTATTTTTTATCCTCTCTATGTGCTTGTTTTTAGACTTGAAGAAGACATTAGCTGTTATCCTAGACGATACACTGCGTCGTGTTGACGAAATAGAACTGAAACTTTCAAATTTAACAGTAATCACTCCTGATAAGTCTATAAAACAAAGTTCTGAATATCATAATCCTGTGTCACTTGTATCGCATACTCTTCGTGGTTTGAAAATGCGCAATAATGAAGAATTGAACTACAAAACAATTGATCACTTAGGTATATACCTTCTTAATAAATTTGTAAGCCTTTTCGGTAACATCGTATTTTGATTTAACATAGGTTGGATTGTAAATGAGCCTTGATCGGTTAAGTACTTACTTAGGCTGAAAAATGACTGAAGGAATATCCTAATTTCACATCCCTATTGTTTCAGATATTTTACAGTGTGGGTTGTATTATCAGACTAATGCTTACGGTTAACAATTATTTGCTATTATACTTGTCATCTTTATTGATTTTAGATAAGGTTAGGAAAGCGACCTGTATACGGATGCTAAAATTTTTAAAAGTTAGTCGAGAGCTGATTAAAATCATAGTGAAAAGGTATTGTCCCTGCTGTTGTTTGTGGTGTCCACTTAAGGTGATATGGATATCACCTTGTTACACTACATTATATCCTTCGACCCTGTGAGCATCTGACTGGTAATCGCTGTGTCCTAAGTTCTAACTCGCCTCGTCTATCTTGGTTTCTCAGGTAATTAGGTAGTATGGTTAGTCGTCATACAGTGGGTCAAACTTTCTGTGTTATCAATGTTTTACAGATTATGTTATCAGAAACTTCACATCTTTTAACTAAGGATTAAATGAAGGTTCGTTTCAGATTTTCACTCGGTGCGTCAGCAGTACACAGGAAAAAACTATATCAAATTCTATATGAACTAGTTATAGGATGATAACCAAAATAACACTTGGTCGTCAAGTTTTTAGCAAAGTAGCCACCAAGGAACTCAAAATCAAGACTAGGTTACATCACATTGTATGTGGTATTTGGTCGGAAGCAACTGACAGAAAGCCGTGAACCCAGTTTTCATGCTTGTTGGCACTCATGAGGAAGGCGAATCTGCAACATTAAAGGGACTGATATTCGACTGACAGACTTTAACCTGCGTCATCCAGTGATCCAGTCAAACATCTCACTGCTGAGCTATTGTGACTGCGATTGAACTCCTGTAGGACTGGATTGGATGGGTGTATTAATCACTAGAGAGTAAACAATTTCACCCTGTCTAGTCTTAAATACTGACTGAATTCATCACGCTTGTGCGAGGTACATCAGCAACCTTAGAAAAAGTCATGCTTCCTTAGAAATTAAAAGCTGTTTCATAATACTGTTTGTATCATCGCTTCTTGTTGGCTCATCGCAAACATATAATGTCAGTTCGACATTCTGGTTCGAATGTGAGTTGAATATGCAGAGATATACATACACACAGCTAAAGAATCTTTTTCTTAGGATGAAATGCACTTTCTGAATTTCACTATTGATGCGAAGAAAGGACAACATTAAATCAAAACTTGAGGCAGTACCGAAACATATTGAAGCAGTTCTTGTGGTAGCAAGTACCGATAGGTTTGGTCCAGCAAAGCAAAAAATGAAAAATAATGAGTAAAAGTAAACAAACTTCAGTGTTTTAGTAGAGGAAAAACAACAAATCTTGTGGAATACGATGAATTCATGATACTTTGCTGCTTTGTTTTCAGTTGTGTACAGGCTATAAAAATTGTAAGATATGTACAGAAAAATCCAATCCCTTATACCTTAGTGATTGAGAGCAACATAGTTCATTGATGAAAAGTAATAAAAGAAATGAAACAAGTCAGATAAAATCTGAATCAAACAAATTAATGATTGAAATTAAAGTTGCCTAATATTTATCTATTCAGACCGTTATTCTGTTACACTTGGCAAGTCTAAAATAATATCGAAAAGATTACATAAGTGTATGTTGATATGATATATACAAGGTTAAAAATCGAGATTGTAAAATTCTTAAGAAATAGGAATTGATTGTGAAATCGGTTGTAAAGGGGGTTAAAATGTGGAAATCTCAAAAATATTTGAAAGGGTTCATAGTGAATAGCAAAACAAATCAATGGCTATTATGGAAATCGGAGACTGACAACTGCCTCTTTTTGGAAACTTAAGTTCGGTTTGATTCTTTTAACACTGGTTGCTTTAGCAAATCAAAGCGAACCAGCATGGTTTTGTTTGTTAATTATTGTAAATGTACTCGATATCTGGACGTCGAGTGTTGTATCCATTAAATGCTTTACAATGAAACGTTTAGGAAAATTTTCCAGTTATTTGAGATGTATTCATGAAATCAGGCTTCAGTTTGTCATTGTGTCCTGACATGTCCCCTTGATAGCAATTTGAGTTGACATGAACCGCCAACCTTTCGATTTCCGATTGTTGCAGCGAACACTTTGTTTTACATAAGGAGACTAACTTCGCTGCTGTGTCAAATGCAAATTCCTTTTCCCTTTTATACGACCTATTTTAAGCATGTTTGTGCACAGTCTACCCTCCGAATTGTATGTGAACCTAATGTCTTGTCGCCTGTAGAATATTTTTTCTGTTAATGCATTAACACACGCACACAATAGTAAACTTCGATCGGTATAAAATGGTTTGCGAAAACTTAAAACTATTGAGAATGATTAATAAATTCATTTCTTATCTAAAAAATAAATTGTTACCTATTGGCATCACAGATTAAATAAAGGGAGATACTTTCAAAATAATACTGAGGTATGGCTTATGTCATTATTACATCTTAAAAGACTGTAACATAAAGCATTAGCAATGAAAATTATGTTCCATATTAGATTTGTTTATTTGATTTATAACACAGTGATCTAGTATTATTTACTTGATGACGTTTCGAGCATAAATTATCACTCATAATCATATCAATGTAGTCACACTACTTTTGACAGTTGATTTTTATAGTTACGTCACTTCATATGAGTTGTTTTATTGCCTACCAATTCACTTAAGTGATTAAAAATGAACAGGGAGAATTACCTATGTTGGGTTGCAGAATAAAATGAAGAACAGACGGTGGCTTGGATACTACTGTCTACAGAAAACCAACACATTCCAACAGGTATCTAGACTTCAAGTCATCCCATCCAATGTCAGTTAAGGCAGGTTTAGTCAAATGTCTAACTGATAGAGCTAGAAAACTGACTAATCAGAGCAAGAACCTAAACAAGGAATTGAAACACTTAAAAGAAACTCTAGTAGTTAGTAATTATCCTCCGCAGTTTATTAAAAAATTCTTACGGACACACGAAAAACGAAAAAATAACAGTCACACGAGTGCGAGTAATAACGACAACACGAGTAAAAAGGAGTTCACAGCCTCCATTGTATTACCCTATAAGGAGGGTACCTCAGAAGCTTTACGTAGAATCCTCAACAAAGCTGGAATTGGGGTGGCATTTAAACCTACAAACTCACTCAGAGATAAACTTTGTCGGCCTAAGGATCCGATAGAACCAATTAAGCAAAATAATATAATCTATTAAATACCATCTAATGACTATAAGGTCAAGTATATAGGTCAAACTAGTCGATCGGGGTCAGTTAGAATAGCCGAACATAGGAATTTAGCTAAATATAAAATATCAGACCTAAATTAGATCAATAATCTAGAAAAAAAATCGGCTGTTGTTATGCGTGCATCAACACATAACCACACAATAGGGTGGAGTAAAGCCACTGTACTTTAGTCCAATATAATTAGATGGAGAGAGATTGCTTACTGAATCTTTGTTCATCGAATCAACACTCAACACATGTAATAGAAATGATGCAACACTTATACCAGAGATATGGAAAATTCTGCTACCATTAGAAACAACTCATATAAAGTGACGTAACTATAAAAATCAACTGTCGAAAGTAGTGTGATTACATTGATATGATTATGAGCAGTAATTTATGCTCGAAACGTCATCAAGTAAATAATACTAGATCACTGTGTTATAAATCAAATAAACAAATCAAATATGGAATTAAATCCTACCACAGTGCCCAAGTTGTACACCTATATTAATGATTGTCATTACATAAACAAACGTGTCATCGATGTACCTATTATACAATGAGGTTTCAAAAATATCTGGAGCCAATGCAGTTCTTTCCAAGATCTCAGTAAACATGTCCACAAGGATGAGTACCAAAAGACCTCTCGTTGCCACTGTATGTGTATGACAATATATTTTGTTTCTGGGTTGGAATTGTAAAAGCGTACAAAAACAGCAGCTTCTTGAGTTTCATCTTGAGCGTGGATATTTCATCTGAATGCTAACAGATAACACTGATTGTTTCTTCTGGCGGTATGTTCGTGAAAGGTGGTAATATTTCATAAGATAACATTATTTTGTCGTTGATACTAGTTTCTTCTATTTTTTATACAAACTGAAATATATATTTCAAACTGTAGACTGCTAGTTTCTTTCAAATGAGGTCTAATCAACCTAACAACCACAACTGTTCTGTTGTTCAGTAGCGTGTTAGTTGCATTTCATAAACTTTATACTCTGACTGGAATTAATTCAGTGTATGAAAAAAAAATTTGTTTTCGCTTTTTCCAGCTCTACTTCAAGATGCCCAAGAGAAATGTGTTGTAGACGCGAGAGATATATCACTGTATCCTGAATGCTTTTCAAAGATCGAGGTAAGTTCGTTCAAACAAATATTGTTCCTGGCCATGCAAGCTAAAGCGATCCCTAGATAGTGTTCTATTAATATTATTTACTTTTCCCTTGGGTTCCTAGTGGGACATAAGGCTTCAGTAGCACGCCTCCATTCCACTCTGTTTTCTGCAGTCTTTTCAACCTGGCACCACGACTGCCTACAAGCTTTCATTTCTTCCTAACATCATCGCCTCCACGTCACCCTCAGATCGGACGCCCAACTCGTCGTTTCCCCCTTGGATTCCACTCGAGGACCTGGTGCGTGATATCCCCAATCGGCCTTCTCAGTGTATGCCCAATCCATCCCCACTTTCTTCTGCATATTTGTTGTGTGATAGGTTCTTGGTTGGTTCGTTGCCTGGATAGAGTTTCTTGTTGCTTATTTTTTCTGGCCATGTGATCTTCAGTATCGATTGAGCGTAGGTGGCAGCTGTTGACGAATGTCCGTGGTTTGTCGGAAGTGCTTTTCGTGACGCGTCGTCAAGTCTATGAACCATATAGCAGCACTGACTTGACTAAATTGGTGTTGAAAATCTGGATCTTGTGCTGAGTGTAGTAGATCTCAACGTTGATTCCAGGTTAATGAAAGCCATGTCTTGCCTTTCCGATCCTGGTTTTGCATCCTCGTCTGTGCCGCCGCCTGTAGTTGAAACGATGCTCCCTGTCTAGGTAGGTGTAAGAGACGAATTCCTTTAGGTTTATTCCGTTGAAAGTGATTGGTGCTTGTTGTTGGTTGGGTATCTTCATCACCCCCATCTTCTCTACTTTCACTTGAAGTCTCGTCTTCGATGCTTCTTCTATCAACTTGTTAGTTTTCGCCAATAGGTCTTGGAGTTTGTGCGACGAGACATTGGAGATGAGTCATCATCATCATCATCGGCGGCGGCGAAATCCAAATCTTCTAGGGTCTTTTCATCGGTCCAGCCAACGTATCCCGATCTTCTCCCTCACAGTTTGTTGCATGATCCAGTCCAGTCCAGTCGACTACAATCAGGAAGATGATCGGTGGTAGTAGGTGACAGCCTTGTCTTACTCCTGTCTTCACTTCGAAGGCGTCACTGAGCTTTCCGTTGTGAAGCACTTGGTATGTAGCATCATATAGCATAGCATGTAGCTGTTGAATGAGGTTGATAGAGGTTTGTGGCACTAAAACCGTAATGTTGAAGCAGCTGCCTGCCAAATTGCTTCTAGGTTGACGCTGTCGAAGGCCTTTTCAAAGTCGATGACGTTGAGTTAGAGAGTTGACTGCGATTCTGCGCTCTGTTCTATGATGATACGTAGTGTTGCGTTGTAATTTGATCCTCAGATGATTTGTTTTGCCTGCAGCTAGCCAGCCAACCAGCCTGTTCCGGTGGTAGTTTTGAATGCGGAGCATGTTTTAGTCTCTCGAGGATGATGTGGCCTATTATTTTGCCTGCTCCTGGTGGACAGCAGCATGACTCCTTGCCAGTTCTTCCAATGACTGAGGTCACTCCTCTTTGGTAGTTTGACAAGGTAACCCATCTTCCAGTCGGCAGGTACCTCTCCTCCCTTCCAAACCTTCTGCAGTAGTGGTGTTGTGTGAGCATGTCCGCTGTTGTCTCTGCATCTGTTTTCAGTGCTTCTGACAGGATTCCATCTGATCCTGCTACTTTACCGGATTTCAGCAATTTTGTGGCATTCAGGACTTCTGCTTTTGTCGGAGGACCTGTGTTCACTTGTAGTTCTGCCTTTGCTGGTGGTATTTGTGGACGAGTTGCAGGTGGTGGTGTTGGTGGTCGATTGAAGAGCTTTTTGAAGTGGTCAGCCCATTGTTTCGTTTATTTCTCCTTTCTGGTAACTAGGTTTCCCTCACTATCTTTCATTGGTTTCGTCTGAGTTGATCTCTCCTCGGATAGTAGCCTGGTCATTTGAGAAAGTGTTGTCAGGTCTGTGTCTCTCCTAGCAGCAGCTTGTTCCGCTTCACTTGCCTATGTGTCATCTGGGTGTCTTTTGTCTTTGCATGCACTCTTCTTCACTTCTTTGTCCAGTGTAGTGTTTTATAGGTTGTGTTTAGTTCCTCTTTTCGTTCGTTATCCTTGCACTGCACTGATTCATCTTCTGCTTCATCATCACCATCTTCCTCTCCCTCATCTATCAGCTTCTTTCTTCTTCCTTTCCTTCCATATATCTTTCACAGAATTCCAGTGTTCTCCCACTGAGGTTTCTTCATGGATATCGCTTAATGTCTCCCATTTTGTCCTGATGACTGGCTGACATGATGTCCTTTGTAGTTTCGTCCCTCAGCTTCTGTTCTGGATGGTGAACTTGAACTGTGTTCTGTCACGAACCTCTTTGAAGGTTTTCAAATTGATTTGGAAGGTTCCTCGCACCAGACAGTGAGTGGTGTGAGCCTACATCTGCTCCCCTTCTTCATCTTGTGTCCAGTAGGCTGCGTCTCCATCTCCACTTTCTTCACATTGAGATGAAGTCGATCTTATTTTTGGTATAGTGTGTCCTGGTGTCTGGAGAAATCCATGTCGCTTTGTGAATATCCTTGTGTTTGTACACACTGCCTCCAATCATCAAATCGTTGAATGCACAGAATTCTGCAAACAATTCTCCATTCTCATTCCCCATTTCACCGAGTGCTTCTCGACGCACGATGAGTTCTCTCCCCATGTTGTTCACTCCGATTTTGGCATTCAGGTCGCCTATTAGAATGAATTTTGATGTCGCCAACTGAGGTCTTGTCCGTTGAATTCCTCCTTCTTGTCTTCATCTGCATTATTTGTAGGTGCGTAGCATTGAATGATTGTGACTTTACTTCATTTTGAGTTGAATCTTGCTGTCATGTTCCTGATAGTGGTAGAGACCAGTTCCCACTGCATGGAAGCCTTCGATATTCTTGGATTCCTCCCTCAGTGTGCTCGTGGTTGTCGTCTGTGTGGCAATGTCGGAGTAGATCATTGACTCTCCAGTTGACAGTTTGGAGAGTCCACTTCCATTCCATCTGCTTTCGCAGATCCCAAACACTCCCATGCCATATCTTCTCATCTCTTTTGCAATCTGGGCAGCCTTGGTAAGTTCATACATGGTGTGGACATTCCATGTCCCCATCCTTACTTTCGCTTTCATCGATGGGAGAGAAGACACATCAGCCGACTGGCTTCCTTATGGTAGGCTTGCAGCAACCGGTGTCATTTCTTCTCTCCGATTCCAGTGAAGAATAAGTTTGCTTTTATGTTCTATATTTTCTTCGTTCTTTGGAGTTTCTTTAGCGATTGGATTGGTTTTCCGGGGTAGGGTTGCTAGCCCTATGTCCAACCTTCCCTGTTTATCCGGGATTAGGACCGGCTAGTAACTATTGAACTAGTTAACCAGGCGAGGTTAGATAGTGTTCTAGTAAGGGTAAATTGTTTATTCTTTAGAGTTTGCATCTATTGCGTTCCATCATCACAGTAGAAACGGATTACAGTTTACTGTGTTATATATGGGTTGTAAAAGTGTTTTAAAACCGAGTAACATTCTTTGGTAAGGAGATTATTAAATATCTGATTTCACTGTTATTAGTAAATGTTTAGCAATCATGGGATTAGCATTGAAAATGGTATTGTCTACAAAGAAAAAATGTGAGAAGAGTGATAATGAAATTAAACCATTTATGCAAAGTTCACTGTTATTCACACTAATTTAGTGATCTTCATTCCAAAGCATATCTTGTAAGCTATTTTGATCAACATATATTCATGCTCACCTGACTGGGAATAACCTGTTCACGAGGTGTTTTCAGTACCTGAGACAATTTCTTCATCATATATTAGAATTTCATGTATTTAGATCCATTGATAAATTTGGATAAAGCTAGATGAACGAAGTTTGCAGAATAAAATATCGTCTTATTTCACGAATTTTCTTTAACTACGTACAGTCTGAAAGTGTAATAGAAATTTTATGCTGTAAACGAATTAGAGGAAGAACTAAAGTTTATTGAGAGGTGCCTTAGAGAGAATTGATATCCTAAGAGATTTATTATGAAGTATGGGAAAGACAAGGTGAAGAAAAACAAACACCCAACTGTGGAAAAGAAAGTTTTTATATACCTTACATTCAACGAAGATTCAGTGTCCAAGCGAATAGACGCAAAATCAAAGGAGCGCTGAGATGGAGCTTTCCTGCAGCCGGACTTATATCAGTATAAAATACTATATGCCAGCTTAACCAGTCCAGATTGGATAATCACCCTGCTCATATCACCTCTAACTGTATTTATGAATTTATATGCACTTCCAGTAGCAAGTACACTGAAAGGACTGGGTAAAGGACCTCCATCCGGTTTGCTGAGTATATCCCCAAGGATATGTGCTTGAAAGTAAAATTCTAACTAGTTCAATCGCCAGACACGTAGACACAGGATATCAAGTTGAAACCTCGAGTGCTTTTAAAATAATTGACGAAAGAAGAATGCCTGAATTACCGCGTTTCACGGAAGCGATTGTGATAAAACGCTTTCAACCTGACCTTTGCATGCAGAAGGAGAGTGTAGTTAGTCTCTCACTCCCTTGGTGAATGTGATTATTTCCTGTTTCATTTTCATTTAATTTACATGGCTCTGCTAATTGATTTTTTTGTCTATTGTTTTTCCTTTCTTACCTCTTTACAATCATTTGTCTTACATGTTATGTGAATTAACAATAATTTCTTTGAAATGCCGTATGTACTAATAACACTGGCCCTTTCTGACTGTATGCAGCTGAAAGGAGTCCGTAAAATAAAATGACATCATTTTATTCCGCGAATTTCGTCCTTCTTGCTTTATCCAAATATACTAGAATGTTTCTTGAATTTTAGTAATACCTAATGATATCTTTGCTTGACTGACTGCTGAATACCCTACCAATCCTGTATGGTAATGGGTCGTTAAACTCATTATCGTTTACTTCAGTCCTAGGGTATACATATTTTTATTTCTCAAGGTACAATCAAAAGCCTCCCATATTAGTATTTTAAGAGAAACGAGGTTATCTGTACTTACCCCCTTCAAGTTATGCCATTGGTTTGGTTCATAAATGTTCAGTAACCAGCTGTAGTGAATGCTGGGTGAACATCATTTATAGTCAACCTCGAAAACCAACAAACGGATTGTTCCACTCTACATGAAGAATGTTTCCAACATCACAACTAGATCATTGCAGCCTTTTGGAATCGCTAAATTTCACAGCCCCACAAAATTTCTTGATTCTGTGTTATGCAGGCCAAAAGGTACAATCGCAAAAGAAGACAAACCAAACATTATCTGCATAATAAACTCCGAAAAACACTGCATCGGACAGAGTGGTCGCCCTCTTCGTATCCCTCTACATGAACATCAACTAGCAATGAAGCTTCATGACATGTCTTCGCCCGTATCAATGCATAGAGATAACTGTGGACATGAATTTGACTGGGAAAGTGTAAAAATCCTCGATACAGGAAATACAAAGTATGCCAGAGGATTTTTAGAAGCTTGGTATTCAGGTCAGTCAGCAATCAAGAGACATATTGACATTCACCCAATCTGTCAACCAATAAGAAACAGCACGAAAGTCAGATTTCAGTTCATCAGGACAATCAATGAAAATAAATTTTGAGACAATGACAAGACCTTGGCAGAAACAACCAACCACATACAAGGTCGTCAGGACAAGCTACTAAATAAATTGTGGGGAAAACTTCATACTTCATTTCTTTTCGAAGTGTGTTGGTGGTGTTGTCTAGACTGACAATGAACGCTCCATGATTAAACTATCCAGCTCAGAGAACATAACACCATCAGAACTGATGAAATCGCAATCGTCGTCACGGGTTATGAAAAGGCTGCAAATAGTCAACAACTGTTTAAGAACTGCCGTAAAAATAAATAATTCATTATTTAAAAACGTAAATAATAAGCTCACTGACATGAATGTGTTTCTTTAACGCACCTAGTGAAACTCTGTGTCAGAAACTTATTTTGAAAACACACTGTCTTCTGTCGCATAACGCTTGCCCATGTTTCTTCGTAATAAATGTACAATATGTAATTGAACTATGTGGTCGTGTCTAGTGATGATAACTTATGAACGTGTGACTAAATGCTTTGTTACTTCTAATTTTAGTAACAGAGCTGTACTATGGTGACACAGTTACTCAGTTTTTAGCCTAGTACTTAGATTCTCACATCACTCTGTCGGTTTTCCCACCCACGTAGTATGGCAGATACTTACCATCAGCCACCAAAAAAACACCATAAATATGCATAGTCACTGAACTTCGGACAGTCGAAAATGTAGTGTTTACAGTTCATATAACAGAAATGGTAAAATAGATGACCAATCCTCAGTTAATGTGGCTTAGTTGACCACGAAACTCCAGAAACGACTCAACTATCCTGTTTAGACCCATTTTTGTTATTGATAGAATGCCCTAGGCAACAGTCTGTCAAGGTTGGGTAAGGAGAGCATGATACCAGCTTTGGTAAGATTGTTTCCGTGCTAACCTTAAGGTAGTTAAGTTGATAAATATAATTAGTCCATAAAGATTGTGGTTGATTTCATCTGTGTGAACGGCTGCGGGTTTCTTCAACATCGCCCTTGAAGTAGCTGTAAACTGTTGCTATAAACCTTTGAAGTGATGATATAGTAAGTAGTCGCGTATCTTTATAAAGACGATATTCTACGATTTACGTTACTCAGAAGTTCGTGTTTTGCAATGAGCTATCAAAAACGATTGGTATTGGGAATTTTTTGTTCCTGTCTACATAGTTTTTCTTGCCGTTGATGACCTAATGATGCTGCTTAATTCTTTTGCCTGTCACTAAAATTTTTTGATATATCAACACAATGTATACTGAATGACTTTCAATTGTTTTGTAATATGTAATTGACTATATGCAGATAATTTTACTATTGATATTATTTGTTTGTTTTCATTTCTAGTGGCTACGATCCGGCTGGACTAATCATCAGTGTTATACTGAATTAGGTGTAGATGGATCAGAATGTTCATTTGTGAGGTATCTTAGTGAGGTGAGATTTACATTTTCTTCTTTTTTATACACTCACATTACAATAGTGGAAGGAATTGGTTATGTGCAATTCGTTGTTAAGTTTTTCCATTTATAAAATAGCTCATATTCATTGTAGCTAAAAATGAATTGTCAGCTTTTAGAAGGTTGAAATGTATTTGTCCTACTTTGATGATAGAATGGATACTGTTACATTTTCTTACATCAAATTGTTAAACTGAGTTAGTAGAAAAGGGAAGACAAAAAATTAAGAATAATGAGGTATAGCATGAGTTTATGGAGGTGTGAATAAAATTCTATTCACTTGTTAACAGGATATATGACCTATTGTGTACGGCAGCTACATTAAAAAAAAAAAATTTTTATTCCTGTTTTACATGGTGTCATCGATTGGTTTTTAGTCTATCAAATTGAAAAGTTAAAAATGAAAGTCGCCACTAGTGAATGTCACCTATTGTTGTTGTATTAGAGTTATTTTTTTCGCTATTCATTGGACAAAAGAGTGATATTATTTGATGGAACAGTGGACCTACACTAAACGAGATGCATGTCAAAGTAACAAGTTTCATGCACAGTCTTTAGATCTGTTAAAAGTAAGTGTAAACACGAATTCATATTATCACACTAAGCAAAAAATGTACCAACCGAAAAACAAAGAAACAATTGTGTTTGAGATTGATGAAAATGTTGGAGAAAAAACCGAAGGAAGCAGTTTACCGTTCGGAATAAAAAATAAGCAGTAGCAAGATTTTCGAACTTCTCTTTCATTTTCCTCCATCATCCATCCAAATCAACATAGGACCAGGCATTACTGCGTAATGGTCCGAGTTGCCACAGTTCATATCAGTACATCAAGTAAAAAAGGCAGTGAAATGGAAAATGAAGAAAAAATTCAGTCAAAAGAAGTATAAAGTACTAAAAGAGGGAAAGGAAGGAAGAGAAAATGGTGAGATTCGGTATAGCGTCGTCAAGATGAGGATAATGTGTATATACATCTGACCGATATTGCCTAGAGTCTCCAACCACTGGTTTCTCTTGCCCCATGGACCCCAACCGGCTAGTCTGCATCGCCCCACATGACTCAAACCAACAGTCAGAGACTTCATACATTGATGTCACGTTTTAGTCTGGCAGTCTCGAGCCTTCTTTCAGCCTTAACCTACTTCGACCAACATTGTGTGACGATGTAGACGGTGACTAGGCATACGTAACACATATCGCTTCTCTGTACTGATATGTATTTGAAATTTGAAAATGACCTTTGGAGTACTAAAATCTCAACAGAGATTCTTCTGCAAGGCACCACTTTTGGCCGATTCCTTGCTTTTCAAGTAAATGAAAAGAAAGACTAATATTGGAAGAAGTGTTTATTGATAAACATTTCTCATGGTAATGTTCAAGCCCTACGGGTTAACCACAGTCGTGATCGGTACACGCATGCTCAGTTCGCTCTTCGAAATTCGGCTCTGGTATTTCACACAACTAATGTGATACAACGACGATCAGTATTTCAGGTACGATCAACCATGGGTGTTTTCTGTCACAATTTTCATATGAACCGTTTAAATCCTTGTTGATATTTTAACGATAATGGCTTTATTCTGGGGAATGGAAAACTATTAGTCCTAAATACTTTCTTAGAGAACCAAGCCAGGTAATCAGTCAGATTATATAACCGATATCGAACTTCTCCGTTTTTGAATTAGAGAAGTTATGGTTACCAGATCCAAATACAGTTTCTATATCCCCATAGTCTCTGAGTGTAAATGTTTTATTTCCGTGGAATAAGCTGAAGGCAAATATTGTAAGTAATACGGTAACAGATTGTAAACTAAATATCCAACTACTCCCTCCCACTTTGTAGAATGACGCCGTACATTATCCAACTAGCATACTTCATTTTGTTAATATCACTTTGTGTTGTGCTTGACCCAAATACAATTGTTGCACTTACATTTGTCGGAAAAAAATTCTTTTTATTTACTGATTTTATGTTCAATGTCTTATTTCTTTTGAATAAACCAATTAATATGTCAACATTCATATCCATTAACTCCACTGAATTGTTATTCCGTAGTGAATTCGTTTTTGTTTCTGATGCATTATTGATTTTACTGGCATTATGAATAATGATCGTAATGAAGTCATATTCCGTTTTGCATATGACCTTTTTCATTTATATTTATCAAAGTTTCATTTGATCTAATCTGTCTCTACATTGGTTTTAGTAAGTCAGCTGACTGTCTCTTTCTCTGCAAAATCTCGTTTATGTTTGTTTCAAACAAAGACAACAATAATTTACAGGACACAATAAATTCACACCGCATTTTATTGGCCTTCATTTTGCTTGTATACAAAACTGTCAAGAATAAATTATCTCGTCGGGTGTTTTTAATTATGTATAACAATTATTCGATTATCGATACTTAAAATCTTTAGCATGGACTTTGAGTTTGTGAATCATTATGTTTATTTCATTTTAAATAAATTTGGCTAACATGGAAACCAAGGAATGCGCCATACGAAATAATGTAGAGTTAAAAAGACATGAATGGAAGGAGAAATAAAGCAGGACTGCAGTACAAATTGAAGTTGGTTATTGAAGAAATAGTCTCATACCTAAATCCGAAGATGCACTCAATACTTTCATTTTACTTTTCCATATCGGAAAAATATCTAAAGCATAATCATTATTGGTTTCGATTCTGAAATATATTTCCCATCATTTTAAGCTGCTCAGCTGTATGGTCTCAAGGACCCTATCAAGTTAGTCGTTTACAGATAATAATCCAGTGCTACCGTCCTTATTCGTACACTGACCATCACTCTCCTTCCTTTAACCAGTTCTGGAACAAGTGGGTAACGTGGGAGCCGCCGGAGTATCATAAGTAATACATGCCGCTTCACCTAAGAATTAGTTACGCGCTATTTCCCCTGGAAGTAAGCAATCCATTTTCGCTCTTATCCTTATCTTCACTTCACTCAGCCGCTCTTCATTGTTTAGATTTATAGTCTATCTGTATCATTTCCAGTCTCTAAACAGTTGCCCTCACAAAGCTGTCCCCTAGTGCGACATCTGACACAGCTATCCTGAAACCAAGCATACCGTTTCAGCTCGCCACCTTCAACGTTCGCACCAAGGTGTAGATAAAACAACAAACAGGTTATGTTAGGACTCTGGAAAGCCTCGTTAATGATGTATGCTGCGTCTGGAAGACCCACATCCAAGTACACAGTGAAGTGACGTTGCACAACTCGACTGGATCCCCATCAACAATCGTTCGTGTACCGTCAGGCAAGGGGGTTGGTTTCGAGTTAGAAGTAACCGGCAAGAGAAACAATGCCTGTTTGTCATCTATGCCTATGCTCCGATGGAAGGTAGCCTGGATGCAATTAGGGATAAATTATTATTATTATATTATATTATTTGTCCGTTGGGTTCCTAGTGGAACATACGGCTTCAGTAGCACGTCTCCATTCCACTCTCTTCTCTGCCATCTTTTCAACCTGGCTCCAAGATAGCCCACAAACTCTCATTTCCTCCTCACACCATCTCCTTCATGTCACCCTCAAATCGGACGCCCAACTCGTCGTTTCCCATCTGGGTTCCACTTATATTATTTTGTGTGGCGCATATCTTGGTTCTCTTGGTGTACTGTGTTTGTGTTCTGATAATAATAATAATAATAATAATAATAATAATAACAATGATAATAATAATGTGAATGATATTCTCTGCATCCTGCTATGAAATGTCGTAACGTGAAGTGATGCACTCTGGTGCCAGGTTTTACGTTGATCTGTCTGTCAGAGGAGTATTTAGGTGTTTTAAAATAAAGAGTTCACACGGAGACTATAATTCTAAGGCATTCCAACATTTTTGCATGCATTGATTGGTCAGTGAAGTGGAAGGTGTCAGAAAATACGTAGCAATTCATCAGGATGCAACTCACTCGTTAATACTAGTATTTTGCGATAATTAATAATACGTCTGGGACCTTAAAATGTTTGTGATACCACTGGAAGATCTTTGATATGGCTATGAATTGATGTATTGAATTTGGGCACTGTAGTAGAATGTAATTCCATATTAGATTAGTCAATGTGATATCGCATATGGTGAATATAATGCTCATAATCATATCAAATTTGAAGCAGTCGTTTGTCTGATTATAATAATTCTCGTAAACGTTTAGCTTCTTACTCTTATGAATATAAATGGTTATACTTCAATTCTTGTTCTTCTAGTTTCATATTTATCTCTGCATTCCTTACACTGATGAATTCTAAATGTAAGTGTCTTATCGGCGTAAACTAGAGATCATCAGTCATACATATTTGCTTCATGCATTGGAAGCAACTAGATTTATTGTGATATCTTTACTACTGAGAAAGATGCACATCTAGTTATTTGAGCCGTCGTCTGGTAATGCATATCTAGGCATGACCGCATAACATGCTGCATACAGAGTTCACCACAAAAGTATTTTGGATGAAAGGAACTCAAAACATTTCACTTCAGTCGATTTACTAGGTGTATCATGCAATGAAAAACTGTTTACTGGATTATCTTTCTGAAACTATTATCCATTATCATATCTAGGTAACTTTATGGCCTTGAAATACTTCATATAGTTCTAATTAGAATAACATTCTACCATAGTGCTTAAGTTTTGCTGTTGTAGTCCAACAAATGGATTTATAGTTAACTACTAAAACCTACACATGACTAGAGACTTCGAGATTTTGCATCATCATGCTCCCTGTGTACTGATATTTAAATGGCTTTTTGAAATTGCATTTTATTTGTGTTATTGTGTCAAATTCATTTTCATGTGTTATATTTTGTAAATAGGTCGAAAATTTCTGCCCTCCATTGGACAGCAGAAGATTTTTCAAATATCGTCGGAAAGCAGAGGTATTTATAAGTTTTGGGTGTTTGATAAAATTACCAATACTATTGATGTTCCCTACTTTTCGAAAAAATTCCATTTGTTTTTCATGACTTGTTAAACATTTATATGCTTTAGGTTTACTAAAATAATGAATTTTCTGTCATTAAAATTGACATACGCCCATGTGAACAAATAAGTGTATTGTATAGATTGAAATGATATAGCAAGTTTTTGTGAATTCCTTAAACTGACTAACAGGTAAATAGAAACATAATTGGTGATTATTAGTTTGCAACTTCTACGTTCATTTGTTTCATCTGGTTTATTAAATAGTCGTAAATTCGTAGGAACTCATGCAGCCACACACAACCCATTCAGATGCTGCCAACTTAACGTTAACAGTTGGATCTGCCTATTTCGCTGACCGAGTTAGACAAATCTGGTTCAAACGCCTACCTTTCAGTATCACGTCTTGTAGGAAATATAAATTAGAAAGTGGTAAAACTACAAACATCTGTCGCCGTGATGTTCATTATTGCACTATAATGGAAGTTTGAGGACCTTATGGAAATGTGCAAGTAATATTCCCTTGTTGCCAGCCATCAATTTTGGTGGCAGTGGTCTTCTTGGTTCTCGCTGAGGAAGGTTTAGTTTGGAAGTTTCACTCATTTCCATATACTAGTTCCTGTATGAAACCGAGGAAGTCACAAATTAGATGTATCACAAAAAGCTGGGGGATGAAACTGTAGTAGTTATCATTAAGTCTTCGGTTATGTATGCGAGTCAGGCTAACCAATAATTGTACTCTGTGTTCATGCACGTTAAAATGTACACTTATGGAAATGTGCACAACTTGAAGAAACTGTTGCTTGTATGCTTAGTACTGAAAGCAGTCGATTTTTCTCATTTTTGTTAACCGGTCTCATTTCCAAATTACCTATTACTTCTTACCACAAACTTATCGACGTTGTCTTCGACGTCTGCATTCACGACTGTAAGTAACCATTTGACGCTGAGTGATGTCGTCTATGGCCTCCTAAAATGCGTCACATACTTTATGTTGAAATCTTCATTGTTCGCTTTCTGCATAAAATAGAACCACAGCGAAAAGTTTAGCACCTCAAGCCGCTAATGTATCTTATAGTTCTGTTCTAACCGAAATACTTTTCGCTACTTTACTTGCGCATTTTGTAATTCTACTCCTTAAAGGCTTGATAGGCAGTTTTCGTTTTTCGGTTGCAAACGTGACCATAAGTTTCCTGACAGTCAGTACATTTCTTGACTGAGTGCTGATGTAAGTTGATTGCTAATAAATGAGATCGTTAATAATAATCTCTCTGATGATCGCTCGTCTCGTCAAAACAGAAGAAGCGGCAAATCATTAGAACACAAACTAGGTAGAACTTGAATGCTGAAAGATGTAGTATACAAAGTGTCAAAGCAACACTAAAAGGACGCAACAAATATTTAGAAACAGTGGCAGCAAAACATAAATAGGTTATTATAAGTAGCAGGTTCAAAAGTGCATCTGAAGAAGCACTCATTACTTTTGTCTTACTTTCTTTTGTGTTAGTTAGTTTTTCTGTTCTTTATTTCTAACCAGGGTTCCCCTTTTTCTTTAGATTACTCGAAATCTCGAGGGACTACTTAGTCTATTGGCTTCAGATCAGTATCATTCAGTGTCTAAGTCGTTCATGCGTGCACGACTGAAGCGTATGTGGCCTGACTGGTTAACAGGAGTTCAACATTATATAAATGGTTCTACGTCACAATCTAGTTCAGCAGATCATTGTAAACATTGTTCGTCTGCCAACGAGACTTGTATTGCCCGTTGCAGGTCTACCAGTTTTGTAGGTCAACCAATTTTGTTTGGAAGACCGAAGCTTAATGTAAGTATTGAGTTATTTGACACATTCTTTGTTGATAGATCAATCGGTGTAACGCGGAATAAAGCCTAAAAATGCTAAAAAGCATCGCTTTCTGCACTCTATGGACTACACTATTTCAAATTTTACAGTGACCTAGGTTTTTCTCATCTTAATTCATCATCCCCCCACTTGATTTACTCTGAAACTGCTAAGCACAGTACTCACTACTAGTAACTGGAAATATTCATTATTTTGATTCTCTTCTTTCCATTTCTATGTCTGCAAATGAAACGTTTTCTCCATCTTAGGTAGAGTTTTGGAATATATCCCTGGAATGGGGTTGGAGGTGCTTATCCATGAATCTACAGCATCCAGGTTGCTTACTTATTGGCACTGAACAGTGGTATTTTGGGGACGGTTCTTTACCATGATATCGAAACCCTTATGAATTAGAGCTGTAGTCAGAGATATTGTACTGAATTCATTGGAGTAGTATAAGTTTTTTATCTGTACCCCTGTCAACTTCCTATCTTGTATGAAGACCACTGTGTCTCAACCTGGAAAAATTAGTACTTCCTATTTGAATATAGTTTCTCACCACAGATATCGTGGAAGTGCACTCTCAGTGACAAATGTTTACATGACGAAAATATTTTCTACTCACTGAAAAGTGAGCATCACTTCCTACGAATTAGTGTGTATATCTATATCGGAACTAGACATTCAATTGGGAATTACTGTTTTCATTTTCATACTCTTCATGTTTTGTGCTAACACTCTTTTCCTGTCAAAATACTGGATGTGTCTTTGAAAGATACCATCAACCGATTGTATATATATCCATGTTGCTAATATACTCATTTTTATTGACTAGACTGTGGACAAAAAAGAACGTTAAACTGAAGTACATCCTTCATCCAGTCCCACTTTTGACGAAGTGCATTGCTAAAAACTATATTTATGGCTGTTTTGTCATGCAAAAAGGTATCTTTAGGTGAATTGTGCACAAGATCATCACATATATCCTCATACATATATGCAGCTATATGTCTTACAGTAAAGCCTTAGGACGGTGTAAGTGAGAACAGTTTCCTTAGTAACCAGATAGGATATTTGTGTAGTCATAATTTCAGCCTCGTATGACCACTTTTTTTACCTATTCACAAAATGCCATGAGTGTAACCCAACACTATTGGACCTAGAATGAATCTACATACAGTCAAAGAGATTATGCTGGTCTTTTATGAATTATTTTTTAAGTAAACTATCTTTCACTTTTGAACTGAGAGTCACTCACTTTTATAAAATTCAAGCGGGTGGATATCCATTTTTTTTCCATTTCGAAGTTTTCACCTTTTCCAAACACTGAGTGACGCTTTTAAGTGTAACTCCATCCAACTGCATATTCTCAATAGTTTTCACACAACATATATGACTTATAGTCAAACACAGAATTCTGTAGATGATTGCTGAGTTGCATTAGGATAATCGTAGTTGTACTTATTCACATATGTTAGCTGAAATGACAGTAAGGATATATGGGTAGTTAAAAAACCCGAAATCTTTAATGCATACTGAAATTTAGCAATGTGAAGACTGTAGACAACCAGGCAACAACAGTGATTCATCTGGCTCTGTGCCACAGTAACATGTAACTATGTTTTTTGAAAAACTAACTGTTTGGAACTATACATAGAATGCCTGGTTAACTAGTTCGCTAGTTACTAGCCGGTCCTAAACCCGGATAAACAGGGAAGGTTGGACATAGGGCTAGCAACCCTACCCGGAAAACTAATCCAATCGCTAAAGAAACTCCAAAGAACGAAGAAAATATAGAACATAAAAGCAAACTTATTCCTCACTGGAATCGGAGAGAAGAAATGACACCGGTTGCTGCAAGCCTACCATAAGGAAGCCAGTCGGCTGATGTGTCTTCTCTCCCATCGATGAAAGCGAAAGTAAGGATGGGGACATGGAATGTCCACACCATGTATGAACTTACCAAGGCTGCCCAGATTGCAAAAGAGATGAGAAGATATGGCATGGGAGTGTTTGGGATCTGCGAAAGCAGATGGAATGGAAGTGGACTCTCCAAACTGTCAACTGGAGAGTCAATGATCTACTCCGACATTGCCACACAGACGACAACCACGAGCACACTGAGGGAGGAATCCAAGAATATCGAAGGCTTCCATGCAGTGGGAACTGGTCTCTACCACTATCAGGATCATGACAGCAAGATTCAACTCAAAATGAAGTAAAGTCACAATCATTCAATGCTACGCCCCTACACATAATGCAGATGAGAAGAAGGAGGAATTCAACGGACAAGACCTCAGTTGGCGACGTCAAAATTCATTCTAATAGGCGACCTGAATGCCAAAATCGGAGTGAACAACATGGGGAGAGAACTCATCGTGCGTCGAGAAGCACTCGGTGAAATGGGGAATGAGAATGGAGAACTGTTTGCAGAATTCTGTGCATTCAACGATTTGATGATTGGAGGCAGTGTGTACAAACACAAGGATATTCACAAAGCGACATGGATTTCTCCAGACACCAGGACACACTATACCAAAAATAAGATCGACTTCATCTCAATGTGAAGAAAGTGGAGATGGAGACGCAGCCTACTGGACACAAGATGAAGAAGGGGAGCAGATGTAGGCTCACATCACTCACTGTCTGGTGCGAGGAACCTTCCAAATCAAGTTGAAAACCTTCAAAGAGGTTGGTGATAGACCACAGTTCAAGTTCACCATCCAGAACAGAAGCTGAGGGACGAAACTACAAAGGACATCATGTCAGCCAGTCATCAGGACAAAATGGGAGACATTAAGCGATATCCATGAAGAAACCTCAGTGGGAGAACACTGGAACTCTTTGGAAGAGATGTCGAAAGAAACCTGCATAACCGTAATAGGAAGATAAGGAATGGATCTTGACGGACACATGGAAGCTGATAGGGAAAAGGGGGATGGTAAAGCAGAAGATAAACGAGTGAAAGGATGCACAACGAGTAGAGGAAATGAGTACAATGTATAAAACACTGTACTGGACAAAGAAATGAAGAAGAGTGCACGCAAAGACAAAAGACACTTCCACGACACACTGGCAAGTGAAGCAGAACAGGCTGCATTGAGGAGGGATAGAGACCTGACAACATTATATCAAATAACCAGGTTACTATCTGGAAGAGGAGACATTAGCACAGATGAAACCAATAAAAGATGATTACCAAATAGGAGAAACAATGGGCTGACCACTTCAAAAAGCTCTTCAATCGACCACCACATGCAGCTCGTCCAGAAATACCGCATGCAGCCATAGAACTACAAATGAACACAAATCCTCCAACAAAAGTCGAAGTCCCGAACGCCATAAAGCTACCGAAATTCTGCAAAGCAGCAGGACCAGATGGAATCCTGTCAGAAGCACTGAAAACGGATGCAGAGACAACAGCGGACATGCTCACACCACACCACTACTGCAGAAGGTCTGGAAGGAAGGAAAGGTTCCTGTCTGTTGATTGGAAGAAGGGCGACCTGAGCCTTTACAAGAACTGGCGAGGAGTCATGCTGCTGTCCACCCAAAGCAAGCAAAATATTAAGCCACATCATCCTCGAGAGACGAAAACATTCTCCGGATTCAAAACTGCGACCGCAACAGGCTGGATGGCTTCAGAAAAACAAATCATGTGCGGATCAAATTGCAACGCTTCGCATCATCATAGAAAAGAGCATAGAATGGCAGTCAACCCTCTACCTCAACTTCATTGATTTTGAAAATGCCTTTGACAGCGTCGACCGACAAGTAATTTGGCAGCCAGTTGCTTCAACACCACGGAATATCGCAAACCTTTATCAACTTCATTCAACAACTGTATGATGACACCACATGCCAAGTAATTCACAATGGGAAGCTCATTGATGCATTTGAAGTGAAGAAAGGAGTAAAACAAGACTGTCTTCTATCACCCATGATAATCCTGATTATGGTGGACTGGATCATGCAACAAACAGTGAGGAGTGAGAAGAGGGGGATACACTGGATTGAGGAAAATATCCTAGAAGATTTGGATTTCGCCGATGACTTGTGTCTAATGTCACACAAACTCGCAGATCTACAGGTGAAACTCAACAAGTTGGCAGAAGTGGCAGGGCAGCGAATACGGGACTTCAAGTGAACATAGAGAAGACAGAGATGATGAACATACCCAACCAACACCACCACCACCAACAACAACAAGCTCCAATCACCATCAACGGGAGAAACTTAAAGGAAGTAGCCTCTTTCACCTACCTAGACAGCACTTTTTCAACTTCATGCGGCGGCACAGACATGGACGTCAAAGCCAGACAGGATCGGAAATGCAAGACAGGCGTTGATTAACCTGAAACCAGTGTGGAGATCTTTTGCACTCAGCATAAAGCGTGAACAAGACCCGGATTTTCAACACCAATTCAGTCAAGTTAGTGCTTGTATATGGTTGAGAGACTTGGCGCGTTACGAAAGGGATTTCCAACAAACTACAGACATTCATCAACAACTGCCTACGCTGACTCGTTGCTGAAGCTCAGATGGCCAGAATAATAAGAATAAGCAACAAGGAACTGACTCTGTCTGGTCTGGCAACGAGCCAACCAAGAAGTTATCGCTGGACAAATATGCAGTGGAAGGAAGTGGAGATGGATTGGAGTGTGCATGCACTGAGGAGACTGATTGGGGACATCAGGCGCCAGGCCATGCCATGCCAGGCCGTCGAGTGGAACCCAGATGGGAAACGACGAGTTGGGCGTTTGATTTGAGGGTGACATGAAGGAGATGGTGTGAGGAGGAAATGAGAGTTTGTGGGCTATCTTGGAGCCAGGTTGAAAAGATGGCAGAGAAGAGAGTGGAATGGAGACGTGCTACTGAAGCCGTATGTTCCACTAGGAACCTAAGGGACAAATAAAATAAAGTAATGATACTTCTGTATTTATCCTCTACCAATAGAGAAGTTGCCGTAATGAATAAAAACTCAGGCAGAGATCATTTTATAAGGAAGACTGAAGTGAAAATGACGCATGACCTATCAATTTAATCTAGCTTTTACTTCAACATATTTGATACGACGGTTAATACTTCACTTCTTTCTCAGTAGTTTCTGATTTCCAGGGTGCATCTTGTATAACCTACTAATGTTTTCATAACACTATGACTGTTGTGATTCTAAGTAAAATATTCAACTACTGGACACTCGCTGTCATCTCTTTCATCTCTTTAATGCAAGGGCATTTTTGGAATGTACTTGGTTTTTCCAATTAGCTTGTTACATTTCTTCACGTGACTTTGTTTTGTCTCTTTTTTTAGATTCTGCTCCATTTAGGATTCTTAACAAACGGAGTTGGCTATAGCTTTGAATCACATATTGCTAAAGGTAATTACACGCGCAGGTGATTGTGTAACGTAGTTCTAGTTATTATTTGACGTCTTACTTCTGATCTCTCAAGTAGGTTATTGAAAAGTTATTCATATGCATTAATGCATTTTGAATAATCATCTACATTAAAAATCTTTATCACTCTAAACTTTACACCTACTTTAGGCTTTGAATATCTTTTCCATTGACTATAGCAGAAAATTAGCTTCTTCAACCTTTTGATAAATGAGAAAAACAATAAAAGGAGCAGGGTGCAGAAGGCAAGTAGTTTTATCCACGTCTGACTTGATTAAAAAAACAAACCGTCAATTTCTTCTTCTAGCTTCCAGGGAATTCATTTACGACAGTCTGAAGTGCACAAGTGTGATGCACAATATCAGATAACTTCAGAAAATCAGAATGAAACCAAACGTATGGATTTGTGAATGCATTGTATGTAACATCTTGTGATATTATTTGCCTTTTCATATCGTACTTAAATGAATATTGGTGCATGTGCATAGGCTGTATATTAAAACTATACTTGCTAAACACATGAATGCGTAAGTGTGCAATTCGATAATTAAGGCAGCTATACCAAAATATCAAATAGCATAATGTGTTGTACAATAATATTCTCTGCGCCTTGGGTCTATTACTTTATTTTATCTTGGAGGTGAAAAGCTTTCTGACGAAATACTTGAATAACATTGTATTGCGACATTTTCTCAGTCTTGCTAGTTTACATGGAAAACCATCAGAAACTGTGATAAGAAATAGTCGAATAAGTGAACATGCAGTTGTTTATTTTGCGATGCAGAATCAAAGAAATTCAGAGTATTTTTTGTGATGCATTGATGTTAAAGAATTCAAATGTTTATTTGATTTCTCTTGGGAAATATATATTGAATACAAATTATTTCAATGCAGAAAATTTTCTTTTCGACGAATCATTTTCAGCTACTGTACAATTCTATTTATAGTAATAGCAATCAAACAGATTAGTCTATTATTAGCTAATGCGTCAATATTAGGTCATCAAAACGGAATGTTCTGGGGTCAAATAGTGGGTCGATTGTAGGGTTAGAAAAGGACTGTGTGATCAAGAGTGTATATGAAAAATATGCAGTGGATTAATGTGATGACTAATAGGTTAAAAAGTAAATAGGTCAAAAATAATAACACCAATTTTAATCATTAATCAGAGTAAAGTATTGTGATGGGTGAATGGAGCTAATGGGTGATGGGTGAATGGAGCTAAGTTATGTGAAAGTAAACCGCAAATTGAAAGTAAAGATAGTGATAATCAGTCAGTAAGCGTAAGATGAATATTGAAGCAATAAAGAAACTCAGGAAAGGGCTATGACCACGGCAAAATACAGGAATGGACGTACCTTTTAGAATTAGAAATTTTAAGATTGGGATTCTGGAGACCATTGATTCTTAACCTACTACAACCTACGTTTTATCTCGACCTCAATCATCACCATTTCTGCACACTAATATCAGTCTGTTAACCAAGGCTATCTTGGCTACTTCGATTAAAATGCATTTGTAATTACTCATAGATCTATGGTTTTGGGTATCAACGAGATTAAACGTTCAAGTAGTTGGAAAGAATTATGAGCATATAGACCATAGTTGTTACGAATGTCCCGGAAAACGTTGAGCACTCATTTTGATTTAGTTATTATGAGAGTATATTTCGATGAATTATAAAGAATTCTTAATTTTTTTTTAAGCAACTAACGTTTGGGTTGAATATACAAAGCTTTACTTTGTTTCGTTATTTTCGTACATGTATCAACTTTTGATATCTCATTTGTTAGTAGTTTTTCTTCGTTAGCTTTCACAATATAGTCGTTCATTTTTACGTCCCTCAACGTTACACATACTTTCATAAGTTTTTCATACTCACTTTATCAAATATCTTTAGGTGGTCCCCTTGGTGAACTCGTTCAGTGGACTGATCTGATTGCTGCTCTTTACATTCTTGGACACAATATAACAATCACCTATGAAGTTGCTGAGGCGAAATTGTAAGTGTTATTCTTGAAGTTCGTGTCCTACGTAAAAATCTAATAACATTCTTTATTGCTACGCGAGTCATCTCTTTCAGCCTTGTATTTTCCCCCAAGCTTATTTTCCATAGCCGTAATAATACTAATTACTATAACCTTCACCACTGATTCATAATTATATTGTGTTGTTTTTGTTTCTCTGATAAATAGCGTTTTAGAAAATGAACGCTTAAAAGTTTCTTGTTCGTAATAATACTGCATTAAATACACACTTGAAACTTGGTTGAATAATCCAAGTAATTTCCACCTTTCAAGTTTTACCTGAAAGGTGCTGTTGTAACTTTTTGACGTCAGTACTCTATTTTCAACCAGTGCGTCATGCTTTTGAAGCCTACTAAAGTTTACAAATCTGGCAAGTAATAATAGCTTCCTGGTGTTTAGTAAAGTGCTTTAGTACATTGCACTATTTTTTACGCATAGCTGTATCAGTTTAAAATCCATCAACCTGGCTTTTGTAAGCTGCATATTTACTATAATCAGTGTAGTTAGATAATACGAAACGGTAGCTCATTATTTTGAGCTTTTCAGGCTTTCTGTTTCCTTTTTGACTGCTTTGGTTTCAAATAAATAGAAAGTCGCATTCTGGTTACAATATGTGTAAGCGATGCATACTCCCACATTTGAAAGAATATTTTGCGTTTTTGCGTTTTTTATTATAAATGTGGTATTAGCTGGGGGAACCATATTCTGGTTAGTCGACTGTCTACCTGTATTGATATTCTCTTATTGTTCTCTTTGATTTTTGACCAACAGGAAGCTCCTTAATCCTTATCTGGATTTAGTCCCGTGTCAGGTAGAAGGCAATAAATACGATTTGGTTTACACAGACATTATAGGATACAAAGGAATGAAAAAACATAAAATTCGGTAAACTTCTTATTTGTCGATTTTATTAATATCTATTTAATTGATTGATTGTTCACTCGGTATTCATCTGATTTATATATAAGTTCACCTTGGCGAGGTCAAGGAAATAATTCATATCAGTATCCCGTTTACTGAATGATAAACCATGCGTATATTCTGGGTATTATGATACGACCTGTCTGCCTAAACCTAGATGTATGAAGACAGGTAAGATCTACCGATGCGTTTGCTGAAATTTACTTGGCCAATTCGGTGAGCCTACTGGTGGCAGTTGACAGAATGTAGATTTCGAATCAATCCAATTTTGATAATATTCACAAGCCTAATTTTCCGTGGGTATAGCATTTGACACTATGTGATAGATTAGTATATGAAAGACAACAGGACAATAAATTTCATTATAATTCCATAAAATGAATTAAATCAATAGATCAACAATAAAAACACCAAACTTAAGATTAAAGCAGAACAATTAGCCAATGAATAAACAATTATTGTGTATCCAACATACATATTATCTCGTGATAAGTGAATTCTCAAGCTAAATATTACCATTTCATATACCGCTGGTTGTAATGTATGTTAGGAAATAGCTGATAATGCTAATCAAAGTAGAACCTGGCACAGACATTCATCGTTACCACACTCTTGACACGTGCCTTTATCAAGTTTAGGGAAGCTTCATAAGAAGTAACGTCTACCAATATTTCCTAAGTGTTTCGAAAATAACTTTTGGCAGTATCTGACAAGAAGGTTTTCGAAAATTATTCTGCTTCCTTGTTCGTGTCCAAGTTCTACTCCTATATTCACCTATGCGTTCATTCTTGCTGTTGGCTTAGTAGTGAAAAAAAAACTGTTTTGTGAGTTGCATCCTGATGAATTGCTACGTATTTTCTGACACCTTCCACTTCACTGACCAATCAATGCATGCAAAAATGTTGGAATGCCTTAGAATTATAGTCTCCGTGTGAACTCTTTATTTTAAAACACCTAAATACTCCTCTGACAGACAGACCAACGTAAAACCTGGCACCAGAGTGCATCACTTCACGTTACGACATTTCATAGCAGGATGCAGAGAATATCATTCACATTATTATTATCATTGTTATTATTATTATTATTATTATTATTATTATTATTATTATTATTATTATTATTAGCATCTTACATGAAGGTAGGCGGTGGGTCTAAGCCACCTCAGTCAATGAACGTTAGGCACATAATCAATCAACTTACCTGTCTTGTTTGGTACCATTCGTCTGACTTCAGCATTGCTCACATGGTGTTTCCAATAAACGCGAGCAATGCTACGAAGACATCAGTGATCAAAACCTTGTATCCGCCTCTTGTTTTCTTCTTTTAACGGGCATGTCTCAGCCGTGCAACACAACAGGACGGACTGCAGCGCAGTTTACTCGTGCCTTCATAAACAGTAGGATATCTCATCAGTTGGTGTCACATATGATGCAGGTTGGCAGGATGCCAAACGGGCCTTCTATATTCGAGCTGAAATTTCATCAGCAGCTAGCCGGTTTGGTGGTCTGATGTAACTCCGAAGTAAGGGAAGTGGTCGACATATTCCACTACTTCACTCCTTATCCTTTAACTGAGGATTGTGCATAGCATCATCTGATATTTGACAACTGCTAAGTGCATCCCAAACATACTCAGACTTCTGCCTACCGCGCCCGAAATGCCCTGCATTTTGTCAGCGTCCTCACTTATCAGGACAATACTATATGCAGACTTCAAATCAACCACATGACCCACAGGGAGTAGATCAGTCCCTGTGAAGTCAGATGGACCTCACGTTGTTTCCATTGGTATGTCTTCGACGAAACTAAACTTAACCCTAACGGTGAGATTGGGCCACCCTGGCGAACTCCACTAGTCATTGCCAGTTCACATAACAACTCTCCATAAGCCCTGACACGGTTGAATGAGTTCGACTGGAGAGCTTTGATTAGTTTTATATACTTTCTCGATACTCCCTTCACAGTCAGACACTGCTACAACACCCCTTGGTTGACACAATCGCATGTGACCTTCAGGTCAAGAAATGTGGCAAGTGCCGACCATTGGCCGGTATGTCTGTGTGTGTTCCAGAACATGTCGGAGAGTGAAAACATGATCGGTGAACCTTCGTCCAGGTCTGAAACCTACTTGCTTTTTCCGAGTTTGCCGTTCTCGATCTCCAATTAGGCATCGGATAACTATGGACCCTAGGATCTTGGACACGACATTAGTCAAACTGATTTCCATCTGATTATCACAAGAAGGTTTTTCTCTCTTCTTTGAGACTGGGATGATCACAGGAGTAGACCAGTGTCACAGCACTATCTCCGATTCCTATACACTACTTAGCACCCCTTCCGTCGCTCAAATTATCAATTTCCTACTTCCATCCTGAAAAGTGTCGAGCGGAAAACTGTCCTGTCCTGCTACTTCGCATAATTTCACGTTCGAAACAGCCTTCTCAACTTCAAGAAGATTTAAAGGACTGATATCTACTTTCTATTGCGGTTCAGACTGAGTGTTGGGCAACTGAAGCGTCGCTGACGGCCATTTGAACTGTGTTTCAAAATGTTCCGCCTAGCGTTGTAGCCACCTGCTCGGAGAAGTTATCAGGATACCATACTTCTTAATGATGGTTTTACTCACCATCGTTTCCTTCTTGGTGGCATCCGTAATAAGCCTAAATAGTTACCGAGTTACTGATGCCTTCTTCGTCCACCTCGCTCTCACCACCCACCACTGCTGGCAATCGATGCAAAGACTCTTAGTCAACTTAAGTTTAAGTTTTCTTTCGTTTTTCTTTGTGGTCAGAATCTACTGACTGAATATCACTCTAGGTTTCCTTAGGATAAGCATTGCCATTCAGATAAATGCTCCATTGTTTTATCTCTAAATACGTACTAGGCGTCCTCATCTTCCAATCGAGTACAGACGGGCTTTAATATCGCCTGTTTCCTACTACCATTAAGGTGGTGATATAAGTGAGTCCGTACTAGCCTATGATCTTGGTCTAAACTGGTACTCCAGAAAGACCTCCAGTCCTCCACCGATCCTCTCTTACCATGGCTTATCATAGTAACATTGTCTATCTGCGTCTCTTGTTTGTTTGAAGTCGGTGGACGCCATGTGAGACAGTCTCTCTTCTTATGCTTAAAATTATTGCTTATCAGAAACAAGTGATTGTCAAAACTAAATTGCAGAGATGGTCACTCCTGTCGGTTTGTTTTCCCCTTACACGGCTGTGTAATTTCGAGTGAAGTAGCTTGATCACTATATGTAATGTACTTGCTAGGCAATCTCACTGCGGTCAGACAGTCACGACGCCTCTCGGTCGACAGAGTCGGATGCACCCTTGAGGTCAAAAATTATGACAAGTATCGAGTGACAATAAGTATGTTCAAGAACCTGTCAAAGAAGGGATGTTCATTCGATCTTTGCTCGTTCAGGTCTTAAACGTATGAATGGTTTCTCCAGTTTTTGCTGTTTTCGAGCAGCAACGAGGAGTGGGTAGTCAAGAAGTGATGACCGATAAGGCGATTTCCTCTTTATCAACTGTATTAGCTGCTAAGTTTCCCAAAGTTCCAGTGATATTACAATCGAAGTAAAGTATTCCAAATACGAATCCTACTTCTCGCTCCCTGCAATCAGGGTCGCCTCATAAACATTATTCTAACGTGACTTCTTTTTGAAGGTTTGAAGGTTAACATTGAGAATCACATGGAAACTCTTCTAATTATAACTACTGGTTAGTTCGGCCACCAGTCAACCAAATATTTTGGTCCAATGACTCATCAATTCGGGTTACTTCAGTTTGATCTTGAAAACAATTAGTCCCGTTTATAAACTTGGACAAAACAATAAGAAGAAGTAAATTGTCTGAACCGTGTAATGTATTTGTGCAATACATTTTGAACTGTCTGACCACACACGTACTTATATGAAAACTCATATCAGTACTTATGATAAGTGCGTGTATGATCAGATTGTTTGATTTCTTATGATTTGACTATCTGTCTGAGATAGCCGTAGTTTGGCAGACTAGTATTTGTACTGGGTGATGATTGAAGGTTAGATGAAAATCTGGACCGCGGCCGAATTCGATGTTTTTTCGATGATTCACTAAATATTTTGTCCCATGCATCAATTCTGCTCAATATGTTTTTTGCTTTTCTAGTGTCACCCTTAATTTTCCACAACATTTCCACACATACAGATACTTTATATACTTTTTGATGACAAATGACAAATTAAATAATAATGAGTCTGAACAAAAGATCAGCTAACCAATAGCGTAAAGACATAAAATCGTACGTGTACAATTTGACAGCATATGTTTTGACGTCGAGTAAAAATCCGAATAATCTGCTGAAAAAGCTGAAGCATATACAACAAAACGTCCAGCAAAATCTTGTTTTGATTTTCTAAACACGTTGCGATTATATTACTTATATAATGATTAAGCCTGACTCGACGCTCAACTTCTTTCAGGACATTCTTAACAACTATGGCCAGTATGTTCATGACGCTTAATTTAATTCATTTTCTTGTACTAAAGCATTATTTTCTGCTTGAGAAACATTATAAAGTTTCTCAACAAGTCATCCTAGTTTTAACCGAAGCTAACTCTCACTTCGTATCGTCAGTATCGATCGTCCAGATCAAGTGTAAATAAATGTTTGTCCTACAGCATACACATGAGAGGAAAATAAGTTGGAGAGCAATGATGAAAAATAATTTTTTTCAATCACACGTATGAAGAAAGTTTGTGATTTCTGTCATTGACAGAAGAGTCTCTTTGTAATCTCTGCTTACGCACCCACTGACTGCAGCTCGGATGAAGTGAAGGACGAGTTCTACCATAAACTGTCTAACCTCCTCTCGAAAGCCAAACGTTCGGACGTAGTGGTTGTTGCAGGTGACCTCAACGCACAGGTGGGTAGACTGAGTGAGGCAGAAAGGCACTTAGGTGGCACTTTCGGAATCCCAGCTGAACGTACAGATAACGGTGATCGCCTATTACAACTATGCTCAGATAACCGCCTATTTTTAGCCAGCACAAATTTCAGACATAAAGAAAGGCACTGTCTGACCTGGCGTCCACCGAGCTCGACTCAGCGATGGACACAGATAGACCACATTGCTATTAGTCATCGCTGGAGAGGATCGGTGGAAGACTGCCGCTCCTTCTGGAGTACGTGTTTGGACAGCGATCATGCGTTGGTCCGAGCACGTATATGCCTGCGTCTCAATGGACGTAGAAAAAATTTGGCAACAAAACCACTACGAGTTCTGCTGGACAACGAAAACACCAAAGCCGTGTTCAGTGAGAAGTTGGCTAGGCAGTTATCGGAACAAAAGACTGTCACTCATCCAGAAGAAGCTTGGTGCCATCTTCAGTCTACTGTAAAAGCAGCACTGGAGACTGTAGCCGACTCCAAGATAATGGCTAAAAAGAGCCAGTGGATATCAGCAGCTTCTTCCAAACTAATGGATGCACGTGAATGCATCCCTGCAGGCTCTGAGTACAATGAAGAGCGAGCGCAACTTAAAAATAAACTGACGAAAAGTCTGCGCAACGATCGTGAACAGTGGTGGGCAGCAAAGGCTAAAGAGATGGAAAAGGCAGCGGCGATCGGTAACAGTAGACAGTTATTTAGACTTATTAAGGAGACTGGGGGGAAATGGTCAACAACAGTTAGTGAGGTTATAGCGGAGAAGGACGGATCGGCGATTCACTCGCAGGGAAGGCGACTGGGACGATGGGCAGAACACTTTGAGGAACAGTTTAACTGGCCTCCAGCCACCATTGCGCTGCCCGCTATCCAGTCGGACCCTGAATGGGACATAGAGACAGGTCCCCCAACACTAGAAGAAGTTGAGAAAGCGGTAGGTAGCCTGAAACGGGGAAGGGCAGCAGGACCAGACGGACTACCTGCTGAGGTATACAAGAATGGTGGTAGAGTTCTCTTAGTCAGGCTAACGGAAGTGTTAGCCAGTATATGGGAATCAAATACGATCCCCTCCGACTGGTCTAAGTCACTGATCATCCCAGTCTTCAAGAAAGGCGAGAAGTCCTCTTGTGATAACCACAGAGGAATCAGCCTGACAAACATAGTGTCTAAGATCCTAAGTTCTATAATTCTCCGACGCCTGAGTGGAGCTCGGGAACAGCAAGCCCGAGAAAACCAGGCAGGCTTTAGACCTGGCCGTGGATGTATCGACCAAATATTCACACTGCGCCAGGTCCTGGAACATAGGCATGCTTACAGACGCCCGACAATAGCTGTATTTCTCGACCTGAAGGCGGCATTTGACTCCGTTGATCGAGAAGTCTTATGGCAGTGTCTGTCACTGAAAGGCGTGCCTAGTAAGTACATCACCTTATTGAAAGCTCTCTACTCGAACACTTGTGGGCATGTTAGAGCCTATGGTGAGTTGTCCAGGGAGCTATACTCATCAAGTGGTGTCCGTCAAGGATGCCCACTATCCCCATTCTTATTTAATTTTATCATAGATATTCTTATGGAGGTTTCCCTCTCGTCACCTAATTACAAAGACGTTGACCGGATCACAGGTGAATTTTCCTTAGATCTAGAATATGCAGATGACATAGTCCTGTTAGGTGAAGACGCTGACAAGATGCAGAGTCTTCTGAACACTTTGAGTGGGAATTTGAGAATGTTTGGGATGCGATTTTCACCACCCAAATGCAAATTTTTGCTCCAGGACTGGTCTTCAGCGGTACCGCGGTTAACAATAGAGAGTGAAGTGGTTGAGTGTGTTGACCACTTCACTTACCTGGGAAGTAGGATCAACCCGGTGGGTTAGTTGCCGATGAGATTTCTGCACGGATACAAAAGGCTCGATTGGCTTTTGCCAATTTGCGCCACCTATGGCGCCGCCGTGATATTCGTTTGTCTATTAAGGGTCGCGTGTACTGCACAGCAGTCCGCTCTGTTCTACTGTATGGCTGTGAAACATGGCCATTGAAAGTGGAGGATACAAAAAGGCTTCAGGTGTTTGACCACCGTTGCCTTCGTAGTATAGGACGTATTCCGTGGTGTCACCATGTGAGTAATGCAGAAGTTAGGTGTAGAGTTTTAGGGAGAAGAGGTAAGTCAGTCGACGAGGTTGTGAACCTTCATCGACTGAGATGGTTGGGACACGTACTACGTATGCCTAGTCACCGATTGCCTCGTCACACAATGTTGGCTGAGGTGGGTTCAGGCTGGAAAAAGGCCCGAGGTGGCCAGACTAAAACATGGCACCAATGTATGAAGTCTCTGACTGTTGGTTTAAGCCATGTAGGACGATGCAGACTAGGTGGTTGGGGTCCACGGGACAAGAGGAACCAGTGGTTGGAGACCCTAGGTGATATGGCTCAGAACCGAAGTCAGTGGCGCAGATGTATACACACATTATCCTCATCTTAACAACGCTATACCGAATCTCACTATTTTGTCACTCCTCTTTCCTTTCTTCTCGTACTTTATATTTCTTTTGACTGCATTCACTTATCTTCATCCTTCACCTCACTACCTTTTTACTTGATGTGCTGATATGAGGTGTGGCAACTCGGACCGTTACGCAGTAATGCCTGGTCCTATGTTGATAATGATGATGATGATGAGAAGAGGCAGGGCAGCGAATGCGGGACTTCAAGTGAACATAGAGAAGACAGAGATGATGAACATACCCAACCAACACCACCACTACCACCACCGCCACCACCACCAACAACAACAACAAGCTCCAATCACCATCAACGGGAGAAACTTAAAGGAAGTAGCCTCTTTCACCTATCTAGGCAGCACTGTTTCAACTTCATGAGGCGGCACAGACATGGACGTCAAAGCCAGACAGGATCGGAAAAGCAAGACAGGCGTTGATTAACCTGAAACCAGTGTGGAGATCTTTTGCACTCAGCATAAAGCGTGAACAAGACCCGGATTTTCAACACCAATTCAGTCAAGTTAGTGCTTGTATATGGTTGAGAGACTTGGCGCGTTACGAAAGGGATTTCCAACAAACTACAGACATTCATCAACAACTGCCTACGCTGACTCGTTGCTGAAGCTCAGATGGCCAGAATAATAAGAATAAGCAACAAGGAACTGACTCTGTCTGGTCTGGCAACGAGCCAACCAAGAAGTTATCGCTGGACAAATATGCAGTGGAAGGAAGTGGAGATGGATTGGAGTGTGCATGCACTGAGGAGACTGATTGGGGACATCAGGCGCCAGGCCATGCCATGCCAGGCCGTCGAGTGGAACCCAGATGGGAAACGACGAATTGGGCGTCCGATTTGAGGGTGACATGGAGGAGATGGTGTGAGGAGGAAATGAGAGTTTGTGGGCTATCTTGGAGCCAGGTTGAAAAGATGGCAGAGAAGAGAGTGGAATGGAGACGTGCTACTGAAGCCGTATGTTCCACTAGGAACCCAAGGGATAAGTAAATAAATATAAATAATGTCGTCTCCATAAAGTTTACTGACTAACATTTTACAGGTTTAAATATTTGACTAATGCCGTCATTACAACAATGAAATTTCGGCGTCCCGTTCTCAGCAGATTAAGTGAGACTGTGATTTCGTTGAACTTCTCTGCTTGTTTTACCGAACTACACCAAATAGCACTGAAGAGAAAGCAAACGAAGCTTAGCTAAGTTGCAAAACTCCTCTATTTCTTTCTTTGCAGCATAGGTTAAATACATTAAATACCCACTAAACTCTCCAAAATCTATAGATATGCACATAACGGTGTTAAATTCCATACTTAATACTGCAAAAATTTACGAACTACATTTCTTCTAAAGACTACCCTAAGAGGAAAATGATTTTGCAGTAGCTTTTCTAGATGGTATTCTCAGGTCAGTTGAATGTCAGCCGTCACAAGTTGAATCAATGCCCTATGATTGAAGTTGTGTTTATTCTTAAGGCAAAACGAACTATCGCAGCACTCAAGTACTGGTCAACAAGTATATTTTCTTTATGGTAAAATTGTGATGTAACCAATGCATGTGTTACAGAAAGATTTAAAGGCTCATATAAATATAACCTTGTAGTTTTCATGAAATCTTTGTAAGAAGAGTTAACAGTACTAGGCAGTTCAGTAATTTACGAAGCACTGGTAGATCTGAAGATCTTTATTTTGAACTCATTTCAGGCAGCACTACAAGGTTGTATTGTTACAATCTGAAAATAAGCAGTGCACGCCTAAAAAACTTATACTGGATCGAATTTCAAACCATAGCTGGGTCAAATTGCCTTACCCTTATTGGCAGATGCGCTCACATGCGGGTGTTTCGATACTGCCCAGATATTCAGTATATTGTGGTTTGATTGATGGCTATCAGTGAAATCGAGGCATCCGCATGGGAACCCATCTGTCTACAGAGATCGAGCGAATTGGCCTAGTATTGCAGCGGGAAATTACAAGTTTCAGTGAGCGAGAATCGATACCCATTGCATAAGTGACGGCTCTCATGCCTCAGTGCTGTAGTAGATAACGCTTTGTTATTTCAAGCGATGAATGCTGCGTCCAAGTCTCAGTTGGAACAATATAACTCACTGGGGAACAGGTACATCTAGCTGATGAGTCATAAGAAGGACGAAATGCGCGTAGACTTCCTCATTTAGTCATAATTCAGTGACTGGTTTCAAAATAGACGTCTAGAAATTATGGTGTTAACCTGCCAATGACTATTAGTAATGGTTGTATAATATCGTAAATCTGCCGGAATTTTGAAAAGGAATGTCATAAGATTATAATCTAAGAGGTGAATATTAAAGTATTGCCTCATCAAGCAAATTAAATTTACCTCCATATGTGCTTCCGCTTGTATTTGTAAAAATATTTCGGTGTGCCGAAACGGTGGTGTTTTTGGACATTGTATCAAGTTGCAACCAAACATTTCTTTTATGTAGCCTGACTGTGACTTAATTCTGATATTAGGCATAGTTCTGATCGAAAGTTGCAAGTACTCCATTGAATCTGTATTATGACTGTTACTTGCTGATAGATTTACCATTCCAGACGAATAAATCAGAAGATAGAGCGCAATAAATGACAGTTTTCTGTCCAAAAAAACAAATGAATAGAAGTTTTATGCTCAACAATAGACTGTTTTTTTACCTCCTTAATATATGTGTTGGCAACGGAAATCCTTATAGATAAATTGCTATCAGGATAACGGCGTGATACATTAGCCAGCTATTCACAACTGGATTGATTGAGAACTCAAGTAGGTTAAGTGTGATGCATAGTACTTCTAACGGGTTTCTTTCTGTTGCTTGTCGTCCTTAGTACAATCCCAGGTGTTAAGTACCATTAATAAGTTCGCTTAGCTGTATAAATGCGTACTAACTATATTGTACGTGAGTTAATTGTATGCGTTCATTGATCTCAGGTGTAGTCGATTTGTTGTTATGATCAAATAATTAAGAACTGAATACTTAGTACTGTTATTTTACACGTGATCCTGTGTTATTAGTTGTTTCTCCCAATATTTTAATGGTGTCATCACCTTTTGTCAGTGGTCATACATTGGTACTTGCTTGACTCGTCTATACAACTAGTTGAACTTTGAACTTATTTCTTTAGGAAAAATCTTTCATCATCAAAATGTTCTCTCATCTAGGTGCTGAGTATTTATGCAACCATTATAAAAGGTTTTTTTCGGATTGAAATAATCCAATGCAAGCCGATCTTAGACCTGTCATGTATCGTTTAGCTCTTCTTGTGTCGCTAATATTTGTGTTATAGTTATGGACAGTTATGACGAAGATAGTAAGAAGCAAAATACCTTCACACCTTGAACAACATGCATCTAAATTTCATCGCAGAAGAAACGAACAAGCTTAAATATTATTAAATTTTTTGAGGGGGTTGTGGAGATTTGGAAATATTTCAAGTTGTTATTCATCGAAGACTGACATCAGTTGGAGGAACAACAACTTGAAATATTTCCAAATCTCCACAACCCCCTCAAAAAATTTAATTGAACTAGTGCTCGTTGGTGACTGGCTTCGAGAAGTATTCCCGAAGTTCCAATGACAAGTCGTGACCGGTGGAGTCAAAGCCTGATGGCCGTGAGGTCAAATACTCAACGATGACATTGGGTGGCGGTTTGCGCTATATCGTGAGCTAACAGAAGTTGGAAATATGGAGCATTGGATTCTGACCCAGTGGCTCAATGGTAACGCGCTGGTCGCGGAACCTGAAGGTCGCGGGTTCGATCCCTGCTGGTGGGGTCGTGGGTGCGCACTGCTGAGGAGTCCCATAGTAGGACGAAACAGCTGTCCAGTGCTCCCAGGTTTCCTTTGTTCCTCCAACTGATGTCAGTCTTCGATGAATAACAACTTTAAATATTATTATCGGAGGCGTGTCAACTTTCAAGCGTAAGATTTTCGCGAAGCTACTAAAGTTTGTACTTTCTTGTCGGCATGCCTACGCGTCTTATTCTGTTCAGTTACAGATCTATTTTTGCTGTTAGATCATGCCATACAACGCTGTTAGTATTTGTTCGCCAATAATTTTTTTTCAGCTTCAATCAATGTATTCAGTTATCGTATAACGAAAAAATCGTAATAACTCACAAAAGGTTGTCCAGGCTATCAAACCTCATAACACCTTTCGCTTTCTCTAATCAGTATGCGTGAGCTGTTATGATATATATGACAGTAATAAATGCACTTTTTAATCTGTCATCGAAATCTCACAAATCTATGAAGGAGAAACAGAAAAGCCTACTTTGAAGAATTCTTTCTGATGAAAAATTGACATTGAGCTAACAATGAAATATTACTTGAGCAATCAGGATTAACTTGGCTGACATGAAATTCAACTCACTAACAAACATCTCAATTTCCTAATTTTCGCATTCAGTTGAAAGTAGGAATGTCTATTAACCTTCTGATTAACTTTTGGTCACCAAGGTATCTTTCTCAAAAAATGACCGCACTTCCAAGATTCCATTCAAGATTTCTTTTGTAATGCGATCTCATCTGATAATTTTTTAAATGCGGATAGGGATATTTACTTCAAAACTTTCTAGTTATAGCTTGAGAAACCAAATGAATGAGAAATCTTTGGTGTGCATGTGTAATCAGATTTCCCGGTATATCGTTGACATCTTGAAGAGATATCTGACGGGCGTATTCATATTCTTATCCTACCTTTGATTCGGACTAATATGGGGTCAAATCTCATTGTTGTTATGTTCCTGTGTTAGCCCTATCGCCAATCTACTATAACTTTGGCTGCAATCGACTTAGCTTATTCAGTATTAACGCTAACCTTGAACATGATTCGTTCTGAATAAACCTGCCCATTCTCGTTTACTCAATCCACCCACGATGAGTTACACGATTTTGCCCTGCAAAACATGTACAACCGAACGAGTTTCGTCAACATTGTCTGTATATTCCATGTTAGATTTGCTTATTTGATTTATAACACATAGTGATCTAGTATTATTTACCTGATGACGTTTCGAGCATAAATTATTGATTAATTATGAGCAATAATTTATGCTCTAAACGTCATCAAGTAAATAGTTCTGGATCACTATGCGTTATAAATCAAGTAAACAAATCTAATATGGAATTGAATTCTACCACAGTGCCCAAGTTTTACACCTATATTAATTGTCTGTATATGTTGCGTGATGTCATTTATATATTATATACTTAAATTACTTTACCGCAGTGCACCATAATTTATAAAAATAAAACAACTGATTTGAAGCACAAAAATGGGATAATGCATAACAGTGAGTTCCACTGAACATGCTGTCATTTTTGAAATGTAGGTCATGTATGAAGGATTGAGAGGTCAATCGAAAGCTCTTGAACTGATTCGTACAGTAATGTTATCAATTAAATCATGTGTGACCTTTAAAATGAGTAAAATAATGCGGCCGACACTTATCTGAGATTCACATTTTCATTTGATACAACACTAACTTCTATTGTGGTGATGGTTTGATTTCACTCCTTCCACAAGTTATCGTTTATGTTTTGAAATTATAACAGATTAATTGTGTTTATAGTTGCATAATGCTGTGAATTCGTTTTTTTTTCTATTTTAGCGTACCATCATGTAAATTTCGTATACTGGATACATTTGGGACGGAGGCAGCATATAATCGTGAAGAGGGGACCTGGGGTGGATTGCATTTAAATTTACAGCAATTCTACACATTTTTTCGTAAGTCATTAGAATGTCTTATTTGATTTTACTTTTACTCATTATAATGAGTGTTACATGTGTTTCAACAGATTTAAGTTGTGAGACTAGATGGTTAGTTGTGCACACCTTGGACTGAATCGTGCTGGTACATCTATTTATCTGTTTTCTGAGAGTAAACGAAAAGTAGATCGAATTATTGAAAAGTTTTTAAAACTGCTGTCAAATTATTTCTCAATATCAATGAACTACGAGTTTTGCCTTCCTAGTATCATTTCTCAACAAGAATATCACATTACACTCATTGTCTTATTGGTTTTTGTTAGTCATAATTTATTAATATTCCTTTTCCTGTTTAAGTCTGTCCAAAAACTATGGATTTCTGCATTAGGGTTTGTATCGGTTTTCATCTTTACTGTTCCAATGAAACCTGATGATGAAAGTTTGTCGTTCTTCATTTCCCTGTTGATTGAACTTGGTTACTACTGGTTACTGACTCAGTAACTCTATTGGTAGCTTGATATCAGGATGTAGTGCTCTAGTTTCACTCTTTCAAAACATCGCTCTTTGATTAGCGGAGCAGTTGAAACCGATTCGCGAAAAATCGTCAACACATGGTTGAACGTTAGGTATTGAACGTATCTCTTTTGAACCGCTGAACTGCCAAGCTCTCCTTTGTGTTCGTGTGGCGAATACGCACCCTCTTCGATGTGTTTGATTTCACTTTATAAATGACTTTGAAGGAAGATTCTTGTGGAACAGATTGACCAGAGTTGATCAAATGCTCAAGAATCAGGCTGTGAAAGTCTTTGCTCTCTCCTTTAGACAGCTACGCAGGATAATGTTCGGAAATGTGTTTGGATAGAACACGCTTATTGTGGCTTATCTAACCATCTAAACAAGATCAGTTGGATTAGTAAACACATATAAAAGTAGCTTGATGCAGTATTTTATCTTTTACAGTCCGAAGTTGGGGGCAAATGAAGGTCTATCTCAGTGCTTTACACAATCGATTCTTGAGTGTCTCTCCCAATGCATATCCTCTGAATCTAATATTCATAGATAGTGTCTTTTTTAGGACCGTAGAGATTTCTTGTAAGAAGGCTTAGGGTTCATGTTCCTCTCAATGGGTCTTGAAGCATAAACATTGCTAATGAGATTACTTTTCGAAGTACTACTTGATATCGGGTGCACCTGATATGATATATGAAACGTTTCCCAGTAAGTAATGCTAGTTCACTGTATTACATTTCTAATAAATAGAGTAAAATGGGATACTGACCTTACTGGTTTCTAAGTACGATAGATAATTCGCACTTATTTGGTGAGTCCCTTAAATGCAGTACGATTTTTCGATTCTACTACATATATTATTGCTTGCGGGATTGCATTATAGATTCGTGTACACCAGTGATATTCTATAGAAGTCATACTCTCACTGATGCTGACAGAAAATGTTTTACCCTTCATATCGTGTTCAGGTGGCTCTATGATTATTGGTCGAATTCCTATAATCTAAGGAATCTTATGTTAGCCAATGTAATATATACAAGATTAATTGGTAAAATTATAATTGCTTATTAGTTTATGAAGCATATCTATCCATTTCAAGGTTAGAAATCTCTCTGAATAACAAAAACGTGACAAGATATCACACCATATATATAGTGTTCAATAGTTCACAATCAATGAGTAGTAATTGTTTTACATCTGAAGGTTAGTAGATCTGTTGACGAATGAATTATACTGATGTTCAGATAAACACTTGGAAACACATGGTTGCCTATAAATTTCTGCTAACAGAAAACTGTTTTAAAACACGTTTTGTACAGTAAAATACGAAGGTGAGAGGTTGCTTAGGAACCCGAATAGTTGTTCATCAGTACCTTCACAGTAATGCAGGAGTTATTCAAACGGCGTAAAGTAATATAAATATGTCAGATGCATAGGTTAAAAAACTTGCACCATTCAAGGTCTCTAGGAAACAAATCAAACATAGTAACACTTCATTTGCCGTGAGACGTTATTTCAATTATAATAGGAATAATGTACTAATACAATTTGGGCAATGTGGTAGGTTGTAATTCCACATTCAATAAGTTTGTAACAACCAAAAGGTGCCTAAGTTGAGGCATAGTAGAAGACCCCAAGCGAAATGGGACGATAAAAACCTCAGTGATTCAAATATATTTACTCGCCAACTTCATCTCAGTCTTAAAATATTGTTGTCACGCCATCACTTCTTATTACACCTTCACCTTTTATATTTTAATACTTATGGTTTCTTTTTCTATTTATTTTAAGTACCTCTTGTCAACTTCACTCTTATGTCAAAATAAAAAGTGTGACTACTAGGATAATATACAATTACGATAGATCCCAAGTTATTTATGCCTGTTTGGCTATCAATCTCTGAAGTATTCAAAAACACTGAATGCGACACGTATCTAGAGCCTTTTGATTTTTAATTGCTTTTCATTTACTTGTGAAAGTGTGGATGCTTTAACAGAGTCGTTAACATGTATTGTACAAAGACTGGAAGCTTAACAACTAAATCTCTAGCTCAGAGACAGAAACATGATCAAGATTGTTCTCCTGAGTTTCAAATCTACTTCACCACTTGTTAACAAAATCACCATGCAGATTACCCTGAAGGGTTACTTTTAATTCCAGTTAAATTACCAGTCAACATTAGATCATATCTACACTGAATGTAGTGCCGATAAAATTTCTTCTGTTCTCCTTAGCTCACACACCGGACAATTCTTTTTGGGCTTTGTTACTGAAGCATTTTCTCCTAAATCCAAACCGGGACCACAAGTATCTAAGCCTATTGCTCTTGTGTATGGAAAAGAAAATTACATGTGGATCGTAAGTTCTTAAATATATGATAGTGGTATTGTGTTAACTAATTTTTTCTCTCATTCTAAACTAATCTTCAGAATGTACCAACTCATAGTTGCAGGCTACACGCTCAACATTCCTCTGTTTGAAAGTATTATCTTAAAAGCTATCTTTTACAGGCACTCGATTATCAGTAATGCTTGTTATGCTGTTACTACTATTTTATTGATTTGAGACGATGAGTGTAATAAAAACATGTATATCCTTCATTCAGCATCACGACGTCAACATCGACAGTATTACTTTTCACAGTACATATTTTTGAAGTTTATAATGCTTCGTAAGCTCAGGAGCTAAGACTTCATGTATTAGCAAGTAGTTAGATTATATGTTTTACCTAAAAATACAAAAGTTTCCGTTAAGCATCGTGAGTCTTATCTTGAGTTAGATTAAAGAGCTCATTTCCAAGGAGGTGTATTCAAAAAGTAGTTTCATGGTTGAATATTCATCCTCGTTTATAGTTCTTGGAGTTGGGTAGTTTGGTAGTTAGCTTTTCAACTGCAAATGTGAAATCATGTTTCCAGTAATCTTGACTCTTAAATGAATCAGATGCTTTTCCCTAAGTTGCCTTACTTCATTTTTTAATAATCGTGAATCGGGTTGATTATCCTTGATGATAATTATTGTTATTATATTATATTATTTGTCCCTTGGGTTCCTAGTGGAACATACGGCTTCAGTAGCACGTCTCCATTCCACTCTCTTCTCTGCCATCTTTTCAACCTGGCTCCAAGATAGCCCACAAACTCATTTCCTCCTCACACCATCTCCTCCATGTCACCCTCAAATCGGACGCCCAATTCGTCGTTTCCCATCTGGGTTCCACTCGACGGCCTGGCATGGCATGGCATGGCGCCTGATGTCCCCAATCAGTCTCCTCAGTGCATGTCCACTCCAATCCATCTCCACTTCCTTCCACTGCATATTTGTCCAGCGATAACTTCTTGGTTGGCTCGTTGCCAGACCAGACAGAGTCAGTTCCTTGTTGCTTATTCTTATTATTCTGGCCATCTGAGCTTCAGCAACGAGTCAGCGTAGGCAGTTGTTGATGAATGTCTGTAGTTTGTTGGAAATCCCTTTCGTAACGCGCCAAGTCTCTCAACCATATACAAGCACTAACTTGACTGAATTGGTGTTGAAAATCCGGGTCTTGTTCACGCTTTATGCTGAGTGCAAAAGATCTCCACACTGGTTTCAGGTTAATCAACGCCTGTCTTGCTTTTCCGATCCTGTCTGGCTTTGACGTCCATGTCTGTGCCGCCGCATGAAGTTGAAACAGTGCTGTCTAGGTAGGTGAAAGAGGCTACTTCCTTTAAGTTTCTCCCGTTGATGGTGATTGGAGCTTGTTGTTGTTGTTGGTGGTGGTGGCGGTGGTGGTAGTGGTGGTGTTGGTTGGGTATGTTCATCATCTCTGTCTTCTCTATGTTCACTTGAAGTCCCGTATTCGCTGCCCTGCCACTTCTGCCAACTTGTTGAGTTTCACCTATAGATCTGCGAGTTTGTGTGACATTAGACACAAGTCATCGACGAAATCCAAATCTTCTAGGATATTTTCCTCAATCCAGTGTATCCCCCTCTTCTCACACCTCACTGTTTGTTACATGATCCAGTCCACCACAATCAGGATTATCATGGGTGATAGAAGACAGTCTTGTTTTACTCCTTTCTTCACTTCAAATGCATCAATGAGCTTCCCATTGTGAATTACTTGGCATGTGGTGTCATCATATAGTTGTTGAATGAAGTTGATGAAGGTTTGCAGTATTCCGTAGTGTTGAAGCAACTGGCTGCCAAGTTACTTGTCGGTCGACGCTGTCGAAAGCATTTTCAAAATCAATGAAGTTGAGGTAGAGAGTAAACTGTTATTCTGTAATGGTGATAAATTACTGGTCGTGTCGGTTGGTAAGGATTTGCCTTGGGAATTTTAGTCCTCTGTCTGCAACCTTAGACTTCGGTTGATGAGTAATGATGTGACTTGGTTGCTATACTTGTAGAAACTCTGTTGCGAATGCAGATGAGAAAACTTTGAAGTCTATCCCATATGAAGCTGCCGTCTCGCCTGGAAGAAACATTTTGACTGCTATGCCAGATAACTCATAATCCAAACTTACTTTCCTCGTTTTACTCAATTGTGTAACTGATTTTGACGTGTCCTGCACCTCGTTGTTAAGACGTTGTATCAACTCTAACGCACTAGTTCTCGTGTTGATATAGTAAGTTAGTGATATTGTTGTTTGCAATTTCATTTGAAGTATATCAATTGAACCCAAGATTTACAGCAGATTTTTCAAGAAAAATGGATTTGTTGTCAATTTGATATTCTAAATATGCATTAAGACTTATCTGCACTCATAATGTATCATGTGAAACATATACTTTCGTACATCATTTTGATCCCTTTGAGATGTAATAGCTGTACATCTATCTGTCCATAGATATGGTTATTTCATTTATTTGTGTTGTGATAAGAATGTTCAAGAGGACAAACATCGTACCAAAATGTTTTCACATCTCATTTCACATTTAATGCAGTTGATTTGTACACTGTTGACGTACCTGGTGATTCGCTCAGTTAATAATCGTAATTGTTAGAATCTGCGAACCGATTAAATCGTCACTTGTATTTTCATCCATATTTTAGGTAAACTTACAAAGTAAATCAATGTGGCATCGAGAACACTACCATCCTCTTGGTGTTAAGGTTTACCTATGAAGCTGATTTTTCAATAATTCATTGACTTGCTCTTATTGCCAATATTGAAATTCTGTATAACGCATACTTCTTGCTAGCCTACTAAGAAATATCCCAAGAGTCACAATATTTCATGATAATTTGAGGAAGCCGAAGTCGTACATTGATAGGGTGGGTTCGTAAATTTATGGTTGAAAATAATCTCCAGTGTGTGCAAGTGGCTGTTATTATAGGATCACAGAAGTTAGTTTCACTCACATTCATCCGTGCATGTACATATTACTAACTTTGCATTTGATTCAGATTTCATCTTGCATCTAATTCACATGACTTATAACAATCACTGATTCCGCCTGCCAACAGTTACATCAGACAAGCACTCATTATCCCAGTAATCAACCACAATGTGATTCATGCATATGTGCATTTGGATTGCACACTCATAAAGTACAACAGCTTGGTGAGAGTTCAAATTTCCGTCTTCTCAGTGATACAATGGCTATATTCTGTGTAAAATTTACTTAAAATGAAACAATTATTTTCTCTTTGGTGAAATAAACTCGTCTAATTTGAAATAAAGCTTATTACCAGAGATGTGTAGGAATTCTGTCTGGCTAAGTGTCTATTAGGCATAATAATCCGACCAGATATAATTTTGTGACTTTCACATTCACCCTTCTTTGAAGCTTTGTAACAGTAATAATCAGTTCCAATAATCTCTTATTCAGAGCTGAATATACTATTTGGTTAGCATTTGAAGCAAGGTGAAAGAGTTTTACGAGATAGCCAACCAGTTATTAAGTCATCTAGCACCAAGTAATTTTTCTCTCTAATCCACAAAACAAAGTATCTGGCATATTGCAGTTCTACACTGGGTAATTGTTAATTCAATTCTTTTGTTTTTACTGTTCAGTTTTCTGCGCTTACCTTCAGCTTTTCTTTAGCTGTGTTATTCTTCTAATTCAGTAAATTTTAATACGCTGTAAAAATTTTAGGGTCGAACAAATTATTTGAAAATCTTATCTGATTACTTTGAACTACATGGAAATGTTTGGGGTAATAATGAAGATTTACCGAAATTTGTGCATATTCATCAATTACAATACGGTCAGTCATATCTCCAGTTGTTGTCAAAAGCCCAAGTAAGTTGCTACATGCACTTGGTTTTCTACGTCAGATGCTTTTGTCTGATAATGTTCGATCTACAACTGGTTGAAACGATATGAAACTTGACATAACACTACATCAGCCAGTGTTTGTTGGTCTTTCCCTGTCTTTCGCAAAACCCCAATGCCTTTATTTGAGCTAATTGTGATCATATATTTGGTAAGGTCTATCGTTGAAATTCAGGATATGCATCTTGTTCCATTCTGAACATCATTTTATGGATTTACTCTCATCTCTACTAACATATGAACCCATGTGTGGAACTCGTTTGTCATCAAACACCGATCATCTCATTCATCAGTTTTATTAGTCAGAAAATCAAAGATTCTAGTAATATATGGCCCCTATTGAACAAGATGTAGCTGAACAGTCTACTAGATAGCTCTAGATGTTTGGTATCACTTTCGAGTTTGATTATGGCCAACTGTTGTGTAATCAATTTGTGTGTTTGTTTTATATAGTTGTTTATGTTGCCGCTGAATGTAGTCGATAATTTTGCAGTAGACAATCTACTTTTGATGGTATATATAGATCAATTCAAATCAAACTTTCTAGTGCTGTGCCTCATGATGACCAATAGGAGTAAACCCTGCTCGAACAGTTTCATTTATTTCATTGAGGTATAATTTCTGCCTCTTTTTGTCTAACTTTACTCTTTGTAATGCCAGAAGTGTGTATATATCATTCCGTAGTTTCATGATATTGGTTCAGTATAGCTCATTGATGAGAATAGTGTTTCAAACACCTTTGAAGTATCTTGATAGACGTTTTTTGACAGATACAGAAAATTGACACAGACTTCTGATAATAAAAGATGCGAATAAAATTATGCAAATATTTCCTTCCCTCTTAATCTAATGAATCAGCTTCAAAGTTGTTGACTGAAAGTCATTTAAACTGTGTATTTTACATGGTCTCTAAATAGTTATCTAACCCGGAATAACCAGAGAAAAACTGAAACTTAATGCTATAGAGATTACTGTAGTTAAGGATTGTGTCAATTTCAATATAAAATCATTTTTCTACCTTTTAATAACAGCATAAATCATTATCAAAGTTTCTCGGTTTACTCTCTTTTCCAAATTTTCACTTTAGGTTATGATTGGATTGGGATTTCCCTATGAAGGTCCTGGACCATTGGAAGCTATCGCAAATGGTATCATTTTCCTCAACCCTCGTTTCAATCCACCGCATAGCAGAAGTAACCAAAAATTTTTCAGGGATAAACCTACTTCACGTAGTGTAAGTGTTTATTTTAACAGTTTTATGTCTTCATGTTACTTATTCCCTGTAATGGTTGATCAGGTCGTGAACTTGTCATTCATCTCTGTTCCCATCCGTATATATGTATTGATGTTTAAATGTGAAAAAAATGTATTTGTTTTTGATCTTACTATTCATATGGTATGTATGAAATGAATTATGATAGATACTGGTGGCTTACTGTACACAATTTTAAATTTAATCCGTATGTGGAAGATTTGGAACATGCGAAATGAATTCGATTCATCCCACAATTTTTTTTTCTTGCTTAATTGTGTTTTATATTCCCAACTGTTATAACTTATTGCAGAAAGGAAGAAGAGAAATGTAGCCAAGTATATTTTAACCAATTAGCGTATTTATTTTTAAAGACAGTTTACTCGTTCATTTCACGGCATTATTTCGTGACTATTTCCATGTTTTCTAAAGGCCATTTACGTATTGTTCCATGCTGCTTCTTTGATAAGTTGTGGTTCACTAACTACAAACTATGCTCATCATTTTGTGGCATAAATGATGCCGCCTTATCTTGTTATTTACGTTGTGGACATATTAGTCTTCTGTATAAGCGCATTACTCGTTAGTCTTATACTAAGGGGCAGGAAGAACGGTAGTTCAAAGACTGCAAACATCTTGTGTTCAGTTTAATTGAGGACTAATAGGTGTGGAAAAAAAGTAGGAAAACAAGCGCAGCAACACTGGGACAGCCAGTCGTGACCGTGTTGTAGCGAGCAGCTTTGAGAGCCACTCCAGCAGCTGCTACGATAACCAATTGGGCTTCTATATTTGATGAAATACTACCTTTCTAGCTGGAATACTGAAACCTTATTGGTTATTACAGCAGTTGCCAGGGTGACCCTTAAAACCGTCCGTTGCAGCTGTACTGGTGGTTGTCGTGTCTGTCACGTGATACCAAATTTATGAGCGAATCTAAACTCCACCCTGGTAATAACTGAAATAACCAATTTGACTTCTCTCTTGATTTTGTGAAAATCTGCCTTTCCAGCCGAAATGAAGCTTAATTGGTCATTTCTATCGTCGTTAGGGTGGTTGAGTGACTTTAAAGGCCATCCTATCAACTGCCAAATTAACCAATCAGATTCCAGGATTCCACCGGCACTCACACAACTACCCAGATACACAAACCTTTCGTCTACTTTTAACTCCTCACCACCAACGACGAGTGTAGGCACAGGCTGCTGTGAATCTCGAAAAAGTACTTTGCACTTCGCGGTGCAAACCACATACCAAGCTTCTGGACATTACTGAGGTCTAGACAGTGTCAGCAGCCGTTAGACAGTAGATGGTTTCATTGCCTGATCTATGATCATGCATATATTCTCTAAGATTCTCGATCCTGTTATACCTTTTTGTTTCATTACAACCTAAATAAATTCTGATGGTTTTGTTTAATCATCAATTTAATGTACAAATGGTTTCCCAAATGATCTTTTCTTTTTTCAAGACTTATGAAGGCTGCATAAGTGATGTCCCTTCAAAAGATGCAAAGAAATAAAATATTATCTCTGTTGGTCAACTATTTGAAAGTCACTGAATTTCCTAAGTGTTCATTCTTGTTGTTGAAGAGGGACCGCAGCGAATTTCTGAACGCCGTGTCACCTTGACTTTACCTGTTCCCTGTTTGTTATACCCATCAGGAACTTTGAACCTTGTCCTTCTTTCAGAACTCGGAACTTCCCAGCAGATCTCGTATGCGACATATATACGTTGACATCGACCATAGGTGTATGACTTCGAGTTACACATCTGTTTATTAGGCGTGGTGGTATACGGAAGGGTTTTTATCCCGAACCAGCATGATTTTAAGTACTAAAAGCATTTTGTCTATTCAATATCGTGAAAAAGCCTGCAACTGGCAGTAAACATCAAGTTATCTCATCTATGCAACAGCCTACTGAGCATTTTTTTTATTGCTAAGTGAATATCTTTTCACTCATTACTACTTGGTATCCCTCCACAGCTTACTAGTCAACATCCATATATTGAGAATTATATTGGCGAACCTTATTCATATTTAATTGATATGGAAAATGAAACACAGATACGTTCAACAGTTGAACAACTGCTTACCAGTATTACTGTAAGTTGTTATTTGTAGATAATCATTTTGATTTTGTTGATCTATTGCTGTAAAGTAATTCACTTACATTTCACAATTCGCCTTAAAGTCATTTAATCAAGTGTGCAAATTGTATCCGATAGTTGCTTTTTGTATGTATTATCTGTAATTTAAGACAGTAAGCTGTTGGCGAGTGTGAATATAAGCATTGCTTTACGTAGATTTCATTTTCGTCGACCGATTATTGGATTACGTCGTCATAAATAGAATATATATATGTATATATATATATATATATATATATATATATATATATATATATATATATATATATATATATATATATATAATACTGACTACATTGTATCATTGGTGTACTTACTCACTTTGGAAACTAACTATTTGAGCATAATGAATTCACTGTATTTTGTGGCATTTCTCGTCACCTATCATACACACTGCAAGCAGGTGCTCCTATACCTGGAAGTTATTGAAAGTACAGCTCACTGAACGATAATGAAGTGATTTGAGGCTAAAGATACTTTTCTCAGGGAAATGAGATGATGGTTAGTAAATTCTTAAGGGAATAATTAGTTATGCCAGGTATAAAGAATAAAATATCGAGAAGATAATTATGAGAATGCTAGTTAAACACATAGACTTAAGTCGTAGTTAGTAAACAATGAGCGAAAATTATTAACAATAAGATTTCATTAACGTTACTGAAGGCTGAGAAACATTTGTCTCTGAATAAGAAAGCTGTTTTTACTCCTGAATTGAATAGACCTTATCAAACTTAATTACTTTGAACTGTACGTTCTCTTCGATGATTTCGAATCAGTGTGTGATGCTTTTATCTTGGTGGACGCACAGTTAAACAGTTCGGTTATTCAAAACACAGCTTTTTGAGCAGGTCTGTTAAAATAAGGTTTAACTGCATTCTTGTTACCAACTATTTACACTAACCCATTTGGCAACTTTAATTATGATTTTGAGAATTTACTTGCTTTTTCAGGAGTTATTTCAGTTGAGAGGTGGAAGTTTTTTATTTTTACACCTTTTGTTACTGAGTGTGTGATAAATTATGTTTGTTCAACACTCATTCCTTTAGTCTTATAACTTTATCCTTCTTTGTGGAATCTCTTACTTTCTCAAATATTTCATGACTGGTTTCTGCAGTCTGCTTGATGAATTCCAAATATTCGCAACTATTATTATCTTCTACTTCATTGCTTCAAACTTCAAATGAATTAGCCACCCGGTGAATCCTAATCTAAGTACATCGATGATATATGTAAGAAGGCTACCACCATAAGTGACATGATACTGTTTTGTACTGTTTGGTGTTATGTATTATAAGCCAGCCAGTAAAATGCCTTGCACCTAGGTTGTATGCTTACTGAAATGCTTCCCCGAGGCATCACTAAAACCTTCAGGAAACTTGTTTTTGGTAGATGTTTAGGTCTACAATACTCACTTCTAACTTCAAACGGAGCAACAACGTATTCACTTACTTCATGACTGTCTGATTAGTACTCTGGATTCTTAACTGTTTGCCCGTCTGGAACAAGTTAATGTACATAATCTTGGTTTGCGGGTGTCTAAATTGGAGTGCAGGCATCCATGGAGGTCACCCGAGAAAGACAGTAGCCAAAGTAATCAAAATAAGTGGAAACCAGTCAGTCACTTTACAGTATTACTGAATCTGATCGAACAGCTACATTGGCTGATGTAGAGATGTATCACTGTTACTTTTCACCAATAAACTTTTGACTTCAAGATCAGGAAGTTATATGTGTATTGCAGTACACCGTAGTCTTATTTGGATATGAAAACTAAAGAGCTGTTCATATTTTCGTAAACAAACATACCCTCTTTTATATGTATACTCAAGTTGTGCACATTTCTATTGCAACTTTAATATTTTGCATTGTTTATTGATTTCAGAATGAAGGTTATCGCCCCCATGAATATACTCCATGGGATTTCTTGAACGCCTTAATGCTTACCTGATACATCAAGACATTTGCTCGACACCTTTTTACTACAATATGATCCAGTCTCCATTGCCTGTTGTACAAGTTAATAAGTCCTCTATATTTAATTACTTAGATGTTCCTGGTGCTTCTGTCTCATGGCCTCCTGCTTCAAGTCTAAAGATTGTAGTCGGATCTCTTGGAAAATCCTGTGTACAAACATGTATGGAACTTCACACACCTGAACCTATTCTAATGTCATCTATTGATCATTCCGCCAATTCTGTTGTCAATACAACAGAAGATCAGCAGATATGGACTGGTTACCTATATTATCGTTCTGTATATGCTACTCCTCCACAAAACTACTCTCGTTTGCACGCACTTCGCTGTGCTCCAGAACATTTCCCAAGTGTTAATCATCGTCTTAACCTTCAGTATTTTGGCATTTTCTGTCCTAATGTTACTTACGCATCGAGTTCTGTAGCACCATTTTGGAATATGGCTACAAATTCCTGTGTTTTTCAAGCTGATCAACAATGGTTTGATTGCACGGCCTCGGAAAACGATACTGGATTTCAAAACTTTTCCCGATTCTGTCCATGTCGTGATGCGCTTCCTAACCAGATCTCTATATGTCCTAACTGTTTGTAAAAAGCTGTATTATGTACTTTCCTTATGATCCTAAGATTTACGCAGTTCGTATAAACTCAGTGATTGTTTGATTTGGTTTTTATCAACCCTCCACTATATTTTTTCCTATGTGTTCTTAAACTTTATGATTTATATAACCTATTCAGCACTTTAACACCTTAGTTCAAAGAACTAAATTCATTTTCTCTTTTACTATTTTCAAAAAGCATTTTGTCTTTTCAATTTTTAAATTATGAACCTGTTTTGAGTCCATTTGTAAACACATCATGCATGGAAAAGAAGTTTAAATTTGTCACTTTTGAAGTGATGACTGAATGGATATTTGTACACCAAGAAAGATAATATTTCCTGACTTGCATGCGTTTTTTAAGACTTGCTCATTACCACTACCATTACAGCCAAACTTGGAATTTAAACGTACATTGCGTCCTATGCAGTGGTGCCTAAGTTTTTGTTTGGTCACACGGTTGGGTTTAGTATATTTTTTGCTAACTTCGATCCGATTGCTCTTCGATATCGGTTCGTTTACTACTAGAATTTGAATGCATGCTAGTCCTTACATTCATCATAGGTGTAAAATGTTAGGACCATTTTACGCCAATATATAGATGAATCTATGACTTAGACATGGTATAATTCTTGATCTTGTTTATTTGAATCACACATATGAAACGTCCGTACTACTGCATGCTGATTATATCTAGCAGATTCGGTTGTGCCAGTCTGCTCCACGTTCAGTTTGAATCTACTTTTCATTTCACTTTGCTACTAACTGGTATTTATCACTAGCAAATCTCAGAAATTCTCATGTAATTATTTTATTTACTAAGACTATTATGGTTTAGTACTTCTGACTACTGTAATGTACTGTCGTAACACTACCAATTCGCCGTTTGTCAAAAACTGTAAAACTGGAATTTATTCTTTATTTGTCCCTTGGGTTCCTAGTGGAACACAGGGCTTCAGTAGCACGTCGCCATTTTAGGCTGTTCTCTGCAGTCTTTTTAACCTCGCTCCACGACTGTCCATAAGCTTTCATTTCTCCCTCACACCATCTCCTTTTCACCCTCAGCTCGTGTACCCAACTCATCGTTTCCCATTTGGGTTCCACTTGAGGGCCTGGCATGAAGCGCGTTGTCCTCAAAAAGTCTTTTCAGTATATGTCCAATCCCATCCATCTCCACTTTCTTCTACATATTTGTTGGGTGGTTCGTTCCCAGAGTTCCTTGTTGCTTATTCTTTCCGACAATCTGACCTTCAGTATCAAGCGAGCGTAGGTGGCATCTGTTGATGATTTATTTCTACAGTTTGTTGGAGATGCTTTTCGTAACGCGCCAAGCTCCTGAACCATCACATGGAAGCACTGACTTGATATACATGTTGAAAATCCGGATCTTGTTCACGCTTTATGCTGAGTGCAGTAGATCTCCACACTGATTTCAGACTATCGAAGGCCTGTCTTGCTTTTGCGACCGTGTCTTTGACATCGTCACCTGTACCGCCTGTAGTTGAGACGACGCTGCCTAGGTAGACAGGTGAAAGAGACTACTTCCTTGAGAATTCTCCCGTTGGTAGTGATTGGTGCTTGTTGTTGTTGGTTAGGTATCTTCATCACCTCCGTCTTCTCTACCTTCACCTGAAGGAAGTCCCGTCTTCGCTACCTCTTCTGCCAACTTGTTAGTTTTCGCCAGTAGGTCTTGGAGTTTGTGCGACGAGACATTAGAGATGAGTCATCATCATCATCATCGGCGGCGGCGAAATCCAAATCTTCTGGGGTCTTTTCATCGGTCCAGCCAACGTATCCCGATCTTCTCCCTCACAGTTTGTTGCATGATCCAGTCCAGTCCAGTCCAGTCGACTACAATCAGGAAGATGATCGGTGGTAGTAGGTGGCAGCCTTGTCTTACTCCTGTCTTCACTTCGAAGGCGTCACTGAGCTTTCCGTTGTGAATCACTTGGTATGTAGCATCATATAGCATAGCATGTAGCTGTTGAATGAGGTTGATAAAGGTTTGTGGCACTAAAACCTTAATGTTGAAGCAGGTGCCTGCCAAATAGCTCCTAGGTTGACGCTGTCGAAGGCCTTTTCAAAGTCGATGACGTTGAGTTAGAGAGTTGACTGCGATTCTGCGCTCTGTTCTATGATGATACGTAGTGTTGCGTTGTAATTTGATCCTCAGATGATTTGTTTTGCCTGCAGCTAGCCAGCCAACCAGCCTGTTCCGGTGGTAGTTTTGAATGCGGAGCATGTTTTAGTCTCTCGAGGATGATATGGCCTATTATTTTGCCTGCTCCGGGCGGACAGCAGCATGACTCCTCGCCAGTTCTTCCAATGATTGAGGTCACTCCTCTTTGGTAGTTTGACAAGGTAACCCATCTTCCAGTCGGCAGGTACCTCTCCTCCTTTCCAAACCTTCTGCAGTAGTGGTGTTGTGTGAGCATGTCCGCTGTTGTCTCTGCATCTGTTTTCAGTGCTTCTGACAGGATTCCATCTGGTCCTGCTACTTTACCGGATTTCAGCAATTTTGTGGCATTCAGGACTTTGCTTTTGTCGGAGGGCCTGTGTTCACTTGTAGTTCTGCCTTTGCTGGTGGTATTTGTGGACGAGTTGCAGGTGGTGGTGTTGGTGGTCGATTGAAGAGCTTTTTGAAGTGGTCAGCCCATTGTTTCGTTTATTTCTCCTATTTGGTAGCTAGGTTTCCCTCACTATCTTTCATTGGTTTCTTCTGAGTTGTTCTCTTCCCGGATATTAACCTGGTTATTTGATATAATGTTGTCAGGTCTCTATCTCTTGTACCAGCAGCCTGTTCTGCTTCACTTGCCAGTGTGTTGCAGAGGTGTCTTTTGACTTTCCGTTCACTCTTCTCAACTTCTTTGTCCAGTGTAGTGTTTTATAGGTTGTGTTTAGTTCCTCTTTTCGTTCGTTATCCTTGCACTGCACTCATTTATCTTTCGCTTCACCATCTTCATCTCCCTCCTCTATCAGCTTCTATATGTCCGTTGAGATCCATTCCTTGTCTTCTTTCTTTTTCCTTCTTAACACGGTTATGCTGGTTTCCTTCCACATATCTTCCACAGAGTTCCACTGTCCTTCGACGCCCAACCCTTCACGGATGTTGCTTAATGTCTCCCAATTTTTCCAAACCATCCATTCCATTGTTGATCAGGATACGTTCAAAATTAACAAAACTGTTGATAGTGAAGGTCGATCAAGATATAACATAAGTGGTCTACAAATTATTTATTTTGAACGACAGGTTGTGTGATATGATAAAAATCGGATCCTATCAGGGAAAACCAGTTATACAACAAATGAATGGCAGGGATTGTTTTTAAAATTAAATTGAAGTCGAAGTTACAGAGGAAAACATGAGTTAGACCAGATTCTCTATGTGGACGCCTGGAACCTCATTGATCCATTGGCGTACAGCTGTTGGAAGATTTTTTTTACTTGATAAATAACTTTGAATGCGAAGTCCCTTCAAATCAAATAACTGTTGTTGACAATATGTTTAATAATATTACCCCAGGATATTGCCATGAAGCTCTCACCAGGCAACCTATATCCCTTGATTCACAGGTCCAAAAGAAGTATAAGCATAGGAGTATTCAAATGCAATAGTTTTATCATTCGGCCTGCAACTGAACATTGACAGGAAAACACTATCCTGCGAGGAAAATTTGATATCCATGTTGAATATAAAATGATGATAGCTAGACCCTCATTCAAATAAATATGTTGAAGTTCATCCTAACCTGTATTGTAAGTAAAAGTTATAACCACTGGGATAATATCCCTCAGTTATGACGCTTTTATGGAGAAAGTCACCGGATGAACTACAAGTAAAGGTTAACAGTTATCAGTGATAACAAGGTAATATGCTAAAGACTCTGTTAAAACGTAAAGCTCACTTCGCAAACGAACAAATTAACCAAATCGTCGAGATGAGTTAATGCATACCTTAGTCAAGGAAGTTAAGATAGCAATCAAAATGAAAGTCTTGAATACCAAAGGCCAGGAAAGTAAAGATAACTCACAAACAAATGAAGACGATTCAGTTTTCAGGGGTTCTGCAGCTGGAATCAGTCAGTCATGAAAAATTCCTTGAAATGCAGGTAGATGCCAGTAGGCAAGTAGTAAGAGTTTAACATAAAAGTAGGTTTGTGTTTAGATATTGACACAAACAAGATCAACATGTATGACATCCAGCAGTCCTTTTCTTTAGATCGTCAGCCACTGGATCACTTCTTATTTCTAGATTGATGTAAAACATTATTTTCCACTCCAATATAAATATAGGTCTATAAATCATGAGGGATACTGGTTTTCAATCAGAGTTTTCCTAACATGCAAATCTCTTCTAAAAAACCTCCAGCTGCAATTTTGCCTGATGCAGGTAACAGACCGCATTGTGCGGTTTATCACCTGGTGAACAAACATTTACCGAATTAAGAAAAGAAATATATTTCTTCTCAATTAGGTCTTCATCTTCAGCTCACACAAATATATAGTTTTACAATTTTATCGAATTACCAATCACGTGGTGTTTTAGAAATAAGAATGTAAATAATCAAAAATTGAAAATATGAAGCAGGCTATTCTTAGGTAAATGGAGTGATTCTTGATGAGTGTCCAGCCATTCACAATAAGCGATTACGCAATGATGAAAGAAAAATGAATTTTGATGGTAACAAGAAGGGGAAGAGGTGCACAAAGTAATCCTAGAAGTTGCATCATATTGCCGATTTTAGTAACTCTGTTGATTATTTACATGTCTATTTCTAAACATCACGTGATTGGTAATCCGATTAAATTGTAAAACTATATATTAGTGTGAGCCCAAGATGAAGCAGTAATTGAAAAGAGATATATTTCTTCGCTCAATCAGTCTTTTTCTAGATGTCTAAATGGGGATATCCAATGTATTTACTGAATTGTTCCAAAATTCAACGATGCGCCTTCGAAATCTGTGGGAATGAGGCTAATTATCCATCTTAAACCTGTCGAAATTTAACACAAATTTCCTGATGATATCCAGAGATCTGCAAATGATCACTCATCAGTATCGTTTGCTCTACAAGTGGGAGGTATATCTATCGAACTTAACTCTTGAAATGTAAACCAAAATATCAATAGACTTCATGCAAATGAACGGTTTAAAAACTTGATCAACCAGACGAGCGGTTTTACCTCAGTTTCTAAATAACGGTATGTAAACTTCAAATGAACCACTTCTAGTACACCTTCCTGGCATCCAAATGCAACTATGGTTAAAACAAATAGAACAAACTGAAATAACTAAATAAACCTCAAACTTGCCTCCGGATGCTTAAGGTATAATAAGTTTTGTTTCAACGAGCAGGCTTCGACGCCGTTTTGCTCTCGCTTTGTGCTAGTTGGCATGCACATCCCCAGAGTCCCTAGTTCAGCCATACTAGCCAGATATGTTGGATGAACTTTTCCTCCAATGATTACCACCAGATTTATTCCAATTAAATACATTGCTTCCTTGAATGTATTGCTGAATACCAGTCTTTTTGACTTCTGTTTCATTAACAGTACTTACACTTTGGTAAGGTTCTGATTAAGCAGGTACTAGAGCACATCGAGGTAGGTACGGCTGGTCAAACGTTACGCAATAGTAACACAACTAGCACCCCTACTTACTTTTGTTCGTTGTGGGCAGTGTTCTTATATCGAATCAAATGTAGGTTGTCTATCAGCTAATGGGTATGTTGGGGATTTCTGTCAATTAAGGTGCCAAATGTTTCACTTATTACCACACTCTGATAACGGTGAATAACTAATTTTTATGAACGACTCAGCTGACTATGATGAAATGTTCATTCTACTCTTAATCCGAAAAAATTCCCCCCGAACAAGAATTAAACCTCAGTTTGTTGTACAACGAATTACTGAGGTTTGGGGAAAACTAAAAAGTGATCAGCTAGCCAGATGGGATATGTAGGAAAGCATAACAACAACAAATTTTGTAATGCCCAGGTTGTGTGTATTGGCTTAAATACACAGCGCTTATTCTGTTCCACATAAGCATCCTCATGAGTGATTAAACAATTGTGATAACTTGACTTCGTGGTTGGCGTTGATATGGGTGTTCGCTTGTAATATCCATCACTTTCGGAGTATCAATGGTCAGGTTACCGATTCGCTATCCGCTACATCCGACTAATAACCAACTTTCTCTTGGCATCTATTCGATCTACAAGAAGATATGGGGGCAAATAGGTTTCCATATTCAGAACAACACGTTCTAGTCTTTTTACGGTTCATGAAACAGGTGGTGTCTGAAGAGTTTTATGATTTGTCACATTCCATAATACTGCTTAGAAGCTATTTAACTGCCAGCTCGATATACCAAACGATCTCGAAGATAGTGAATTTGTCTACCATATGAAAAATTATCATGTAGTTACAGCAGTGATCCGTAAAGTTAGTCACCTACTCCTGCATTTGTTACACCCGTTCTTTTTCCCGTGCTTTCAACTACATTCTTAAGTACAAAATATGATTTCATCCGTTTGTTGCATAATCTTCGATTGAGACTGTTTCCAAATCTCTCATACGCAAGTAGTGCTTGGAAATGTTGCCTTATCAATCGTCACCACTGACAGCGAAACATTATTTGAAAGCTGTTTGTTTCACCTAGCCATCGTATTGTTGGACATCAGTTATATGTGTACTGTATGCCACTTTTTTCTAAAGGTGTGGTTGAACATTCACATCCATAATATTTAGTCTGTTAATCTTGTCAACCATGCCGTAAAATAAAAATTGGTCACCCCGTTTAGCAACCGACTGAGAAAGCATGTTAAGATGTTTCCGCTTTGGATAGCTAAATGATATGACCAACTGCGTGCAGTTACCGGAGAAGTTTCTGAATAAGTCGTCTGGACATCGTAATTAGAAGTGATAGTTTTATAGCTGTGGCTCTCGGTAAAACAATTGCGTTTTGTAGTCTTTACACAATGCAGAGTATGTTATTGAAGCTGCTTTGCATGGAAGGCATCAGACGTTGAATGTTCATAGCCAAATCCCTTAGCTCTTGGTTTATTAGTTAACTATTTTTGATCTTATGACATGGACACAGATAACAGACACAAATAAATAGTGTTTTCAGTGGTAGGTCTACCAACCCAGAAGATTGGTTAGGATCCTAGAAGCAGTGAGTCCAATGACAGCCTAGTTCGCAGTCCATAGCTCAGTGTTTTGGGGAGATGACTGTCAACCAGTTTGTCAAGGGTTCGAACCCCGCTCCACCTGTCGAGGTTCGAGCAGCCAGGTGATATCACTAGCCCTAAACTCAACAGGTGTGGCGCATTGCCTACTTAGCGGATGTGCACAAGCTTGCTGACTGGATTTCGTTAGATACATTAACATAAGGCTACTCAAGGGCCAGAAAAAGACAAGACTACGAGAAGCTTGAAAACAACTAGGCTACGCGGCAGAAGCAAAACTAGTTGCGTCCGCGACGAAGACTTGTTCAGTGTCGACCGATTCCGCAAAATCAGTAGCCTACAGTTTGACGACATTCTAACTTCATGTTAGACTTAGTATTTTTAGCAATCTTGCTTGGTCGAAGGTATGCAGTAAAGTGTACATGTTATTCAATATTTGTCGTGTTACGTTGCGATGCCTTTCATAATCGCTGATGGCTTATTCATCCTGGTTAACTACGCAGTATCCTTTCTGGTTACCACACTGTAATCTCTCTTTGTATTGGTTTTTTGAGTCTCCGGCAAGAACAGTGAACAATAGTCGCTGGAGAGCAACCACATTCATATTGTCTATTCCTGAAGCCTGGTCTAATTTTAATGACCATCACGGTGACCTTTGTCAGGTCTCATTTGGCTGGAGGAAAGCGGCTTACTGTGGATAAGTGACATCCAGGAAAGAGAAAGTGTCTGACATTTACATCTGACAATAATAATAAACAAAAGTTTATTCTCATATTAGTAAGTTAACATGCGAGAAGCCAGTTTATAGGCATCATCACATTCATATATGTTGGAAAATGTACAAGATTTTGCGGGATCTGAATGGTGCGGAATGCAGGTCATCAAATTAGATTAAAAACATCAGAAGATTACACAAGTCATGAAATGAATGAGAAAATACTACCTTTCAGCGTATACAGAGTGTTAAAATTTGGATCGTTTTCAGTCATACTTTCTTTTTTCATCGTGAGTGGCACCAAGGTCGCACGAAATTCCGAATTTCCGTGGCAAGCAGTCGACTTGGTTGAAGATGACATAACAGTTTCTCTAAGTGATACACATGGGGTTTCTGTCGGCTGTTGTCTTGCAGCCAACGCGGGTATATAGAGCCCTTGGGTCTCTGTTTTGTATTCTAGGGGGTTTAACTCCTTGACTTTCATTGACGGTGTGATCTATGTGTTTGTTCTCATCTACAAAAAAATCTACTGGTAATTTCCCAAACCCGATGGCAGACATCGTCGTTCTAGAACAAATTCAGGGAAGAGCCACAAAGAAAGTCGTAGGGCTATTGCAGAAACTTCATCTGGAACGATCAATTGTCATAAATCTGTATCGAAGATAATACAAAGAGGATGGTGGCCATGACGCATCGTTTCAACGACACTCCTCTTCATTTTAAAGGGTCATTACTTACCTTTAATTAGAAATGCTACCTTGAGGTCATCCTATCTAATCAGGTCACAAGAGAACATGTCTGATGGCCCACCCAAACTTTTTCAGTTGGAGTCGTTAAAACGTGGAACTACCTTCCTGATGAAGTTATCACAGCCCTCTCTAATGATACCTTCTGAAGGAAATTGGACCCATATGTGGAATCCTTTGGTTTAGATGGACTGCACTTAAGAAGCCATCCGTCGTCTTGAGAACTATGAATAAGGGAACTACCAATATCGAGCCAGTTATTTGATTTATTTTCTCTGTCCTTTGAGGCTTCGTTGGCATAGAATAGCAGCCAACTGCTCCAGATATAGCAACTATTACATTATGAAAAGTGAAGAATCAAAGGAATCATTGTTTGTTGTTTTTACCAAAATAAGTTTGAAGTTTGAATGGTCAACCTTGGCGTGAATATAGTTTTCAAGGTCACGTCTGTCTTTGTCGTGTAGTCACCTGTGAGGACTTTTATGATTACGGTAGTATGCATGCTTTGGTGAATATTTATTCATTTTCATCTAAAGGCACCCAATCATTAAATTGCTTCAACCTAGTCCAACAGCAGTTCGAGTGACATTATTTGATTTCGTTCGTCGTAGACCCAGTTGAACTGGGTCGATCGTCACCTATTGAATCTTTTCTAGCACCAATCATACAGGATACATACAGAAATACGGTCTTTAACTTATCAGGTTAGACAGCGGACACAGTTTATATTCCATATGAGTTATTGAACCCTGCAATTCCAGAGTATTAATCCTCTTTCCGCAGAAGTGATCCAGGCTACTTCATTAGAATCCCCGAAAGTTGGCATAATACCTGATTAAGTTGTGGATAGGATACGCTCAGAACTCACGATTTCTAAATTCTAAGCGATACTCTTGGCTCTTTCTTTAATTGTACGCGGGTCAACAATGACAGGAATTCAGACTCAGATTTGTTGTTTGAGGATAGGAGGCTAGGAGCTTATATTAATCCTTTTCCAGTAGATTTCTGTACTTTTCCAGGCCTTTTTTGAACGAGTCAGTTGATGATGCAGACACCACTTCTTCTGGAGTCGGTTACAGGCGTTGATGACTCGACGCGAGTACCAGTACTCTGCGGAGACTATGATCGTTCTTTGCTTTTATAGTCTCCTACTATGTCTTCTGAGGTGTTCCGACCTAGTGGGAAGGAAAAGAGAAGATAGATCAGATCCAAAGCCGTTTCTTAGAATCCTTTATGCATGATTGGGTTTCCCCTCGGTCTGTGATAGGGCAAAGTGAAGGGGTTCAGCTCCTTAAGTCGGTCTTCATAGAAGAGGCCAGCCACCGCAGGGATGACTGCCCTCTGAATTCTTTCTAGAAGGTCTGCGTCGCCTTTCAGACAAGGATTAGTCGCCTGTGTACAGTTTTCTAATTTAGACCTAACTGAGGATGTGTATTAGATGGTGAACATGTCACCACTTATTTTCGTAAACGTCCTACGTAATGCTCAGTGTCCTAGAACTCCGAGATGCTACCAATCAACAATGAGCCGCGGTTTTCAAGTCATAACTCACTATGACTCCTAGGTCATTGTGGATCAGTACTGACGGTAAAGGAGTCCCACCGGTATCGTAGGCGTTGCTGTGTGTGTGCCCCGAATGCATGCTCATACATTTACCTGCATTGACAGGCATCAGCCACTTCTCTGACCACGTAAACAAGCTGTTCATCTCTGCCTGAATCGCACGTATATTCTCATCGTTCCTGATTTCCTGCCAGATTTCTACATCAGCGTAGAGATATAAGATTGATTTGTCAATGAGCTCATTATAGAAGGTTTCTAAGGGGAATGTAGATATTTTCATCTTGGTTCGTTTTTTCATTTGTTTCACTTTAGCCTAATTGTGATCCTCTCAACCATCGGCGTAAACCACAACCATTCAGTGACATTAATGATCAAATTACACTGGAATCCAGCAACGACAGGAACTATTAATCCACGGGTTCCAGACGGTGAAGCCAGTTAAGCGAAAGTTTTATTGCGTATGTAACTACTTAAATCAATAAGACCGCACTTTTAGAAGAACTTGAGTCTTTGCAACATCCTATGAAAGCGCAAAAGCTTTACTTCAGAATTACTGTAGTACATAATTAGATACTTCTCAACATTTCAGGAATATCAATGGGCATCTGACCTATACTAAACCCTAATGTCGGTATTACGGTAGGGATCTCACTAACTACAACTCGTCACTATTGAAATCCTTGTAGTCTTCGGAACTGTCGTCAGTCTTACGACCTTTCTATTTTGTGATGGCTTTATTTGGTAGGTTGGTTACCCAAGTGTAGTCTATGAACACTAAGCTAACTTTTCAAATGGTTTGTGCGTTCCAAGTTTGGTGGTTTCGTCGCTTGTTGACCTGCACACTCGACTTCTGACCCTTCCATATACCGAGGTCTAGGGAGTCAGGCAGTAACGTTGGCTCGCACAAATTATGTAGCTCATTTCCTACTGTATGCACGTGCACGTGATTCTCCAGTTGCCTCAATTTTCTTCCGATATTATTTTCATTTTTCTTTTTGTATTTGGTTTCTCTTTTACCACTGTTTATTAGTTCTGTTTCGTTTTCGAGAATTTGTGATTCAATCCATTGCATTAATACGTTAAAATCCACGTTTACCTCAGTGTAGGTTGTTTTGTACCCAAGTAGATCAAGTATCAAAAACGATTTTTATTCATTCCATTGAAGTGGCGAAGATTTTCATTTTGTAGATTTTAACTGCCGTTTAATGTGGAATGATGCGTCCATATTAAACTATTTTATTTGATATCGTACATAGTGATACTATATTGTTTACTTAACCATAACGCTATTGTACTGTGTTCTGTCAACGAAATTGACCTGTATGAGGCTACACTCAACCGCAATGCTGAAGTTCGACATTTACGTGTGATAATACTCGCCTAAACCTTTTTGAGTTAGTTAAGGTTAAAATTCATCCTTAATATTTGGTTTGCCTTGTAAAAACAAAGTACCGCAGAAAATTTAAGGATAAATATGATTGTTGTATTTGGCTGTTTGTTTACTTTTTCTCCCATCCTATTAGGCTGGTTTGCACAGTCATTCTTCAAGTAGTTCCATCGCCTGTTGTATTTTTTACACTGCATGAACTTTGAATACACAAATGAAGATCTCATTTTGCAGTCAAGTAGCTCTTTGTCCAAAGTAAGAACATTTTGAGCTCCGCTTATGTTGTAGTTTGATAAAACTATGGAATCTCTGTGGACTGTTTCCTATGAAGGCAATTATTTTCGATATAAGATTGATTTATCAATGAGCTCATTACAGAAGGTTTCTAAGAGGAATGTGGATATTTTCATCTTGGTAAGTTTTTTTTATTATTTGTTTCGCCTTAGCCTAATTGTAATCGTTTCAACCATCGGCGTAAACCACAACCATTCAGTGACATTAATGATCCAATAACACCGGAATCCTTCAATTTTAACAAAGTACCTACCCGTGAAATCTTGCTAAATGTTTTTGAAAAGCATAATACAGTAAGTATTGCATTATTCATAACTTCAGAAATCTTCTTTCATCCTGATAAATGTCAGTCCCTTCTCTTATTTGCATTCTCTTTTCGTCCCTGAAATGAAAGAGTGTTACAATCAGGTATGAAGATTGATTTCTAATTCTCTCAGGTTCTCAGGAAACAGTCGCTTTATTCAGCTGTTAAATGTTTTCTCTTAAGTGCCAACAGGTTAGTTCCTTACATCTATACTTGTTTTCTTTAACTTCTATGGTTGGTTTGTAATTTGGTTTACTGGTTATATTATATCGCTGTTTTATTATTGTATAGTATTACCTAATTCCCTAAGATAAACTAGATTTTGCCCAGCTATCTGTGTAGACGGGATTTATTTGCAGTAAGCAACACTCAAGTTCATTCTGTAGCAGTTAAACAGCCTTTGCAAGTTCTTTCGTGAGTGAATACCTACAACTACAAATTCAAAAAAGTGTCACATCAACTTTCTACCTAAATGTTTTCTGATTTAAAAAATAGTCTGCTAGTAACGCTAACGTCTTCCTCAGGAAAGATGGATCTTATTGATTTACTCAATATCCAGTCAAACAATTAGTTTCTTCCCCTTAATTTTGAAATATTTTCTGCCTTGGTGTATGAAGTCCGGAATTAACCACCTGAAATACTAGTAACTCAGTTGTTTTCAGTATAAATATTGTTCAACTGACAGCTTGACATCACCTAGTAATCTGCCAGTCAGGATAACCCAGTTGAATTATTCCAAGTAAGGTTTATAATCTCTGAGAAACTGTCGTGTCAGAAATGTTATTTCATAAGTGGTAAGTGTTAAGGCGGTTACTATCATAGTGTAAATTATTTATACTATGATAAACGTCTGATATTTGAATCCCATTATTGTCTGAACAAAATGTGATAGTCGTTAGTTGTTCCTCAAGGTCGGCTAGCAACCTAAGTGTGATATCTTCACACTCGTAAGAAGTTCAGAAGTCTGCGTCCAAAAGCCGTACATGTAACCAGTGGCACCAAGCTAACCTCGTCATATTGCTGTAACTTGCAGCAGAAAAAAATCCGTCCTAGATTGACGCTTATTTCAGTATCTGTCTGGATTCCAACCGCAGACTTGTTCGAGCACATGTCTTTCTGTACCTAAATGGGTACAAATAAATCCAACTAAGAAGTTTCTGTGCTCAACATGCTAGCAGGAAAATAAGGCCAGTTTTAATGAGCAGGTAACTCAGCATTTTCATGTACAAATTTCCCCCCTTATGAATTTGAAAAGAGCGATAACAAGGACAAATACGACACGTTCATTTTATTTTGGCTTTCATATTCAACCTACTGCAGAAATAGTATTAAAGACAGTTAATAGCGTACAACCATATGTCACCCAATATCAGCATGGCACTAGGCATTACTACTTAACGGTCCAAGTCACTACACCTGGCATCAGCATATCAAAATAAAAAGCAAAAAATGAAAGATAGAAAAGTGGTAAGAATATAGTCAAAGTCGTAGAAATTCAAAAGAAAACAAAAGAAAGTGAAGCAAATAAAAAAGTATAATATAGCGATTACGATGAAAATAATGTGTGTATGCAACTGTACTACTGTCATAGATTCTTATCAATTTCGAATGTTATGCAAACCCCAACTGGGAAATATCCGTCCTCCTACATGACTCATACCAACAGTCCGGGACTTCATGGACTAATACACTGTTTTAGTCTGTCTACTTGTAATTTTTCAATAACCCCAACATTTGTCAACTAACGTTGTGCAAAAGGGCATGCTTAACACATATTCCAGCCACCTCAGTTGATAAAGGTTCACAACCTCTCTAGAACGCTACGCCTGACTCCTAAGTTAGCGATTTAGTGACACTACGAAGGCAACGGTGATCGAATACCTGAAAACGCTTCCCTTACTATACCTCTGTTGGCCATGTTCCACAACCAAACAGTAACAGGGAAAATTTTAGCGTGGCACACCCGACTCTTATAAGCAATTCAATATTATGGCGGCCCCATAAGTGGCATAATTTGGCGGAAGGCAATCGAGCCTTCTGTATCCTTGTGGAGATTTCCTCGTTCACTGACCCACTAAGGATCCGGCTTTTAAGGTAACCACTTCACTTCCTATGGTTAAACAAGTCACCGCTGAACGCCAGTTTTGCAATCAGTTGACGAAAAACGCATCTCAAGCGTTCTTCAATTGCAATTCAGGGCGTTCAGTAGACTCTGCATCATATCAAAGTCTTGATCTAACAGGAATATGTTATCTGAGTACTCTGGACCAATTTGGGAGTTTCTTGCAATAAGATCGTTCACTTTAGGGTCAGACGGCTAGAGGGAGACTTCCATAGGTTCTTCCATGAGAAATTGAGTAAGAATTGAGAGAGAGTGGATATCTTCAATGTAGAGTAATCAATATTCACAACTCACCTGATACCTTCCTATAGGTTCTGGCACTCCCACGGGTGTTTGAGTACAATGATGTACTTACCCACCACCCGTCCTAGTTACAGACTGTCACAAGACCTCTCGGTCAATGGAGTTGAATACTACCTTCAGGTCAAGAAATACGGTTAGTGTCAGACATCGGTAAGTGTGCCTTTGCTTCAAGACTCGGCGGATAGTGAACATTTGGTTGATACACTCATGATCAGTTTCAAAACCCGCCTAACTTTCTCAAGCTTTTTTCCCCATAAACTTCATTCAGGCGTCTAATGAATCCTAATAATGTCCAGCAATTTGACTGGAGAAGAAATTATTGTTCTTACGATCAGTATTACAAGAAGATCAAACAACGATGAAACATAATCAATCATTGAAAGCGCTACTCAGAAAATCCTCTGCGGTGAAACTGGTTTCATTTTATAGTACAGGCAAAAGTAAATACTGATCTCATGCCACTCCAGACTACATTTACTTATTCCCTTGCAGTTATCAAAGCAGGCATATTTGGAGGGTAGAGATACGAGTAGCTACTCATTCTCTCTACCACGATCCGGGAAACATATCTGAAAGAACCGAATGCTATGAACAGCTCAATTACCTGTCATCGGTTTGAAACGAAACTACGTTGATTTTAAAAATACCTTTGAAATCACTAAGAAACAGTTTAATTTTAATGCCTGATAAGATCAACATTGAGAAAGATGTCTTTTGTCACTTCTGAGAACCAATGTCTGGAATTTTGAACGGGACAACTTGACAAACAGCATAAATGACCTACAGTTGCACTTGAATTGCACACCATGTAATCTGAGTCTGAAATGAAAACAGGTTTTGGTGGTCCACTTCTTACCTAGGTTAAAAAACTACCGTAAAGTTCAAATGCATCAAAGCAATTTAACTAAGTTGCATACCTCAGGAACCCTTTTAGGGTTGATTTTCAGGCAAACAAACAAATCTATAACCTGACACAGAAAGGTATCAGATCAAAATCCATAATTTACAGTAGCGTGCAAAGAACAAGTGGGTAAAAAAAACAATACAATTAACGTATCTTCAAACTGTTGAAGTTGTACGCCCTGTTGTAAATGGTTTTGAACTATATCATCAAGATTCGCCAACCATTGATTTTTGTCACATCCAGGACCTCAGCTAGGCAATCTACACCTCCCTATGTGGCTCAGGGCTATAGTCAAAGACTTCATGAACTAGTGCGAAGTCTTATTCAATTCACCCCTACTACTGTTCCAAGCCAGTCTTAATTCTGCTAAAATTGCACCCCAAAGTAGGTGGCAGCTCAGTATGTGTAACACGTGCCCATTTGAGGAAAGTTCACAACCTCATCGAATGACTTGGCGTCATTGTCTAGTACACCCTGATTGCCTCGCCGTTACTCATACGGTGACTCCAACACACGTGAACACTGCTTTTAGGACATCTATGGTCATAAACTTGTATTCTCTTCATATCTCCTATTTTCAGAGGTCATGTTCTACGGTTATAAAATAAGAAATACTTGTACTTAAATATTTCATCGGCGCCAGAGGTAATGCAAGTTAGCAAATACTAAGCTGGCCCTTTGTATTTGAGCTGAGATTTCAGAAACCCTAATAGTCTGTATTAATTTTTCAGTGATGATATATACGTGACTGGTTCATATTGAAAACTTATGAAAATATGTAAACAAGGGTGTTAAATATTTCTCTGTAGTAGCAACTTAATAATTACAGTAATGTAGACAGATAATACATAAATAACAGCTAGGATAAGATAGCTATTTCTTTACTGTTACGTAGTCACTGAGTAAGTTCTTTACTAACATTTCTTCACCCAAGATGTGCTTTAAATAAGGCATAGTTGAGTTTTGGCATTAAGTGATACGAACATAGGTCAGTGATGTCTCTTCTTTTACTCCATGAGGATGACAAGAAAAAGTCGTGAATAAAAAGGATTATCAGTTTCTATAAAATGATTAACTAAGTGGATCAGTGACTCACTGCTAACCCTTCTGATAACAATGTAACATAGTCATCTTTTAGAAGTCGAAGAAAGAATACGTGCAGAACAGTGAAGAAAATTGGGTAAAATAAAGGGGTTAATGAAGCGTAAAAATAAGGGGTGCTATACCAGAAAGTTTCAGCTTCCTTACATAGTATGTTAGACGAAAAATATTTAGAAGTCAGCAAGATCTAGGATAAAGAACAAAGATAAAAATAAGAACTCTATCCAAGATTGCGAATCTCGGAAAATTCTGTCCTTCACATGGACTGAGACGTTCTGCAATATGTTCGATATTCTGCAGAACACTCTGATATTGCATTTTTGAACACTTTCTTAATCTCTTTCAAGGTGTGTAACCTGTATAGAAGGCTGTGTGCACCTTTTAAAATACTGAAAAAACAAGGAGGCAACGGAATCAGAGTATGTAAACAAGATTCTTGAAGTGAACAATAGTCCGACAAAATTCATTCGCAATACAGAAACTAATACTAAACCAGATCCTAAAAGTAATCATAAATCCATAGACCACAACAATAGTTATCCCATACAAGTCACACACCTTGGATGAGATTAGGAAATCGCTCAAAAAATGCAGTATTAGAGTGTTCTGTGGGAAATCGAACATATTGCAGAGCACCCTAGTTCATGTGAAAAACAAAATTCCCCAAGATTAACGGTCTAATTTTGCTTATAAAAAAATGCTCAGATTGCAATATAGTATACATAAGACAAACTACACGTGAAGTTGAAGTAAGAAAAACTGAACACCGAAGGGCTGCCACCTAACCCTCTAGAAATACAGCAAAACTGAAAAAGCTTAAAAACACTATGGTTAACTCTAGGTCACAAGCTCAAATTTGGTAACATCGAACTTATTCAGAAAAACCTTAGAAACTATAAAGTATACTTCACAGCAGATTCCCTTCACACAAAGTAATGAGTAGATGAAACAGCTTAACACGGCTTTGACCACCCCCTCTCCACCCCCAACTACTGACATAAACAGCATGCGATAAGAGCCACAAGCACATGTGTACACACAAACCTCAATTTGTAATTCGCGCACTCATCACACTACATATAGTCTTTTCTTAACAGTATGGCAACACAAAATCATCCATCCTAGAAAACGGAAATCGAAAAATCATACATAAGCCTAGTTATTTTATATTCCGATTTACGATAACTTTGGAAAAGGTATTAGCACTAAGTAACAAAGCATCAGTCAAAATGATTTTTCTCACTTAGATGCTGTAGCTAGTTTCGAAACAATTAGTCCATTTTGTGAACTTACTGGAATTAGAAGTCGGAGTTTATCTGAATATTGTGTGTTGTATTTGCGCAATACATTTTGAACAATCTGATCACACATTTACTTGTCAAGTCAATTCAAGGTAAAACGGAGAGTGAGAGGACAAATACAGCAATTAAGATAATAGAAGATTAAAATCAAGAAACATGAGAACAAACAGGAAGTGAAATAGTTGATCTTAATCTTGGTAAGAAAACAGAGTTTACTTGGGTAGGTGTAGTGTGTAGGAACCAATTGTTTTTGTACATACAAAGGTGGTTTTGATCTGTGTATGGCTATCGGTTCCACAAAAGAAGATATAAGAGACTTGGAAGCAAAAGTAAGCGCTCATTTAGTGAAACTTTTGAATATGAACACTATTAGCAAAGAGGAATTTAATTCATTGAAACCTATGGGATCTGAATTTTCAAATTTATATGGATTACCTAAGCTTCATAAAACTAATAATCCTTCACGCCCTATGTTGTCTATTTGTCATCCCTCCCCCCCGCCACATAAACCGGCGAAATGGTTGGCAAAAATGTTAAATCCAGTTCGGAAAGAATTTCGTAAGTCTTCATTGGAAGATGCTTTTCAACTTGTTGACTGTCTTAGTAACATGAATATCAAAAACTATGTATTCTTTCGATATACATTCTTTATTCACTAACTTGTTGTTGTCCAAGACCACTAAAAGTTCCCCGTGACTACATACCTTTCAAAAACCTCCCATTTCCTATTACTCCAACTTTTCTGCGGGAACTATTGCTATATGCCAACAAACGCATACTGAGATTTGCGGAAGCGAAAGTCATACACAGATCAAAACCACCTTTGTATGTACAAAAACAATTGGTTCCTACACACTACACCTACCCAAGTAAACTTTGTTTTCTTACCAAGATTAGGATCAACTATTTCACTTCCTGTTTGTTCTCATGTTTCTTGATTTTAATCTTCTATTATCTTAATTGCTGTATTTGTCCTCTCACTCTCCGGTTTAACATAAATTGACTTGACAAGTAAATGTGTGATCAGATTGTTCAAAATGTATTACACAAATACGTCATGTTGTTCAGACAAACTTCATCTTCTAATTACACTATCTAAATAGCTTGTTTCATTTCACATTCATTGCGAAATCCATAGATAGTAAATATCAATTACCCAATGGCCAAATTTTTTCCAACTATGAAATCTTAACTTGGTTTGTTAAAATCGAATAATGCATGTCTTATTTTGTTGTTATATCAATATAATACTTCTATCCAGCTGTAGTTTGAGAATGATATCACTGGAAAAAGTGAAACATTTAACTAAATTTTCTTCTTTCTATTGGTGTGTATTTATTAGGCAGCATCTTTTAAATTCAGTAATTCTTCAATTGATTTCCGTTTGAAATTTTTATTATGCACAAATATAACTGATCCATAAAAAATAGCTTCGTGGATAACGCTGTGGCGTTTGAAGCGACGGCTATTGGTTTCGAGTCTCCATGGGAACTCCATCGCCCACTGTGGTGTATATACACTCAGCTGACGAGTCCGGAACAAGACGATGCTCACATTCTGACTTCCACTGCCAGCTAATCAGTATTCAGGCATTATCGAGGCATCCCCGTAGGAACCTATATCTCAAAAGAGGTCGAGCAATTCGATCTGGCATATTATTCTTAGTATTATTTGTTCCTTGGGTTCCTAGTGAAACATAGGGCTTCAGTAGCACGCCTCCATTGCACTCTGTTCTCTGAAGTCTTTCGAACCTCGCTCCACGACTGCCCACAAGCTTTCATTTCTTCCTCACATGATCTCCATGTCATCCTTATCTGGGACTCTCAACTCGTCGTTTCCCCTTTCGATCCCACTCGAGGGCCTGGCGCATGATGTCCCCAGTCGGCCTTCTCAGTGTATACCCAATCCATCTCCACTTTCTTCCACTGCATATTTGTTGGATGATAGGTTCTTGGTTGGTTGGTTCGTTGACAGGCCAGAGTCAGTTCCTTGTTGCTTATTCTTATTATTCTGGCCATCTGATCTTCAGTATCGAGTGGGCATATGTGGTAGCTGTTGATGAATGTCTGTAGTTTGTTGGAGGTGCTTTTCGTGACACGCCAAGTCTCTCAACCATATAAAAGCACTGACTTGACTGACGTTGGTGTTGAAAATCCGTGTCATGTTCACGCTTTGTGCTGAGTGGAGTAGATGTCCACACTGATTTCAGATTAATGAAAACTTATCTTGCTATCTTTTTGCTGTTGGCTTGGACATCTTCGTGTATGTTGCTGCCTGTGGTTGAAACGATGCTGCCTAGGTAGGTGAAAGAGACTACTTCCTTTAGGTTTCTCCTGTTCATAGTGATTGGAGCTTCTTGTTGTTGGTTGGATATCTAGCATAGCAACAGGATATTGCAATTATCAATAAATGGTCTTGTTTTTATTTTTTCTAGAGTATTATCAATACCGTTAAAGAATTTAAACTGGTTATTTGGCATTTTAGTCAGTCTTTTTATTACATGAAAACTGCCTATTAGTTTTCCATATTTTAACGATATTGTTAATCATTTCGGCTCTACACCATACTGGGTATTTTCGTTGTTTGAAACAATCGTAACAGTTAACCGAATTGATTTTCCCTTCACTTTAATAGATATTTGTGCATGGGTTTCAACAGTCTTTTGGCTCATGCCTCTGTAAATCATCTGCACTTTCATTTTTGGCAATCACCAGATTACTTGAGAGCTATGTCTACAGTAAGTTAGTGCTCTTTCCTGATATTTTTTATCGCATAACTTAAGTAGAGTAAATTAGAAGGTAGGGTTTATATATGCTAAATTATTATGTATGTGGTATGTTAATGTGTAATACTTTGTTATGAAGTGTAAGGTACAGAACATTATTATATGAGTCGTTCATAGTTCAGCAATACGCATTACCATTTTTCTTATTTTTACTTGATCCGTTCAAAACTCAATCAACTTTCTCCGGCTTAGATGAACTGTTACCTTCATTTGTTCATACACAAATGATATAATTCGGTAATCATTACATGAATTTGCATCACTCGAAGGTCTTGCCTTTAATAAGATATCCTTATAACACTTAATATACTAAACAGGTGAGCTTTAAACTAATAACCTGTTCTGTAAAGTTCACTTAACTGTCCAGATTGAATGACGTTATCAATTAGTTGGTGTGAAATAGGGATAGAAAGTCAATAGCTGTAACTTCTTGACAAAGTATCAATAGAACTTGGCTCATTTAGCAGTTACCTACCAATAAAAACGTCGATAAAACCTGAAGCTAGCAACGAATACTAATTATTGAATATAAGTTTACCGCCTATATGGATAAATCATTCTCACCACTGTTATAATGCACTGAACTTGCACAATCGACACAGAGTAAAGAAAAAAGGTAGTGAACAAAAAGAATAACCTGAAAGTTGGAAATCTATCCCGCCTATCCACAGATCAGAGTTATCAAAACATTGGATGATTGTTACACTCGATCAGAAATAAGTTTTTTAGCATTGTTCTCGAAAATATTCTATTCATAAAGCTGATGTGTTCTTATGAAAGGAATCCGACCAAGTGAATTAAGTTGACTGGAATGCTGTTCAATGAGCCAATAAACTTAAAAATTATTTGCAAATTGCACGGTCTCCGTTGTCTGTTCAACCGTGATCTGATCAATTGATCTGACTAGCGAAATCTGCAGATCAACTTGAATTATTTTTCTGACTACTTATGCTCTCAAGCCGTATACACATCATTTGTTCACGAAAATATTAGAGGTCACTTCATATATTCTTGGTAGTTTTCAACAGAAATCCTGGGTTTATAAAAGAAATTACTCTGACGTAAAGATATCAAAATAAACTGCAATTTGTCAGTAGTTCGCAAATTGATCATTCGTACTTTTGGTATGACCCTCTGGATCTCTTCTACAATCTGGTTAGTGATTTCTCACACATATCTGCCAACACTGTTTCTTTCTGCCTCTGTTACAGTTTACTGTATATATTTTCAAAAATTTAAGAATTTCTGCTTCCTGCTACACAGAAAAATATCTTTTCACCAACTATTGAGAGTTTGGCAGTATAGTTTAATCAGTACCTACCCCTTAATTTTTTAGGAAAGAATGTTTATAGAACTTATGGTCTTGAGAATATGTTCATTATTCAGCATGAATTTCAGGCCTTTGAGTTGTCATATGATGTCTATAGTGTCTAATCATTCTTCAAATCTTACCGTTTCACTACTTATAAGGGTATCATCGTATGTGGTGATATTCAAGAAATATTCTATAACTTGCATTTCATTTCAGTTTAGCTACTGATGAACACATCTGTGGTTATCCATCGGATTGGAAGGGAGCATGTTTTATCATATCTTCAATAACTGTATTCACATGATTGCTTACAAAATAGCTTGCATCCCGTACCTTCTTGAACATTAGTTTCAGATAACTAACTTTCGTACGTAGGATTATGTCATGCGACAGATGGATACTTCGAACTAGGACCTGGCATAACTGCGTTACTCACTGAATTTACATTGTTAGTAACCACCAATATGCAAAAACCAGGCATTACGGTTCAAGTTACCACACTTTACATCAAGAGACGAAACAGATAAAGTGGAAGAAATAGAAATAATGTGGGCAAAAGTCGTAAAATGTCAACAGATTGCATTTGGATAGTAAAAAATGCATCCCAATAATTCTCAAATTGTCAGTTAGCGACTGGATTTTTAACAGTATCTTCAGCCAACATCACTTTATTATCTGCAAACTCTCAATGTACTAAATATCTTACTACAAAACTCATTCCTGTCAAATTAGACTAGGAAAGAGGACCTATTTCAGTATGCCTACGATTCAGTTGAATAAAACTGGAAATAGTGTACGTCTTTGGCTGACGTAGACAATTAACCTGACAGCTCATCATAGGATTTAACATGCCCACTGGAGTTTGAATACAGAGCACTCAATATTCCTTTCAATGACGGATAGTGTTATAAGAACTCTTGATACAAGTTGCATTTCTCATCGGTGTCGTAAGGGGTGTAAGGCGATGGAAACCAGTCTAGCCTTTTGTATCCATTCCGAGACTTTCTACATCACCGTCCTATCATAGTTGATCTGAAATGCTCAGCAAAACGGGTGTTAAATATATGAGATAAATCGTCATATGCTCATGCTTTTCATAAATTCGTACCAAGTTAATTATGCAATAAACTCACCACCTTGAACGCTTTGATTGAAGACACTTGTCTCCTTATAGTATATGCATTTAACATTCCTTTTTGTCATTCGAATTGTGTGTATTTTATTTCACTTCGGATAGATTCATTTATTTTGATGTAGTAAATGAAAAATTACTTATTGACTTATTCGTAGGAAATTAAACCGAAATATGAGAACTCAATGTTTTTCGAACTAGTTGATCATCCTGTAGATAATTTTGTCCTCGAATTAACGGATTTAACAGTGTTGGATCAGTTTATGGAGTAAGTTTATCTCTCTGCTTTTGTATTGATCACTCCACTCTTTTTAACAGATCATTAGTTAGTTTAGTAGACGAGTATAAAGATATATCAAAAAATGTTCGACAGAATTCGGTCACAGCTTAAGCTTAGACAACATAAACCTGGTTGTTCGCCAATGACCAATCAGTGTATCCATTCAAGTCTTACAGGAGGTCAGTTTTGTTCTGAATAGCTCAATGGTAACATCACTGACTGGAACATTGGGTGATGCAGTTTCGAATCTCAAAAGGGCTGTCAGCAGTTCCCTCGAGGTTTCAAATATGCCTTACTGATAAATATCAATAAGTAAGAAACTTAGGTCCAAGGCTTCCTACCTACCACTTCCAACAAACTAACATATATCATACTCCTAAAGCAGTGATCCAGTTCTCTTATAATTCCATCTACTGTAACAGCGATTTGCTGTTACAATGTAATTTATTAAACAAAACTGTATTCATTTTGCCGATTGGTATAAATTACGCTTTAACTGTCTCATATCTTAATTGTTACCTTCGCAATTACATAGTTGTAAGTAGGATGCTCAAAAGTTGAAGTATGTTTATCATAATATTAAACTGAATTTAATTTTTTTCATTTTCCTAACTCTCAGTCAACACTTTTTGAACTAAGTTAAACGACATAACATTCTTAATTTATACGAATTATTGCTTGTGTTAGTTTGTAGAAAAGAAAATGTTTTTCTCTAAACCATTTTTTTTTCACTAGCATACTCATTGAAATATTCAGTGCTACATTTCGACTAAAAATTATATCGCCTTTATCAAAATTGTGTTCGAATACGAATTTACAAAAGTTATTTTTCTACGCCCTTGTTATTACTATTTTGTGATGTAAAAATGATTTTCGAAACTCATGAGCAATGACCCTAACCATATTCCACTTTTTGCGTATGTTTATGAAAGATTAAAGGCAGAAAGACTGCCATTGATTTGAAACAGCTAAAACCGAATGTTTAAGATGTTTGACAGATATCTAACACAACAGTGCCTAATATCAGTCAGTCCAATATCAGCATGGGACCTGCCATTACTACGTAACGGTTCAAGTTGGCAAACCTCGTATCAGAATTTCAAGATCGATGGCAAAAAGATGAAAGATAAAGAAGATAGCACTTAAAAGTCATAAACAAAGAGGCACAGGAAGAAGTAAATGGGTAACCGAATGTGATATGATGATTAAGGTGTAGACAATGTGTGAATACATCTGTACTGTTGATATAGATTTTGGGTCATCTAACTTATATTCTTTAACTATTGCTTTTGATTCTCACACCCAATACATTTTTTTACTATCGAAGGATAGTGATTAGCAACGAAATCCGGTACATGGGTTCTGTTTATAAGGACTTATCAGCTGAGTCTACCTGTCTCCCAGTAAGTGATTGTGTTACCACAGAGACTCGAGCCCAGAACCCACTACTGCAAAAGTTGGAGCTACCGAATCATGAAACCCGCTTCCTGTTCGATGAGTACACTTTGGTGCCAAAACTTGTAATTTCCCGGCGTTTGAAGTAGTCGGTTTTGGGTTTAAGTTTTATTGGAACAGCACCACTTATTGATATGCGTGCATATCTAGCTTATGAGTCCTAAATAAGACGAAATGCACATCCTGAATTCCACTATCCATCTCTGTCACCATAGCTAGAGTTATATGTAGAGTTGCGGCATCCACACAGGAGCTCATATACTGATATTAGTCAATCAATTCGGTCCACTTAATGAGCTAGAATATATTATTTTAGGTTTGTAATTGGTTGACATTTAATTTTTCATTTGTGGGGATTTATTTCTGGTTGGTATTCATCATGGAACGACATCAGTTGGAGAAACGTTCGAAACCTGGGAGCACCGGACAGGTGTTTCGTCCTAATAGGGGACTCCTCAGCACCACGCACCCAGGGCCTTCAGGTTCCGTGGCCACCACATTATCATTGAGCCACTGGGTCGTAATCCAGTGACCCATGTTTCCTACTTCTGTCATAATATAGCTCAACCTCCATCCAATGCCGTCGCCGAGTAACTGTCCTGATGTTCGACATGGTTGGTCCCACCAGTCACGACTTCTCATTGGAATTTTGGGAATAACCTCTCGAAGCCAGTCATCAATGAGCACTAGATTATTCAGTTTTTGAAGTTTGTGGGGATTTATTTATGGATTTCGGGTTGGCGCTCATCTTAATTTTTCCGCTACTAAACGGGACATTGAACACTCTCCAGTGATCAAACAATCTATATTATTCACTTCTACAGGAGGTCGACTGCGGTTCAGTTGCAAGGTCTTTGACTGTAGGTCTGAGTGATATGTGTTTGCAACAGCTTTCTCAGGGTTGTAGATTCACCTTACTGATGATCACTGTTACGTATACAATTTAGGTCCAGGGTTTTCTACCGATTTCCCTTAACCACCTAACACAAATCAAAGTGTATCTCTATGCTACGTCTACCATATTGCGAAATGGTTGATAAAATTTGGTCAGTGCATAGGACTCTAGTCAATTTGAAATTGGTTACTCTCCAGTGACCAATCAGTATTTGGTTTATCCACATTTGAAATAGTGATGTACTTATTCATGACATGACGAAATATCTTTCTTGTTTCTTTGCTGACTTGCCAGAATTTGTAAATAGTTTTGTCATATAACTGTTATTGATTGTTTCATCTCAAAAACCCCAATGACAGCGAAAAGCCAGTAAGTGTGTCGTGGTGTTATTAAGAGATATTGTTCCGACCGATTAAAGAACAATCGAATTATTTATGAGTTACTTTTATGCTCTTATAAGTTCCTTAGTCTTAAAATTAACAGCCACATTATTGAGTATAATGAGTATAGTTTTCTATTTGATTTAAAGTGCTCCATTGGTTGGATTAAACGTTAATGAGTAGAATGACAGCTTACTGTTTAAGTAACCTGTATCTTAGAATGTTATTTGATATTCATCATTTCAACTAATCACTTTAACTCATAGTGTTTTGTATGCTAATGTAACTGATATTACCACACCTCATAGCTGAAAATTTGCTTACTGAGGGAAGCTGTAACATAAATCTTAAGTAGTTTACGCCTGCATGTTGATTTCTTATGCCAAACTGACCTGTTTAAAACTGGCAGTATGGTTCGAAAATTTCTTTTTCTCCATTTGTGATCAGTGTTTTATTTGAGTAACTGCATATGTATTTCGTCCAATCCATTTTTTTTTATTAAGATCAGTGAGACAGGATATGGTCGAATGAGATTAGCATAATTTTTCGAATAATATCGAAGTATGCAATTAGTCCTTTGTACTTTAAAAAGGTCAAGTAACAATATCGATTACTGGGTTGGACATGTGAACAGATTTCGGTTAAAAAATTCTATAGAGGCAGATACACAAATCAACATTGAATTTTTACATCAGCTCAACTAACCTGTACCTCAAAACACTATATATAGAGGAATTATATTCAAGTAGATAAAAGTATGAAAGGAGAGAAAGTAAATCAATTAATTTCGATAAAATACTCAAGATTTTGAATGTAGTAAACAAGAAATACGTCTTCAATATTGTGGTCCATATTCTGGCATCTTTCCGAGTCCCAAACGACTAAGTTCTTACTTCATGAGGACTTCATCCTAGAGGTCTGCAGTACACAAATCAGTAGTCAGATACTTCATAAACTGGTATCACATTTTAGTCTTACCACTCTTAGCTCACTTCTAAATAAATTCTGCTACAGCTAATTTTGTGCATAGAGAAAGACAGGAGGTCGGTATGAACAACAAATATCCAAGCCAATTAAGTAAACATATTATTGATTATTATTATTATTATATAACATATCTATTAATTTGTCTTGCCCTCCTAATACCGTAAGTTTAACCTCAATACTACTCACTTTGTGGTACCACAACAGATGGGGAATGTTACACAGAGAACTACGGCTGCAAACTTATGACTTCCTTTAATCTTTAACCTTCAGTGAACTTGTCTCATAGACCCATATTTCCGCTCCGCGTATCCTCATCTTACTAGTTGTCAAATTTGCCACGCGCTAAAAGTTAATCTTATCATTCACCTATTTGCATTAGAAAATGTGTATTACGCTGGTTTTCATCTGTAATCGTGTGCAATACATGGTAAAAACATTTCAGTCGATGAATGAGTGCTCAAAACGCTGTCATGGCTAACCCAGCTTTCTCGACAACAAAACCCCGAGGCATGTTTTAGAAGAACCAGTGATTGCTATCTAGCATTGTCTATATTTATTAATTATGTGAAACTGTAGCTACGTAGTCTAGTCATTCGAAAACGTTTCCCATCCCTCAAATGTGAACTGTTGCTTCAGAACTGGGTTGCATTGATGCTTGGTCTAACTATTGAAAATGAAATAGTTGACCAAGCTAATCGCTTCACTTGTTTAGGAAATTGGATCAATCCGGGTGGGTCAGTTGCCGAAGAAATCTCGCCTTGTATACAGTTAGCTTAACTGACTTATACTGCTTTTGTTACGGATTACTTACTAGGAATCAAAATTTACTGTTCCGTTTTTCTCTCTGCCCTTCTCTATAATGGTGAAACATATTCATCAAAAGTGGAAGACATGAAAAAATCGTAAGCATTTAACCACCATTGCCTCCCTAATATTACCCGCGTGTCATGAAGCCACCACAAATACTTTAATGTTACTCCTTTTCTGTCCATCTGTTCTTTTTGTACTACTGTGAAATGTGGCAACTTGAACCGAGGTACTCCTATGCGAGGTTCTGCATTGGTTTTTTTCAGTCAGTCACATAAATAATGCGTAGATTATATAGAGAGTTTCATGCATAAGAGGTAAGTAAGTCAGTCTACGATGTTCTAAACCTTCATCGGATAAGGCAGCTTGGCTGTTTTGCACATTTTGAGCCACCTCTCACACTCAACATTAGCTGTAGTAGAGTTAGTTTGAGAGAAAAATAAAGAGGGTCATATCGAGAGGTGGTATCAGTCCGTAACTTTTTGACTGTTTCTTTGAACCCTGTAAGGAAATTCAGGCTTGTAGGTTTCAGTTCACAAGACAACTTACACCGATAGTTTGAAGCTTAATGTGATCGCAGGGGTTCAGGTGCATACACACTCTATCACCATCGAAATCAATATCGCGTTCCGTTATTTCTCCTATATCCTTTTCCTTTTACCTTATGGCTTTCTCTATGACTTTTGATCATATCATTTTCATACATTTATCTTGTTGTTTTGTACCTTCGTATGCTGATGTTAGGTATTGTAACTCGAACTGTTGCGTGGTAACCTCAGGTCCTGTTTTGATTTTGGCTGACCGAAGAATCACTATGTCACGCATTCGAATTCATCCTACCTACTTTAGGTTTAAAAACTAGTTATTGGCATAACGTTTTACAGAATATACAAGTCTTATTTGTATAAATCTCAGCTTTTTTGAAGTAAATAATCCCAATACTTTGCACGGAAGTTTGGTCCGAGTTCCTTCGGGGAAAATAATCAAAGTCTAGCTGAGATTCGTACAAATGTAACTTATGTCTAATGTCAAATTTCTACTTGGCGCTCAGTATTTGTTAAAATATTCGGTTAGATCTTGACTAGGATTTGTATAAATTGCTTTACAGAACAGCTTTGGATTATAGGCTAGTACACAAACGTGTTCAAGATCGGTAAATACTTGTCATCCTTTATCACTAAGATCTATGGGTTATGTTTGTTCAGCTGAAACGAATATAGTGTAGCACTTCGTAATCACATCGTATAAAGGCAACTTAGGGAAAACAAGTGCAACATTTTTTTGAATGTCTTTTGTGTTTTCTGTGTTTATATTTCAAGTTTCACATGAACCAACTCAAAAAATTATGCACTTACCAAGTGGAACTAAACATTCGATTGACCTACATAATCCAATCTCTAATTTGTTCGAATAACTGATCACCGAGTCGTTCATATTTAGCTGCTAATGCTGTACAGTAGTGTTAAAATCCTTAAAAGTACAGAAGAAATAAATTTAAAGTGATGTTTGATGAACAAAAATTATTTGGTGTAGTTGGTCATTTTTGTTTGTTTGTGTGATGAAGTCACGTGGAGTAAAACATTCTGTTCAGTAAATGGTCATACTTTTATGTTCTGCTATTTCGGATATTGTAATGTTGATAAATTGTCCCAAAATGTAAACTAGGACGTTAACGTGCTCGAAAATATGCGTGTATATATATATATATATATATATATATATATATATATATATATATATATATATTATTTTTGACGCTAAGTATTTCTTCATGAATAATATCATCAGTGAATTAAGAGCAGTGATATTCTCATGGAGTAGGATGTCTATTGAAGTGACTCTCAACACCATGTAGTGTCACAAAAGAACTCTGATTTATTGTTATTGAGACTATCTAGGGATGATTGTGAATTGGCAAACTGATTTTTGGATAATGGGTCGATGATTCGAGGTGAAACGAGAACCTAGGTCACAGTAAGACTACGATCAACGGCCTTCATGTCATCGTCTTGGTGCTGTGCCTCTACAACTAGGTTGAAGTGGGGAATCGATTATTGAATGCTTGTTAATTGAATTGACGCGTAATACATGCTTTAAGAACTTTTCACTATTCACTGCAAAAAATTTTTTGAAAATTTGTCATTAAAAATAGAAGTTGTGTAGTTACCTTGATATGATCTTGATTGTTTTGGTGTACTCGAGACAACATTCAGTAGATAACATCGTATATTTGATAAATTAATCTTATTTGGAGTGGTCCACTTTTCCACAAGATAGTTATTCATCGCCTTTCAAAGTTAATCATTTCTCATTCAGTAATTTAACAGGACGCTGGGGTGGATAATGAGTGACTGAGATGAAAAGTACTTTTGCTACTGTTTCTACTAACTTTCTATTGATATCTTTTTCATTCTCAAGTGTTTATTTTATTTCAGTCATCTGTGGATGTTGGTCATGTCGTGCCAGCAGCTAAGAATTGCTCACAACGTTTTCATAGCCCGTTCTAAATCTAGCGGATATATGCGTGTTGTAGTATGGCCACGCTGTTCAGCTTTTGGTGCGAAAAATGTTTCTGCTGTCGACTCAGAAGTAGGTTTTTACGTGGCTGTTGCTGAACTGGCTGGAATGTTGGTTGTTGCCAGTGAAGATATTGCCTCTACGTTGAACTACGACAAAGTAGAGTCGATCTTAAGTAATGAACGTTTGCCGGAAAACACTTTGCATATTTTGCAGTGTACACTGTTCGAAGCTCTCCGTACCACATAATTATAATGCGATTTGGAAATTCTCAACGTACTCTCAATATTGAATAAAACGAAAGTGTCACAAATATTGTCCAAACGTTTTAATGCAGTTTAACCTGTTACACCTTAAATTGTATTTAAAACTTGACAACTAAGCTTTATGTGTAGCCCACTTTTTCAGAAATCCAGATAAAACTATTTATTCTTCACCTCCCGAATTTCATCTTTCATAGAGCTGTTATGGGAAAGCTACTTGTCGCGTTAATTATTATTTATTATTATTTTTCCCTTGGGTTCCTAGTGAAACATAGGGCTTCAGTCTTTTGAACCTCGCTCCACGACTGCCAACAAGCTTTCATTTCTTCCTCACATGATCTCCATGTCATCCTTATCTGGGACTCCCAACTCGTCGTTTCCCCTTTCGATCCCACTCGAGGGCCTGGCGCATGATGTCCCCAGTCGGCCTTCTCAGTGTATACCCAATCCATCTCCACTTTCTTCCACTGCATATTTGTTGGATGATAGGTTCTTGGTTGGTTGGTTCGTTGACAGGCCAGAGTCAGTTCCTTGTTGCTTATTCTTATTATTCTGGCCATCTGATCTTCAGTATCGAGTGGGCATATGTGGTAGCTGTTGATGAATGTCTGTAGTTTGTTGGAGGTGCTTTTCGTGACACGCCAAGTCTCTCAACCATATAGAAGCACTGACTTGACTGACGTTGGTGTTGAAAATCCGTGTCATGTTCACGCTTTGTGCTGAGTGGAGTAGATGTCCACACTGATTTCAGATTAATGAAAACTTATCTTGCTATCTTTTTGCTGTTGGCTTGGACATCTTCGTGTATGTTGCTGCCTGTGGTTGAAACGATGCTGCCTAGGTAGGTGAAAGAGACTACTTCCTTTAGGTTTCTCCTGTTCATAGTGATTGGTGCTTGTTGTTGATGCTTTTGTTGGTTGGGTATCTTCATCACCTCCCTCTTCTCTACGTTGACTTGAAGTCCCGTCTTCGCTGCCTCTTCTGTCAACTTGTTAGTTTTCACCTGTAGACCTTCTAGTTTGTGCGACATTAGATAGACATAAATCATCATCGGCGAAATCCAAATATTCTAGACTCTTTTCATCGGTCCAGCCAGCGTATCCTTATCTTCTCGCTCCTCACGGTTTGCTGCATGATCCATTCCACCATAATCAGGAAGATCATGGGTGATAGCAGGCAGCCTTGTTTTACTCCTGTCTTCACTTAAAACTCATCACTGAGCTTTCCAGTGTGGATCACTTGGCAAATAGCGTCTTCATATAACTGTTGAATAAGGTTGATAAGGATTTGTGGCACTCCGTAGTGTTGAAACAACTGCCAAATTACTTTTCGGTCGACGCTGTTGAAGGCCTTTTCAAAGTCGATAAAGTTGAGATAGAGGGTTGACAACTATTCTTTAATCTGTTCAATAATGATGCATAGCATTGGAATTTGGTCCGCACATTATTTGTTCTTCCTGAAGCTAGCCTGTTCCGGTCGTAACTTTGAATCTGGAGCATCCTTTAGTCTCCCCAGGATGATGTGGCTTAATATTTTACTTTCTCCGAGTGGACAGGCGCATAATTCCATGCCAGTTCTTGCAAAATCTTAGGTCACCCTTTGGGAGTTTAACAAGGTAGCCCTTCTTCCTATATGCAGGTACCTTTCCTCCCTTCCAAACCTTCTTCAGTAGTGGTGTGAGCATGTCTCAGCGTCTGTTTTCAGTGCTTCTGGCGGAATTCTATTTAGTCCTGCGGCCTTGCTGGATTTCAGCATTTTTATGACATTCAGGACTTCTGCTTTTGTCGGAGGACCTGTGTTCACTGGTAGTTCTGCCTTTGCTGGTGGTATTTCTGGACGAGTTGCAGGTGGTGGTGTTGGTGGTCGATTGAAGAGCTTTTTGAAGTGGTCAGCCCACTGTTTCGTTTGTTCCTCCTATTTGGTAACTAAGTTTCCGTCGCTATCTTTCATTGGTTTCATCTGCGTTGATCTCTTCCTCCCAGATAGTAACCTGGTTATTTGATATAGTGTTGTCAGGTCTCTGTCTCTCCTACCAGCAGCTTGTTTTGCTTCACTTGCCATTGTGTCATAGGAGTGTCTTTTGTCTTTGCGTGCACTCTTCTTCACTTCTTTGTCCAGTGTTTTGTACGTTGTACTCAGTTCGTCTTCTCGTTGTGCATCCTTGCACTGGTTCATCTTCTGCTGCACTATCTTCCTCTCGTTCATCACCTTCCATGTGTCCGTTGAGATCCATTCCTTGTCTTCTTTCTTCTTCCTTCCTGACACACTGTTATGCATGTTTCTTTCCACATATCTTCCACAGAACTCCAGCGTTCTTCCACTGAGGTTTCTTCACGGACGTCGCTTAATGTCTCTCATTTTGTCCTGATGACTGGCTGATGTGAAGATGTCCTCTGTAGTTTAACCTTTCAGCTTCTGTTCTGGATGGTGAACTTGAACTGTGGTCTATCACCAACCTCTTTGAAGGTTTTCAAATTGATTTGGAAGGTTCCTCGCACCAGACAGTGAGTGGTGTGAGCCTACATCTGCTCCCCTTCTTCATCTTGTGTCCAGTAGGCTGCGTCTCCATCTCCACTTTCTTCACATTGAGATGAAGTCGATCTTATTTTTGGCATAGTGTGTCCTGGTGTCTGGAGAAATCCATGTCGCTTTGTGAATATCCTTGTGTTTGTACACACTGCCTCCAATCAACAAATCGTTGGATGCGCAAAAGTCTGCAAACAGTTCTCCATTCTCACTCCCCATTTCACCGAGTGCTTCTCGACGCACGAGGAGTTCTCTCCCCATGTTGTCCACTCCGAGTTTGGCATTCAGGTCGCCTATTAGAATGAATTTTGATGTCGCCACCTTGGGTGGGGCCTTGTTCATTACTGATTGCAGTTGTCTGTAAAATTCCTCCTTCTTGTCTCCATCTGCATTATTCGTAGGTGCGTAGCATTGAATGATTGTGACTTTCCTTCATTTTGAGTTGAATCTTGCTGTCATGATCCTGATAGTGGGAGAGATCAGTTCCCACTGCATGGAAGCCTTCGATGGACTTGGATTTCTTATGATAGCCACTCCAAAACTCAGTGTGCTGTGCTCGTGGTTGTCGTCTGTGCGGCAATGTTGGAGTAGACCATTGATTCTGCAGTTGACAGTTTGGAGAGTCCACTTCCATTCCATCTGCTTTCGCAGATCCCAAACACTTCCATGCCATATCTTCTCATCTCTTTTGCAATCTGGGCAGCCTTGGTAAGTTCATACATGGTGTGGACATTCCATGTCCCCATCCTTACTTTTGCTTTCATCGAGAGAAGACACATCGGCCGACTGGCTTCCCTGTGGTAAGCTTTCAGCAACCGGTGTCATTTCGTCTCTCCGATTCCAGTGAGGAATAAGTTTGCTTTTGTGTTCTATATTTTCTCCGTTCTTTGAAGTTTCTTTAGCGATTGGATTGGTTTTCTGGGTTAGGGTTGCTAGCCCTATGTCCAACCTTCCCTGTTTATCCGGGATTAGGACCGGCTAGTAACTATTGAACTAGTTAACCAGGCGAGGTTAATAATTCATGTTTACTGATGCCTTATTTCACACAATATGAGCATGGTATGTAGTTTTAACTCAGTCATTTGTGGTCCGATTTACTCTGAGAGAAGTTCGAGCCTTTTCCATATCCATCCATGTTATGAAATATCTATCTGTCAGTTATACGTTTTTCCTTGAAATCCGTCCTATTCCTTGCTCGAGCGAACAAAACGTACTAAGCCACCTTGTCGACATACGTACGGCAGGCAAAGAGCAACGTCTATTGTATAAAGGCTAGGTTTCCCTATCTGGCTGCCGAAACCGGTGTAGGTGGGGCAGCGCTCAAACCCTTAACCCAGTGGTTGATAGTCATCTCCCTAAACCACTAAGCCACAGCTCCTAATTAGTAAGGACGTGAACAGCTCAGAGTGCATGCATATAGCATCCAACTCTGTTCAAACCTATTAAAAGCTCATCTTTTTGCAAACCAATGCACTTGTCACCCATTAAGCTTGTGAGAAAAACCTTTTTTAGGATGACTTAAAAGTGTACACTTACAATATAGAACATGTAGCTAGTAGAAAATAGACAGACCACCAAAAGCCAAAGTAAAATCACAAGTGCATCAACTAAAGTTGCCACACTTCTCGGTAACATGCAAACAACAGATGGATAGAAAAGGAGTGATATCAAAGTAAATAATATAGTGTAAGAGAATAAACAAGCTGAAGATAAAGGTTAGTGCGAATATTCAAGCTTTAGAAGATGTCAAGGAGTGAATACATCTGCGTCATTGTGACCGATTTCCAGCCATGTCATCAAGAGTCTTTAGCCACTGACTCCTTTCGTCTCAGGGACTTCATTCAGACAGTCATTAACTACCAACACAGCTCAGACCAATAATAAGAGGTTTTATCGACTGGTGCTAGGTCTCGGTCTGACTACCCTAAACCCTCTTCCAACCTAATCCAACTTTTCTTATTAGCAAGGAACATGGAGGTAGGCGGTGGCTCGGCATGGGCATTATATGTCCAAGCCATCTCAGTCGAAGGAGGTTCACAAGCTCATCAATCGACTCGCTTGTCTTCCGTAGTTACCCTTCGCCTAACTTCGACATTACTCACATAGTGATTCCGTTACACACCAGTAGTGCTGAGAACACATCTGTGGTCAAAACCCTGTAATCACTTTATCTTCTACTTTTAATGGTTATATCTCACAGCCGTGTAATACGAAAGAACGGACTGCAGCGCAGTTTACTCGTCCTTTGATAGATAGTCGAATATCTCGCCAGCTGGCACGATATGATGCGATTTGGCAACTGTCAAACGAGCTTTATTTACCCTAGCTGAGATTTCGTCAGCAACCACCCCGTTCGGCGGGCTAATGCAACTCCCAAGTAAGTAAAGTGGTCAACATATTGCACTATTTTTCTCCCTAACCTTTAACTGGGGGTAGTTGCAGAGCATCGTCTGATACTTGACAACTGCGAAACACATGCCAAACATACTCAGATTTTTTATCAAGGCGTTCGAAATGCCCTGCATTTTGTCAGAGTCTTCATTCAGCAGAACAACATCGTCTGCAGATTCCAAGTCAGCCAGATGACCTCCAGAGAGTAGTTCAATCCGTGTGAAGTCAAACGTAACCTCAGGTTATATCCATTAGTACGTATGTGATAAAACTAAACAGTAACGGTGACAGTGGGCCACCCTGGCGGACACCCCTTGTTGTCGCCAGTTCACACGGTAACTCTGCATTAGCTCTGATACAGCTGTGTGAGTTCGAGTAGAGATTTTTGATAAGCGCACATATTTGTTCAGTACTCCCTTCACAGTCAGACACTGCCGCATCTCATGGTTGACAAAGTCACATGCCACCTTCAGGCCGCGAAATATGGCTGGTGTCGGCTATTGGCCGGTATTTATGCCTGTGTTTCAGAACCTTTTAGAAGTTGGAAATATGGTCGATGCATCCTCGTCCAGGTTTGAAACTTGTCTGGTTTCCTCGAGCTCCAGTTAGGCATCGAATAACTAAGGACTCGAGGACCTGGGACACAATATTAATCAAAATTCCCTTATCGTTATCACAAGAAGATTTCTCCCCGTTCTTATGGATTGGAATGATCAGTAAAGTAGACCAATCTAGTGACCCTACTCCTGATTCCCACACACTGCCTAGTACCTTCGTCACTTTAGTTAGCGATTTTATACCACCATCCTTGAAAACTGCAGGTGGCACACTGTCAGTTCCTGCTGCTTTCCATCGTTTCAGGTTCGATACGTTTTTCTCAGCTTCAAGAATAGTTGTAGGACCGACATCTACATTCAGGTTCATGCTGAATCTTGGGTAACTGTGGCGTTGCTGAGGGCCAGTTGAACTGTGCTTCAGTGTTCTGCTCAATTTTCTAGCTGCCTGTCCCGAGAGGTTATCAGCTTTCCATCCTTTTTGTTATGGTTTCACTCACCATCGTCTTCTTGCCGATATCCTTAATAAGCCTAAACAGTTGCCGAGTATTACCCAACGCTGATGCTTTCTCCATGTCTCTTTCGTCACACACCACTGCTCGTGATCGACGCGAATACTCTGGATCAACTAACGCTTAAGATGCTTCCTGTCCGTTTTGGCATAAATTTCAGACGTTGAAAGCTCCTACTTGAAATTGATGAAAGATCTTAAGAGACTAGGAACGAGGTTTTGATCGTTGACAAAGGTTGCAAAGTGAGAGGTTGAGTAAAGTGTATGAGGAATAGTATTAGTATCAGGAGGTGAGGGCAAAGAAGGGGACAGAGTTGAAGAGGATAATTTATTTTTGATCGGGTTTTGTGTACTACTGAGAGCGTGTGAACGGTTGACACTTCCCGGCTGCCCATACCGTGAAAGGCTGTCTTCTTAAGGTACCTGAAACGATAAAATGTATGTGACCGTAGAGCCCATAAGACATCTGCTTGAGGCCTGCCACACACGGCCTGTTGCGGGTTGTTTGCAGATTTGATTTATCTAACGCCTGACAGAAAACCTATACTGTCGTCATCGTAAGACTGTGGGGCATGGTGGTGTTATTTCTGGGGCTGACCTTTTCTAACCCCATCCCTTCCACTGAGGAGTCAGCATCAGTGTGACATTGCTAATTATCCAAGGGGAACACCTTACTGCTATCACACCATCCAGCTGGCAGCAGTATGACCCTCCTAACACCACCAAACCCCCATCATAGTGTAGTATTTTACACCACGACGGTAGCCGCTTTTCGTTCTACCACTATCCATTAGACCTATCTGGCATGGTAGGATTTTGAGGAGGCAAGCGTTCCACTAGCATAGCTCACTGGCTTTGTGATACGCAGGTCAGGCCTTCACGCCAAGGTAGCGGCTATCGATCGGGTAACTACGTCGGTTGATGTGGGTTAACAACCTTATCGACTGACTTGCCTAGTTCCCTTCTCCCGACCTCAGCATTGCTTACATAGTGATTACACTAAATGCAATGACTGCTACGAGGACACTCATGATCAAAACCCTTTTACCACTTTTTGTGCTCTACTTCCAACCGCCATGTCTCACAGCTGTATAACAGGGCAGAACGAACTGCAGTACAATATACACGACCTCAATAGGTAGTCGGATATTTCGCCAGTCGTCACCGGTGATAACGTAAGTTGGCAAATGTCAGACTATATTCCTGTATTCGAGCTGAGACATCGTCAACAATGTAACAGAAACAAATAACACTGAGTTCTGCTTGCAACCAATACTTTTCTGCCGCCCATCAAACCAAGAAAATATTCCTCAAAATAACTTATGAATTCTAACCTCCATCATTTAGGAAAGATCAGTGGGGCCAGATCATCATACGAGGTGATGTTGGGTGAGGAATGTACTTCACCTGATGAGGGTTCAAATATCCAGTGCTTGATGTGGCTAAGGTTTGGTTCATATGTATCCGTCTGTATCAGCGAGGTAACTGCAACTACCCTAAGCTTTCAAATTTTTAATAAGTATACCCCTTTTGAATGAAAAGCTAAATATTATTGAATTTAGTGACTGCAACACTTCCGTAGTGACCGAACATGCTCCAAACAAAGACTTGGTAAGATTCTATTTTGTCACTCACATACAAAACATATTGGCAGATCGCGTTTGGTGTCTCAGTCGTTGTATGTAGACTTAACAATATGGATTAACCTTTGAACAGCCAAAACACTTGAAAACAAATGCTGATTCCCTATGCTGGATTTGACCCCGTCAACCGAGGTGTTGTGGCAATGTGAATGGGAGGAGAGTACCGAGCAAGAACATTAAGACTGGAATTCATCTAACCTTACAAAAGCTTAAGCAAAGTAGTCCGAATGAACGACAACCAGTGGCGTCCACCTAGTATGCCCACTTTCACTATTACTATTCACATATAATAAGAACCTGCTTATGAATAGAACCCTACAAACCTGCTACTTCTCAGAGACTGACTTCTAAGAAGGCATCTGGTTGACTTAGGGTGGGAAAACGACCGAGTCTGGTTAAGAGAAGTTACCGCTAAAACACAATCTTCTCAACACCTGTAGAAGAAATCTGAAATCAATCTCAAATGGATGGTTTCTCACAGAATCTCATGCAGAAGGCAAAGGTGTCAACTGCGTTTTCCCACCTGCACAACCTGTGGCGGTGGAGGTGCAGACTCCCGAATAAACGACTACAAATTGCGACAGTGTCCTACCATACGGTTGAGATCGGAAGATATGAAGAGACCACAAGTAACTTCTTCTCATTGTTCGGATTTCCTCAGATCACTCTGTGAGATGTGCCTATTTCCAGGCGTACAGTACCAGGTGTAGAAAAGCTTAGTGTACATCCATTCGTACATAAATTAGTTCCATGTCATATTACAACGATGTAAAACATCTCAAGCCACCACTAACATATTTTGCTCCTACTTAGATAAAATCCATTCCTGTGGGGAACTCTCGAAAGCCAAGATCAACGACACTCTCCCTGTAAAGTCCATTTAAGCTACTATACCGGTATCGATCATGAACCGTACATGGCTAGAGTCAAAATAAGTTTAGTTACTAGCAATCTTATCAAACCTCCCCAAATTGAACTTGAATATAATAACTTGTTACACATTTGATTCCTGTTTGATGCTATATAAGCAGAAACTTCATTTATCCTCTCACCGACCAAAGAAAGTGTCTGTTACTCGGACACAAACGCATCGCCTCACTTTTATCATGAAGGCATGTAAAAAAGGGGAGACAAACTGATTCCTGTAAACAAAAGTGAGTGAGATTTGAGACAAATCTATGAAGCCTAGTTAGAACAATCCAGACTTTAAAGATGACTAGGAGTTTAAACACTCCAGTACCACTGGTCGACTCAAGACCACATAGGCAAAAATCATTGGTTCCTACTATCTTGAGGACCCAAACCTAAACGGTTCACGCCAACAGGTAGGAACTTCATGAACTGATACGGTGTCTTTGTTGAGCAGCCTTGAGCTTCCTTCAGACTGATCTTACTTCGGTTAACAGCAGACACACGAAATCAACGTAGAACCTCACACACTCCACAATAGTATGCAAAGTGAGTACGACAGGCTGTTATCAAAGCGTCCAAGGGTGTAAGGAGTTTAAAAACTAATTTTCGTCAAGACACCAAGTAGTGATCACATTCGCACCATAGTGACAGATTTTGAGGCATTTTTCCAGGGGTTATCAGCCACTGATTCTTATGCTCTCAGGTACCATAACCAAGTAGTATACACCTGCCTGGCAGGTCCAGTCCAGTAGACAGGGACTGACGCCACGTCCTAGTCTGGCCAAACTAGACCCTCTTCCAATTCCCCTGTACTTTGAGAAGCAAACCTACGAATGTCGACTTCGTGCGTTGATCCTTCGCTTTCATTGAGGATAACCGTACCGTAGTGCGGCTGGCTATCAACCACAATATAGCATCACAAATGACGTATACGAAACTGTCTACTTGACTATACCGCGGTACTTAATCTACCCACGAAACCATAGAAAAGAGCCGGGATAAATACTAGTCGACAACTAACACGTTCCAATAGTGCATGAGATACATTCAGGGACAGCTCGGCGCTCTATAAAACCTCTTTCTGACCTCACAAAAATGTTGCACCTCCATACCAGAAAAGACGCGGACCACAGATTGTTGAGACGCAGAATGTACTACGTGAGGACTGACTAGAGGATCTACGCCCAAACTCTCCTATTCGTCGAAGGTCACGCGGTGACTTGACGACTTATGGAATAATGTGTAGCCTATGCCACTTAAACGGTGCGTCTATCCTCGTGCGAACTCGAGGTGGATCACTTGCCGGAGGGTAATGGTCACCGGACTCTACGAAGGTTGCTTGTGCTCCGTCGGTCGACGGCTTCAAGGAGTTGGACATCTGGGATGCTGAATGGGCTAGGACAAGCGTGTATGCCCGAATCACATTGAACCTTACGGTGACTCCTTTGGACTGCACTTGTACCACGGAACCGCCTAGATTCTTTAATAGGATTGTCCTTTTCCCCGCAACAATCTTACGTGCTACTCAGCGTCGTTCTGCTTCTTGCAAGAAAATACATAGATTTGAAGACCGTCCAAGAGACTATCATGCTGTAAATTACATACACAAGTATTTTAAGGCCCGTTGCTTCCTGCTTAGACCCAGTAACTTCATGAACGTGTCGTCGTCTGCATTCAGCGGACCACATAGTCAGCAACATTGATATGTAGACAGTAGTATGTGACACAGGCGATTTAGTTTTGGCAGTTTACACTTGACTACGCGTACGAAAACAATAACTTGAAGGTACTGTGGTGTCAGTTAGGATTACATCAGCCTGTCACTTATGCAGCTAAACAGATTTAGCGTCTATCTGAGCAGTTCAAGGCGACAGATGTCACAAGTCCCCTTAGGCACGACGGCGGAACGGACCGATATCACCAGACCTCTCAATAAAAATCAAAACACCACGCCAAGTTTCTTCAATTCGGTCAGCTGATTATTCCCAGAACTAGTAGCAACACTACGCAAACTTACGGAACAATTTATGAGCAACGACACACTGAAATGGCGCTGAACTTCTAACAAGCATTCGAAGCATTACGGCAACACTAGGTTACTATTTGACACTTATCCACGCACAATGAAGACTGAGAAGAAATGAGCAGCTTATCAGAATGAAGATGTAATATAAAAATTATTCATGATGCATCGGATTTATTTGCATGAGCACTTAGATCCTTTCTTCAGGGGTATCGACGTTGGCCTTCCGTAACACACGGCTCCCGAGATAGACTGGACCTCAGTCCTAGGAAAGAAATCAAACGTTTGTTTTAGACACTCATAACATGACATTCAAAGGCCTAACGTGATACACAAGACCTCAGGCGCTCCTCGATATAATCACAGTGAAACTTACGTGTATTGACGGTCACCCAGACCAAGCAAAGCTGAAATGGAAACAAAAAGTAGGTCTGTTATCAGAGTAACTATGACGGAAAGAACACAAGTACCCAAGAATACCCAGAACGGGCGTCTTAAGCTGAATTAACCATATTATATGTATCATCATGAATTGTTTAACTAACCTTAAGTTCGTATACGCACGATAGTTAGCGAATGCACTTCATCTTTATAGCTTTGAATGAATTCAGTTCACACTCGTGTAGAAAAATCTGGAATGAAACATGAAACACATCTATAATCAGAGTAACTATGACAAAGTAGTACACAGGCACCAAAGAACACCCAGAACGGGTGCCGTAAGGTGAACTAACCAGGACATTAATATCATCATAATAGTCAGCTAACCTAGATATCACTCGTGATGGCATCCCTGGAACTTTGGGTTACAGAGAACCCACACTAACATCATTTACCAGTCCGCCAATGACCGATTGTGCACACCTCATGCCGCTGAAGACTCAAATACTTACGAAGCAGTTAAACAACAGACATTGGCAAACAACATTTTTTTAAATCAGATCTAATTGAGGTATAAAATTTATTCGTGGAAATGTAGTAGCTCTTTTTTAACTTGGTGATACTCATAGAACTAGAGGATTTATCGATCATCCAAAAACCTTCCATCACCGGGAAATCCAAATGGTTGAATAAACTAATCCTTAACTAACTTCCATATCCAACTGTGCTGCACTACAAGCGCCCTCGTTTTCACATTTAGGTACTTAAAAAGGATAGGATAAACAGAATTTGGGCAATCAACAGGCAAACAGTTTGCATCAACTTACGCTCACATTTTTAGTAAACAACGAGTCTTTATTTAAAGGATCTTGATGAACTGGCTCTTAAGGAGGTAATTCGAATGCACAGCAACTTAGCACACAAAATGCACTCGAAATTAGGCCTTCTCTCAAGCTTTACAGTCCGAGTTCTTTTCCTCAGACTTATGTTATAGCCAAAGTTGGACAGCTGTCGTAGCAAGTATCCCTGGGTTTATAAGATATTATTCGCTTTGATGTTTGCATCGACATGAAGACCACAGTTACTTATCGGTTGGTTCGCGTCGAATTTGAGGGCTACTTTCTACTTGCTGGCCGAACAGTCGCGGCCCCCTTGAACTATCCTTAATATTTTAGAGCAAATGCCTTTCCGACGGCGTAGATTTATGTGCTATAGCATCGAAACTACTCTATGCCCATTGCACAGCGAGTGGCTGTTGTGACTCTGCGGCCTAGTATGCGGCGCTCTGGTGTTGGAAATGACTGGTCCCAGGTTCCAGTCTTAAGGCGGTGAATATCAATTGATAGGGTAGTATGTTAAGCAGATGGGCCACAAATACGTTGAAACGCTTATCATAGATTCTACCTCCGGTGACCATCCGTCATTACAATAAAAAACGCGTATCTTGTTTTCAATCAAGCGTCCGTGACTTGCCTCAGAGGCCACATTGCTAAGTTCTACGTCTCAGTGACACTGCAAAACTGTGTACAGACTTCTGAATACATGAAGATTAGGTCTGTTCCAAGTGGCGATTAAGATACGCCAAAAATTTCAGAAAATGTCGATTAGCTTTAACCTGAAAAAAACTCGTGAACATCACCCGCAGGGGAAACAGTCAGACGATGGAGCTTGAACAAAACAAGACAGGTGTTGGGCGTCATATGGGCTGCAACACTTTTCGAAAGTTTTACGCTGTCCATATTTCATGGTATTTTACCGCGATGTTCTGTCCAGTCTTAGTGGACTTTCCTCTCCCCGGAAGGGAAATTCCGAAAGCAGATTGCGTTTATTCCTTGTATCCCAACCTAGTGGAGAGGACTCACCTATTCTGAAGAATAAACGAATAACACCTACTGTAGTAGCTTCCGGACATACGCTGCAGCATGAGAAACCAGCACTAAAGGCAAAGTGGAGTAAAAACGAACGCAAGTAGGAGCTATTTTTCTGATTCGTTTCTGCCCGGTCACAAACTGCCTTTTTCTTCAAGACGCAGTTTTCCATTACGGTTTACTTAAGTTGCCAATCTTCGTTTGCTTGTTAATAGGACGTTGTTATGTTTAGTATAGCTGCTTGTATTATGCCGTCGTTGATTACGCGGAACTGGGAGGCAGAGACGTCTGGCTGACCAGTCCCGAATAGGACAAAGTGCGCATCCTGGATTCCACTGCTAGCCAATATCCGCCAGTGAGTTACTATATTTGCTACAAAATCGGCTGAAGATTTTTCTGAGACTGCCCATGACATTATTCTTGCCGCGGCTCGAGTGGACCCTAATAATGGTTACTGGCATTCGCCACTTCGACCTTGGCCAAACTGAATAAGCGTATAGATGCTGTAAGTATATGTAAACACAACGCCGGCGGCTTGGGGATAAAAGCACATTCACTCGTTATTTTGACGCGCTGACACACGAAGAGCCCTAAAATAAAGACCTCCAGGGTGATATCGGAGCTTTGTAATGCCCCTCACAAAAATAAGTTCCATATCACCTTGCCACTGGTGTGCGTGTACCCGTTTAACCCAGAAGCCAGTTCTGAAAGTCTATTGGAATCAGACAGTATGCTACATTTCATAGCCAATGGGGTCAGTAAAAGAAATGTGTTGTCTCACGCCCTGCTGGTGTACAACACACTTGAGCAAACAACTGGAAGCCCAATTTTTCGAAGCCAGTAGTTGGTCTTCTGTCGGATGCATTGACTCGCTCTCGTATTGCCGAATGAATGCCCACTCTGTGACCAGTAAATGAAAGCGACCATACCGTTATATCTGTCAAGCGATCCGTTCGTGATAATGATTACAGAAGCTTGTAGTACTTCTAACGCTTCTTCATCGAAAACCACTCTTTGTTTACTGGCAACAGACTAAATGACAGGAGATGTACTCTCCATAAAAGGTCCGGTCATAAGTGACCATATGCAAGCAGGGACAGGTGAATACAGTCGAGTGCTGTAACAGGAAATAACATGTACTAGTAACTAATACAGCGAACCGGTTGCTTGAGAGGCAGGTCTCTTGGCTCGGTAACTTAGTGCATCAACGGGACCTTGTTTAAGGCCCTAGCAGGCAGCATCTCTCTGGAGTGTCTGCATATTCATTAGAAGGGCGTGGAACGTCAAGAAATGAACTAACTTAAATCTACTGCGACCAGCAATTAAATGATTGTCACCACAAAATGTAATCTCTGGTGGATGCTTATCATTTGGACATTCCTTTGCTCATGGCATTTCCGACATTATGTCTTATGTTTCTTTCCTTACATTTGATTTCCCAGTGAGGTTTGTGTTGACTGTAAATACCGGGGGATAGTGAATCCGATGTCATACTTTCAGAACTAACCGGTTTAATCACTATCTTTTTCCATTTCGGATACGGTTCTCGCTAGCCTGATACGGTGAGATCACTGGAAATACTTAGCTTTATCTGGTCGGTAATTCCGTATTATTAGATGTGCCTTCCTCGTAGTGAACTCAGTATTACTTGTCTTAATACTTTTCAAGCGCACCTGATGGTGGATAGCTTTATGGTGACGTTAGCGAATGTTACCCGTCAGAGCATTCATCTCTGAACAACGTTAGTGAGGAGGAACATACACTGAACAACTGTGGAAGAAATGCTGGTTCGACAATAAAAGCCATCCTCTTCACTTTTGACTGATAAACTGAAATATATTTCATACCTACATCATTTTTTCTGTTCCTGTTGGCGAGTGCATGAGCGCTGTATTGAAAATACTCCCACGAAAACCATCTTCTAGAGTCGAAAAACTGGGATAAACACTGATTTTGGTCTGGCATACCTAGATTTACTGCAGTTTAGAGAACAGATGCATACTTTCGCCATGAACATCAGCCTTAAAAGCACCAAGGCAGTTTCTCAACGAATTCAAAAGCCCGGATTTGCCAACACCCACTCAGGTGGATCTTGTTGCACTTGTGGTTGACCTAAGAATTTGACAAAGCCTATGGAATGAAAGTGTGCAAGTCGTGCATCGTCGGAAGCAGTGTACATGATAGCCTGTATTTTAGCTGTTCCAGCATCATCCCGCCAACGAAGATCAAGTTTGTCGAGAAAGCACAAGATGGAGAGTGGTACGTCGTGCCATATCCCAAAAGCTGTGCGAAATGACAGACTGAAAAGGACGCTGAAGAACGACTCGGCAGAATGTCTTTCACATTATATCTCCAGTTGGGATAGAATTATACTCACCTGATGGCATTCCACTTGCGTCGAAAAGCAGCTCCATGCACGGAAACTGGGGTGCAGCGCATTCGCTTTCCCCATTCCAATTTGCCGCATTGTCTTCTTCGATGGAGGATTTGGTTTTTGCCAAGCATGCGTCTGATTAGCACATCTACACGTAGATGTGAAAGCTCGCTTTCATCTTGTTCACCAAAATACCCCAAATAGTGACACATATAGTGTTCACCATCTGGGGTCGAAGGGATGGCACTCTCATTGCTCCACCTCTCATCATCTGCATCGCATCGCTACACCTTGCAGAATACTCCGGATGGTGCAAAAAATCAAATCAATTGTGCGTGCGTTAAAATGCTTACGTCATCGGGTGCAAAAGGGGGAATGCCATTCGGTGTACGTCTAGAAAAGTGTGAGATCGTGACTATGGAAGCATTCTTAGGACGTCACGATATGATGCAGTGCTAACGCCCATTATCCGAGACGAAACATGTGCCACAATAAATAGCGAACAACAAAATTAGTTCAGCGAATGAGAATAACATCTCAGTGGTACATTCGCTCATGCTTTCCACAAAGTGAGTCTTGACTGGCCACCGCCTTCATTCAACGAGGTCTTCTATGAAATGATAATAAGACTATGTTCCTCACGCAAAAAAGGTTGCGCATGAACAAGTTGGTTTACAGGTGTTACCACTTACGGGGTATGATTTCAGTTTTTTGAGCACCAACACGCAGTGCACCAGAAACCGATACCTAAGATGTACGGTAATGACAATCGTAGTTTGTTTCGAATAGGAGATGGATTCAAAGATAGAGTGTTATTTATCATTTGACTATCCGAGATAGCCGCAGTTTGGCAGACTAGTATTTATGCCGGGTGATGACTGAAAGTGTGATATGAACCCGGATAGCGACCGGATTCTCATCCCATTTCTAATCATCGCCCGGCACAAATATAATGCTATTGTTTCTCAGACAACAAAGAATAAAATAGCCAAACACCAAACTCTTTTTTCATCGGGTTGAGTTATTAGCTAGGAATCATTTAACCACTGTTTCGGCCACCGAATATTCTTGGGGATATGGCTGGTAGCATGGCCATGAACTTGAATCACATGTGTCCTTCATGAGGTTCCGATGGCACGATATACGATGATAATTCCAATTACTGGGATCCCGTACGAGTGAAGAACTGGTCAGCCTGACCTGAAAGATGAGTAACAAAGGCAAGCAATTGGTCAAACTCAAAACAGAAGCACAAAATGCTACATAGAAGCACACCAATCGTAACATATGTAGATCAGTTTAATTTAGTGGCTACAAAAATTGCTTGATGTGGCGTCCTGAATCAACTATTTAGGGAACTAGATATTCTCTTGTGTTCAGAGCACTAAAGCACACGAGTAAAATACGGTATTTAACATTCAGATGAAACTCATCCCCTTTGCCATAATGGCAAGCACGCTTTGTATACTCCTGGGGAGATCATGACCATGGAGTTATTCGTTGTGTTATGGAATTAGGGCCACAGACACAACACGGGGGTGCAGAGTTGGTCGAGGTAGTGGATAGGGTGAATTTATACTCTCAACGCAACCCATTTTCATCCTGTACTATTCTCTCATTGTTTCCGTTTTGTTTTGCATTCGAGAACCATCATAAGTACGGAATTCGCAGGCTTCATAATCTTCCCACCCCTTCACTTTATTTCTAAAATATCCCCACGCTATCCCCAATAAGGTGGACGGTTTAAGAATATTTTGGTCTACTCTCAGCTCACTAAGACCACCACGCATCATTGACTCCGCCATCCCTTGGTGTGTATCTCACCCCAGACACCACTTACGACCGTTGCGCCACCACTCACGTAGTAGTCTGGCTTGACTGACAGCGCAAAAATGGCTCATGTTACCACACTACATGAAGATCGCATACCCTTTGCAAAAAGAAAGAAGGATGACCAGTGAAATGTTTATTTGTAGGAGAGGATAAGAGTACTCGAGCAGAGTTAAACCATGGGAGCAATAGGGTTAGGATCACTAGCTATCGTCGAAAGTATTATGACCATGAATATCATAGCACGTCCGAGAAGGAAAAGATGACTCATCCTATGATGAAATTATAGTTGAATAAATAAATGTTTTGTTCCCAACTTAGTAATTAAGCACGCGGAAGCCGGTTTACAGGCATCATTACAATAATATACGTCAAAAAATCTACAAGATTTTACGAGCTATGAATGGTACGGACAGTATGTCATGAAACTCTGCCAAAAACATCAAAAGATCCTGCTAGCTATGAAACGAACAAGAAAATATCACTCTCCAGCGTATGTGGAGTGTTAAAGTTGAGATAACGAGGAATCACATCCTCATATTATGGATTTGACATGGCAGATACCAGTTTACAAGCACCGTGAGGTTGATAATCATTGAGAGTTTGCAAAATAGTATTTAGTGTCGAATGATTCATATATCACGTCGTTGATGTGCATAATCTTATTAAAACTTGCCGAAATTATTGAGACAGGCTGGATTTTCATCTCTCAGCACACAGACAGCGACCGCTATTGCGAGCAAAAACGCGCAATCTTCGAAGTTCGCGTTATAATCTCCCAGCGGCGTTAGCCCGTTGGCATAACTTGTTATTTTCTAACAAAGCAGTCCAATCATCAGAAAGTTCCTCAGATTATAGTTCTCCTAACCACAAAGGGCCTACGTCAGCAAGCTGAGGTAAAGGTGAAGTATCAGCAGTTGTTTAGGATATGTCCTGCTGCAAACTTGACAGACGCAAAGACCAATCACTAATTATTCGGACTTGTTATATACCCACGAATACGAGACCAAGGAAGAACACGATAGCGTGGTCGGATGGAATGGTATATTTGGATGATTGCGCCAAGATATCGATGCGTTCCAACTAACTGGCTAGAGAGTCGAATACGAGCAATGCAACGTAACACGACAGCGTGCCAAATGGCTAGGATGCTTGACCGGGTGCCTCAGCTTAGCGAGTCCAGTTAAACTATCAACGTCAGCATCAATGTCGAAAGTGGTTAAACACCAGGCTATTGATTTTGGGGAGTGTGTGACGCAAAAAATCACTAAACCTAGCAGGTTCTCGAGAAAATAAAGACGACAATGTAGCGTCACACACTTCCCCAAAATCAATAGCCTAGTGTTTAACCACTTTTGACATTGATGCTGACGTTGATAGTTTAACTGGACTCGCTAAGCTGAGGCACCCGGTCAAGCATCCTCGCCATTTGGCACGCTGTCGTGTTACGTTGCATTGCTCGTATTCGACTCTCTGGCCAGTTAGTTGGAACGCATCGATATCTTGGCGCAATCATCCAAATATACTATTCCATCCGACTACGCTATCGTGTTCTTCCTTGGTCTCGTATTCGTGGGTATATAACAAGTCCGAATAATTAGTGATTGGTCTTTGCGTCCGTCAACTTCGTACCAGGATAATTCCTAAATTGGTGAGCCCGATGTGAACACATATCCTGACCAATAACAAATATTGGGTTCGTAGGCCTGTTCCGTTTTATATTTGTTTTTTGTTTTCATTTCGATAACATGTATATATCCACTTACTACACTTTCTCATGTCCGACCACACTCCCGAGCTTATTCTTATTAAGCCGACTACGAACACGATCCAACTCGTGCCATATTGGCCAGACAATGCAGAAACATGGTTTCTATATGCCGAGGCAGATTCTCGAGAACAGGGAGTCTCAGATCCTCATTCTCGATTTCTCGCCATCGTACGTTCACTACCGCGGGAATTGAATAGACATGTTACGGCACGCATGTTTAATCCTGAAGTAGGTGACCCTTGTGCACTTCTCAAGGCCGCACCCTTGAAGAAAAGCGATCTCACAGATCGCCATCGCCTAGACGAATTACTTCGTAACATCGAGCTAGGCAGCCAATCAGTTACTGAAGTCCTCGCACGCATGTGACAGGTAATCGGTGCACGGACATTCGACGATGGTTTCTTCCGAGAACTGTCTCTCTCAAAACTACCGCAACCGGTGCAAACCGTGTTAGTGATACTGCAGTCAGTCCCACTCGATGACCTGGCAGCCTTGGCAGATAAAATACTGGAGATTTCTAGCAGACCCGCCTTCAAACGTATATTCTATCTGCGACAAACCAGAGGGCCAGGATTCAGAGGTGACCAAGCTGTGCAACTCTGTTCAATAGTTGCTACGACCTCGAAGTCCTAGATCACGTAGCACTTCACAGAAACGCACCTTGGCGCATCACAGCAAGTCGCGTGATAGCCCTAAAACGAAACCCAACAGGGTGGGAACCCGGAATGGTGCTGGTTTCATAACACTTACGGGGATGAAGCCAGAAAATGTCGGGAACCATGCAGTTTTAACAAAGACACAAACTCGGGAAACAATCACGCCGCCACCTGGTCACGACAACCGTAGCCGGGGGAAACAGCCGTATGCTCCAAGTCACCGACGTTAAAACGAAAGTCCGCTACCTCGTCCACACCGGCGCAGAAGTCAGCGTTCCTCCAGCAACGAGAAGCAGTTTTGCAACAGTTGACTGACAGCCAGTGGCAACCGTTAGCCTTTCTCTCGAGGCGGCTGCAAGACGCGGAAACAAGATACAGTACATTTGGTAGGGAACTCCCAGCTATGTGCCGTTTTGTACGCCACTTTCCACACTCTGTGGAAGGTCTTGATTTCATTATTTTCACGGACCACAAACCGTCAACGTTTTCCCTCAGATCGGCGTCTGACAAATACCCCCCTCGTGAGTCACGACAGCTGGATTACATTTCCCAGTTCACGTCAGACACCCGACACATTTCTGGAGCAAACAACTCCGCAGCCGACGCACTATCTCGAATAGCTTCGATAAACTATATCGAGGGTGTTGATCTCGTTGAACTAGCTCGGCGTCAAAAGGAAGACGTTGAGCTGCATCATGAGTTGTCGTCCACAGCTCTCAAGCTGCGACTTTGTCCAGTTGGGTCAGACAAGGATACAATTTTGTGCGATGTCTCTGCTAGTCAACCACGCCCAACAGTTCCGAAGAGTTGTCGACGCAACATCTTCAATACGTTGCACAAACTATCCCATCCAAGTGTACCAGCCACCATTAGGCTTATCGCACAACGTTTCTGCTGGCCTGGGATGAACAAAGACGTTAAGGTGTGGGCTCAGTCGTGCTTAGCTTGTCAAAAGTGTAAAGTCACGCGACACACGAAAAGCCCTTTAGGCTCATTTCTAGCCCCAGACATGCGTTTCGACCACGTCCGTGTAGATATTGTAGGACCCCTACCAGAATCTAATGGATGCACCCACCTTTTCACTTGTGTTGATTGTTTCACACGATGGCCGGAAGCAGTACCTATTAAGGATATTACAGCTGAAACAGATGCTCGTGTTTTCGTCGAAAGATGGATCGCGAACTTCGGATGTCAATCTTACGTCACAACCGACCGTGGGCGCCAATCTGAGTGTAGATTATTTCACGCTCTAACTGCACTTTTAGGTTGCACTCGGTTCCGAACGACAGCCTACCATCAACAAGCAAATGGCATGGTAGAGCGTTGCCATCGACAGCTGAAAGCTTCCCTTTCGGCTGCAAACATCTCAGTGGACCGAGGTTTTGCCTCTGGTCCTACTAAGTATTCGTAACGCGTTGAAAGTTGATGCTGGATACACTCCTGCAGAACTAGTCTATGGGACCACTCTTCGCCTACCAGGTGAGTTTGTTTCCCCTTCAACTTTCAAACGTGTTTCCGACAGGGCATCTTAAGTGACTAGGCTTGCAAACGCAATGCGTTCAGTCAGGCCTTCTCCGGTTAGACCTCAAACGACTGATGTCTTCGTTCACCCCAGTTTATAAAAGACATCGCACGTGTTCACTCGCCACGACGCCGTTCGTCGACCACTTGAACCACCCTACGACGGGCCGTTCATAGTGATCAAGTGACACGAGAAGTTCTATATAATTGAGCGAGACGGACGCGAAGATACTGTCAGTATCGACCGTTTGAAACCAGCTTATTTTGAAGGTAACCCCATTATAAGTGACGTTTCGGCTCGCTACAGCCGACTGACGGATAGCAACAGCCATCGGCACAACAGAAAACACGATCGTATCGAACCGTCAGGTTCCCGGGGTATTTGGAGTCGCATTCAACTAAGTGGTGCGAAATAAAATGTGTCAACCATATTTTTTTAATTACAAATTTTTTCCGAGGCACTATTTTTCTTATTTACCGGCAATGCGAAACTCCTCGTGCATTTTGCCTTTTTATGTCAATTTCTTCTACTGCCATGTAATAAAACTTTTTTTAAAAACTGTGAGAATAAGCGAAAACTTTATTTTCGAATATTTGTATATACACAATTCCCATTTTTAAGAAGCGTTTTCATAGTATTACAGACTTTCATTTATATTGCAGGCGCAAAGAGCACTGGACGGAACGTCAAAGAAAACTGTGGACCGCGATCGACGTACAATTCGATTTATTGTATTTTATTTTTTAATTGCCATGACACCCTAGAATAAGTTCAGGCAACCAGGGGCCACTTCATGCAGTGAGCCAATCGGAATAGTTTTACCAGTGGAGAAACCACTGGGTTTTTACTTCCAGGTGGTGTTTTAGGATTTGTCCTGGTGCAAACCTGACAGACGCAAAGACCAATCACTAATTATTCGGACTTGTTATATACCCACGAATACGAGACCAAGGAAGAACACGATAGCGTGGTCGGATGGAATGGTATATTTGGATGATTGCGCCAAGATACCGATGCGTTCCAACTAACTGGCTAGAGAGTCGAATACGAGCAATGCAACGTAACACGACAGCGTGCCAAATGGCGAGGATGCTTGACCGGGTGCCTTCAGCTTAGCGAGTCCAGTTAAACTATCAACGTCAGCATCAATGTCGAAAGTGGTCAAACACTAGGCTATTGATTTTGGGGAAGTGTATGACGCTACAGATCACTCCCCCCTAGTGGGTTCGTGAGGACCCTAAGACGATACCAGCCGGAAGTAAAAACCCAGTGGTTTCTCCACTGGTAAAACTCTTCCGATGGGCTCACTGCGTGAGGTGGCCCCTGGTTGTCTGAACCTTATTCTAGGGTGTCGTTCCGATTAAATAAATAAAATACAATAAATGAAATTGTACGTTGGTCGCAGTCATCTGTTCCTTTCGACGTTCCGTCCAGTGCTCGTTGCACCTGGAACATAAATAAAAGTCTTCAATACCACGAAAACATTGCGTAAAAATGGGAATTATTTATATATAAACATATCGGAAAATAAAAATTTACGCTTATCTTCACCGGTTGTTTTTTAGTTTTTTTTTCATGGTAATAAAAATCGATATAAAAAGGCAGTGTCCGAGGGTTTGTGCATTGCCGGTAAATAAGAAAAATAGTGCCTCGAAAAAAAGAAAAAAATATGGTTGGCACACCCACAGCTAAGTTGAATATGACTTCAGATACTCCGGGAACCTGACGGTTCGACCTGATCGTGCTTTTGTTGAGCCGATGGTTGTTGCAGCTGTGCATTACCAGGCACATCGTCGAGAATTTCGATAATTGAGTCATTCGTCGGTCGGATGTAGCGAGCCGAAACGTCACTTATAATGGGGTTACCTTCAAAATAAGCTGGTTTCAAACGGTCGATACTGACAGTATCTTCGCGTCCGTCTCGCTCAATTATATAGAACTTCTCGTGTCGCTTGATCACTATGAACGGCCCGTCGTAGGGTGGTTCAAGTGGTCGACGAACGGCGTCGTGGCGAGTGAACACGTGCGATGTCTTTTATAAACTGGGGTGAACGAAGACATCAGTCGTTTGAGGTCTAATCGGAGAAGGCCTAACTGAACGCATTGCGTTTGTAAGCCTAGTCACTTAAGATGCCCTGTCGGAAACACGTTTGAAAGTTGAAGGGGAAACAAACTCACCTGGTAGGCGAAGAGTGGTCCCATAGACTAGTTCTGCAGGAGTGTATCCAGCATCAACTTTCAACGCGTTACGAATACTTAGTAGGACTAGAGGCAAAACCTCGGTCCACTGAGATGTTTGCAGCTGAAAGGGAAGCTTTCAGCTGTCGATGGAAACGCTCTACCATGCCATTTGCTTGTGGATGGTAGGCTGTCGTTCGGAACCGAGTGCAACCTAAAAGTGCAGTTAGAGCGTGAAATAATCTACACTCAGATTGGCGCCCACGGTCGGTTGTGACGTAAGATGGACATCCGAAGTTCGCGATCCATCTTTCGACGAAAACACGAGCATCTGTTTCAGCTGTAATATCCTTAATAGGTACTGCTTCCGGCCATCGTGTGAAACGATCAACACAAGTGAAAAGGTGGGTGCATCCATTAGATTCTGGTAGGGGTCCTACAATATCTATACGGACGTGGTCGAAACGCATGTCTGGGGCTAGAAATGAGCCTAAAGGGCTTTTCGTGTGTCGCGTGACTTTACACTTTTGACAAGCTAAGCACGACTGAGCCCACACCTTAACGTCTTTGTTCATCCCAGGCCAGCAGAAACGTTGTGCGATAAGCCTAATGGTGGCTGGTACACTTGGATGGGAGAGTTTGTGCAACGTATTGAAGACGTTGCGTCGACAACTCTTCGGAACTGTTGGGCGTGGTTGACTAGCAGAGACATCGCACAAAATTGTATCCTTGTCTGACCCAACTGGACAAAGTCGCAGCTTGAGAGTTGTGGACGACAACTCATGATGCAGCTCAAGGTCTTCCTTTTGACGCCGAGCTAGTTCAACGAGATCAACACCCTCGATATAGTTTATCGAAGCTATTCGAGATAGTGCGTCGGCTGCGGAGTTGTTTGCTCCAGAAATGTGTCGGGTGTCTGACGTGAACTGGGAAATGTAATCCAGCTGTCGCGACTCACGAGGGGGGTATTTGTCAGACGCCGAGCTGAGGGAAAACGTTGACGGTTTGTGGTCCGTGAAAATAATGAAATCACGACCTTCCACAGAGTGTGGAAAGTGGCGTACAAAACGGCACATAGCTGGGAGTTCCCTACCAAATGTACTGTATCTTGTTTCCGCGTCTTGCAGCCGCCTCGAGAGAAAGGCTAACGGTTGCCACTGGCTGTCAGTCAACTGTTGCAAAACTGCTTCTCGTTGCTGGAGGAACGCTGACTTCTGCGCCGGTGTGGACGAGGTAGCGGACTTTCGTTTTAACGTCGGTGACTTGGAGCATACGGCTGTTTCCCCCGGCTACGGTTGTCGTGACCAGGTGGCGGCGTGATTGTTTCCCGAGTTTGTGTCTTTGTTAAAACTGCATGGTTCCCGACATTTTCTGGCTTCATCCCCGTAAGTGTTATGAAACCAGCACCATTCCGGGTTCCCACCCTGTTGGGTTTCGTTTTAGGGCTATCACGCGACTTGCTGTGATGCGCCAAGGTGCGTTTCTGTGAAGTGCTACGTGATCTAGGACTTCGAGGTCGTAGCAACTATTGAACAGAGTTGCACAGCTTGGTCACCTCTGAATCCTGGCCCTCTGGTTTGTCGCAGATAGAATATACGTTTGAAGGCGGGTCTGCTAGAAATCTCCAGTATTTTATCTGCCAAGGCTGCCAGGTCATCGAGTGGGACTGACTGCAGTATCACTAACACGGTTTGCACCGGTTGCGGTAGTTTTGAGAGAGACAGTTCTCGGAAGAAACCATCGTCGAATGTCCGTGCACCGATTACCTGTCACATGCGTGCGAGGACTTCAGTAACTGATTGGCTGCCTAGCTCGATGTTACGAAGTAATTCGTCTAGGCGATGGCGATCTGTGAGATCGCTTTTCTTCAAGGGTGCGGCCTTGAGAAGTGCACAAGGGTCACCTACTTCAGGATTAAACATGCGTGCCGTAACATGTCTATTCAATTCCCGCGGTAGTGAACGTACGATGGCGAGAAATCGAGAATGAGGATCTGAGACTCCCTGTTCTCGAGAATCTGCCTCGGCATATAGAAACCATGTTTCTGCATTGTCTGGCCAATATGGCACGAGTTGGATCGTGTTCGTAGTCGGCTTAATAAGAATAAGCTCGGGAGTGTGGTCGGACATGAGAAAGTGTAGTAAGTGGATATATACATGTTATCGAAATGAAAACAAAAAACAAATATAAAACGGAACAGGCCTACGAACCCAATATTTGTTATTGGTCAGGATATGTGTTCACATCGGGCTCACCAATTTAGGAATTATCCTGGTACGAAGTTGACGGACGCAAAGACCAATCACTAATTATTCGGACTTGTTATATACCCACGAATACGAGACCAAGGAAGAACACGATAGCGTAGTCGGATGGAATAGTATATTTGGATGATTGCGCCAAGATATCGATGCGTTCCAACTAACTGGCCAGAGAGTCGAATACGAGCAATGCAACGTAACACGACAGCGTGCCAAATGGCGAGGATGCTTGACCGGGTGCCTCAGCTTAGCGAGTCCAGTTAAACTATCAACGTCAGCATCAATGTCGAAAGTGGTTAAACACTAGGCTATTGATTTTGGGGATGTGTGTGACGCTGTACCCGTAGTAGGACTGATTATCTTGGAATTCATCAGAAGAGTTTCAAAAGCCGTGGTCGAATGTGTTATAATTGGATATCATATTCTCTTATATGGTGGTCAGTGACTGGAATTTATCACAAAAGCATGTGTTGGCTGCTCCTTCGATTCGCATTTACAAATACAACCTGGGTCTTCACGAAAATTCTTGCGGCCAGGATTAGTACAGATTACTTGGTCTGGAATCCTTTATCCTGAAAACTGAATATCGTCACTGCCACATTTTCTTGTAACATGAGGTCACGAGAACCTAGCATGAATCACATACAAATTTCTGTGCCACAGTTATTATGGGGAACTAAAAGAAAACAGTGAGGTACCCGAGAGAAATGGGCCTACGTGTTGTACCTTTTGTATTAGCGTAAGCAGCATCATCCTAGAAGTATAACTGATGCATAGTGACTTCCACAAGAAAAGACCACTTGCTACTGAGTACTGGAAAACGTGTAGTGTGGAGCTACTATAGGCAGGTCGCGCTCCGAGTCAATACGTTGATGTGTGGCTGGTTTAATCATTTATTCAGAATATTTGCGCTACTATAACTGTTGTGAAACTTCGCACGGTTCGTCGCTTGATGAACCTTGACCGTTAGGTGGGTTGATCTTGAAGATGACCCAGAAACCGTAAAAGAGTGGGAACACTCCAATAATTCGAAGGGTAAAGTTAAATGCATGTGGCACACATCCAAGTGGGTCTTGATAATGCCACTCTCGTAGCTTCTTGTTGCGGTTTACCCTTTACTACCATTCATTTGCAGAAATATATCAGCCTATCCAAATTTTTAATTCAAAACCCCAGTGTCCGCCTCGGGCAATGTGTTTTTAACATCCCAGTATACCACCTCCAGCCTTCATATGCCCCCTTATCCAATTGCCTAGTCCCGGTTCAAACACACTTTTAAATAGGATGATCTGATTAAATCAAGTTGAGTTCGAAATCAGGGTTCGTTGAGCCGTTGTCTGAGCCATCGAACATCCTTGAAGCTAGGGCGGGTGGTATGACGGTGACTCAGAACATTGTGTACTTCTTATAAAGTTGTGATAAAACGGTGTACGCCAACATTTGTGATTTCCGGGATTCATTGTAGATGAAAGACTGATCAGTTAGACCTGAAAAATGAATGACAAAAGCTTGTAAGAGTGCGTGTTATAATTCCATAACGTTTGATCAACCCTACTTAACTTGATGTGCTCTAGTACCTGCTTAACCAGTGTTTTACCCAGCGTGTAAGTACTTATGACAAAACACAAATCAAAAGAACTGATACGGAATATATTTGAAGAAGCAGTGTGCTCAATTAAGGTAAATGTAATAATAATGGATGGGGGAAAAGTTTAATCAACTTATCTGGCTTGTAAGACTGAACTGGGGACTCTGAGTACGCGCGTGGTGACCAGCACTGTGGGAGCGCGAAATGGCGTCCAAGCCTGCTCGGATGCATGCTCGTTAAAACAAAACTTAAAAACACCCTAAGCATCCAAAGGCGAGCCAGAGGTTTATTTAATTAATTTAATTTGATCTATTTATTTTGGTCCTAGTTGTATTTTGGTGCCGGAACGTTGCGTTAGAAACCATTAGCAGGTCAAATGCAAAATGAAAAGACAAAAATGTCTCGCAAAAGTATGTCATTCAACGGACGTAATACCTCGCTTCATTAACTTGTCCACTTGTTGCCAGCCGGTCCTAAACCCGGATAAACAGGGAAGGTTGGACATAGGGCTAGCAACCCTAACCCAGAAAACCAATCCAATCGCTAAAGAAACTTCAAAGAACGAAGAAAATATAGAACACAAAAGCAAACTTATTCCTCACTGGAATCGGAGAGACGAAATGACACCGGTTGCTGAAAGCTTACCACAGGGAAGCCAGTCGGCCGATGTGTCTTCTCTCGATGAAAGCAAAAGTAAGGATGGGGACATGGAATGTCCACACCATGTATGAACTTACCAAGGCTGCCCAGATTGCAAAAGAGATGAGAAGATATGGCATGGAAGTGTTTGGGATCTGCGAAAGCAGATGGAATGGAAGTGGACTCTCCAAACTGTCAACTGCAGAATCAATGGTCTACTCCAACATTGCCGCACAGACGACAACCACGAGCACAGCACACTGAGTTTTGGAGTGGCTATCATAAGAAATCCAAGTCCATCGAAGGCTTCCATGCAGTGGGAACTGATCTCTCCCACTATCAGGATCATGACAGCAAGATTCAACTCAAAATGAAGGAAAGTCACAATCATTCAATGCTACGCACCTACGAATAATGCAGATGGAGACAAGAAGGAGGAATTTTACAGACAACTGCAATCAGTAATGAACAAGGCCCCACCCAAGGTGGCGACATCAAAATTCATTCTAATAGGCGACCTGAATGCCAAACTCGGAGTGGACAACATGGGGAGAGAACTCCTCGTGCGTCGAGAAGCACTCGGTGAAATGGGGAGTGAGAATGGAGAACTGTTTGCAGACTTTTGCGCATCCAACGATTTGTTGATTGGAGGCAGTGTGTACAAACACAAGGATATTCACAAAGCGACATGGATTTCTCCAGACACCAGGACACACTATGCCAAAAATAAGATCGACTTCATCTCAATGTGAAGAAAGTGGAGATGGAGACGCAGCCTACTGGACACAAGATGAAGAAGGGGAGCAGATGTAGGCTCACACCACTCACTGTCTGGTGCGAGGAACCTTCCAAATCAATTTGAAAACCTTCAAAGAGGTTGGTGATAGACCACAGTTCAAGTTCACCATCCAGAACAGAAGCTGAAAGGTTAAACTACAGAGGACATCTTCACATCAGCCAGTCATCAGGACAAAATGAGAGACATTAAGCGACGTCCGTGAAGAAACCTCAGTGGAAGAACGCTGGAGTTCTGTGGAAGATATGTGGAAAGAAACATGCATAACAGTGTGTCAGGAAGGAAGAAGAAAGAAGACAAGGAATGGATCTCAACGGACACATGGAAGGTGATGAACGAGAGGAAGATAGTGCAGCAGAAGATGAACCAGTGCAAGGATGCACAACGAGAAGACGAACTGAGTACAACGTACAAAACACTGGACAAAGAAGTGAAGAAGAGTGCACGCAAAGACAAAAGACAATCCTATGACACAATGGCAAGTGAAGCAAGTGAATGGTCACCCTGTACAGAAGGTCATGACATCGCTAGCACGATGTACACAGAGAACCCACAAGAAACGTACCAAAGTGCTGACTTTCTCGAGATATATCTAAACACTTTTGTACTATTAACTCGCTCTCGTTTTGCCTGATTAACGCCCGCTCTATACGCAACAAAATGAAAGAGATTATGCTGCTATCTCTGATAAGTGGTCCGTCCGTGATAATGGTTACAGAAACTTGGTGTACCAATGATATTTGCGACGCAGAGATCTCCATTGACAACTATTCCTTGTTCAGGAAGGATAGACTGCATGGTAGGGGAGGAGGGTGCATTATCTATGTAAAGTCTGACATCACTGCTACGCAGTGCCCTACATCTGAGCTAAACGAGATTGACGACTCAGTATGGATTATCGCAAAACTTACTCGCTCCACTTCCCTCCTAATAGGATGCATTTACCGGCCCCCTTCCTCCTCAGTCGAATACGACGACAAGCTAACAAGCGTGTTCGCCCGTGTGGCAACACTACCACACACAGCGAAAATTATATGTGGTGACTTTAACATGCCAGATATAAAGTGGCGACCAATTAGCTATCCAGAGCGCTTTGATAAATTCATAAGCATTCTTGAAACAGAGGGTTGGCAACAACATGTGGAACACCCTACCAGGTACAATAGTGTCCTGGACCTAGTCTTCACAAACGGAACCACACCCACAAAACTCCAAGTGGGTACACAACTTCCAGGTAGCGATCACAAGGTTGTATATGGATACTTCAATATAACCAGCACAAAATGGCCCAAAAGTCAGGAACAGTACTAACTAGAAATTACAAGTATGCCAAATGGGACGAACTACAATCGTTTCTGCGCTGCCTAGATTGGAGCCCCTACTTTACCAACAGTTCAGCCAAAGAACTCTGTGATCTATTCTATGAATATATAGGCACAGCTCAAGACTATGTTGCTCCACCGCTCCGAAGAGAAATTAAGAAAAACAGAGCTGACTATATACCAAAGAAAGTACGCATCCGCATGCGAAACCATGTCAGAGAGTACTATAAGTCGAATGACTTTTCGTCGCTTGTCACACTCAAAGACACATACGACACATTCAAGGCAGAAAGAGTAATAGAAGCCGTTAAACAAGAACGCATCCAATGTAGTAAAACTAGTAATACAGAAGCACTAGTGAGACTGATGAAAACCCGGATAAGTAGCTCCAGAAATAGTACCCCTAGTTTAATCATGGACAACGGCATCCTCTACGATAACCCACTACAAATCAGCGAGCTGTTCGGTTACCAGTTTGCTAGCTGCTTTACACAAGAGGACGAAATAAAAGTCATTGGTGCACCGTCAACACCAACTCACTCCATAAGTACAGTGCTCTTCTCTAAACAAAACATTTCTCTAGCTATAGCATCACTTCGAACCTCATACAGTGCGGGGCCTGATGGAATTCCAACCATCTTGTTAAAAAGAGGTGGCGAAGATATACCGCTGATTCTCTTGAAGCTCTTTAATACGTCCCTCTCCAGTGGCAATTACCCTGAGAACTGGAAACTATCATACATATGTCCTAAGCATAAATGTGGACCAACATCTAATATAGAAAACTACCGACCTATAAACATCACGTCAGTAGTATCCAGGACTATGGAAAAGGTGATTGTGAAAGCAGTTGTCGACTATATGACGACTAACCAATTACTCTCACCAGCACAACATGGATTCTTGAAAGGCCGGTCATGCACTACAAGCTATCTTGACTATCTAGACAACGTTACAAGCAAGCGTGACCAAGGCCTATTTGTAACTACCCTTTTCTTAGACTTCAAGCAAGCATTCGATAAGGTGCCTCACAAACGCCTGGTCACTAAGTTGCAATCATATGGTTTCCGAGACCCGTTACTGTCCTGGCTCAGAACATCTTTAGAGGGTCGCTTCCAAGTAGTAAAATTCAGTAATTGCTACTCCACCCCTAGACTTATACAAAGTGGTGTCGTCCAGGGTAGTGTGCTAGGACCGATACTTTTCCTAATCTATGTAAACGATATCTGCAGTGTTATCCGAAATGGCATACCCTACCTTTTCGCTGACGACTTGAAGATAGTCTACAGCTTTTCTCCTGCAGCACTAACACAGGGTTTCTCTCAAATACAAGAAGATCTGAAGAGGATATTCATATGGAGCGAGACCTGGCAGCTCCCTCTAAACCCAAATAAAAGTGGCATCCTCCATTTCAATAAATCCCACCCAGAAGTAACGCTACACTTGGGTGATATTGCACTGCAGGTATACAACACTGTGAAAGACCTCGGAATCACTTACTCCAGAAGTTTGACTTTTACGGAGTATGCAGACTCAGTAGTTTCCAAGGGCAGAAGACTCATCGGTCTTCTACACAGAAACATACTCATACCTGAGGCAAAACTTATACTGTACAAGGCTATGGTTCGCCCAATATTAGAGTACTGCACCGTTATCTATGGTAGCATGAATGTGTCGGACAGAATTCGAGTAGAGAACATTCAACGGAACTTTACTCGGCGCCTACTAATACATAACGAAGGACTTCCTTACGAAGCAAGATGCAAAAAACTAGGACTAGAATCACTCTGGCTGAGACGCCTGAAGCTCAACTTAACACTTCTTTTTCGTCTTTTATTTACAAACCCTAAAACGAAATGTGCTGTCACTTTTAAAACAACACAGGCATATAATCTGCGTAATAGCGAGAACATCATCCCAATAAATAAGTATCGCTCAAAACTTCGATGTAGGTTTTTCATAACGCAATACAGTATGCTGTGGAACAAACTTCCCGCTCCTATACGAGCATGCCGTTCGCTCGGCCAGTTTCAACGACTACTTAGTAAATTCCTCCTATCTAACGAATCTCATCAATTCGTTGACGGCCAAACCACAAACGGTAATGCCATGCACTAAGGTACTACTGGTACCTAGACTCAAGGGAGACTAACAGCAATGACATAAGTATACAATGCCGAAAACTAAACGCAATAGTTAAGTTAAAATCTAATTTCTTAGAAAAAAAATGACCAAGAGTGAACAGGAAGCGGAGTGCGACACGATATGCTACAGTGAACTTATTAGATACTCAAATGTAACCTACTTTTCTTCACGACTTAACACCTATTTCCTAAAAATCGCCCCTTAAAGTAATCTCTCTACTCCGAAAAGATAAAAGAACTGTCTGTCGGTGCATTTTCATAGCATGCAACTCTTTATTATTTGCCCTTTGTCATCAGTACTTACATCTAAGTACTCTGCACCAACATAGTTTCGGTAGACCCGGTAATACTCAACAGGCAACACCATGATCATCCCCCGTGACCAGATAAAGGGTGGTGGTCCTAAGAACAAAAAAAACCACGAATTTCACCTAAATGTTTATAACTTCATCATACGCTTGTACATAGGTATATAACAAGTTAATACCTGGTCAAATATCCTCTAATCTTTCTATTTCGTAGTGATATCTTCAGCTTCAGACTGACTTTCATTACTGTCGTGCGCACCTTCATCTTCTTCCACCTAAGCTTACCTCTAAACAGTTGGTTCTGGACACTTCCTCAAGTAAGTTTAATAGTCAGTACAAACTCACCCAGATGTATCATGGTCGATCTACTCCTGCGTATTTTTGTGCTCCTGTTACAAATTTCGCCTGCTGCTCGCTTTTGTTATTCACTTTTCAGATTTACTTAACCAGTCCTGCATTCAAATGGAATCCTACAAATCGCATTCGTCAGTGGGAAATATTGCCATCAAAACCTGATGACGAACGCGCACACCCAAGGTCATGATGATGCGGCCTCACCTTCAAGAATATTGGATGATTCAAACGATGACCGGATAATCTTCAAATTCGAACTGAGCCTGCTTCAACATGCCTCCTATATGCCATAAATCACAGCATCTAATGTATAGCATAACATTGTACATAATAGTCATCTCTCATTACCAAAGTGATCAAACCTGTAAACTGGTTTGTATTCATGTAACCTTTGTTGCATGATATATATTATTATTATTATTATTATTATAAGCTGCTGGTAGGAGAGACAGAGACCTGACAACATTGTATCAGATAACCACGTTGCTATCTTGGAAGAGATCAGCGCACGTGGAGGCAGTAAAATATGATGAAGGAAATCAAATTACCGAAGAAGAGGAGCAAAGGAGACTATGGGCTGACCACTTCGAAACACTCTTGAATCGGCCACCACCCACACTTCTTCCAGAAAGTACCACCTGTAGCCACTGAACCACAAGCCTTGTGACCAAAGTCGAAGTCCTGAACGCCATAGGACAACTGAAACTCGGGAAAGTAGCAGAACGAGATGAAATCCCACCAGAATTACTGAAAGCAGACTCAGGGATGACAGCGGACGTGCGCACACCACCATCGCAGAAGGTATGGAATGAAGGACGACTGATAGGAAGAGGGGCTACCTTGTCAAACTTCCAAGGAAGGCTGACCTAAGTCTTTTCGAGATTAAGAACTGGCTCGGAACCCCGCTCCTGTCCGCTCAGAGCAAGCAAAATATTATGCCGCATCATCACGTAGTCACGCAGACTCCTAGGGTGCATCTTTCGTAACTTTTATAGTACTGAATCAAGGGTCCTACTCTACAAAGTATGCATCCCTTGATTCTGGAATTCTGCTCATTTGTTATAAGCAGCTTTCAAGTGGACGACAAGCTAAAAATTGGAGGGGCACAACCCTCTTTACATTAAGAACACTAGGAGCTGACTGCATTCTAGATCACATCTACATGTGCAACATGCTGGGACTTGAACCTCTCCGGAAGGGGTGACTTAGAATGAACCTTATACTTTGTTATGAGCTACTTTGTAAGCAAACGCACTCAAGCGGTCCAGCAATTAAAGTGGTTGTAACATCTATTTACAATATACGTAATCACAAACAATTAGCCAAAACTGAGTGTTGTAAGACCAGTGTGCGAGTTAATTTCTTCCTCAATAAGTTCTCTCACATCTGGAATAGACTTCCTGAGGAAATGCGTACTTCAGGTTCATTATCTGTATTTCGTTCCTCACTTAATAAGCTACTCACAGATGATGAGTCTATCACTCGTTTGGTCACTGTATATACTTTCTGGGCTAATGAAAACATACTAGGACCCTAAACGTGTAAATTAAGGCTATCATCAATCCCAAGCACTTTTCCCCTAATAGGCCCTAATATTATTGCACGGAGCGTTTGACTGCTATTCCACTAGCTTGGGTGGTGTAGTCAGTAAAGTACACATTAGTAAAGTACATATCACGCTGATGTAGAGTCAGTCTTACCCGTACGTCCACAAATGAATACGGTATATCCAAAAGCTTGTACGAATTTTACGTAGGAAAATCATTAGAGTCATTTTTATGTGCATAAATTAAAGTGTGCATATAGCTTGAGCGTCTCAGAGATAGGAACTTCCCCCCTCCCAACTTCGTCTTGTGTGGTATGTCATTCTTCGGTTTCTTCTCGTGCTTTCAACCTACTGAATACACTGCTTCATATTTGATACCAGAAATTATTGGAAGAATCCTTCAACTGGTCTTCCCCTATTGATTTTCGAATTTCTGAAACGTTCCACAGCAAACTCGTCCAATTATCAGCGTCCTAGATGCAACCATGTCCAAAATCCAACTACAATAAATAATCTAAGGCTTCTGGACGGTCGATATGGCAGCGAAAATCTGGACAAACAACTAAGTCTAGGAAATAAACTCACCTAGTGACCAAAAAAGTGGAACATGTTTGCAAACAAACTTTTCAGGTACTTCACCTCATTTGACTCCGTTTCACGGAAGACAATTGACAGACTTATACACGTCCTTGATAATGCTGTATGCTTCAATGTGAATTCTATGTGCAAAACTCCATCACTATCAATAATATTATAGTAATAATCACTGTTGGATGATATTCCTCCAGATGTTTATTTCTTTGTACAGCAACGATTATTTCTGATGGATTAGGCCTATATTGCTGAGTAACGTCGCGCTAGGAGTGGGGAATGCGGGGAATTATATATTCGCGTGGATTATATGGTTATGCTAACACTTACTGTTACCTGAAGTCGATAAAGTGAGTTTTCGTTGGCCAACGATACCATAAACATGTTAACCGATGTCGAAATAAACGTTTATCCCACGAAGCACGGAACTATACCACCAGGTTAGCCATCCAGGCATATGTGACGCAGGCGTCGAAAGTTGTACGACTTTGGTGTCACTTTATTGTGTAAAAAGAATAGTGAGTGGAGACGACCGAAACTCATGACCAATCTGTATGTACTGTGAAGTGATATTTTCTGTTTTTTCCATAACTTGTAGTCACTTTCACTATCATGATAAACCGTGATGCGATACCTTCTGTGTCATACAGGACAGCTCAAGTACTGGAGATTTCTTTACCTTCATCAATATACTGCCTGTAAACTGGCTTCTCTCACGTTAACCTCTTAACTTCAGAATAAAAAATTCATTTCTCTATTTATTCTCGAGGGACTAAAAGATGCGCTGCATTCAAAATTACAACCGGAACAGGGCGGCTGACGTCAGGAAGTGCAAATCACGTGCGGACCAAATTCCAATGATACGCATCATCGTAGAACAGAGCATATAATGACAGTCAACCCTCCACATCAACTTCATCCACTTTGAAGAGGCCTTCGACAGCGCTAAACAAGAAGTAATTTGACAGCTGTTTCGACACCATGGAATACCGCAAACCTCTATCAACCTCATTAAGCAACTATATAGAGATGCCATATGCCAAGCAACTCAAAATGGGAAGCGCAGTGAAGCTTTGAGGTGAAGACAGGAGTAAGACCAGGCTGGCGCCTATTATCATCGATGATCTTGATAGTGGTCGAATGGACTGGATCATGCAGCAAACTATGAGGAGCTGTGAGAAGATGCGGATACGCTGGCCAAACCAGTGAAAAGACCTTAGAAGATTTGGATCTCACTGATCGTGATTTATGTCCAGTGTCCAGTAGTACAAACTCGAAGATCTACATGCAAAAACTGACAAGTTGACAGGAGGAGCCGCGAAAACGGGACTCCAGGTGAATGTAGAGAAGACAGAGGTGATGAACATACCCAACCAACGCCACCACCAATAACGACAAGCTCCAATCACCACCAATGGAGAAACCCAAAGGAAACAGCCCCTTTCACCTGTCTAGGTAACATCGTTTTAGCTACAGGCGGCGCAGACCAGGACGTCAAGGCCAGGCAGGATCAGAAAAGCAAGACAGGCGTTGATTAACCTGAAACCAGTGTGGAGATCTTTTGCACTCAGCATAAAGCGTGAACAAGACCCGGATTTTCAACACCAATTCAGTCAAGTTAGTGCTTGTATATGGTTGAGAGACTTTGCGCGTTACGAAAGGCATTTCCAACAAACTACAGACATTCATCAACAACTGCCTACGCTGACTCGTTGCTGAAGCTCAGATGGCCAGAATAATAAGAATAAGCAACAAGGAACTGACTCTGTCTGGTCTGGCAACGAACCAACCAAGAAGTTATCACTGGACAAATATGCAGTGGAAGGAAGTGGAGATGCATTGGAGTGGACATGCAGTGAGGAGACTGATTGGAGACATCAGGCGCCAGGCCAGGCCATGCCAGGCCGTCGAGTGGAACCCAGATGGGAAACGACGAGTTGTGCGTCCGATCTGAGGGTGACGTGGAGGAGATGGTGTGAGGAGGAAATGAGAACTTGTGGGCTATCGTGGAGTCAGGTTGAAAAGATGGCAGAGAAGAGAGTGGAATGGAGACGTGCCACTGAAGCCGTATGTTCCACTAGGAACCCAGGGAACAAATAAGAACTATAATACTTTACTTATTTATTGCAACGGCTCTCTTCGAAGCCTGGCCCACATAGAACATAAAAGATGAGGAAGTTTGTTTAGGACAGCTTAACCCAGCCTGGAAGGACAGACCAGGGAGTTCAGGAGGCCAAGTGGCTCTCTACAACTGTTCCTCCTTGAAGATCCGTGAGATTTTCTCCCATACAATAAGCACTAAAGATGTACTATGGTGTAGCATTAAGTGCTGTGGGGATTCGTATTTAGTTGGAGTCGCATACCGCCATTCTGGAGCCACTATCACCTTTGTGCAATCCGTTAGAAGAGCTCTGGAACTGAACTTTCCACAAGTTCTCATTATGTGAGAGTTTGACTTCCTTTAACCCTTTACCACCGAAAGCCCATCTGCTGCTCTGGGAGATTTTCAGGAATTATTACTGGAAAACTCCTTGGCTGAACACGTGTCTCAGTGCACTCGCTTGGTGTTTGATGGTTAGGCATCCTGACCAGATTATACTTTCACAAATCACTTCTTTGGGGTAAACAACTTAAATGTTCGCAGCACCTTGGTGTCGGGTGACCGTGCGGTCGTTTCCTCTGACATTTTTATGATCTAGTCACCTGCCGCTGATCGGTCATGGGTAGAGCCAGTTGGAGGAGACAACTACGCATCTGTCGGACACCTGTATCACAAGGGGGCTTGGCCACACATAGTTAGGACCTCCTTTAACCGTGGGAGTCTCATGGAACTCGTGACCCGAATAAGTAGCCGGGAGTTGACGGGATTTACCCAGGAGTACTCAAGAGTTTTAAGTGCCCTGCTAACAAACCTCTTTTGACGCTCATTTCTGGAATGCGGCTAACCTTCTGACTAGAAATGGGTGGCTGCCGTCCCAGTACATAAATTCGGAAACTAACTATAGTCCAAATTCCCTGATCTGCCCAGTACCGAAGGTCGCGGAAACAGTAATGACTCACTTCGTGATTACTCACTTAAGAATTCAGTCTTAAACTACTGTCAACATGGTTTTTACCTGTAGGATTACGCAGCATCAACTCGTTGATAGCTTGAGACAGCTGGGCTCCGTCTGTTGAGCAGAAAAAGCCCATTCACACTGGTTCACTTGACTTTTTCAAGGCTCCCGGCAGGGTAGATCGTGATATCCCAGGTAAGACGCTTCAGACTTTTAGTGTACACAGAGAATCACCAATTTGACTTAGAGATATGTTTGCGCTAGGTTGCGGTCAGTTAAGGCGGGCTCCTCTTTATCTATTCGGCTCCCGATACTGAGAGGTGTGTCTCAAGGTTCTGTTCTGGGTCCACTAATGCTTCCTGCTTTCATGAATTACCCACCAGGATCCCTCAATTCTCATTCACTATTACATGACTATGATCTGAAGAGTTATAGGGAAATATGTATAGAAACGGATATTTCGGTCTTCCAGGAGGATTTTACGGAAGCTCTGAATTGGATCACAGGAAACTTGCTCCCACTCAACTCGAGGAGGTGTAGGATAAAGATAGTTGACGAATACAGAAGCGGCCCTAGCTCTTACTCTCTGGCTGAAATAAGTATTTTTTCCACCCTAAAATGGAACGAGACCCAGAAGTTACTTGAATCAACACACTCGGGGCTTCGGTTTACTGTCGCCTTGCTGCCAACAAGGCCTATGAAATGTCCAGGTTTATTTCGATAACGACAGGGTGTCCAACTCCTCTTTTCACCACAGTGTATGAACTGTGTATTCGCCCTCATCTTGAGAAGAATTCGCTCGTGATGTCCCCATACTTAAAGCAGTACATCGCCATCCCAGAGCCCAGGGGACAGCTGTAGAGGAGGCGGTTCAGTTAAGTCACAAAAAATCACACAGACCGCTTAGTTGCTCTTAAGCTGCATCCAGTGCAATAGTGATCACGATGTACCACATTGCGCATGGTTCTCTTCATCATAACAGGTCCCTCCTAAACTTTAATCAAGAACGCCTCCTTGAGGGTCACTCGTTAAGAATAGAGCACAAGAGAGCACGCACAAAGATCCGTGCAAACTCGTTTGCAGTTAGATTTTGTAAACTTTGGAACTCCCTTCCTTCAGGAATTGTTAAAGCTCGATCCCATGAGACCTTCAAAAGAAGGTTGGATGCACAGATGGAGTCCTGTGATACTGATGGGCTGTACTGGAGAAGCTTTACTTCATCTACAGATCAGGAGCAGTAATCCTATCTTGAGGCCAGATTAATTAATAATCATTTTTATCCTTTCAGGCTTTTCGGAACCAGGAAGATAATTGTGACTAGTTCAAGCCTAAAACCTGCCTCAATAAGATAGACGTAGAACTTTAAGAACTATAGTTCACTAATTCTTTAACGCTATTTGTGAATTTAAAGTGAATATTAGATACTGGGCTGCATTTCAAAGCGCTTGGATTGACAGTTGCGTTACTTATGGGACGAAAGAAGGGGTCTAAGCAAGATCACTTTAGGGATTCCAGCGTGAAACCTTCTTCGCAGGAAGCATTAAGAGACAAAAATACACCTGAAACTTCATTTGATGCCACTAAAACTGAAGCATGTAATTCTGACGATGTCACAAGCTGTCTAGATACAATTGATGTGCTTGGGAATGGTCTTATTATTAAAAAGGCAACTTGACGTAATCTATTATTTCTTTGCAGACTTTGCAAAAGGGCCTAGGTAGGGAGACACGTCCCAGTCATGGTGATTCAGTCGTGGTGAATTACAGTTGCTGCCTTGAAGATGGAACACTTGTAGACGAGGTAGAAAATGCGTACTTAGTATTGGGAGATGGTGATGTCATACATGGTAAGAGAATAATTTTTCTCTGAAATCTGCGTCAAGCATTTGATCTTTCAATCCCGCTTGCTGAACACAAAGAAATATTTGAGCTGACTACGGATGCCCGGTTTGCATATGGATCTCGTGGACGGTAGGCTGTACAATTTTGTCATTAATGCAATTTTCTAAATTTTTATTACTTCGTGGTTGATCTTATAAGTCGGAGGGGATATAAACGAAAGCCACTACAGGCAGTAACTAACCAACTGACCTTGTACAACCAATTACTGCTTAGGTTTTGACTAGTAGCACTACCCATGATTAAAGTCTTTCTGTGGCCTCAGTCACATCCACATACATCTTATCTTTTTTTTCAAAGGTGGGCTGTTTGGCCGAAGTCAATTGTTCCCCTGTAGTGCGGATAAAAGCTGTCTTCGCCGATCTTCATTTGTCACGCACTGAATCTTCAGCTAACGAGGACTTTGAACTGACTTCAGCACTGAAAATTGTTCGGTGTTGACTTCCGGAATTTCGAACATTTTTTGAATTTCCCATGATTAAACTTCGGAGTATTAATTAGCTCGTCTTGAAAGGACATCACTTACGGGGCTTAATTCGTATGAAAGTCATTTTCCCTCTGGTTTGTCTTTCTTAGTTACGAGTACAATGATTAATTGGTCGAGAGATTTTCATTCAACCTCAAAAAATAGTTTCTGGGCAATGGGTAACTCTCAGAATGGACCTTTTGACAGCTAACTGCCTGAGAAAGTTGGTTTAAATTTCCTATTAGAATCTCGATGGCAGACTAAAAATCCCCCTACAAAACTTACAGGAGACTTTTTTCCTAGACACTTTTCGTTTTTCACAAGTATTTTTATTGTTGTTGAAGTACGTCATAGCATAGTTATTACGAAGTCGTTTCGTTGGTTGTTTAGCCATTATTAATTATATCGCTCTAGTTAAAGTTTTGATGCTTTTCTATGTGCATTTTTTTGTGAAACTGAGGGTTGTTGGTGTAAATCCATCTGTCAGCCATTTAGGTCAAGGTTCAATAGCCGCTCAACCTACTTCAGCCTGGATATCCGAATAGTATCACAAGATCCCAGTAGTTAAAAAAATTCGTTAATATATGTACCGGGTGGCGTTGCTCTAAATTAATGTTTCCGTCCGGCATATCAACATGTCGTCTAACTATATGACACTTAACGGTGCCCACCAGCTATTATCGTTTCTGTTCAATTTCTCTATAGATGTGCAATTCATGTTCAAGCCACCTCAGTCGATGAGGGTCCATAACCGTACCAACCGACTTGCCTGTCCTGCCTGGTACCCTGTACCAGACCTCAACATTGCTCACAGAGTGATTCCACCAAACGTGAGCAATGCCAAGTAAACATATGATCGAAAACCTGTAAGCACTTCATGTATTCTACTTTTAACAGCCACGTCTCGCAGCCGTACAACAGGACAGAACGGACTGCAACGGAGCATACTCGTCCTTTGATAGATAATCAGGTATTTTGGCAGTTGGCACCAGAGATGGCGCAAGCTGGCAAATGCCAAACAGGCCTTTATCCGACTTGGGATTTTGATAGCAACTGGCCCGTTCATGCTTATGCAACTGCCAAGTAATTTAAGTGGTCAGCATATCCCACCACTTTACTCTCTATCATTAAATCGGGAGTAGTTACAGAGCGTCCGTCATCTGATATTTAACAACTGCGAAGAGCATGCCAAACATATTCAGATTTCTGCTCAAGGTGTTCAGAAGACCCTGTATTTTGTCAATGTCTTCACCCAACAGGACATTATCGTCTCCATATTCCAAGTCAGCCGGGTGATCTCCATGAAGTAGGTCAGTATTTATGAGGTAAGACGTATCTAAGGTTATGTCCATTAGTACGTCTATGATAGAGTTAAATAGGAACGGTGACAGTGGGCAATCCTGGTGACAATTCTCTATGCGTCTTTATATAACTGCGCGATTTCGAATAGAGAGCTTTGATTAGTGTTGCACAGTTGCTTGGTACTCCTTTCACAGTCAGACACACAACACTTCCCAGTCAAAAGCGTCTAATGCCGTCTTCAGGTGAGAAAATGTGAGTGTCAGTCACCGGCAAGCACACGTTTGTTCCAGAACCTATTGAAGGATGAAAAAGTGATCGATGCACCCTCAGTGAGGTCTGAAAATTGTTTCGTTTCCTCGAGTTTTCATTGAAGTTCCCGATAACTGTGGACGCAACGATCTCAAATGTGGTGTTAAACTGATAGCCTTTTTTAACAGCAGTATGACTCCTCCTTTCTTATGAACTGGAATTACCAGTCTAGAAACACCAGACAGGAATACCTTTGATCTCCATACGTTTCGTTAGTGCCTGCCTCACTCTACTCAGTAACTTCTTACCTACCACCTAAAACTTTCTAGTAGCAAACCCTCTGGTCCTGCTATTGTACATCACTTCAGGCTTCTATCAGCCCTCTCAACCTTGAGAAGGGTTGGAAGGTCAATATTTAGGTCCCATTCAGGTTCGGGCTGGACACTGAGCAACTGATACGTCGTAGCAGATCAGTCAAACTATTACAGTGTTCCGCCCAACGCTCTAGCAGCCTGTCTTGAGAGACAATCGGGGTCTCATCCTCTTCGGTGAAGGTCAAACTAACTATCGTCTTTTTGTCTAAGTGATTGCCAGGTACTATAAGCTGATGATGCATTCCCCATCCCTCTCCCTTTCGCCACCCACAACTGCTGACAATCATTGCGAAGACTCTTAGTTAGTGTACGTTTAAACTGTTTTCGCTCCTCATCGTAGTCAGAAGCGGCTGCAATGGGACAGAGACAAAATCAACGTAGAACTTCGCATACAGGTGCATCAGCTCAGGTTGCCACACTTTACAGTAGTACACAAAAAACAGGTGGACAGAAGAGGAGTAGCATCAAAGATAACGTTATGTGAGAGAATTTTTGAAGATAGAGCTTAGCGCAAGTATTCAGCCTTTAGATATCAAGGAGTGAATACGTCTGCGCCATTGTGACCGATTCCCAGTCACATCACCAAGAGTCATCAACCACCAACTCCTTTCGTCTCGCCGACCCCAACCACGCAGTTTGCATCCACCCACATGACCCAGACCAATAATCCGGGACTTCATCGACTGATGCCACGTCTTGGTCTGGCCACCCTGAGCCCCCTTCCAAACTCCCCCAACATTACGTGTAATGGTAGGCGGTGGCTCGACATGCACAGTACATGTCCAAACCATCTCAGTCGATGAAGGTTCACAACCGACTTGCCTGTCTCGCCTAGTACCATGTACCTGACTTCGACACTGCTCATACGGTGATTCCACCAAACGCAAGCAATACTACGAAGACATCTGTGATCAAAACCCTGTTATCGCTACATGTCTTCTACTTTTAACGACCATGTCTTACAGCCGTACAACAGGACGGACAGAACAGACTGTAGCGCAGTATACTCGTCCTTTGATAGATAATCAGGTATTTCGGTAGTTGGTGCCGGAGACGACGCAAGTTGGCAAATGCCAAACAGGCCTTGTTTATCCGAGCTGAGGTTTCGTCATGTTGATGCAACTCCCAAGTAAGTTTAGCGGTCAGCATATTCCACCACTTCACTCCCTATCATTAAACTGGTAGTGGATGTGGACCAATTCTGGAGCATTATCTTACATTTGAAAGGTGCGGATCACATGCCAAACATGCACAGATTTCTGCTCAAGATGTTCAGAAGGCTCTACATCTTGTCAGGGTGTTCACTCAGCAGGGAAATATAATAGGTATTTTCCAAGTCAGCCTGACAACCTCCAAGGAGTTGGTCAATCCCTGTGAAGTTAGAAGCATCTAGGAGTATGTGCATTAGTACATATGTAAAGAAGTTAAGTAGGAACGGTGATGGAATCTCTGGCAAACACCACTTGTTGCCGTCAATTCCAATGACAACTCTCCATAAGCCCTTATACGGCTGTATGAGTTCCAGTAGGAAGTTTTAATTGGTGTACATAATTGCTCGACACTCCCTTCACAGTCAGACACTATCAGAACACTTCACGTTCGACAGAGTTGAATCCCACCTCCAGGTAAGGAAATATGGCGGGTGTAAGTCACTGGTAAGTATGTATTTGTTCCAAAACCTGTAGAGGGGTGTAAATCTGATTGATACACCTTCATCCAGGTTTGAAACTTGCTTGGTTTTCTCCAGCTTGATGTTGCTCAGCTGTAGTTAGGCATAGGATAATTGCGGACACTAGGATCTTGGACACAATATTAGTCAAACTAATTTCGCTATTGTTGTCAGTGGAAGATTTCTCTCCCCTTTTATAGTCTGCGATGATCCGTGAAGTAGATGAGTCTGACGGGACTACCTCTGAGTCCTATACGCTATCTACCACCTCCGTTTCTCTAATCAGCAATTTCCTACGTCTATCCTGGAAAACATTGGGTGGCAAACTGTCAGATCCTTCTGGTTTACAGCGTTTCTGGTTCCGAACAGCCTTCTCAACTTTACGAAGTGTTGTAGGACAGACATTTTCGTTTCATTCAGGTTTCTGGTGTATTTTGGGAAGCTGAAACTGTTCTGAAGGCCAATTGAACGGGTTTTCGAAGTGTTCTACCCAACGTCTTAGCCGCCGTTCCTAGCCATTATGAACGTTCCATTCTTTTCGAAGATGGTTTCACTAACCATCTGTTTCTTGTCGGGTTTCCCTAATGATTATCAATAATTCCCGCGTGTTACCCAACAGTGTTGCCTTCTCTACCTCTCTCGCTTTTGCTACCCACTACGGCTCGCTGTCTTTGATCGTTGATTCACATCTAAGTTGTTTCACTATTCATCGCGACCAGAGCCTGTTGGAATCAATCTTCTCATATCAATGTTTTCGGATAACGTTGCGGAAATCCAGCGGCGTTTTACAAACTTTGTGTGTAGGTTGCCACCTGTTTTTACTGCTGTTTCTGCAGCAAACTTAATGCTACTACAGGTTTCCTGAGGCTGAGGATTGCTGTCACGTTCAGATAAATGCCTAGCGAACTCCTCCGTATATGCGTATTTGATGTTCTCATCCTGTCAATTGACCACAGACGGGTTTTACTGTCATCCTTTTTCTGCGGTTATTAAGGCGCAGACATACACCAGTACGTACTAACGCGTGATCGGAGTCCAAATAGGTACTGGATAAAGAGCTGCAATCCTCTACCGGTCCTCTACAACGATAGTTTATGGCAATACGATCTGTCTGTGTCCATCATTGGTTTGATGTCGGCGGACGCTATGTGAAAGTGTCTTTCCTTATGCTTAAATTTAGTGCTGACCAGGAACAACTGATTGTCAGAAAGAAGGTGCAACAAACGATCACCGTTTGGCGGTTCGTTGGGATGGCATTCGCTAAGCACATCTATAATGCCTTTCAATTTTCTCATCTTTCCTACTTGAAGGGCATAGAATGTTCTTAAGACGGAAATTGTGGGGTATATATTTAATTTAGTGTGAAATACTTAAGAGCAGTATCTGCACTTGTTCGAATGCCAGTTCTCAGTGATGATTGATTCCAGTTTCACGCGATCTCCAAAACTATCGCTTCGTTGTGGTCAAGCCATACGGTGTTCAAAGATTTCTGTTCCTCTCTACTACAATTGTGTTCTAACCCATTTTATCTAAGTCTGCAAAGTTGGATGGTGTCTTCAGCCGTCATATATTGTCACGTATATTTATTTTCATTGGATGTTTCTAATGTATTTATTCTTAAAAATGTTTATTGTGCATATATTTTGTTTCAGTATAAAAGCGAACAATGAACTGCTAAACTAGAAATATCGTATTTTTATGCATAGGATTTCGAAAGTGGTTTTTAAAAGGTACGAATATGCTAAAACTGTTATTACAAAAATCAGCTCAATGTTTAGTTCTAGTATTTCAACAAATTCATATACAGAAATTTCTGAATGTTGTTTTTAGAGATCCAGATATTCCACCAGAAGCCAAATTAACTTATCGCATTGAGGTTTTGAAAGTAGATGATCCGCCTTGTTACTCCAGTATGTCAAGTTCGGAAAGACTCGTCGTTGCTAATCGAAAAAAAGACAGGGGCAATTATTATTACAAGTAATTTTGAACAAGATCACATTTTTATTTAACCAGGAGAGACGAGTTCGCTTTCGCTATTGATAGTTACAACAAAGCGTTAAAAATTCTAACCTTACCTCCCCCACCTCCGACACAATCCTCTGGTGATAAACCTGCAGAGAGTGAATGTTCAATGGAGCTTATTAATGATGCGAAAATCAAGTTGGAAAATAACCTTGCGGCTGCTCAGTTGAAGGTAGGATATTTAAATCTGTTTGACCAAGTGATAACAACCGTCTTACGCTAAATCGTGTGTAACATTTGCAACTATTGTTTTGTTTTGTTAAGGTCATGCATGTGAACTTTAAAAAACGTTGAGGAAAGATGCAGCATATTAGTAACTAAGACAGGAAATGGATAAAAACTAAAAAGTACAGCTCATTTAGTTTTTGCAGATGAAAAGCTGTCGAAGCTGTCTTACTTAACAAGTTAGCATTTTTTCCTTTCGTAAATTCGCCATTTAGGTATGGTCTACTAACAAACAACCATAAAACCTATCCTTCACTCGAAAGTGCCATATCATAAAATGACCATTTCTGATGTTATGTTCCATCTGGTTTCAGGCAATGGTATATATGTAAACTACTGAGATTGAGTGTGAGAAACGTGTTCAGGTTACTGAAGTAAGTGGTGTGTGATAAATCACCTATGGAATGGCTATCATTACACTCAAACACTTCAGGCCTAAGTATGATTCTGTGGTTTAATTGTATTTTTGAACCCCGTTACTCAAACGTTGGTATTGTTTACCCATTCGTCATCAAAAATTCAACTAGATTGGTTTCCATTTTTCAGTACTTTGCATTCGAAGAGCGCAAAGTACTTATAGTTATGGACACGACTCATTTGACCTTGAGATCTGAGTAAAATAAGTCATGATATACGGGAAAACTTTCGCTTAATAAGGATTTTAATGTCTTCTGGAACCTTGTTTTGCCCCAAACTTATGGTATTAGTGTAAAAGGCATTTAAAATGTCGATAAACATCTTAGGGACACTACTGTAACAAATGACTCCAAAATTTAGTTTCGTTCAAAGACTTGAAGGTAGTTTAATTATCACGGTACTCAATTATTATTGGCCAGAAAAAGTGGCACTATGAAATTCGGTTATATATATATATATATATATATATATATATATATATATATATATATATATATATATATATATATATATATATATATATATATATATATATATATATATATATAACCAACATGAGATTGGTCGCTCTCCCGTGACCAATCAATGTACTATTATCTTGGCCTATGAATTTATGTCGTATTTCTGAGAGTTGCAAACAAGACTCAAGTACGGTTATTCACGTAACTTCATCTAGTCAGTTTGTTTGATCAGTACCATATTTCATGGGATTATTGAAGAAATTGACGACTTTTTTTGTCGAGTTGCTGCTGTGCAGATAGCACTAGATTTTTTGGGACGGAACAGGCGTTTCTGAACTCCATTGAATTTGTCAGTAGCCTGGTTACTGTACAGTTGGAGGTGCCTTTATAAGTTCTGAAGGACTTCTGCATGTCGATTTCTGCTTGTAGTCTATGCCTAGTTACCTGATGACTGAAATCCGGACGATGACAAAAATTGGTTTGGACAAAAGTTGTCAGTTTCACTACGAGACGTAAAAGTTCAGATACAGTCATACTAGTGAGTGACTTCGGTGCTCGAGTAGGAAGGCTGAATTAGTCGGGAAATATCTGCCGTATATCTGCGTGAAAACGTAACGATAATAGTGATCGTGGTGGGTAACGTAGAGGTCAGCTGAAGAATTTTAGGGAAAAGAGGAAAGTCAGTCGATAGGTTCGTGAACTGTTATAGATTTAGTTGACATGTACTTGTGTAGCCTATGCGTAGTCATTGCCTGTCTCGTAGCACAATATTCAGGCCAGAAAACTGTTACGGACTGCCAGACTAAAACATAGCATTAATACATGAAGTCTATGATTGTTGATGTGAGCCGTATAGGGAAATGTAGACTTCTCACTTGGGATCCGCGTGATAACATAAACTAGCGGTTGAAGACTCTGGATGACATGACTCACACTATCCTTATATTAGCCTTCTCACGGAATTTCAGTATCCTTTTATTCTTCTTTGTTCATTTTTGACTGACTCTAATTTTTTATCTCTCATCTTAGCGGATTGTTGCTTGGTGTGTTGACATAGGGTTAACGACTTGAACCGTTACGCAGTAATGCCAGGTCCCATGTCGATTTTGTCTGTCTTCTTGGTCGTTTTCTAGAGTTTGTATCATTTGTTCACAACCAGAAACAAATTCACATATAAGTATTGTCTTAATTAACAACTGTCGACATCAGGACAACGAAGAACACAGATTATATTGCCGTGAGCAATCGTTAGAAAAGACTAGTGAATAGTTGCCTTTTCTAAAGCAATCGCTTCACCTACTTTCAGAGTTGCATCAGCCCACCGAACGGGCTTTTCGCTGACGAAGTCTCAGCTCGGATAACTTCACAAGGATTGACCAACTCCTTGGAGGTTGTCAGGCTGACTTGGAAAATACCTATTATATTTCCCTGCTGAGTGAACACCCTGACAAGATGTAGAGCCTTCTGAACATCTTGAGCAGAAATCTGTGCATGTTTGGCATGTGATCCGCACCTTTCAAATGTAAGATAATGCTCCAGAATTGGTCCACATCCACTACCAGTTTAATGATAGGGAGTGAAGTGGTGGAATATGCTGACCGCTAAACTTACTTGGGAGTTGCATCAACATGACGAAACCTCAGCTCGGATAAACAAGGCCTGTTTGGCATTTGCCAACTTGCGTCGTCTCCGGCACCAACTACCGAAATACCTGATTATCTATCAAAGGACGAGTATACTGCGCTACAGTCTGTTCTGTCCGTCCTGTTGTACGGCTGTAAGACATGGTCGTTAAAAGTAGAAGACATGTAGCGATAACAGGGTTTTGATCACAGATGTCTTCGTAGTATTGCTTGCGTTTGGTGGAATCACCGTATGAGCAGTGTCGAAGTCAGGTACATGGTACTAGGCGAGACAGGCAAGTCGGTTGTGAACCTTCATCGACTGAGATGGTTTGGACATGTACTGTGTTGGAATGTGTAAATTGCCGCCTGGTTGAAGATTTTCGGTAACATGTCTATAAATCAATCATAGTAGAGTAAGTTTAGTTTGTCTTTATTATCATAGTTCTGAACATTCATTGACCTTGGTTTATTTATTATCTCCCATCTGATATTTTTTTACTTATTTTAACATCCTTCTCATTTTGCTTCTTTCGTGTTTCTGTTCTGTTATCAAGTTTGGGAAATTGAAATTATGGACTTCTGTGCAAGATTCTACGCTTTTCTCTTTGTCTCATGCATTCGATTAAGTGAATTAATGTCTTGGAGTGTAACTGTTGTTCAGTTTTGTAGTTTGGTCATAGATCAGGTATATTTACCGATCATGTTATACGACACTTCTCAATCAGTTGAATTTATTTTCGGGAATAGACGACAGCATTTTTGACAGCACTAATAGTTGTACTCACCAGTGTATGATAATTCTTTGTTGCATAAATATTGATCTGAAATTTTCGATCTAGCTTCATGACGGAAGTATATTGTCTTTAATTGACATCCTTTACCTTTTGCATGGCTTAACTGGAAGATTTTGACAATCATAATTTGATGGAAATTTGGGATCGTCTTGAAAATACATCGCTATTTATATTCTTCTAGGGATATTTATAGCCCAAGACTATGTCATGATATCAAATGCACTACATTTTGTAAGGTATCTTCGGATATTCCCATAGAATAACTAGATCTTGACTGCTAAATTGGATTCATGCGAAAAGTATGATGTGTATGATGGGTAGTATTTTGCTGTTTTTTCGGTATGTGTGACTAATAAAACCCAGTCTCCCCTATGGAGGCTTCAACTGCTGAGTAGTATTGTAAGCCCTCACAAAATAAGTATATCTGTCTGCTGTACAAACCTACACATAGTCGTTAAAAGTTCATTAGTAGGAAGACAGAAATAACCTGTGAAATATTGTCAATAAACCCATATATATATATATATATATATATATATATATATATATATATATATATATATATATATATATATATATATATATATATATATATATGAATCGTTAAATGATGACTGAAGGTAAATGGCGTAAAAAGTGGACGAGCCTATTTTTATTCTTTTGCTAATCTGCGCTGCATTAAAATCTCTCTTATAATAAAAACCTTCAGTAAAGAGGTCAGTTAGCAAAAAGTATTGCAGATTATAGATATATAGACTACACTTGAGGTATCTACTATGGTTGATGTAAATTTATTTCAAATCAACTCAACTATTTTTCAGTTACGATATACATTATTGGGGATTCATCCAATGGTTTAAACTAGTAATAAGTCCGATCTCACTATTCTACTTAACCTTTTTTTACAGGCCTAAGTAGCAGGCCTCATGTTCAGTTGCGGTGATTTTAGATGCGTGAATTCGGCAATCAAATAGCATTCTCTTATCAGGTTTTCACAGGAACCCTTATGAGGTCTGAAATTACATGTATGTTGCCAGAGGGGAAATTTCTAAAACACAGAAATAAAGAATACTGATTTTTTAAGAATCGAACTTACCAGGGTTATTAGGGAATGTTCCATTCACTAAACGTTGGAATCATGCTTAACGTCAAACAGCAGGTGTTACGAATATATAGCAGTTCAGTTATTATCATAGCAGGTTCTGGTCTGTAAAGAATAAAAATAGTTGGTTTTGTTCTTTGCCTCCAGGTCCAGGCGTATGATGCAGCCGTAATGTCATGTGATGCTGTTTTACAAAGTGATCCAGAAAATATCAAAGCTCTGTTTAGGAAAGGAAAGGTTAGTGTTACTGGTACTTTTTGAGCGTTATTTGTCATCTTTTTAATGAGCAATAGTTAAAATTATTTTATGAGTATATTTAAAATTGGCTGCTGCATGAAAGTTCCTGGTTCCCTGTGTACTGTCTGACATTATATGGAGCCGTGGCTTTAACTTTTTACCCATGTACTGATGTATGTGGTGTATGATGCAGTGATTCTCTCTGAAGACTTTTCATTTATTTATAAGAGAATGGCTACGTTCTTATTGAATCTGGAATGAAGATATTAGTTTCATTATGGAAATTAGGTTAAATCCCTTATCATCATTACAAGTGAAATAGTTATTAGTCATGTAATCATCAGCTTAGTTAACCTCCAGTTGGTCACTTTACATAGTTTTCATTCATTTTTAGAACTATAGTTTAGGGAGATGGCTACCAACCATTGGGTCTCAGGTTCGAACTCCTCTCCGCCTACCGAGGTTTGGGCAGCCAGATAGTATCACTAACCCTCACGCAATAGATGTGGTTCGTTGCCTACTTCACGAGTGGTGTACAAGGCAGCCGAGTGCGTTTTGACTCGATTCGATTTTATTACCAAAAATGACTAACGGGACGCCCCCAGTGGCTTAGTATAGACATTTCATATCATTTAAGGAGCACATATGTGTAACTTGTACTTGATCAAAACAATTGGTGCGAAAAGGTATCAATTGAAGGGACTGGGGAAGGTAAACAGTGGGTAGAGATGTAGGAAGCCTGGTTATTAAGTGAGAAGTGATTTCAGTTATAAATGATTTCCATGCTGTTGGACAACAGATGGTTCTTGACTCCTCGTACTGATGAAATTGATATTCTTCTTTATGCTCCTGCTACCATCACATCACAGATACAGTCAGAGAGTAAATGCATGCAGTTTAGTAGCCATTTACATGTCCTTTTCACCAGTAAAGAACATTTTTGTGTGAAGCTAAATATTGCTGGCCAACTTCACTAAGGATGGGAATGAACTCGTGACTCTGTGATTAAATATTGACCATCTGGGTGACTGTTATTTTGATAGTGCAGCTATACGAGCTTGTTAAGGTAAGGTCCATCGGTTATGTGTTGGTCTCTATGAATCGAATCTATTCGGCAGCCATGTGCATGATAGTGAAGTAGGCAATGAGCCACATTTGTTATGTGAAGGCTAATGCAACTAATTGACTGCCCAGACCACGGTGGGTGGAGCGGAGTTTGAACACGGGACCAATCGGTTGGAAATCGAATGCTTAGACTAATGAGCCACAGCTCCCAGTCCTTATGATCTACTTCCCACGCTTCATTTGTTTTCCAACTTTTCTGTCATACATCCGATAGTAATGGATGCGTTTGATCGTTATTTAAAATATTCCTTTGACTGGCATACACCTAGTTTCTTATCATTGTACATCTAATTTAACTTGGTACGTATTAAAACCGTGACATCATCTTGATTATAGGCTTTTGGTTGCAATTCTAGGCACTGTGGTGTAACTAACCTTCATACATATGGGCCTGTACACAATTACATTATATTCTCTGGTCATCATGTAACCTAGACAATTATCATTTGTTTTATTCAGTTTTACTTAATTTGCGTCCGTTTCATTAAGATTTATTGGATTGAAAGTTGAAGTTGGAGTAAAACTTGAATCATGACAGGAATTCAAGTTAATGGCCTAAAGTCCTTGCAAAACATGTTTTCTTTCAGCTTCAGTTATCATCTCTTTATACAAGGACGCGCCTACAAAACTATAACTGTCTCAGATGGCATCTCATATGCCTCATAACGACTCAGGAAAAGTGGCTAAGACGTTGGGTACAACATTTCGAAAACCCGTTCAACCAGCGGGATCTGACAGTTTGCCACCCAATGTTTTCCAGGATAGACGTAGGAAATTGCTGATTAGAGAAACGGAGGTGGTAGATAGCGTATAGGACTCAGAGGTAGTCCCGTCAGACTCATCTACTTCACGGATCATCGCAGACTATAAAAGGGGAGAGAAATCTTCCACTGACAACAATAGCGAAATTAGTTTGACTAATATTGTGTCCAAGATCCTAGTGTCCGCAATTATCCTATGCCTAACTACAGCTGAGCAACATCAAGCTGGAGAAAACCAAGCAAGTTTCAAACCTGGATGAAGGTGTATCAATCAGATTTACACCCCTCTACAGGTTTTGGAACAAATACATACTTACCAGTGACTTACACCCGCCATATTTCCTTACCTGGAGGTGGGATTCAACTCTGTCGAACGTGAAGTGTTCTGATAGTGTCTGACTGTGAAGGGAGTGTCGAGCAATTATGTACACCAATTAAAACTTCCTACTGGAACTCATACAGCCGTATAAGGGCTTATGGAGAGTTGTCATTGGAATTGACGGCAACAAGTGGTGTTTGCCAGAGATTCCATCACCGTTCCTACTTAACTTCTTTACATATGTACTAATGCACATACTCCTAGATGCTTCTAACTTCACAGGGATTGACCAACTCCTTGGAGGTTGTCAGGCTGACTTGGAAAATACCTATTATATTTCCCTGCTGAGTGAACACCCTGACAAGATGTAGAGCCTTCTGAACATCTTGAGCAGAAATCTGTGCATGTTTGGCATGTGATCCGCACCTTTCAAATGTAAGATAATGCTCCAGAATTGGTCCACATCCACTACCAGTTTAATGATAGGGAGTGAAGTGGTGGAATATGCTGACCGCTAAACTTACTTGGGAGTTGCATCAACATGACGAAACCTCAGCTCGGATAAACAAGGCCTGTTTGGCATTTGCCAACTTGCGTCGTCTCCGGCACCAACTACCGAAATACCTGATTATCTATCAAAGGACGAGTATACTGCGCTACAGTCTGTTCTGTCCGTCCTGTTGTACGGCTGTAAGACATGGTCGTTAAAAGTAGAAGACATGTAGCGATAACAGGGTTTTGATCACAGATGTCTTCGTAGTATTGCTTGCGTTTGGTGGAATCACCGTATGAGCAGTGTCGAAGTCAGGTACATGGTACTAGGCGAGACAGGCAAGTCGGTTGTGAACCTTCATCGACTGAGATGGTTTGGACATGTACTGTGCATGTCGAGCCACCGCCTACCATTACACGTAATGTTGGGGGAGTTTGGAAGGGGGCTCAGGGTGGCCAGACCAAGACGTGGCATCAGTCGATGAAGTCCCGGATTATTGGTCTGGGTCATGTGGGTGGATGCAAACTGCGTGGTTGGGGTCGGCGAGACGAAAGGAGTTGGTGGTTGATGACTCTTGGTGATGTGACTGGGAATCGGTCACAATGGCGCAGACGTATTCACTCCTTGATATCTAAAGGCTGAATACTTGCGCTAAGCTCTATCTTCAAAAATTCTCTCACATAACGTTATCTTTGATGCTACTCCTTTCTGTCCACCTGTTTTTTGTGTACTACTGTAAAGTGTGGCAACCTGAGCTGATGCACCTGTATGCGAAGTTCTACGTTGATTTTGTCTCTGTCCCATTGCAGCCGCTTCTGACTACGATGAGGAGCGAAAACAGTTTAAACGTACACTAACTAAGAGTCTTCGCAATGATTGTCAGCAGTTGTGGGTGGCGAAAGGGAGAGGGATGGGGAATGCATCATCAGCTTATAGTACCTGGCAATCACTTAGACAAAAAGACGATAGTTAGTTTGACCTTCACCGAAGAGGATGAGACCCCGATTGTCTCTCAAGACAGGCTGCTAGAGCGTTGGGCGGAACACTGTAATAGTTTGACTGATCTGCTACGACGTATCAGTTGCTCAGTGTCCAGCCCGAACCTGAATGGGACCTAAATATTGACCTTCCAACCCTTCTCAAGGTTGATGATGATGAACCTCGGTGTTCGATCTTGTACGCGATTACACAAAGTAATGTGAAGAGGGAGATTATCTGAACCGAATAGCGTATTAAGGCTATACATTTAAAACAATCGGACCACCCATTATCATAGTATTAAATTCAAGTCATCATATTGTTGGTGGTGACGATTTGAACATGTTTTCCTCTCCTCTTTTCCTTCTTTTTTTATTATTCTTCGTAGTTAGAATTCCATTGTCTTAATTAACCTTCCTAGGTTTTATATGAATCATTCGCTAGGTTCTTGTGTGATCAGACTGTTCTAAATGTATGGCTTTAAAACATGATAATTTTCAGATAATCTCCGTCTTCTCATTGCGTGGTTTAGATTTATCTAGGGGACTAATCGTGTCGGGATTCTTCGCATTGTTTATAGATTAAAACACATTTCTTTATCTATTGAATTTTGGGCAGTTAGGTGGTAACAAATATTAGATATTTTGTAGTTTAATAAATGAATCTCTGCCTAATTGTGAAGTCGTATTACTACTGTCATTATTGTCATCCTGCTTTTAAGTTCCATGATGGGATAGACAGTCTTTTTAGTTGCGGTATAATTTTTACCATCATTACAGAATATGAAGCTAATTGTAAAGTCAGTATTATTCATTTATCAATAGGCTCTTCTGGAGATGAACGAAGTAGACGATGCGATTCCTATTCTTCAGAAAGTGCTAACTCTTGCTCCAGGTTCGCAGATGGCTAGTATAGAGTTAACACGTGCTCGAGCTATACGTCAGAAAGAACGTGAACGCCTTTCACGATCTGTTAGTCGCAGATTTCCAAGAATTAAACAAACTAGTAATACGAAATTGTCTACTATATCCAAAGTAAAACAACTGGTGGTAAGTAAATTGGCATTATTATTTGTCGAATCAACCATTTCGAATCATTGATCAGATTATTCAATAGATCTTATGATTTCTGCTCTTTCATTATATGCTTTCCCAAGAAATGTCTACAATCCTTTATGGTCTCCAGTTTTTGCCGTCTACCAGATCTTATCGGTGATCATTACCTTCTTTCTGAGAATGGTGTTTGTTTCCATTGACCAAGGTTTTATTGAGTATAATGTTGCTTTCAATAAAATGTTAAATGAATGCATCACATCTGTAAAAACTCAAGTAGATATTATTAGTCAAAGATGCTGAGTATTGATGTTGATCGAAATGGCAGTGGAAAAAAGAAGTAAAACACAACGGCTTCTATGTATTCTGAGTAAACAGACATTATTCAAGTCTCTAATTCAATACCAAAGTCATTTTCAGGTGACTGGACCAGTTGGCATTTCTGTAATAAACCTTGAATTGTATCTCCCGAAAGGTGTGTCCTGATGCTTGATTTTTCCGTGACTGTAATGTTTCGAATGTAAGATGCTTATTTCAACCCTTTTAACCTACATGGCAATCAAACATTTGTTGATTTAGTTTTTTTAAGATAAATAATCTTCCCACCTGTTGTTAGTGGTAATTGCTTAGTCGTTCAACAAGTTATTTCCAATAAAAGTTAAATTACCTTATCTCATGGTAAGTAACGTCTACTGATAAACTTTTCTCGAATGTGTTCATGTGGGGATTAACACCCATCCACTTGTAAATTGTCTAGTTGAGTTAATTTATTCCGACGACATTTTCATTGTTTGGTAATAACGCTAGGAAAATATGTATTTTGCCTTGTGAGTTTGATCGAATTTCAGGCAGTGTTGCCATGTAGTTTTTTTTTACCTGTGAAAGGCAAACTGATGCAACACGACTATCTACCCTGAATACAAGAGAATGAGTTGATTCAGACAATCAACTAATTTACTTCTACCTAGAAGTATAATTCTGATCGGTCATCTCTTTCTTCAAAAAACTTAAAATTCATCAAAAACTGTAGCATTCCTTTATTGGGTGCACTTGAGTTTTTAATAATGTAGAGGATTTTGTGATACTAGTATTCTTCAGACGGGGAATCTTCAATCATTTTAGAAAAGAAATACCAAAGAAATGAATCAATATTTTAGCGCAAGTTCAAAGCAAATTGTTCAACAAATTTGTTTTAACGCAGATGTATGAATTGGAGTATGGCGCATCTTCTATAACAAGTTTGTTTTCTAAATAAGTAAGTAAAAATAACCCATAGTGGAAAAGACCAGTTATTCTGTAGGTTGATATTGGTACCATCAACGGTATTTGATGGTTATTGTTTTATCAAGCTACACGATCATGTCACCTCTGCATTCATAAACAGATGAACACCTCTACACTTTATTGTTAGTGCTAATTTAGCCGCTTAGTCTCTTGATGGAAATTACGTAATCGAAATGTCATCCAGGACTGAGCACGTGATGGTTTTTGTTTTGGTTCTGTTGTTATTAGTCTTAGCCTGGGTTTGGGTTTCATATTTGGTCCTATGACTAAGGAATGAAGGAAATGCCCAACTCTGGCCCTAACTATTGCTTTTCCACAAGTTACTGTGTTGGAGTTACTTCCACTGTCACTAAATCGCACCAACTGACTCAAGCAGATAGACGAACGTAGACTGATAGCCGACAATCATACTATATTTGTAAAAATATATGGAAAGTGTACAAGGTCTCAAAAGCGTTGGTAGCCTAGTCAGAATATCAGTATATGAAAACGAAAGAAGGACACGTTAAGGATATTCGCGATCCACTGATTGTTCCTCTCATTCTTAGTAAGTACGGATACAACAGTTATCTCGTACAAAATTTTACTCTAGAATCATATAGGTTGAGTAACCGTTTCATCTGCATTTATTTGGTTTGACTTACCGACGTATATTTCTGATGTTTTTTTTTCGATACTTGTGGTTTTTCGTTGCTATAGTGATTCGAATTACTCGACCTCTGTTAGCAGATGGGTTCCTATACGGATGCCTCGATACTACTCAGATATTCATTATATTGTAGTTTATTTATTGGCTAGCAGTGGAGTCCAAGACGCGTATTTTGTCCTACTTGGGACCCGTCAACTGGATGTGACTGTATTCCAGTGAGTGATGATGTTCCCACTAAGACTCGAACCCAACACCAATCACTTCAAACTCCAAAGCAATAAGAAATTACAAGTATCTATAAACAAGAACTAATACATATTGCACAATTGGTGGCTCTCATGACCCAGTGGATAACGTTTTGGAGTTCGAAACGATGGGGACTAAGTTCGAGTCTCAGTGGGAACAACATCATTCACTGGGGCGCAGGCACATCTAGCTGTGTCCAAAATCGGACAAAGCGCGCGTTCTGGGTCCTACTGCTAGCCACCTAATAGATTATTCATAATGTCGTGTATTAGTATGATTTTTTAACTCCACGATGTTACTATTTAAATTTTCATAATGTGTTTCAGTAATTCAAATTTTGATAACTTCCTGTTTATTGCCAGTTATCCACTAAAAGCTTCTTTTACCATTTGTTTACAGAGTTCTCGTTCTGTGATTGTAACAAGTATTGTGGCAGTTTTCTCTGTTCTCGTTGGTCTAATTGTATACGTATATCAACCTGTCATTATGGGATTGAGTGGATGAAGATATATATATATATATATATATATATATATATATATATATATATATATATATATATATAGGCATCTGTTTACTGCATTACTGGTTCATGTGTGTACATTATGAATTAAAGAAGTGTATAGTTTTTCGGCGTTTATCATTATTATCACAATAACTGACTTGAAACACAAATAACTTTCAATTCAAAGCAATGAAAAAACTTTACTTTTCAACCTGTCTTTTCATACCTTCACTCAATTATTCTTAGGTGATCATTTGTTTTGTGTTATAGTAATGATGAGTTGTTTATGTTCCCGTTGAACTCCGTACCCCCAACTTCTATTCATTGCAAATAGGAACAACTTTTTAGGGGAAGATGGATACCTTTTTCGCTTCATTTGTAATATTTTTGAACATAGATATGGATATACATACATAATATGTAATTAGTTGTCCAATGAAACTTACATTACCTCATTGAAATCATTCTATCTACTACCATTATTATATATTGTTCACGTTATGAGTATAAATGGGTTTATCTTGTATGTTTATAACTTCTTTACCTCCCCGCAATGATGTAGTCTCATTTCCACTTTTATTGTTTTACTAGTTAATGACTAGTGTATTTATGTTTGTTTAATTGGATGACTTTTGTTCTACTTCCCCTATTTACTGGGATGGTGTATTCTAAAGAAATGCCAACTATTTTTAAACCATAATTCGCAGAGGTAGGCGGGATTTTCGATTCGAAGGGGATATTTAGAAATGAAGTTTTTAAAACATCCTTGTCTTGTCAACGCATTTTTCATGCTTTTCGACTAAGCATTTGATAAGTTTTTGAGCCGTAATTGACCAAGGTCGGTTGGAAATGCAATACTTATGCTTAGCACTCGTTTACATCAAGACAGTACCTTCAGTGATTTAGAAAAACACTGTGTTGTCAGACCGAAACGTGACACCGGTCCGTGGAAGTCCGTGAGTGCCGGTTTGAACTGCGCAGAAACATAGACTGAGATAACTAAAACTGACGATGGGAGATTGCAACTGATATGGTTCAGAATTTATCACAAGCATTAATACAATCGAGGCTTATCTTCTTAGTCGTAATATCACATTTCATTTATCTCTTTTCCAGTTTATTTTCTTGACTTTCGATTACATTACTATTTCTTTGTGTTTCATCGCGTTGCTCAATACTTTGATATTCCGATGCCATATTTGGTAGCCTCGATTGTTATTTAGCAATAGCAGATCCTATTTTCATACTGAACAATGGACTTAAACATACGTTAAACGTCTTTTTACTTCTCTATTATCTCACTCGTATCTATATAGTTTCATTTCAGTCGAACTAACAGTATATGTTAGAAATGGTACAAGTAGTTGAGATCGAGTTGTAAAACTGTATATTGTTTGCCTTTAAGAACTAAAATATGACGTACCTAATGTTGTTAATAGCAAGTACACTATATGCTACCAAATGGCATGAGTAATCATGATCAAGAAGTAATCAGGATTGTTTGATAGGCAGATAGAAGTGCCTCAAACAATAAACGCCCTTGTCACTCGGGGAGGAGTCAACTGGTATGTTAATGGCTTCAATTCTGGTAAGTCTGTATGAGTTGACTTATGGTGCGTCAACATCAACTAGCGGTAAAGTGTCATTAAATATCCTCGCTCATATCAATGCAAACTTATGAGGCATAGTATCACCTCTTTTGGCCCACCTAACTCCTATCCTGTTCAACAAAAGTTGAAGTAAGCAAAGGTTAAACATGTGTAATATGTACCAAAAGTGTTTGGGTCTATCCAGATTCATTGCCATTCACTGAATTTCTTCTTTTACCCAGCACTGTTTATCAACAAAAGACACCGCTTACTTATTCAAAATACACGCAAGCGGTGCTTCAAAGGAAAAGGGTTTAACATTCGTACATCTTAAAACCTCATCAGTTGTCTTTCTTATTGGTACAATTGAACAAGATGCATCACCAAAAAGGTAAAACTAACGCTTTACGTGCACTTGGATATACATTGCCAGTGACACGTGTGACGAGTTAGTTTATATCAGCGTTGCACCAGGCATTGTTGTGTAACGACCTACACATCATGATTCTAGATAAGGATAGAGAGAATGGAATCAAAAGTTACAGGAAGAGAGACTACAGCAGTAGTGAGATGCGATGTAGAGATTAAGATTAGATGTGGATATATCTGCACTAGTCCAATTGAAGTTAACAGAAACTGTTATGATGCAGAGTTGTGAGGACGAACGAAAATACTTAACGATTGATAGTCAAGGGTTGAGACGATTCAACCCGAGTGATTCGCAAAGAGAAGTCAAAAGACTGGAAATCAGATGAGTTTATAGTATCTTGGACTGAAAACGTTTATAAGTGAAAACGGACCCTATTTACAGAGTTTACAGTAACCTTGAAAGATAACGAATAATTAGTACGCTTGAAGAGGCAGTAGCCAACCAGAAAGCTAGTGGGTCAAACGAAATATGACCCATGGGTGAGAAAAAGAGCGTGAGGTACAACGGTTCAAATATATCCAAACTGTAAGTATGGAATATAAGGGATATAGGCATCCCTGACAGAAGCCAAGTTGACGGTACATATTTTTTCCATTTCCTCGCGGTTGGTGTGATTTTTCATTTAAGCGAACTGGTCAACATGCTCAGCCATATCTCTTTAACTGTTACGTCAATTTCTAAACACATACTTTTTGGAGCATCTGAGTGGAAAGTGATGAATTTTTGAAATAAGTATTTGCACAGGCATCTCAAGAAACCAACAGTTGTAATAATCAGAATAACATTTTAATATAAAGCATACGCAGTAGTGTTATTGTATACAATGAAATATAGGTAATATCACAAATGAAAGTGTTAATCATAGAATGATGTCGAACCTTTAGTCTGAAATTACTCTGGATATTTTGAATCGTTTATCAGTTCTTTTTCCCGTTCATGAATTTGTTTCATGACTAACCTGTAATACGTGAGAAATGTAAACGACTTTTTATCCGTATTTAAAATATTGTTTGATGCAGATTGAAGAGAATAAAAAGCATCAAAAAATTACTGGATCAATAGGAAATAAGCATTCTCAGTACCATTTGAGAAGTGACCTACAAGTAAGGACAGGTACTCAACGACAACATCGAGAAATGACAGAAACAGAAAAATGTGGATTATTGGGTCCCAACCTATTGGCGCCATGGGATCTGAAGGTTCTGGTTTCAACCGCTAATGGGGTTGTGGGTACGCACTGCTGACGAGTCCCACACTAGGATGAAACGTCAACGAAAAAATTCGAAACTCACTCAGTAAGCATGTGCACATTCCTGCAGTTGACAACAAGCCACACCTATCGTGTAAGGGTTAATGATGCAACTGGTTGCCCAAACCTTAGAAGGTGGATCGGTGTTTCAACCCGTGACCCATTGGTTGAAAGTCAACTCCCTACACCAATGAGTTACAACAACCTTCAGTGGTTCTCCAACTGATGTCAGTCCGTAGGGAATACCAACTTGACCTACAAGAACCTAAATAGAACCAGGAAGTAGCTCACTCATTACCTCCGGTTTGTAAGAATGCATTCGACTTATATTGACTTCATAATTCTGTGTTCATATGAACTAGAACTGCAAAATTTCAACAAATTAAACTTCCGATTTTGGATATAATTAGCTCTCGTTATCATAGTTCGGTGTTCAATCGAAATAGTTCAGCAGATTAGGAGGCAAGTGTTTAATTACTACACGGACAATATGTTTCAGTTTGTTGAGAGGATTGAAAATGTTGACACTTCTATCGAGTTACGTCTTTAATATGCTTCTTTTTTCACCGGTGTTTCACTAACCGTGACTGTGTTATTACACATGAATTTGCATCGGTCTACACACATTGGTCTTGGGAGAACTAATAATTTATCTGAAGGAGATGTTACGATGCTTATTTAACTTAAATGGATTGAAGTGATGTTAATCGGCCCCTGTTTGAACTACAACTACAGGCAATTATTCAAAAACATGGAAAATACGTCCCTCATCTATAATCAGGACGCGAATACAATGATGTCATATTAAAAAACAATTGTCGCGCAGGCTTAAAGTCCACATTAGAAAAGTGTAACCAAAATGACCGACTACTTTTCTTGAAGTGTTTCTAATAACAGACTAATGGGTTTTTCAGAAAATCGAGTTACTAAAAAGCAACACAGAACGGAAAACTGTCTCGTTTCTTATAACTGAGTGCATGTTAGCAGGGACAAGAAATCTCATCTCTTTATGCTGTTGTCAGAGAAACTTTGATTGATGTGTATTGCTCTGTATGTGTGTGTAAATTATAAGTTTTCTCAGTTACCTATCTGTAAGTTTATTTACCAGTTAACTTGCTCCTAATCAATAAGATAAACTGGTAATAGTTGGAGATTATTTTCAACTCGTACGTGACAGTATGTTTTATTGTGGTTTTACAAGGTCAAATTGTAGAGAATTATTACTTCTTTCGTTGGTGATTGAATTAAATTTGGTCATTCAATTAATGCATATTACGAATAGAAACAATACACAGAATTCTTATTAATCCTGTAATATACATTTTCATTTTTAACTTAACTTCAAAATCTTAAGCTTTAATTTTTTAATTAGACTATCAGAGATAACTTTAATTGTGAATAAGGTTCATGTCTGCATATGTATTAACTCACTTCATTTTTGCAATACAATCAGCTCTACGTTTTTGTAAATCTTGTAAAATTTCGTCTTCTGGACAAGTTTCAGGTGATACTTCATCCATATTCAAATTTTCTTCCATATAACGGGCTATTGTTAAACCTATTTGAACATCTTCACCAAACATAAATTTAGCAGCTGTATATTCAGTGGATGTAAGACCAGGTAGTTGAGTACTGGATACATTATCTAATGAATTAGCTTACATAATAAAAGATTACATATAAACAATAAGTAATACCTTGCATTATATATAAGACAAACGTACTTAAAAAATAGAAAAACATAAGGGTATTTACTATATTTCATAAGTGAATGTTATGTTAGAAGTACTTAATATGAAGAGCTTTAAAACTTTTCTTTTTTCAGAAAGACTAGCCGATATTTTCATTTATCGAATGACATGAAAACCTTCAAAGTTATGTACAACTTAAACAGGCAAACTTGCTTTTAAACACAATGTAACAACTCATCAACCATTTACCGATTTATGCAGCTGCTAATAACCCACACCTATAAATTTATATTTCTTTCCTGTCTACATTTCGATATGGGAAGCGGGGTTGAAACTCGTAACCATACTGTTTGAAACTAAAGTCCTTAGACCAATAATTTTGAATTCATTATAATTTTCGAAATCACAATATGCAGTTGAAAGTAACAATGTTAATAAACGACTAACATAACCTTTTTTCCATGGATACAGAACACAATGCTTCTTTTGAAAATCTTCTTGGAACATTAAAAACTTGATCCTGAACTATACTAACTAGTATGCATTTTTATTTTGTCTTAAGAAACGTTTTACATGGCTCAGTTTATTCTTTAAGCTATTTTACACATTTTTTGTAACTCTTGAGAAAATAAAATGCCTTCATCAAGTTTCCTTTATTAAGGACTGCTGAATCTTTTACTCTTCGGTAACTTAGATTTTTGCGATTCAGGAAAAATGCACCAAATTGATTAGAAAATAACAGGTCAAAAGAAAATTAGCTGATAGAATGATAACTCAATTAATAAAAATACAGGAGAAACTTACATATATGACGCTGGCGAGAATCACTTCCTTGTACGAGTGTACAATCACTTCTTGCGGATGCAGTTGTAGGCCATATCCAACTATCAGGCTCTTCAATAGACTGAATACTGTCAGTATCAACTGGATAAGGATGAGGGATACAAGAATCATAATTCACTACTGAACTAGTATTGACGCTAGCAGAGGTAGTTGGTATACTAGTCATTGTTGTAATTGGTTGGTGATGTGTTTTATCCACAGATATGCAGACATTTTTACACATTGGATACTACATAGAAAAAAAAATTCATAGTGTTTAATAACTTGTTTCAAGTACTGCACTTATCACTTCTTGACGACCTGCTTAAATTTTGGCCTACCAAAAATATTTCATCGAATATATTTAATCAAAATGCTGCTTTTTTACTTGTTTTAACCATTCAAATGTCAATGAATCGTAAAACACTGTAGAGCACTCTTCAAATCTCTTTAACCGATCGTTAGACGGGTTAACAACGAGAAAATATCACGGTATAAGGTAGTCGGTCCCTGAACGCACAACAGTTCATCATATAGGTATTACAGGAACATGTAGCTGGAACAGCGATTTTTCCTACTGGATGAATGAACCTCCACCATCAAACTAACGTGTGCTTTCCTATCCTACCCACGTGCAACATACAGATTAGATAATGACCTAAAAAATACTGGTTGCTGCGCATTACCTATCATTTTGTTATTATTAACATTATGTAACTGCCATAGCTTTTTAATTCGAAAAAATTGTATAAGCAGTAAATTTGTTGAAATATCACACTGAGAATTCCTAATTGTATTAAAAGTTATTTTCTGCGATAAAGTTATTAATATTATTATTAATATATATGAGTTTATTATTCTACACATTATCTTCACAAGGCTATGCTTCATATTTGTATGATAGCTGGCGATAATGCTATACAGGTGTTGAGATAGAAGTACACGGATTCCATATGAATGTTAAGCTTTGTCGCTGAATATCTGATGCCTAGATCTCATTAAAATATAAATCCTGCTTCAGTGATGTACACAAATGATGGAAATGAATGATTTGTACTTATTTATTTTGAGTCTCAGTGAGGAAATCAATACTACCTGGAACACAGAAACATTCAGATGACTGCGTGTAAATAAGACAAAATATTCTTTAGGAGGGAGAAACAGTTTTTCATTGTTTGGACCAGTGAAGTGATTATTAAAGGGAATTATTTGTCGGTTGTACTTGTATATAGTCAGTCACTTTGTTCAATAGTGCATACACCGAGTTACATTGTCTAACACTAACCCAAATATCACATAAATGATTTAAATTTATCTGAAGGACTAAAAATTGCGCTACATAGAGTTGATAGTACGAAACATTAATGGCGTACTGACTTTTATCTACTAACCATCAGACAGCGAGAGTTTTACAAATGTCAATTGCGTTCAGTTACGAGACATTCTATACAATCGGTTTGCATGCCTTATGTTGATGTGACTTACTTCAAAGCCCACGCTAACAATTTTATGTTCCTTAGTTTGAATGAGAAATTAGATGTTAGAGTTTTCCGAATTTCGAGTGACTGTATAGACTCCAATTTCGTCTAATCGGAAAGTCAGTGTCCACGCATTTTCGAACAAACTTCCATGTCTAACAGAATAAAGCAATAATCCGAACTACAGCAGCTGTGGGTGTTAGCAACAATCTGAGTGAATACACTGCATGCTGTTTCATGGAATACCCTAACCTAGCATGTTTTACATCCGAAGAAGTTGACAACATTGGCGGCAGGCTTGAACAACAAAACTATAGTAGTATAAAGGTGTAGCAGATACCATCCCAATCTCGACATTAATATTGTCGTGACATTTTTCGATTGTGGTAATGCTGCAGTTATCGAACGTTAATATCTTGATTGTATTTTACTTCCAGTGGGTCGAGTGGTTTAATCGTTGTCTTTTTAGATGACATCATAAGCATTAACTTCAATATGATGTGAACTATCAGGATTTCTCTGTGAGTAATCAGGTAGCTTGCCCTGACGAGGTAGTTTGTGGTTGGTTGTTTCCTTTGATTGCATAGACTTTCCTGTTGGATATTTTTCTGAATGACCTCTGAACTTGCAGTTGTTCATCATTTTTCTTCTTAGTAGATAGATTGGGACAGATCATCGACCTGAGCTAAAAATATTCTTCATTTCAGAACAATAGTATACCTGGAACGTTGTAAATCATCAAATTGAAACCTGAATGCCAACCTTCAGTTTTGTTGCCAAGATCACCATTGCACTCCATTTAGCTTTTGAATAACTACAGTTATAGAAAAGCACAAATGAAGCCGATTTATCACTGTGAGGATATTAATCATTCGTTGGTTCACGGAGATAACTTTCAACTAGTGGGTCATAGGTTCGAAACCCGCTACACCTACCGCAGTTCGGACAATCACATAATAGGCGTGGCCTATTGCCTACTGCATGAATGTGCACAAGGTTACTGAGTGCATCTCACTTCTTTATCCCTCTATATGAAATTCATCAATAGACTTTAATACATTCAGCTCTATCAGTGACAGCATATTTCGGTGCTAAAATTTTGATGTACAATTTGGTTAATTTGTTTACATTAACATAGTTGGAATTGTAGTGAAGTCTGAAATCAGGTTAACGAATATCACATAAAAAAGGCTGATTGCATGTGTGGATCATAACAAATTGTAGTGGAATGAACTCTTTTATATGGGATATTCACCTCACTACCTTTTTACTTGATGTGCTGATATGAGGTGTGGCAACTCGGACCGTTACGCAGTAATGCCTGGTCCTATGTTGATAATGATGATGATGATGATGGATATTTACAATACAGACAACATATACTTTACAGGTAATAGGATAAAAAATTCGATGAAGGTTGCTGATTTAGAAATACCTTTATACTGTTGATTATTTATTGTTATATTATTATTTGTCCCTTGGGTTCCTAGTGGGACATACGGCTTCAGTAGTACGTCATCATTTCACTCTATTCTTTTCAGTCTTTCTAACCTGGCTCCACGACTGCCCATAAGCTTTTATTTCTTCCTCACACGATCACTGTTGATTATACGACTAAATTTTTAGCCCTTTTGATAATGCATTTATATATATATATCGACTTACTTTATTTGACCCATTTAATGTATTGTATGGTATCATACTCCATGGTGTCTGAAGTTTAACATTCCTTGATTGTGGTCGTGCCATAATACGTACTGATTTCCGCTTTGCTGGTGAGAAAGGAGTTCCAGGCACATTCATATTGATGTCCGTCATAGTTGCAACCTCATGCACATTCGATCTTAAACATCGAAAAAAGTATAAAAAGCAGATAGTAGGGGAGAAAGTAGCGTTCAATGTAAAGGTAGATAAGGTGAGTGTAAGATAGACTCTTTCGTTATGTTTATCGGCAGTGGATACAATAAACTACAAATTAGAGGGTTAATACTAGTGAACCACCAATTTTTAAACAGGGAAATGACTTTTATCACACCTGATTATCTCAGATCCAACTCAGAGATGTGAGTCAGTTTTCATTGTTGAGGAACAACATTTTGTCCTCAAACAATATTGCTTGTTGTTATTCATCTGTATAATAATCTATCCTAAACATAAGTTATTTCGATGTATATGGTCGCATAGTAATGAAAAGCATTAAATGAACGCTTGGATAGAAAATGAATGACATTCGAACTGAGGAAACTCTTATGGGAAAAACCTGATTAGCCACTGCTCATCTGCAGTTATATGTTGATCAGTTAAGATAATACGCTAAAGTGATGAAATATAAAAAACGCCAGACCTATCAGAAGCGAGAGGAACTAACTGTGCAGAAATAAATTATCATTAGTGCTTTAGTTGACTTTCTAAAATTTTCTAATGTTCTTCTTCCGGTAGGATGATTTATGTAAACCGAAGGTATCCCATTTGACAGATAGTTTTAATATGCTTCATCAATTGTTCTCTTTTTCAGATATTTGATTGTAGTAATAAAACCATAGAAGTGAAAAAAGTCTAAGGATACTGCTACCACCTAATATCTTTTTGAAATAAAATCTAAAAACCATTGGCTGAAAATAAACACTTAAAATTCTGCAATTTACTAACCCAACTGAGTCTTAGTAACAGATGCAATTTGAGCCCACTTCAAGAAACTACTACACTGTGTATACAGTATCAAATATTTTATGAGCATTTTTGTGAAGCATGCTTGCTTCCACAAATTACTTAGTAGTTTACTGCAATGGAGACAAATTGAAAAGAGATGTAAGAATCAGTATAAGGTAGTAGTAGCTTCTGAATTGAATGTGCTTTCTGAAATGGTTGGCAAAAGATTGATGAAGTTGAAAATGTCCATTTATGAAGTTAAAAGTTTAACATCCTTGATACATAGCTTGAAGATTCTGAATTTAACTTCAATGAAACTGGTTAAAAATGTACACTTACAAGCGGTTAAAAACAACTTATCACGTCAAATTATACGAAACCAAAAAACGGAAGGATAGATGCAATAATAGAGGATTAAAATTAAGAATGAAGTAGGCTGGATACAAAGGTCCAAGTTGAAACCGCAGTGTGTTCAAACACCACGTATACACATAGGTTATCTTACGGTTTTTGTCGAATTCATGTATCCTGTCGCTATACTACGCACGTATGAATACTAAAAAGTACTGAATGGTAAAATCAACCTAGAACCTAGCACACAGGTTCATCGGCTCAAGTTGCCACAATTCACAGTAGTATCCAAAAAATAGGTGAATAGAAAAACAGCGATATCAAAGTAGACTAAGTTATGTGCGAAAGTAAACAATTTGAAGAAAAAGGTTAGCCAAAATAGTGAGGCTTTAGAAGATGTCAAGGAGTGAATACATCTGCACCACTGTGACCGATTTTTAGCCATGTCACCAAGTCTTTAACCGTTGTTTCTTTTCGTCTCGACGACCTCAACCAGTCTATATCTACCCACACAACCCAAACCAATAGTAAGAGACTTCGTCAACTGATGCCACATCTTGGTCTGGTCACCCTGAATCCTCTTCCAACCTAGTCCAACTTCCCCTAGCATGGCAAGTGAATAAATGAATAGGAACACTTCCTCATTACTCTCTTGGAATATTCACCTGAAGGTTTAAAAAGAAAACTGGAAATGAACATGCAACTCGTTAGTTATAAAAACAAAAATATCCTGTGAGCTAAAATTTTGATTGGTAATTACTTTATCATTATTTTGACTATCTGAGATAGCCATGGTTTGGCAGACTAGTATTTATAGTAGGTGATGATTGAAATTGAAATTTGGACTGCAGCTGGATTCGAACCAGTGACCACCAGGCTACCGATAAGTTGAACTTCGTAATAAGTACTAAGCAAAACTTTTTCTTAGAAAATTCAATCAGCAGTGATTTCATACGATGGATAATACGAACTAATTCTGTTTTTTCAACACAATAGACACTATTCAGTTGTAAAATGAAACTTTTTGTCTTTCAAATAATTAAAGATTTTTTAAAATAGCACAGCATCAAAGCTTAACTGTTTAGAGTATCTGAAGTCTAAGTGAAGTGATAATTTTAAAGAGAACAACTTACATATTCAACAGTTCAGTTGATTTGGAACCAACGAATAAATCATTTAAGCTGAGTTGATTTGTTTGAACTTGACAATCATTGACTGGATATTTCTGTTCAACATTGCATTGAATACTTACATCTTTCAGATATATCTTAGTTGGAAGATGTTGAATTGACTTATCCGTTGGTAAACACAGCAGATTATTAGACATCATCCTTGTCTAATGGAAAAAAGTTTTTACAATGAACAAGTAAAATTCTTGTGTTCACAGTTACACTTTCTAACATATATAACTGAATAATCACTAACTAATTCGTATATTACGTACTAAGTCTTGTTTATTAAATGACAGTGTTAAGTGATACTATTCTCAACTAACCGGTTAAAATTCCACAGTCATCGAGATAGATCTGTCACAGATTGTTTTCAAACAATAAATTCACTTTATGAGAAATAAAACTATGAACCAGCAATATAAATAATCGTATGGATGAATAATTATGTAAGTCTAGCCAATACACTTCCAAGATCAGTAGATAAAATAAAAAAGATTAAACTCATTAATTAACACTAGACGACTTCTGTTTCTTGTTTACAGTGCCCACACTACTTTTACAGTCAAACAGAGTTGGATAACATAACAAAAGTTGTTAAAACTTGCAACAGTGTGCAAAGGAAAGATCAATGAAACTTTAAATACTTTAAGATGAACAGTAACAAAATTATGCATGAAGTCAGAGAGAATAAAACAATGCTAAAATGTTGGATAAACAGACGTATATTGAAAGATAACAAGTTGACATATCTGTATCATGGCAATATGACCTCGATTATACTACCAAGGATGTCAAAACACTGACTTCTAACTTCTCGAATTTTATATAGCCTGGAAGCTTACACATTTCCATACATGACTTAAAGCATTAAAGAAAGAATAAACGCATGTATAGTATAGCGATGAGGTTTCTGTTATCCATGGAAGCAATTTATACGCATACAGAACTGGATTCAAATATGTGAATAAAAGTTAATTATTTCGGTTTTCATGGCACACTTTTCAAAACTTATCCGCAACTGTCTCATGTTGACCATTGTTAATGACAGCTTTCATTCATTTATGTTGCTAAATCTTCCTAGGTGATTAGTATCCTCTAGGTTCTTATGTTTTTCTTAGGTTCATTTTATCCCTTTCAATCATTCTCCAATGTGTTATTCGACGAGTGTGATTTTCTAAAGTAGCACGTTCCATATTGAATCAGGGTCAGTGAATAAAATTAGATAATGCGTTGAAGAAAGTTAAACTCAACTTTTTTTCTAATATGACTTAACGAGAATAAACTATATTACAGACGTTTTTTTCGCTCAAAATAAATCTTTATGCTTCATATCACTTCTATGCATCCATTATTCAGAAAGTAAACAACTTACACATCGATTCCGTTTATTAAGAAAGGGATAGTTATCGACTTCAGATTTCTTACTATCTTTACCGACTCCATTACACTCAATAATTTCATTATCGTTAAAGTAACTAAATGATTTGTTCATTTTAAATTAGGACATAATTCTTGTACTGAACTCATATAAAGAGTACGAGATAGCAAACTTTTTTCCAGAAGACACGACAAGCTACAAGAAGTTTCATTATTTAGAAAATTTGAGTCGAAATTTGATACAATATAATGCATTAAAGATTTCGGTAATAATAATTGTTGCACCAACCGTGGTGATGATGATCGCAATGGAAATGTGATTGACTTTGTATATTCATTCGACAAGGCGTAATCATCATAATGTTTCATTTTATTCCAAACAAATTTATCCAATTTTGTTTCACAATTACTGTGGATTTCCACCTTTGTATCAAACTGTAAATCAGACTGTTTCAGAGACAGGAAAAATTCTCTGGTATCCATTGCTATGGTGAATAATTAATCACGGTTGTACAGTCAGACAGTTTGAAATGGAAACATATAAGTGAGAGAGAGAACTAATATGCTATACACATATAGGTGGTGTAATATATATATATATATATATATATATATAATGGTTTCTTTCTTATGATAGGCTAATTTATTACTCATTATTACCGACTGTTGTCATCTCTACTGGTTCATTTTATTTGCTAGTTACAAGAAAATGGACAATTCAGAAAAAAATTTCAGCAGTTATAAAGTGTAGTTACTTAAATAAACAAATGATGCAATAGAAAATAACGATACTGTCAAAATGGTTTCAATGCATTTTGAGCGTAGTCACCCTTGTAGTACTGTCTAAATTTTTAGACCCTCTAGGATAGTTGTAGAAATCGATGAATATTTTATTAAGATAAGAAAAGCGAAATGCTGATAAGTAGATCAAACAAGTACGAGTTGATTCTTCATTAGCATTTGATAGCCCACATACTAAGAATGTAAGACAGATAACTAGAGTAGGAAAATTCGAATGAAATAGCAACGAAATGAATTGCTCTTACTCTTACAGCCTACAGATAAAAGTCAAGAAAGAATGCTGATGTTGATCATAACGTCAAGTGAAAGGTACTAGGCAGTGAAGGCAAGCTGGTCAGTGAGGGCGTGAACCTTCAACGATTGAGATGGCTTGGACACGTTCTTCGTATGCCGAGCCACCGCCTACCTCGACGTATAATACTAGCAGAAGTTCGGTTAGTTTGAAAGATAGCTTCAGAGTTGCCATAATAAAACGTGGTACTAATCTGTGGAATTTCCTGACTGTTGGTCTGAGCCGTGTGAGGAGGTGTAGTCTACCTGAATGAGGTCCCCGAGACGATAGGAATCAAGGATTAAGGACTCTTGGTGACATGACTGAGAATCAATTGCAATGGTGCAGATCTATTCACTATTTGACGTCTTCAAAAGCTTGAAGATTTTCACTAACCTTAATTTCCAAATTCTCTCTTCTCCCGTACACCTTTGTCTACTCTGATATCAGTTTTCTTCTATCCACTTGTTCTTTGTATGGTATTGTGAAGTACGGCAGCTTGAACTAAATCAGTGTGTGTGTGTGAGGTTCTACGTTGATTTTGTTTGTCTGTCTCTATTTAGTGTTGATCATAAACAGCAATTTTCGAATCCAGTCAATAGCATTGATTTTCATAATGTTTAACCCATTGGAGGTATGTAAAAAGATTCTCCTAACACCTACAAATTGTTACTTGTTCGAACTCAAAGAATACTTAGAGAAATAATATATGGGAATCTATCATTGTTCATTAATACAGGATCTTTTAGATTTTTTCAATCTACAAATCTTAGGTAAGGGGTGTTACTAGATACTGAGGTCATAAATCTGATTCAGCAATGTCAAGAAATAAGTCTAAATAATTCATATTCGAAGAAAGCTTAGGGTAGTCTGTCCAAGATAAAGCACAAATTTATTAAGTCTCTGACTGTTGACTTGAGTTACGTATAGAAGTGTGAGCGAGATAGGTAATGGTTAAAAGCTAAGTGATATGACACAGAATCTATAGGAATCACACAGATGAATCCATGCTTTATTCGTATCTCAACTTTGTTATTTCGTCATTAATTCCACAATTCATCGTCTTTCCAGTTAAGTTCTTTCTAAAGGCTGCTGACAACAACATTATTAGAATTTCACCGTTTTACTTTTTGTTGACTTTTCTTCTAAATTTGCTGACGTGAATTGCGGTGAGTTGAACTGATATTTCTGATCGCAGATATGTGAAATAAACTCAGCACTTTATACTAATTCTACGATGAGGACACAATCAAAGTAAGAAGAGATTCCTTTACTTCGCAACTATTCATCCAAATACCTGTTTATTCAACATCTTCATTTTATTGAATATGTACAATTTATTATTATGATAAAATGTGTTGGTTACAACTGGGAATTGAATTTTTATCAGAATAACTAATTCAGAAACTACTTACTAATTTGTGCGCTAAGCTAATTGTATTATTTGACTAGTCAAACTGGTAATTCAAGTAATTCTACAAAGAAAATGTGTAGTAGAATTGATAAGTTAACTTCTGCTTTGCGCAAAAATAAAGATTGTGGAGTTACTGTCACATTGAAATACTCTAGTGAATAGTTCTGTTTCACAGTGTGATAAAGTTAACAAGCAAAATTTAGATTTTATGCTATCATAATGTCTCTAAATTTAACTGACTGACAAAATCAACGTAGAACTTCGCACACAGGTGCATCAGCTCAAGTTGTCATCCTTCATAGTAGTACATAAAGAATAGGTGGGTTGAAAAAGGGCAGTGTCAAAGTAGACTAAGTTGTGCAAGAGAATAAAAAATCCGAAGATAAAGGTTAGTGAAAGTTTCCAACCTTTAGATATCAAGCAGTGAATATATCTACGCCACTGGACCGATTTCCAGCCATATCACCAAGTCATCAACCACTAATTCTTTCCACTTAGGGAACTTCAATCAGGTAGTCTGCAGCTACCTATACGGCTCAGACCAACAGTCAGGGACTTCATCGACTGACCTTAGGTCATAATCTCGTCATAAGGAACCTCCCTCGAACCTAATCCAACCTCACCCAACATTGTAAGTAGAGGTGGGGAGTGGCTCGGCATGTGCAGCGTATGTCCAAACCATCTCAGTCAATGAAGGCTCACAACCTCATCAATCGACTTGCTTGTCTCGCCTAGTGCTCTGTGCCTGACTTCAACATTGCACACACAGTGATTCAATCAAACGTGAGCAATGCTACGGAGACTCTGTGATCAAAACCCTGTTATCGCTTTATGTCTTCTACTTTAGACATCTACATCTGACAGTAGTTTAAGAGGACTGCAGCACCGTTTATTCGTCCCTTGATAGATAGTTGGATATCTCGCCAGCACCACCGGGGACGCAAGTTGGCGAATGCCGAACGGACCATCGCTTCATGTCTTCTACTTTTAACGGCCACGTCTCATAGTCGTTACATACTAGGTGCAGCTCACAGCCAAATACACAAACATGTATGAGGTTGTTGAGATGAGTTTTAGTTTTGTGCTTTTGTACATCAAAGAAATCCATTGACATGTTTTTTACCAACGGCAGACATTTTTATTGAGTCGTCTACAGTAAACACTATCCTAAGCAAAACTAAGACTAATGAAGTGAGATTGCGGCTAGGTGCATGCAGTACATGATCTTAAAGAGTTTTACTCTTGATGACACTAAAAACTGAGAGTGGTTTGAAACTAACAGTTAAGCCTAGTTACAATAAAAAGTTTTAATTCGTCAGTATATTCCATTTATCGAAAATTCACATGAATCGTTTTATCTCACTTGATTAGAGAACTGAAAATGTTGTGAGCGCAGATTTGTATTTAAAAATGGTGTTGCTGTTGACTGAAAACATCTAGTTGTATTATGAATTGGACTATTTGAAATTTCCAATCTCGCTTGTTCCATTCGACGACGTAAACGCCATTGTGCTAAAATATCATCTTCTGGATTTAAAGTTTGTGGGTTAACTGAAGAATGAATTTGAATGATATGATTTTAATAAATAAAGTGGAAAACCTGCGTCTAACTTCTGGTTGAAGTTCAATCTGGTAGAATGGTGTGATGAAGTGTTGAAATTTTCAGTGGGTGTAAAAACTTGATCAATCCATCTGTAGAAAATGAATACAAGCTAATTACTTAACTACAGAAGTTATGAAGTAAAACGTTGATACAAATCACTCAATCATATACAGGCTGCATACAGTAGTAAGTAAGACAACACTTTAAATAACAAACGTATTTAACCATTGTAATGTAAAACAAGCGACAAACGTAATTAAAGCAAGATTTATTGAATTCATATATTTCAGTGGGACTCGTCAGCTTTATACTCTATATACATGATTCTACATACTGTTATGCAATGGAGAGATACATGCACACAATATGGACTGAGATACTGAATGACGTAAGGCACCATGGAGTGAATAATTTAGTTAGGTCAAATAGAACCAAGAATAGGTTGGAGGGGGTACCAAAGGGATGGTGAACAATAAAAAGGGATGGGTTATATCATTTGAAACAGAACAATTATTATTGTTTTGAACATCTGAGATTAGTATTTATACTGGGTGATGATTGAAGGTGAAATGAAAATCTGGACTGCGGCCGGATTCCAACCAGCGACCACCAGGTTTCCACTCCGGTGCTCTACCAACTGAGCTCCGACGCTCAACTGCTGACCAGATTTTTATTTCACTTCAACCACCAAGGGCTTTACTATATGGATTCTTGACGTGTTAATACCGCTTAATCGTAAACAAATTTGGATTGGTTTGAGAAGTCCTGACTGGGTAACCAGTGTGAGTACGACCAAGTGGTAGTAACGCATCAGGAGTTCACATGGTAGTCGGATAAAACCCTTGGTGATTGAAGTGAAATAAAAACCTGGTCACCAGTCGGGCTTCATAGCTCAGTTGGTAGAGCACCGGGCCGGAAGCCTGGTGGTCTCTAGTTCGAATCCGGTCGCGGTCCAAATTTTAATTTCACCTTCAATCATCACCCAGTATACAGAACTATTATTCATCAACTAGATAGTTTAATAAAAGTGCACATTAGGTAAGCAAAAATATTCATTATAATAACAATAATTATTATTATTATAATGATTATACGAGTGAGTGATAATGATGATGATAAGGTTAACAATGAAAATATAGATGTTGAAAAGATAAAAAATTATATTTTGAACAGGGTAAATGAAAATCAATTAAGAAGCTTGGTAACAGTGTAAAACTAGAGAAAGTTAGAGCATTAGTTGGTTGATAGCAATGATAATGGTGATGAAGATAAATTATTTGACTATTAAGCGAAGAAGTTCAAGGGGAAATGATAGCACGGCAGAATAAGGATATTGAAGAGAAAAATACGATAAGCAGAGAAAGAAATAAAATGAAACAACAAGACACTAATAAAAATAATTTCAAAATACTTCGACACCTCTACGATGGTAGATCCAGGATGACTACCATATCTTTCTGTGCACATAGGCTCGGTATACAAATTCTAGTCGCACATGCTTCCACGATTGCAAGCATTTTTTTTTTGATTACTCTGTCTGCTAACAAATGAGGTTTTAGTAGCGTCAATGTTATGTTAGTCATCCATTAAGTGCTTCATAAAAGGACTCGGTGGGATTTTTCATTCAGTTTGTCTCAGAAATTCAGATAAATGCCTAATTATGCGGATAGACAGACACCTTTCCGTACGACCTATGTATTTACTTCAACAAGTACATTCGAATTGGTACATACAGTTTGTTGTGTCAACGATTGGAGTCATGTCTTTTCCTGATTGCTGCAGCACCCACACAATGGTGCACAGAAGTACTAGCTTAGCTGCGTAGTAAGTCCTTTTAATGATCCTGCCTAGCCTTCTCTTAACTAATCCTAAGACATCGTCTCCTTTAAAAGGCAAGTTAATAAATACTGACTTACTTGGAGCTATGAGGACTGATGTTTTGCATTCTCCACTTTTCGAGTACTTATTGACGAAGCCTTCGGGGAAGTCATTTTTAGTTAGGATATGATCCAATATTTTTATTTCGTAATCAATGGTACTAGCAGAGCAAATTTTACTTGCTCTATCGAATAGAGTTTTGATTAGGTTCCTTTTATACTGGACCCGAACAAAACTCTTGAGATATTGTACAGACCATGAAAGCTTTTTATAGATGGATCTTTTTGTAGATCCATGATTCTCTTTTACCAAAGGAATGTCTACGAAGCTGATATGATCATTTTATTCGCGTTCAACTGTGAAGTTAAGGTTCACGTGATATGAGTTAAAGTTCTTCAGCAGGGTCTCCACTTTCACTTTAATTTGACATACAATAAGAATATCATCCATGTTTCGGTGGTACAGTTCCATCTGTTCTATCAATCTCTTAAGGCTACTAGTCTATAGACTTGAGAGAAATAATTCGGCAAAAGTGGTCCCAATGGGCTGAATTGTGTGTATCTATTCCTCTATTGCATAACACTATACAAAAATCAAGTATGTAGAGTAAAAAGATAATGAGTCCTACTGAAATTTATGAATTCAATAAATCTTGCTTTACTAACGTTTGCTGCTTGTTTTTGAATTCGTATCGGAAACCAAATGTTTTCATTGTGATCTAGTCAGAACAAAATTACAAATCTCTAATATAATCAGATAATATCCCCATACACCGGCAAAATAACTAGATTTACTTCATTTTTCAATAGTATTACGAAGTTATTTTAAGCTTAGTTTTAGAATTGTTCATCAGGTGATTGTTCTATGATAAAACTAATAATACCAAAAAGGCAGTTATCACGTGAAACGATAACTAAAACACACTCATCTACTCAAGTTGTTATTCATTTTATCTTCAAGTCATACAATAAAATTGAAAATATAAATATTATTCAAGGGTATGTAGTCAAATAACTCGTAAAAACTTGATTGTCATTTTTGCTTCGCTTGCACACAACACAATCACATTTCATGTTGAAAATAGAATGACAAGTAAATTTAACAAAGTTAAAATCGAATTCCTAATATAATTTCATATCACTACAGATGTGAACAAAATTCACGTTTTGTGGTTGTGATACAGAGAAATATCAAAGGAATTCTATGAATAAATGCAAAGTGCATAATAAAAGAAACATTAAGTCACTTTAAAGGCCACCCTAGCAGCTGGTGAAATAACCAATCAGGTTTCGATATTTCGTCTGAGAAGGTAGTTTTTCATAAAAAAGAGAGGAACGTAATTGGTTATCTAAGTAATTGCTAAAGTGATCTTTAAAGTCACTCGAACTATTTAAAAATTAAATTTGTGCTATCAATCAGAAAGATGAGATTCTAGTATTGGAGACAGATATGTGATAAGGAACCGTGTCAAACGTTAACACGTTTCTATTCATTCATTGTTTCCTAATACCAACCCAACTGACTTCGTTCGAGTGATACGAGCACTAACAACTCTGGTCAGCAGATGGATCTCGTAGTTCAGTTGGTACAGTAAAGGGCGGGTGGTTGCGGTTCAGATTTTCATTTCACCTTCAATCATCACCCGGTATCAATACAAGTCTGTCAAACCACCGCTACCTCAGATAGACAGACTTACAATCTTTAATTATTCATCATCTTAGAGCTGATAATGTCATATACAAAAGAATTGTTTGAACACGTTAGGTTCACCATGACCACAATAGTAACATTTTGTGAGATTATAGATTAATTAGTTTATTTTCGTACTTATTACCCTTTTAGTTTTTATTCTCTTTTTCACTCATGATAATGGCTTTCCTAGTTACGTAATATACTTATTAAACGCACTGAAAATATCCGATCAGTGTAAATCAATTCACAGTAATGATGGACATTGGCTAGCAGTAGAGTACGAGACGCGCGTTTTGTCTTATTTAGGACTCATTAGATGGGTGTACCTGCCTCCCAGTGGGTGATGTTATTCACCCTAGGACTGGAACTCAGGACCAACAAGTAACAATATAACTTATGTTGGATATAAATGTAATTGTCGAACTTAAGAAGATAGCAATATTGAAGAGAAAACGTTTTCACTGTGATATTACACTTTTATGACTTAGTAGTAGAGGGAATTGCGGTTGGCTGAAGAGATACCTCCGATTTGAGGTTAATCATGCTTGACTTTGAAGCACTTTAATGCAATAAACTCCTACAACAGGTATGGTTTTTCAAAAGTTTCTTGACGACAGGAAGTTAACAAAAATTAGTAAGTAGAGTTTACGCATATATTTGTAGACAGTTATTTCTAAGCTAAGAAAGTTAGCTATATATGACATACACACTGATAGGTAGCATTTTAAACAGTAGTTTTCTAAACCAAAACTCACGCTTATTGAAGTGAGAAGTATATCGGAGAGTGCAATCCGACAGTAAATAGTTGCAAAAAGGCATGAATCAATGGATAGATACCGGGTGATATACGATACCTAATCGATCTTAATATCCACAATTACCTTCAGAATACTCACCAACTGATATATAATGTTAACCTCCTGCCTCCAGTGTTGGCCAGACTCTACCAATTGGAAAATATGATTGATTGAGTGACATAAAAAATAGGACAGTGTAACGTTAGGTGTTTGTCAATAATTTAAACAATATCAAGCGCCTAAGTTGTATTATTTTTAAAGTCTGATATCAGAATTTGTCTGTAGTCACAGAAAACATCACGCTTTAACATTGAATATCGCATACCAAAGTAACCTCTTATACAGCTTTGCTGTCAGTAGGTATGAATCAAAAATGAGCACTGAGGTAGTAATTAGATTACAATCTACGAACCAATCCATTTATATACAAGATTAAGAAAAAGAATCGCTGGTTACCTAAGCAGATCATCAGTAATACTAATTGTGATGCTAAAAGGATCTGTTTTTACTCACATCAAAAGAAAAAATTACTTGGAATTGTGAGTAAACTACAAGAAGCATGAAAATACTTGTGATTTCCCGTTGCAACACAAGGTTGAATTACTTGACTTCTGCTGGAAGGGATTTACAGACGTAGAGAGATTCGGCCGAGCATTTCAACAAGAAACTACAAGTACCAAACAACAACTGATACCTGTTGCAAAAGAGGTGGCTCTTTAGCCCCAGTGGATAACGTTTTGGCGTTTGAAGTGAAGGGTACTTAGTTCGAGTATCAATGGGAGCAACATTACTAACTAGGGTGCAGGTACATCTAGCTAACAAGTCTCCAGAACGACGAAACGAGCATTCTGGTTCCCACTGCTAGTTACCAAGATAAATAAAGCATGAAAACTAAGCAAAATATTTCCAATAATATTCTCGTTAGATAGTCGGACTTGCAATTTTAATCAAATTCATATCTCCTTTCACATCAAGCTATCATTTTTTTTAATCGTGTATTTTATTACTAAAATTCTAATAACTCATACTCACACACAACTGCGTACCAAGTACCATGTTGGAATTTTTTAGAAACATGTAAATAAAAATGTGATTATAAAAAAAATAGTGATGGATGAATACTGACAGATACATGCTGCGTCATTTTATTTTAAATATGACCAATAATCAGTTTAATGAAAATTTTACACGTAATTTGCTGCAGATTTAGAGAGAAAGAATACCCCCCCCCTCCCCCACAGTTGAACTCATCGTTTGGTTATGTGAATAGTAAATAATTGAAATTCTTTTACTCATATTACGAGTGTTACAATACTACTTACTGGTGAGTAGTGTAATTTATAATGGTTTAGTAAAGAAATTTTCTGATCAGAAATAGGACTTCGAAGTCCGCTCTATTCAGTTGATATACTACTGTGCACTGAAGGGAGACAGAAGTGATTAAAGAACTCTTCATCAGTACAGTGACTGTATTGCTTAACAAAGAAACTCAGGTCCTTTAATAGGCTTGTAAACTTTTGGTTATCGAGAAACAATCCAAAGATATACTTTTCCATCTTTATTCATTTCGTTAAATTGTGATTAGTTTTCCTCGTCCTCTGTGGTTGTTGGTCTCACGTTTATTCTCTGAAGTCTACTTCACATTCCCACAGAAACTACATCCGAACTAAACCACTACCTGTATCCGCTATATTGCCGTTCAAATTCAGTGTGGCGTCTGTTGACCTAGTAATTTTGAGTGTAATTCTAATTAATCTCCTCATTTATTGGAATAATTTATATATATATATATATATATATATATATATATATATATATATTTGCACGGAATAATGACTACTATTGTTAGTCGCGCCACATAAAGCTTACATGGCAACATGCCGGATGCTGGCAGTCAAATTAAACTGATAATGTACATCAAATCTCCCGCTACCTTCGTAAAGAAACCGAGAACTTTGAACATGTAACCTAAGGCGCAACCTTCTGACATGGATGCCATTTATGATACGACTATAACAAACAGATAGGAGAAGATACTATTCAGAATGAATGAATACAGTTAGGCAAAGGATTATAGTACACAGATAAACTTTTCAATCATTTCAGATGTCCTTCAGAATCCTTTTAACAGGTTATGGTGTTCCCATTCATTTCCACTCAAATCACTGCATTTCTTTATAATTTAGCCTCATTGAGAAGTTGTTATGAAGCAGTACTACCCAGCTCAAATCACATAGTCTTCTGTAGAATACAAGCAAACAAGTCAATTTACTGAAAAAGCAACAATCTGAAGGAAGAATATTTCTTTTCAATAGATTTTCACCCAGTTCTACGACTAGAAAATACATTTGTATAGCTTGAAATTAAACCAACTTTAGGGGCAGATATATTTTCAAAATGGAGTGAGATTTAGGGACTGTAAGCAAATCAAGAAGACGTTCTATGCAGGTCGGCTTGGTGTATCATTCAGTAGTCGGTCAACACACAATCCGAGACTAATGGATAGTCTAATTAATCTTAGCTCTACATCTTGCAGATATCAATTCAACGGTTTCTATGGAACAAGTTACATGGGACGTGCGATTAGGCAGGCGCCTCTCCAGATACGAGAGTATTTACCGGCTTGATCTGGAAAAGGCATTGTGAAAGTGGTAAAGGGTTCCGTCCTAGCGAACTTAGTAGACACACAGCATCACATAGATGCTAATAAGGCTTTCATTGTCATTCATCGTATTCTAAAACCAATACCACGTGTACTTCGTCATTGTCTGTTTAACGTAGCTGAGGCTGTTACCATAAAGTTGATCAAACCTGAATTATGGATTCAGAAATAACATGTCCAACTGTCATTCCACTCTTGGTCACTCCTGTCTTTATGAATCCATATGTACTTGCCAAAGTGACTATGTATAGGAAGGACATAAAGCTGAAGCTGGACTGGTTTTTCTGAACATGTTGTAAACAGTTTGAGATTGAACGATTCGAAATGAAATGAAACTATTTTTAGATGTAACTTTCTGGCAACTTTTATGTTTAATTACACAACGTTAGGAAAGTGCTTTTACAGCCTTTTGGGGACTTTTAAGGCATATGCAGTTTATATTTCAGTCGAACTACAGCAGTCACAGAAGTTGCTGCTGAGTAATGATTATCAAAAACGAACCTTACTGCCGACAAAATTCCATCGACCACAACTGAAATGATCGTCGATCGCAGTCAAAATATGAAAGAGCATATTTTTTTAGATACCGAATTTCTCCCTCGACAACTATCAGACCTAAGTTCAGAGGTTGAGACAGACTTATGCGCTACCGAAAAACACTGCTCAGGAGTCTCATCCCACGACGAAACAGCTTTCTAGTGCTTCGAGGTTTTTGGTTATTCTCCAACTGATGTAAGCCCTTCAAGAATACCACCTTGAAATCAACCAATCCCCACAAACCTTCAAACTTAGATACAGAGAAATTAACCATTAACTTACTTTGTTATTTGTCTTTTGTCAATTGGTGTTTCATTGAAGATATATGCTGTTTCATCTTCATTTTGCTCACCATCATTCCAAGTAGACTTCCGACTAGTTGTTTCAAATGACTTTTCAGCACCTTCATTGTCACCTTCAATAACTGGAGGTGAAAATTCTATACTTTCCAGATGTTCATAACGGTTGGTACTCACAAAATTATCATTAGATGTCTTCGCAACACATTGTCCGTGTTTAATTTTGTCGAATTCAGTAGTTAGAAGATTTATCTAGTAAGTGAATACATAAGGCATGTACTACTCAAATCAACTTATATATATATATATAGCTAATTTAGGCACTGACAGCGTAGAGTTGCTGTTTGTTTATTCGAAATTATGCATCAAGCACTTTGTATCTTACGACACAGTGGAAAAATTGTTTACTCGTTTTGAAATGACATTGTGATCAATACTTATGCATTTTTTAAGAAAAAATATGAACTACTGAATAATTCATATCAGTAGCAGTATCAATTAGTTCAGAATTGAATGAAGAACGCATTTAGGGTTTGCGGCACCTGGTTGTAGTGAGGGTTCGCAGACTGAGCAGGAGACGACCTAGATACATATATTCCCAACCTGAAATTTTCTGTTGACCGAAACTTCATGCATTGAAGTCCAACATTCAAAGTATCACTATTCTAAAATTCTTACAATTGAATATTTGAGACAGTGCGTACGCCCACAGTGATATTATCTCTGGATATCGATGATGAGTTAAGGTGAGTCAGAAACCAAATAGAGACTTTTGCATCAGGCTATGAGCAGTGTCAACTATGTTATTTTGTTGTTTCCCTACTGTGATTATGTGCTGCATATTTACTGAAAACAGAAATTCTGGATTTATCCGGCGACCGTTGGATAAATTGTTAAGCCTATACAAAATTTCAGTGAGAACCTATCTGTAACAAGGATGTAGGATAGTAAGATTTCCACTCTTTGGCACACATTCACTTCTTTATCGAAAGGTTACCACATCTTTCTAGGAAAAATGGAGCAAAGTCGTCGGAAATCAAAATAGTTCATGTTGAAACTTATTCGGAAAAGGCTTTCAGTTAATTTCATTGTATTGATGCTAAGACAAGAAATTAACTTCATTCGGGTTTATTCAGCACCATACAACGTGCATTCAACCAAACATTTTATTTAGTTGTTTCGCGAAATAATTTTTCTAACCAATTATTCTTTTTTCAGATATGTATTCACGTTGTAGCTTGTTATGCACAGTCGCGGGTTAAGGACAGACAGACAAAACAATTTAGAAGCTAGTACAAAAGTGAATGAGTTCAATTTACTATACTTCCCAGGAGTCAGCAAAGCAAAAGTGGATAGGAAAAGAACGGCACTTAAGTAGACAAAAGTTTATGAGTGGAGGGAATAAGTTAAGGTAAATGAAAATTTTCAAAATTTTCGAAATACAAGGTATATCCATCTGTACCGCTGTGACCAATTTTCAGCTATATCACCAGGAGCTTCCAACCATTAATTCCTTTCACCTTGAAGACCCTAATGAGACAACCGCAGGGTTCGGGACGATCATCATTTGGTTATCTACGGGGTGAAAGAAAACTCGCCAAAGATGGTATATGTTCACCACCTTTGTATTGCTAAGGCTTTAGCTACTCAAGTAAAAAACTTGCAGCTTTGCATACTGAAGAGGCTAGTTCAGTGTCTTCTCCTTTCATTGAGTAAAACTTACCAAACCACCTAATCGTTTCATTTCTTTTACCTCTTGCGAAATATCAAATCTTATTTGCTTTTACGCTTTTTGAATAACTATTCATGCAATAGGTATTTTATCATTTTAAGCAATCCAATGTCAAAAACTACTACCAGTCACTATCCATGTCCCCTCCCATTATCAACGATCACTCCTTCTATAACTATTTGAAGTATTTATTATTTATTTTACTGGTTGGTGATGTCACTAGCCTCTTAACAAATTGAGCAAAGTATATTCGACGTTTCTTGTAATGTGTACATTTTGATATTGTTAAGGTTGTAATTAGTTGAAAAGAATCTTTGAAATAATACAAATACCCTCATGTTATTCTTCTACACTCGTTCTTGCAGCAAGACTTGACTATAAATGGGAAGTTTTTAAAATATCACATAAGATGAATATATGGCATCATATATAATTGAATAGCGGCATTGCATACATACACATCAGCGGGCATTCAATGCTGGATTATGACTTTGCTCTGTATCCCACCTTACCTAAAGTATGCAATGCAGAGGAAATAGTAAGTTTTATTCTCAGATGTAGAGCTGTGGTTCAGTGGTTTAAGGAGATGACTTTCAACCAATGGGTTATGGCCCGTTCTACCTAGTAAGGTTAGGGCAGCCAGGTAGTATCACTGGCCCTCACACACTAGACGTGGCTCATTGTTTACTGCACGAATGTACACAAGTTTCCTGAGTACATTTTTTAAATTTATTTACTATGTCATTTTCAAATGCTCAATTAACACAGTTTTCTGTAGAGATGAGTACTACCATAGAATTGATCTAAAGTAAATAATTACAGATGCCCTAGAAACAACACAGAGTGGGACTCTCCTATAAATAGGATTCACTTAGCTAATTAATATTCTCATAAAAGCATTGGTTTTATCAATTACCTGGTGCTGTCGATCACCTCGATAAGAAGTTGGTGATGGTGATTGAGAAAGACGAGGTTTTGGTGGTTTTCCCATAACTCTGAAATGAAATCAACATACGATTAAAAATTATAAGTTGGTGAACATTAGACTTAAAACATTCTTCACATTTGCCTTCATTAGAGACTCTTGATAACTACTACTGTAGTAGGGTAGAAAACGAAAAGACGGAGACGAAGGGAGTAATGTTTATTATTGACATCTTGTACAGTAGTCATCAAATATTGTACACCTTCCATTAAGACAGCCATTTGCATAATGTGCTTCATTTCCTCTTCTGTTTCTATTTTGACTTGGTCTTAGTACGGTCATATTGTCTCTTGAGTTTCTCTGGGCGGAATATTTACCCATTGCTGGTAATTCTTTGTAATTTCTGCTCCCCTCTTAACATATATTACTTATATCCATTCTGATCACCAACTCCTACTACAGTAGTAATGCGGTACCGACTTAAATGCCAATTAGTCGGAAAATTATTCAGTATACTTCAATGCAGGATTTACATTGATGATAAATATGCAGCATATCAGAACAAGCATCCCACATCTTGGTTTATAATTATCAGTGTTTGTTCAACCAATCAATACTGAGTGGTGAGAAAACAGAAACTCTATAAATATTGCACTATAGAATGCATTTGTTCGGTGCTGAAAATTATTTTCAACTAGAGCACTTTTAGAGTTATGTAACATACCTAAATATTAGGTTTTCACTCAAAGCGAGAAAACCAATCTTGCTGGAACTGGAAGCCTATGGAGCAGACTGTTGTGATCTTTTTAGGGCCAACCTTTCCTTACCCATCCTTCAAAGGGGATGACATTAGTATGGAATATTGGTTGTTCACATGGAAACACTTACTACTGTAACGTCCTGTACAGATGGGGGTACAACCCTAACCACAGCACAAGTTATTTTAGCTATACTATCAAACAAACTTTTTACATGGTGGGACTGTAAGAAGCAATGGTTCCAGGTAACATAGCTTGTCGCATCATTGAGGCGAGGAAACCTGGTCATCACGTCAAAAATGTAATTATGGGTAACTTTTAGGCACTCAAACTGTCAGAAAATAGACCCTATAAAAGTATCTAAGGTTTTATAAAGTTATGCTTACATCATCTCATCTAATGATTTTTTATCAGAACATATGGTAACTAGTCTGTCTGTTCGACGAATTCTCTAATTTTACCAATAAGTATAGAAGATACGTGAAGATAGTCGAAAAATAATTTATTTAATATAACAAACAGTAAGACGGAGAAAAAATCCACTTAAATACTTTAATATCATTTACTACCTAATGTTAACATCATTCAAAATTAAAATCGCAAGCAACGATAGCAGGGTTGGTAAGTCCATCAAAATTGATAGTGAAAACAGTGATGATTTTATCGAAATATAGTTTATTGAACCGACACTTATAATGTCACTCACTAATATTTTGCATCATATTTCACATATTTTCAGGGGAGTTTAATGAAGTAATGATATTTATACAGTTTGTAAGTTAGTTGACAACTCGATGAAGACAATAAAACATTTACCTCGAATGATGAAAAACTCCGAGTTTTTCTCAACTCGTCCTTACCTAACTGAAATACGAAAAAAAATACAGCATTTATTTGAAAACTTAAGTGCCCTACTTACGAAAGCAGTATGTTTTCTACGTGATTTTATCGAAGACAATAATTTTGATATCAGTAAGCCTAGAAACTATTTAAAAGAACTGCTTCTGAGATGTACTTTCAATGTCCGGTTTAAATTTAACGAGGAATTGTATAGACAAACGGATGACGTGACAATAGGGTCACTACTCAGCCCTCTAATGGCTGATTGATTTATGGAAAACATTTAGAAGACTGTTATTAATTCAATGATTGATACTTTTCATTTAGATAGAAGATATGGGGATGATACATTCATCATGTGTGAGTAGAATATTGAGATTGAGGCCATAGTTAAGAAGTTTAGTGATTATCATCAGTCGATTAAACCTACCATAGAATCAAAAAATAACCTGAATCCCCATTTCCTGGATGCTCCACTGAAAAAAAAGCCAGACAGTTCGCTTCAAAGATCAACCTACAGAAAGCTGACAGGTACTGAGGAGTACACAAGTTTTCATAGCAGGACCTTGTTGAGTAAAAGCGAAATCTAATTTATTCATTATCATCAAGAATCACTGTAGATTGAATAGTTTGTGATGAAGTGAATAGATGTCGACAGATCCTTACACAAAATGAATAGCCATTTAAGCTTATTGAGAAGAACTTGAAATTCAAGCAATATGTGGGGCAGAGCTGTACAGTCTTGAGGAAGACTATATTTATGAATGATGATTTGAGGGAGCGAAAAAGTACAGTTGAAATTGTAAGGAATCAGACTTTACATTCTTTGCTGCTAAACTACAGACTATTTTCTCCAGATAGCAAACAATTCCTGAATGGGCTAAGGACAAGCTGGTGTTTTAGGACATCTTAATGCATGTTAATAAGTTCACTTGTGCCTGTGAAGCAAGTTATACTGATTGTAAGAAGCATGAACTTTTCAAATACACACCCAAGCATTACCCTGCATAGCTGTCAAGTGCAGAAAGTAAATCAATAGCTAGTTTCGATTCTTGATCACTCAACAGGGATTGATTTACTCTTTGAAGGTTATCGGATTGATTTGGAGTGTGCAGACAATATTGTCCTGCTGGGTGAAGACTCTGACAAAATGTTGGGTCTTGTGAACGCCCTGAGAAGAAGTCTGAGTGTTTGGCGTGCATCTCACATCCGTCAAGTGTAAGGTGGTGCTACACAACTAGTCTGCAACCACTCCCTGGTTAATGATAGGAAGTGAAGTGGTGGAATGTGTCGACCGTTTTACTTACTTAAGGAGTTGGCGTCGAAACCAAATGCACTCAGTTACCTTGTGCACACTCGCATGGCAGACCATAAGCAACGCCTGTTGTGTAAGGGGTTGTGGAACTACCTAACTCCTAAAACTTCGGTAGGGGGACAGGAGCTAGAAACTGTGACCCAGTGGTTCGTAGTTGTCTTTTTAAACGACTGACGAAATCTCAACTCGGATACAGAAGGTTCGTTTGGTATTTGACAACTTGAATAAAACAATTATTATCACCCAAGCTATAGCTACTACTTGATATGATCGTAGAGCTTGCATATCACGATGGCTCAATGAGTTACACTTGTTCATTGAGGCTCTACCATGCCAGAAAAGTCTGTATGATAGTGGTTTGACAAAAAGCAGCTACTGTCATGATGCAAAGAGATACCGTATGATAGGGGTATGAAAGTAAAATCTCACTGACAGTTGTACCGACTGACTGACAAAATCAATGTAGAACGTCATACAGGTCTATCGGCTCAAGTTGCCACACTTCACAGTAGTATCAAAAAACATGTGGATAGAAAAAGCAGCGACATCAAAGTAAACTAAGTTGTGTTAGAGAATAAACAATTTAAAGATAACAGGTGGTGCAAATATCCAAGATTTAGAAGATGTCCAAGCCATCTCAGTCAATGAAGGTTCACAAACTCATCGACCGACTTGCTTGTCTTTCCTAGTACCCTGGCACCTGAATTAAACATAGTTCATACGGTGATCCCATCAAACGCTAGCTACGCTATGAAGATATCTGTGATCAAGAACCTATAACCGCTTCATGTCTTCCACTTTAGACAGCCGTCTCACAGCCGTACAAGGAGACAGAAAGAACTGCAGCTCAGTATACTCGTCCTTTGATAGATAGCCGGAAATCTCGCCAATCTGCACCAGAGATGACGCAATTCGATTAATACCAAACGGGGTTTCTGTAGCTGAGCTGAGGTTTTGTCAGAAATCCCGTCGTTTTCACTGATGCAACCGTCCAGGTAAATGAAGTGGTCAACACATTTCACCACTTCACTCCCTATCATTAAATTGGTAGTGGTTTCAGACCGATTATTAAGCATCATCTTACATTTTACAGATGCAATACACATGCCACATACTCAGATTTCCCCTCAAGGCGTTCACAAGACCCAGCATTTTGTCAGCGTCTTCACCTAGCAGGAAAATATCGTCTGCTTACTCCAATTCGACCAGATGACCTCCATGATGTTGATCAGTCCCTATGAAGTCAGATGTACCTAAAGTTATGTGCATTAGTACGTCTATAACGGAAAGACGTCAATTCCGTTACATAAGGCAAAAACATTTATAATAATGATCGAATTCAACGCTGAAGTAGGAAGGTTGAGTTAATTGGAAAGGTATTTTCGGAGTATCTGTGGTATTGGATTGTGGTGAGTCAAAAACGATGATCATCTTTTTCTCACAATCTTTTGTTTCTGCTCAACAAAGAGTTAAAGCATAAAAAGAGAATTTCACTTGGCGTTCGTCAAAACCAAACCAAATATGGACACATAGGTCATATTTCTATAAGCTGTCGTTAGAGAGGATTGGTATAGGATTGCTGTTATTTTTCTAGAGCGTGCTTAGACTACAATCAAGCATTAGTACGGATGCCTATACATCCAACCCTGAAGGATGCGGAAAAGAAATCAGTTAAATTTCTGCGTGCTCAACAAGAATATTAGAAAGTCAAGTGCATCTAGAGATTAAATAGCTAAGCATTTATCTGAGCAAACAACTTTCCGATGAAAAGTGTTGTAAAATTCAGTTTGCTGTAGAAGAAGCAATGAAGACGCCAGATAAGTAAGTTTTAATATAATCCCAGTGTGCTTAGAAAATCAAAACAAAATTTTTCTGAACGTTTCGCTGCATATACCACTGCTTTTTTCAAACATTCTGGGATTATATTATAACCCATTTATGGAAAGATTAAATCAGACTCGACACTCAAATTCTTTCAGGACATAGCGGTAAAGACAGTACGTAACTTGTATTTAAAGCTTAGCAAAAGCTAGTTGATTTTTGTGAAGTCATTCGTACTGGTTGATATGTGAAGTTATCCCAACCGGGTCTGACCCCAATGAGAAGCAAAAGCAACTGAAGCGTAAATAAACTAAGAGCCCTCGAAACGATAGTGAGTAGTGGTGGGAGGTGAGAGCAAGAGGGATGAAGAAGGTATTAGCGCTAGATGATACCCTGCAACTACTAGGGTTTGTTAAGGATACCTGCAAGACGATGGCTAGTGAAATCCTCACCAAAAAGGATAGAACGCTGATAACCTTTTAGAACAGACGCCTAGAATGTTGGTCAGAACACACTGAAGCACAGTCCAACTGGCTTAAGACAACGCCTCCATTGTGAACCACCTAGCTGGAAGCTGAACAGGATGTAGGTGTTGGTCATGTACACCACCTCAAAGTTGAGAAGGCTGTTCCAAACCTAAAACGATGCAGAGCACCATGGTTTGTCACAAGAAGTTCTTAGGGAGGGAGGTAGGAAACTACTGAGTAAAGGAGGTACTACTTAGCGTATGAGAATCACAGGTAGTCCCGTCGAACAGATCTACTTCAGAAATCATTCCAGTTTATAAGAAAGGAGAGGGATCTTCGCGTGATAACCATTAGGAGATCAGTTTAACAAACATCCTGTCCAAGATTCTGAGGTCCACAGTTATCCGATGCATAAGGAAAAAGTACTCACGAAAACCAGGTAGGTTTCAGATCTAGGAGAGGGTGTATCGATCAAATTTTCACCCTTCTACAGGTTTTACAACACAGGTATACCTACCAGCAGCTGAGACCTGCCATATTTCTGGACCTGGTCGCGGTATTTAATCCGGGAGACCAAGAGGTGTTGTGGTAGTGTCTGACTAAAAGATTTACCAAGCAAGTATGTAATACTAATCAAGGCTACCTGCAGGAACTTAGGCAGCCATGTAAAGGTTTACTGAGAAGTGTTATCCTAAGTGACGACAACCTGTGTTGTCCACGAAGTATGTCCACTGTTACCAATTTCACTCGACTTAGAAATATGCAGACAGAAATAACCCCAAGTACTTTCATCTTACAATAGATTGACTTGTTGGAGGATATCTGATTAGCTTGGAGTAAGCAGATGAGGAATTCCTGTTAGGTGAAGAGGCTGAGATAACGAATGGTCTTCCGAAATCCGTGGGTGGGAATCCGAATATGTTTGACATGAGTTGCGCACATTTCAAGTGTAGGATGACGCCTCAAGATTGGGTTGCACCAACTTCTGGTTTAAGGACCAATTCACTTGCTTAGGGGGTTGCACCAGACCAAGTGGGTTGGTTGCTGATAAAATCTCAGTCCAGATGCACAACGGCTGTCTGGGATTCGCCAAATTACATTATTTCTGGTTCTTGAGAGATATACGACTACTGTGTTGTGAGACATGGGTTCAGGAAATAGACAAGAAAAGAATACAGGTTTTCGATCAAAGCTGTCTTCGTAGCATTGCTAGCGTATGGTGAAACGAAAACGGAAGCAATGGCAATGTTGGGTGTAGGTTATTAGATAAGGAAGCTAAGTCAGTCGATGAAGTGGTGAACCTTCTATGACTGAAGTGATTCGAACAAACGTCTTGTATGCAGACCCACCACCTAACTAGACGATCAATGCCAGCCGAAGCAGCTTTGGGTTGGAAGAAGGCTAAGAATAGTCAAACCGAGACATGAAATCTGTTTACAAAGCTTGTGACTGTTGGTCTGAGCCGAGAAGGTATAGAATATATGGCCGGGGTCTTTGAAACGATAAAAATCAATGGTTGGAGACTTTTGTTGACACTGATGAAAATCGATCAAAGTAGCACAGGTGTACCCACTCTTTGTAATCTCCGAAGTCTTGAAATTCTTGTCAACTTTCACCTATTCATTGTCTCCTTAAACACATTAATCAACCCCAATATCACTTTTTTGTATCTACCTCTGCCTTGCATGCGTGTGTGGCGAATTAAAACCATGCACTTCTGTGTGAGATTCTACATTGATCTGTTTGTCATTATTACAATATGAATGTGCTGGCTGGTCACTCGAGTCAATGCCAAATTGGAACCTGAGACGGAATAACAACTAAAGATGTCATACGTCATATTAGCACACTGAGATACAAGGCAAATGAAGTCATACGAAGAAGTGAAAAGGGGATAAAACAACGCAATCTGGCATGAATATTATGCATGGATGCATCTTGTCCAATGAGATGATTCTGGGTTATATCACTTGGAGTCACCAACCACTGATTACGCTTTTCAAGTGGACCACAACCTTGAAGCTTACATTCACCTAAATGGTTCAGACCAACAGTCACTGACTTCGTGGACTGATGTCATGCTTTAGTCTGACTGCCTCTGACCTTTGTGCAACGTAGTTTAATTTCAGTTGGCGCTGTACGAAAGGGAAGATGATGGCTAGGTGTGCGCAACACATGTCTTAGATGTGAGCCGATGAATGTTTACAACCTCACCAGCCAACTTCTCTTAACCGAAACTCTACACTTCACTATTGCGTTACTGATGTCGTGGTCCTATGAAATGCTGCTTATGATACAAAGGTAACAGTGATCGAACACCTGAATCATATTGACGTCTTTGATTTTTAATAGCTATCCTTCATTTACATATGAATGCGCTATCAAACGGCACATTTTTGCTTGACATTCGAAAACTAATATTACCGAAGGATAACAACAATGCATCTTTATTTCTACCTGCGATATTGCATTGTAAAATAGCTTCACGAAATATTTCTGGCCAGATGTAGACCTAAAAGGTGTGAAGTTCGATAAGTCTACTGGAAATCTGGTCAAATCGTGGAAGGAGCCTGGTATACTTACTGTACTAGACAAATTTGACCCAGATAAAGCTTCTGGAAACACAAAAGCATCTCAGCCAAAGTAGATGGAAGTCTCTTAGAAGAGTAGAGGATCAATTAACAACCGATCATTGGCAGGCAGTATAAGCAAAGATGTCAAAAAGTATCGAAGGGTGTTGATACTGTATCTAGAATTAAAGATACATAATGTAACGTAATCTTTTGGAATGTAAATGAGTTGTCATACTCTAGTGCATCCCAAAGATATGCACATGACAGTTTGGTTAGAACAGGACTCTACCTCCTTCTTGGAGCAGAATTATCCTTAGATGTGCACGTGGAAAAAGACAAAATTAGGTACGTGGAATAAGAACAATACTATTTATACATGATACATTGTAAAAGTTGTCTTTGAAAGTCCTCAAGAACGCGATGTTTTCCTTCAGAAATATGGACAAAATTAAATATATATGAATGCACGAATACATCTTGATTGGTCATTTGAGGACAGGATAAAGAAGACGGAGGCGGTGGCCAAGGTGAAAGCTAGGCAAGGTAAAGGGGAGAAAGAGCTGGAAGTTTCTCGTTTTGTGTACTGTGGTTTTGGTAACCGATGCTCTCAAGACCAGTATTCATAGGTCAGACGTCTGCACTGACAGTCTAATGGTTTACTACACTAATGCTTTTATTCTCAGGAACAAAATTTCTCAGCTGATTTGGCTGATCGCTTAAAGCCGGATCTAACAGTGATTACTAGAACGTGGATAGTGGTGGTTGTGGGTATTTCTCTACTCATGCCAGGTTATGCATCTATTAGGCTGAACTAAGTAATGGTTCGTTAGGGTATTGTCGCAATCCTGTATATTCATGATAAACTGCGGGTTCGCTCGACGGCTTCTCACGAACATTGCAGTGGCACATATCACACTGTTATTCGCGAAATCAAGTATAAGCACGAGTAATTTACCGCAGTTCGAAGTACATTGCCGATAACTTCGTGCAAACTACTTTGGAAGTTAGGGACTAGCAATAAATGCTTGACTGAAGGAGACTTTAATGTGCCTCAAGTTAATTGACAAGAGCTCATCATAATTCAGCCATGCAGTCGCTTTGATAGACACCCAATTTTGACCTCTAGAGAGTGGGGAATTATCCAGAGTGTAAAGTGTCCTACACATTATGAGTCAATGCATGAACCATCAGTCCTAGGCTTCGTTTTCACACCAATGTGAGGACATTGCAGACCTAAGAGAACTATCTCCATTGGCTAGTAGTGATTCCATTGCAATCACATTCGGGTTTTAAAACCCAAGAGTTGATTTATGGCACTACTATTCCTCTCGCAAATGTTTGCCGCGCGGAGATTTCAGCAGTTAAGAATAATTCTAGATTGACTAATTGGCCGCTAAATGTAGGTTGTTACATAGAGAAGGTTTAGTAGAGGTTGAAGAATATATATAACAGTGTAATATGACCATTTATTCCTTGGTCTAGTCCTGAGACTTTTTTATGGAACACGTTGGTTTGATAAACAAACTCAGAGGTCACTGAGACGGAGAAAAAGCTTATTGGATGCATTCATAGCGACAGACAGTGAACCATTTAAGCTGGGATATCGCAAGGTTAGGAACGAATGTACCAAACGTAACACAGCATACGAAAGGTCGTTAATGAGCGGTTGCTTGCTGTCCTAAACTTCTGTTCCCTCATATCAAAAGGAGGATTAGAAGTGAGGAGATCCCTGTTTTGCCACCATATGAGGAAGCAAAAGTGGTAGATCATTTGTTTAACTATTTTAGCTTAGTATTATCTACTGACACTTTTAATGTGATTCTGAACACTGACAGTTCCCAATATTTCTCGAAGGAAACCCACGGAAATCACAAAGGAGACAGTCGTCTGACCGCACACAAACGTGATACCTGAGAAGTCTTCAGCCAAGACGGGTTACATCTTAGGGTTCTGCTCCCATTGGTCAATTTTGAGCAGTGGGTTTGAGCCTGATGCATTTTCTCCTTTCCCTTAACTCTTTATATTGAACATGTTATCGCAGGTACAACTACCTATGTCTCACAAATGATATGCCAAAAACCAAAACAATGGAGAATAAAGCGGATAAAGGCAAAATAAATGAAAAAAGGGTGGGATGAGTGGTGTAATCAGCCAAATCCACCTATTCATATGCGACGATTGCGGCTATTTTCTCGTTCTGGTCATTCTCCGTATTCAGCGCAGTTTCCCTTTCGATCCACTGTTATCGTCTAACCTATGCATCCATACCAACTTTTTTTGCTCAAGGCACATAAATACCCAGTTTATTGTCTTTTCTCCCCTTAAATTTGCGTAGTTTCCCGATTACCAACTATTCTTTTTTGAAGGACGAATGTGATTTTCGAATATGAACAAACTCCAACACTTGAGAACCCTACATCTATGGTATATGATACAAGCTTGGACAAAAGAATACATGCGCTTTCCAGTTTGAAATAGACCAAACCTGAGAACTTACTGGTCAACTGCCATAAAAACACGTTAAAATGGGGGAAAGACCTTGAGCAGCAAACGTAACTATTGTAACTCCAATCAGCCCTGATAAACACAAAACAGAAAAGGATTTCTATTATGGCAGTCGCTAAGAAAATTCATTATTCATCTGGTGTGGCTTCTTTTTATCTGGCCAAATGCGATATTTCCTTTGAATTTCGTAATATGTTGCAGTACAAGATTTCAATATTCAGACAATTTCCTGAAGCAATCTCAAACTTTAAGTGGCCAACTTTCAGTTTTCTGTGGCATGTAAATATCCGTAGGAGAGCGCCTGATTGTGTTACCAGGCGCAGGCCGTATATCTGATGAGTCTTGTCATTATACTGAGATTGCTTCAGATTCAGGTTCAGGCGCAGATCCGACCCTGATTTGTCTTTCGAGGACAGAAATTTGTGGACCTATGATAATTTTTTTCCAGTGCATCTCTGCGCACATCCAGCCCTCTTTCGAATGAGTCAGTTGATGATACAGGAGTTGATTACTCGGCGTGAGAACCAGTACTATACGGGAAACACGTTCGTCCTTTGTTTCCACATTCTTCTACTTTGTCCTCCAAGGTGTCCCGACCTAGTGGGAAGGAAAAGAGAAGATACATGGGGTCCAAATTCACTGCTGAAAATCCTGTGCAGCATGATTGGATCTCCCCTGTTTCTGACACAGGGTAAAGAGAAGGGGTCCAGCTCCTCAATTCGTTCTTCGCAGGCCGGCCACCGCAGGGATTGCATCAGTGGTTCCCCCCGAACCCCTCCTAGAGGGTTTGGATCACTTTTTAGACAAGGATTTGTGACCTGTGTACAGTTTTCCAGTCTAGACCTAGCCAAGGACGTGAATAAGATGGTGAACATCTCGCCACTTAATTTTGTAGACATCCCGTGTAATGTCCAGAGTGTCTTAGAACTCCGGTCTGTGACCGATTGACAGTGTGCCATAGTTTTCAAATCATAACTCGCTGTGACTTCCGGGTCATTTTGGGTCGATACCGAGGATAGAGGAGTCCCACCAATATCGTGGGTGTTGCCATCTGCGTGCCCCATGCACGTGCTTATACATTTGCCTGCGTTGATACGCGTCATTCACTTCTCCGAGCAAGTCAGCAAGCTGCCTAGGTCTGTCTGAAGCCCACGCATGCGCAGGCACGTCATTTTCAATTTCTCGCCACATTTCTACATCAACAATGTGGAGAGCCAGGAGAGACTTCGTGATAGTAGGCCGCCGTTTGTGTGTTGGAGAGGTAGCAGGGGGCCCAGGGCATTGTCTTGCGGTGTTTTAGCCGCCATTGACTTTCAAGAAAAGAGTTTAAGATTGATTCTTACTCTTTGTCTCCTGCCAACGGGGAACTCCTCTATCCGTATTGGTGGATTGCCATATGCATGAGGTTGCTGACTGGTGAATAGGGAACGAGGACACAACGACGTGGTGCCAAGTATCTTGGACGACTTAATGTGTATCTTCAGCTGAGACAGTGCAAGGAAGCTATGAAATTTTGTGTAGTGGCAAACAATAACCAAGCACCAACATCGAAGTGCTCAGCACGATTTAATATTGACGCCTATCTTCCAGGCCTTAACAGAATGACTTGTCTGAAAGGATATGGTCAGGCATCCGAACCATTTGGCATGCTTTCGTTTTACCTTGCGTTTCTTGTGAGTTATCCTATAAGATTTTAACCTGTTCCTTCTTGAACTCTTATTCTTAATGACTTTACCGGTACAAAGAAATTGTGATTTCGATGAGTACCCGGCATGTTCACTCAGGGTAATTTGCTGATTCTGTATTCATTCTGAATTTTGTGGAACGTCAGGCTATCGATTTCGGGAAATTAAGTGCTACCGATCGATGATAGCTCAATTATAATTTGAGAAGGGTTATGAACAAGTCTTTTGATTCATGTTACTCTCATTTTTGAAATTCATATCATGTGAAAGACTTGCCGTTCATCCCCAAGAGGAAATAACTTGATGCACAACAACATGTGGGCTGTTTGTTTCGATAAAAAACCCTGCACTGCTAAATGACGGGGAGCTTATGAAGCAAGGATGTCGTACGCTGAATTTGTCATCATACATAACATCACTTATTTACTATTATCACAGATGAATCCCAATATGCTGTATACTTCGACTTATTTCTGCGGCATATTACTTCAGTTTAATCGCTGATTTCGTCAATAGGCTCTGGTGCACACCATCATGCACCCAGCTGCAATAAATATTAAACGCTGTTATGCAGACCTACTGCTCTTCTGAGATATTTGTGCCATGAGGTACATCCTAATGCTTCATGGAGTGTCTATTAAACTTTAAGCTGTTTGCATGTAATATTGTTCATCATGACACTTCTGTCAGTACCATTCAAAAAACCCAAAACTAATGCTATTGACCGCCAGGACATATTTTAGGTAGCTTATCCGTAAGTAATGTTCAAGTTTCTTGGATGGCTCAGTTCGTTAACTAAGATCGTATACAAAATACGGGCGACTTTTAAATCTCACATTAGCTTAATTTTCAGGTGAGCATATGAGAATGTGGATGTGTTAGCATCGCCTGAAGCGTAACCTGTCTTAAGTAACTTGATGTATGCCAGCAAATAGTCAATCAGTACTTCACCTACACGTAATTAATGAGGAAAAAAGACAAGTGGGAAAAGACACCAGGCAGAAATAGTTGGTCAGAGTAGCGATTTATTTATTGGTCTGAAGTAAAAATCCTATTGAGGTGGAAAACGTTAAGACGTTTCTGTCCCCGGATGCTTCAACTGAGAACTATACGTTTTAGGGTGCTGGCCAGCACAAACAAGCCTCTAAAATGGCAAATGCCAGTGTGGAGGCGCTAGCACGTCAAAACGAAACTTCCGAAACTAAAGACGCCAGTAGGCGCCGCGGAAAATTATTTGCTTGATATTAAGATAGATTAGATGTTCGCCTGTTCGCGTCAAATCTAGCAGTATTTGCTGTCGGTCGTGTGCACCACCATTTATCGCTCTTGCCGTGGTCCTTTGCATACCAGCGACCTCCGACTCTGAGAAACCTTTCCAAGCGGGCACGCAACACCTTTCCATATTGGAAGTGACCCAAATGACCTGTGGGTCTCCGAAGCTAGTGTGAGTTTGAACACCTATGAGGAAACGAAACTTCTCCCTTAGATCTAACCTCTCTCTTATTGAAGGTAAATAGCTAGGAAGCCCCTTTCTGCACTTCCTCAGAGTACTCTAAGCCACACGGAGGGGTATAAAAGAGGTAACTTTACAAGAAACAAGAATGCGATACAATCAGTACCATCCATATCCAACCTCCGCCCCACGAATTACTTTTCAGCCGGTCTGCAGGGGAGAAAACATGGCGTCATTAAACAATAAGCGTGAAACTGTTGGACGAGCACAAGTGTGAAATGGTCGAAAACATGAGAAGGAACGTAGGTGCCAAAGCTTTCTTGCACGATTTTTGAATTTCTTCGAGAAGCATTCTCAAAACATTTGTCACATGATAAATGGCAAACAAACGAGTGAATAAAATGGTGTTAGAAAACGCTGGCCAAACGTGAAGTCTGAAAGATTAGGTCACCCAAGTGTTGGACACTTGAACGAACAAGCGAAAAAACATGTTGAGTGATTGTGTCGGTGGACACTGCAACGATCAAAATCCAGTTATTTTAGCCTGAACGCAGAAAACAATTCAACAGGGCCAAAACTAACGAGATCCAGGCAAGTTCCTGCCTTCTACTGCATAGTTCCAAAACTTTCATGGGTGACGCGCCGTCACAGATCAGTTCAGCAATAACAAGGCATGGTTTGTAAAAAACGGCGGTAGATTTGTGATGAATTTGTTGTACTATCAAACAACAATAGGTTATATCAAAATTTCAAAAGTACCTCAGCAGTCGCCGGGACACAATACAGTCCAAACATTCTCCGGCACGAATGCATAATGGGAATCAATAAGAATGGCATCATACAACAGCAAAGCGAAGCATTCTTGATAAGTTTCAGTCGAAGTGAAGATAAGTAATGGGTGTGAAGTCAAAGAAGACAGGTGAATGACAAAATAATGCTACATCGATTAAGGTCAAAAGCATAATATCCACAATGACGGTAAGATTGCTCAAATAACTATCAGCACCGACAAGCAAAGCGCCCAGCAGGGATTTCCAAATCATTTCCTCCACCACAGACGGGTCCACCTGTACCCACGGGCGGCGCTTTGTCATCACTTCCTCGGTCTCCGGCTCTTAATCTCTTCGAAAGGTGGTCTTCTTTTTGTTCCCGGAGCAAATGTGTTTCTAATGAGAGGGGGCCGGACCACTGATAGTGTAAATCAGGCGGTCGACACCAACGATGTCTTGTCGTTCTAGTACACCGATGACGGAAAATTCCCCCCTCCTTCCTTAGCTTTTGAAAGATCCATTAAAGAGTGCTTGCAGTTGCTCGGCATAGTATCTGAACGTACAAAGATCTGCGCGAATTCTTGAAGTCGGTTGTCTAACTCTGCTTGTCAGCAAGGTATTCGTTTGGATGGTGTTTGAAGACAATACATCTGAAACTGGAGGTTCTGAGCATGACCATAGATCCTTCTGCGAGTTGACCGGACTATTTCCGGAGCGGCCTGCTTGTTCGGGGAATTTGGCGTGCTTCCGTGAATCGACGTGGTAGCAGCGCATCGCATATCCGTCCAAGCGTGAAGCGGGTGCTGCAAACTGATGACGGAAATCTGATCCATTTCGGGTTTTCGGCTGCCATTGGAAAGGCCCAAAAATATCAGTGAATGAGCTTTACTAAACAGCAGGAATCTAGACGATACGCAGTGGCTCGAACGCATTTTTATTCCAGCAGATTTAACATTTCCTGGACGGTGACAAACTTAGATTGTCTTCCTTGGTCATTTGTCACAGTAGAACAGCACCAAATTGGGAAGCTTATCCTTTAAGGGGCAACCAGCAGGCTGTTTCGGCATTAATTTCCTATGATGGGACAACCTACGACCAGGGAGTGAACCCATGTCGGTATCTAAGACCAACTACTGGGAAAAGGAAGTGGGCCGGTCATACCTAAATAACCATGAGCGGATCGTGAAGCTTGTTTGGAAAACGTTCTAAGTGCTGTGACCGTATGTAAGTTTTCCTTAGACAGTTAGCGCTGTGTGCCTGCTCACGTACACCTCCGAGCATCACAGCCAGTGCCTACTAAAACAAATCTAGCGGACAGTAGCACGAATACTGGGGTACAGAGACTTTGAAGAGGGATAAATAAATAAATATTCCATTCTCATATTATTAATATAATATGAAAGAAGCCAGTTTACGGGAACCATCACATTGATATATTTTGAAGAATCTACAAGATTTTACGGGTCCTGAACAGTGCAGAAGGAAGGTCATTAAATCCGACTGGAAATAGCGGAAGATTCTTCCTTTAATGAAACATACGAGAAAATATCACCTTTCTTATATGAGCAACAGATCTTGTATTTCTTGTTGACATATCACGCAGGATTTTATCTTCATTGACGAATAGCGGTGCACGTTATATCTTCATAAAGGTCGAGTGTCGAAGTTTTTTTCATTTCAACTGAACTCTAAAGTTCAGCAGTCTTCTGCGAGTCAACCATCTGAGGTAAAGTGGTGGAGACTGAAGGCGGTGCATCTGCTAGAGGACTGTTCACACCAGAGGCGTGAGTGATATCCAGGGTGAACTGCAAAATGAAGTCCGGATAACATAATTCACGCGTAGAATGCCCCTCCGTGGTGGTATGTAAGGCACGGTTCAAAGGTCCTGCATGGTAAACGAAGTTACTGCCTTTTGAAGAACGAGGAAGACACCTGACAGAGACGAGCAGTTCTTAGTCAAATGTGCTGCATGTGCTGCTGAACCGGTAATTCATGGTTTGCACGTGTCAGGCCATGTTTGCCGAAGACGATGAAGCCTTTCATGGTAGCACTAAGACCGTATATATAAGTCACCGGGTAACGATCTAGGATCTTTTAAGCGTGACGTCATCGACAGCCACCATATAACCAATAGTCCATGCCATTCTTCTTGGTGAGGAGATCTTGTTCTCTCCGAAGGCACACTGGCCCCATTTTTGGCGCGTGTTCGAACTAAGCCCTGACAGCCGGCAACCTCTCTTGATAAAGAAGCCGTGGCTTGGCGAAAGCTAGTGGTCCAGGTTTCATTTTGATGTGAAACACTGAGCGTCATGCCGGGTACCCCAGGTGTTGAGTTGAAAATGTCTGGGAATGAGGTTACGATGAAGGCCTGCCAGTGGAAACTGTCGTAGCTGGAATAAGACGGGCTGACAAAGGAGACAGTGGTGAAAACATCGGAGACGGAAAGTGTTGTGGCAGAGTTGACCGACGATTTTTTGGTAGACGATACATGTGTTCGACCCCCTAGTCAAAAGCAATCACGCTTCGGTGAAGTTTTTCTTGGTAAAAAAGAAAAAACCACTATTAGGTGATCCAGAAGCGTTCAGCTGCTACTGAAACGAAGGCAACCAGCTCGTGAACAATGAGCTCCCGAAGGCCCCATGACCACAAGAAACGCACTCACTATCTGTAGACGGACACTAGATACGTATTAAAGACATTATCTAAAGTACCATCAAAAAGAGCGTCCCGAAATTGACCATGCAACCACCCATCAGATAGTCTTAAGCGACCCGCGCAGCCCAAACGTAAATAGAGAGGAAGGGGAAGGCGTTTTGTCGGTGGAGCACATTACACCAAGAGGCAAACTCTCGTAACTACAAGAAGTCATGCAGCTTATGTAATAGAAGTACTCGTAATGGCAGGTACAAATACGATAGTAACCTGGTCAAACAGCTGGGTTACAACCTGAAAAGCCTGAAGCCTGTCACAACGAAAACCGACGAGCGACGGTTTAAACCTGATCATTGAACCGAAAGGGGAACCCTTGGTTGGCAGTGAGATAGTGGATCTGTTGAGCAGCCGATTTGACGAGCAGCTCAACACAGCGATGCATCCTCCGCCAACGTCAAGTAGTGCAGTGAAGTTCCAGGATTGCAACACAAAGCCGATAAAGGTAGGGATTTCGCTGAACCAAGTGTTCGCATAACTTGCGATGCCCAGAATAGCGCCACAGGTTACAGTCTAGTAATTTACAATCTTAAGCCGTGATGAGCAAACCATCGAAGGCACGAAGCTGTGAAACGTCCGCTGCAGCCGATCTCTAATTGTTGGTGGGTGTACAATGGCTTTTCCCGCAGCACCAAGAGCCATATGGCAGAATGACGGTTGCCTATGTAGAAAATAAAGGTTTGTGGCTCACCAAGAATTTTGGTTGCCATCATATGATGGCTCACAGGTTTCCTGACTGCTTGGAGTCAAGAGTTCATGTTACCTCCCCTTCATTCGCAGTGCGACTATATTGTCTCCGGTACCAGAAAACTCCCGGTTGGGGTTTCGTTAGTTTCTATCTAAGATGAAGACATCTTGTGGTAGTTCTCGATCTTCACTGAGGACTACGATTGCACAACACCCGAGGTTCATCCATCTGTTTTCATATGCCGAGCTATTCATGCAGTTTTTGGCAGAAAATTTACCGAGGTGGCTTCAGAACCAAACAATCTCAACTGAAAAACACCCGTCTTTACTTAGTGCCAAATATGTACTTGACGCTAGTCACTTAGCAGACGGAAAACAGCCTTTGAAGTATTACATTGAACTTTTCGGGGTCAAGTGCCTGAAATTATAGACGTTCAGACTGTCACTTAATTTAAATCCGTCTCACTTATAGGAAAACAATTAGCACCCATTTTAAACTTACCTAGGTAGTCTTGACTTTAGTTGTCATGCAAAGTGTGATGTCGTTTAGATTTTGTTTTTGTTCTGCCCTCCCTACTTTGATGTTTAGAAATGACTCAATTGATCTTTTTCGTAAATTCTCACATAAACAGTTCACCAAGTCCCTGTGTGATCAGACTGTTTGAACTGTACAGCGCTAGTACACGATGTTTCAGATAATTTTCAGAATCACCCTTCCTAGATGCCTTGTGGTAGAACCTGCGACGGCAGAACTACCAGTGAACACAGGCTGTCCGGCAAAAGCAGAAGTCCTGAATGTCATAAAAGCTCTGAAATCCGGGCAAGCAGCCGAACCGGGTGGAATTCCGCCAGAAGCACCGAGAACAGAGTTATGAGCAAAGGCGGACACGCCCACACCACTAGCGCAGAAGGTTTGGAAGGAAGGGGAGGTGCCCACAGGTTGGAAGAAGGACTACCTTGTCAAACTCCCAAACACGAGAGACCTAAGCCCTTGCAAGAACTGGTGAGTAATCATGCTGCTGTCCACCCAAAGCAAGCAGAATATCATGCCGTATCATCCTAGAGAGACTAAAGGATGCTCTGGATTCAAAACTACGACATGAACAGACTGGCTCGCTGACTGGCCTCAGGAAGAACAAATCATGTGCGGATCAAACTGCAACGCATCGCTACGCTATGCATCATCAGAGAACAGAGCATAAAATGGCAGCCAACTCTCCACCCCAACTTTATCGAATTCGAAAAGGCCTTCGACAGCATCGACCGAGAATTTATTTGGCCGTTGCTTCAACACTATGGTTTTAGTGCAACGAATCTTTATCAACCTCATTCAACATCTATATGCTGTGTGATGAGGCCACATGCCAAGCAATTCACAATGGAAAGCTCAGCGACGCCTTTGAAGAGAAGACAAGGGTGCCTACTATCACCCGTGATCTTCCTGAGTATAATGGACTGGATCATGCGGCAAACCGTGAGGAGTGAGACGAGCGGCATACTCTGGACCGATGAAAAAAGCCCTGAAGATTTGGATTTCGCCGTCGACGATTGTTTATGTCTAATATCTTATGTCGCACAAACTTGAAGATGTAAAGGCACAAACTGACAGGTTGACAGAGGAGACGAGACAGCGAGATGGGGACTTCAAGTGAACGTGAATGTAGAGAAGACGGAGGCGATGAAGATACTCAGTGAACAACAGCGCCACCAACAAGAACCAATCAACGTGAGTGGGAGAAACCCAAAGGAAGTAGTCTCTTTCACCCACCCTCCTAGGCAGCATCGTTTCAACTACAGGCGGCGGCACAGACAAGGATGCCAAAACCAGGATCGGAAGGGCAAGGCAGGCTTTCATCAATCTGAAACCGTGTAGTGATCTACTGCACTCAGCAGAAAGAACAAGATCTGGATTTTTACCACCAGTATCAAGTCAGGTCTGCTATATGGTTAAGAGACTTGGCGCGTCGCGAAAAGCATTCCCAATAAACTACAGTCACTCATCAACAGCTGCCTGCGCTCTCTCCGTAGTGAAGACCGGACGGCCGGAAAGAATAAGTAATAAGGAACTCTAGGAATGGACCAACCAAGAACCCATTACACAACAAAATATGCAGAAGAATGTGGAGATGGATTGGGCATACACTGAAAAGGCTGACTGTGGACATCACGCGCCAGGCCCTCGACTGGAACCCAAAAGGGAAACGGGGAGTTTGGCGTCGGAGGGGAGGGTGACATGGAGGAGGTCGTGTGAGGAAGAAATGAAAGCTTGTGGGCAGTCGTGGTGCCAGGTCCAAAAGACTGCAGAGAACAGAGAGCAATGGAGGCGTTCTACTGAAGCCCTGTTTCACTAGGAACCCAAGGGAAAAATAACAATAACAACATGATATTTGGTGACGGCCAGTCTTGATAAAGCGTGAACCGATCAATCGGAATCGAATGTATGAATGACAACAAAATTGTATTTTTTGCAGTTTATAAATGGTTTGCTGTAGAAATAAACATATCACATGATATATATATGATGTGAACCTATAAAGATAATCTGTGAACTGACACTAACGTGGATGCAGTTTTTGTAGCCTATAATAATAAAATTAGTGATACTATTACAGGGATTGGCATGGCAATGTAAATAGGCGTTTAGACAAACAGGGTAGGTCAAAGCTTGGAAAGGGAGAACAAGGCTGCGTAATGCTGGAGGATGAAGGTAGTAAGTAAACGTTTGATAGTGGATGCAGTACAGATGTGAAGGGGGCTATAAAAATAAAATAAAAAGGGAAGAAAAGCATTTTGGAGACCTAAGGGTGAGGTCATTCATTAAGTCTTCCTTACCCAAAGTGGGATGAAGGCTGTATAAATTTCTTTTGAATACAAAGATCCAGATTACTATTTGTTGCTGTGCCTGTAGTTCTCCGCTGTTTTGCTGAGTCGTTGTTGTTCAACCTACACCGACATGGCCTCCTATATGCATGCCTCAATATTGCGTGAATGTTAATTGCGATAATTTACTTGGTTATGTCTAAGAGAGAAATCCAGGTTGCAGGTACATTCAGATTACGAGTCTTAAGTAGGAGGAAATGCCCTTCTTCTTTAAGAAGTTCAACAGTTCACAGTCAGCTGTTTGTTTCAATACGCGACAAAGATTCAAAGAGTATCATCAGTCATCTCTGCTTTGCGTACAAATAGGAATAAAAATTTAAATGATTATGGGTTGTTCAGTTTATTAGTTAATGTCCGTTTGCAGATGTGTTACGGTGAAATTGAGACTAAATAATGTGTGTATACCCCGAGTCAACCAAATAAGTTAAATTGGTGTGATCTTTGGAACTGTTTTGCAGAAAGTAGTGCGATGCTGAATATTGCATCTTGTCTTACGTGTAAAAATTGACTGGCAGTATAACCGAAATACAATTCATTTCGTCTTTTAGATATTGTCCTGGTACGAAGTTGACAGACGCAAAAATCAATCACTAATTATTCGGGCTTGTTATATACCCACGAATACGAGACCAAGGAAGAACACGATAGCGTAGTCGGATGGAATAGTATATTTGGGTGATTGTGCCAAGATACCGATGCGTTCAAACTAACTGGTTAGAGAGTTGAATACGAGCAGTGCAACATAACATGACAGCGTGCCAAATGGCGAGGATGCTTGACCGGGTGCCTTCAGCTTAGCGAGTCCAGTTAAAGTATCAGGGTCAGCATCAATGCCGAAAGTGGTTAAACACTAGGGTATTGATTTCGGGGAAGTGTGTGACGCTACAGATTACTCCCCCCTAGTGGGTTCGTGAGGACCCTAAGACGATACCAGCCGGAAGTAAAAACCCAGTGGTTTCTCCACTGGTAAAACTCTTCCAATATGTTCACTGCATGAAGTGGTTGTCTGAAGTTATTCAAGGGTGTCGTGGCAAATGAGAAGCACAATACCATAAATCGCATTGTACGTTGATCGTGGTCCTCAGTTTACTTTGACGTCCCGTTCAGTGCTCGTTGCACCTGGAATATAAATAAAAGTCTTTAATACCACGAAAATGATGCATAAAAATGGGAATTATTTAGATACAAATGTATCGAAAATAAAGTTTACGCTTAATTCCACCGTTTTTTGAAAATTTTTATTATATGGTAATAAAAATTGCTATGAAAAGGCAAAATGTACAAGGAGTTTCGCATTGCCGGTGAATAAGAAAAATGGTGCCTGAGCAAAAAAGTTTTGACGTAAAAAATTATGGTTGGCACATCTTATTTCACACCGCTAAGTCGAATACGACTTCAAATACCCCGAGAACCTGACGGTTTGACCATATCGTGTTTCCCGTTGCGCCGATAGTTGTCGTAACTGTGCGTTACCAGGCCCATCGTCAAGAATCTAGATAATCAGGCTATCCGCCGGTGTTGTTTTAGCGTTAAGCCATCGGTAATAACCGGTTGGACGCCAGTCGTTGCTATCCTTTTTGGGAACCATGTGCAATGGCGATGCTCAAGGACCGTTTGGCGGTTTGATAATGCCCAGTTCCAGCATGTGGTCGAATCCACTCTTCGCCGTTTTGAGCCTATCAGAGGGTTAGACGGCGTGCTTTGGATGCCACAGGTGGACCTGTGGTTGTCACGTAATGCATAACATTGCTGGTTATGCACGGAAGAGTGTACCTCGGTTGTTGCAACTCTGGATGTTTCTCCAAAACTGCTTGGTAGGATGCGTCGCCGGACTATCCGGTTCTAACAGTGGCTAAACTCGGACCTACGTAGGTGGTGCCGCCAACGGATAACTCTGTGTTGTTGTCTATCAGACGTCGACGGTGAGCATCTATGAGTAGATCGTAATGGTTTGGCAAATCTATGCCAATGATAGACACAGAGACGTCAGCCAGGAGGAAAATCCAGTGGATAGGTTTACGTAAACCTAAGCTGAGGTAGGCATACTGTCTCCCAAATGTTGCGATTACCCTGCCGTTGGCGGCTTGGAGACTGAAGGATGGGTGATGATGACGCTCCTTCGTCGGTGCGGGAAGAACGCTAACTTCTGCGCTGGCGTCAACGAGGTAGCGAACTTTCGTTTTAATATCCGTGATGTAGAGCAAACAGCTGTTTCCGCCGGCTACGGTTGCCATGAACGCGTGCCGGCGTGACCGTTTCCCGAGTTTGTGTCCTTGTTAAAACGTCATGGTTTCCGACATTTACTGGCTTCGTCTCTGTAAGTATTATGAAACCAACACCACTTAGGGTTTTCCACCCTGTTAAGTTTGGTTTTGGGGAGACCAAACGGGTTGCTGTGATGCACGCAGACGCGTTTCTGTAGAGTAATAATAATAATAATATATATATATATTTCATACAACAAAGGTTACATGAATTCAAGCCAGTTTACAAGTTTGATCATTTTGGTAATGAGGAATGATTATTATGTACAATGTTAAGCTTTACATTAGATACCGTTATTTATGGCATATAAGAGGTGTGTTTTAGCAAGCTCAGTTCGAACTTAGGGATTATGCGGTTATTGTTTGAATCATCCAATATTCTTGAAGGTGGGGACGCATCACAGTCATGACCTTAAGGTATGCGGGTTCGTCATAAGGTTTTGATGGCAATATTTCCCACTGACAAATGCGATTTGTAGGATTCCTTTTGAATGTAAGACAGTTAGGTGAACCTGAAAAGTGAATAACAATAGCGAGCAGCAGGCGAAATTCGAAACGGGAGCACGAAAATACGCAGGAGTAGATCAACCACGATACATCTGGGTGGGTTCTTTGTACTGACTGCAAAACTTACTTTGAGAAGTATCCAAAAGCAACTGTTTAGAAGTAAGCTTAGGTGAGAAAAGATGAAGGTGTGCACGATGGTAATGGGAATTAGTCTGAAGATGAAGATATCACTACGAAATAGAGAGATTAGAGGATTTTGGGCCAGGTATTCACTTGTTATATGAGTATGTACAAGCGCTTGATGAAGTTATAAACATTTAGGTAAAATTCATGGTTTTTTCTAAGACGGTAACCACGCTTTATCTGGTCACGGATGGGGGGATGATCATGGTATTACCTGTTGAGTATTACCATATCGGGGCTAGAGAAGCAATATGGTGGTGCAGAGTATTTACGTGTAAGTACTGATAACAAAGGGCAAATAATAAAACATGTTACATGCTATGAAAATGTACCGATAGACAGTTCTTTTATCTTTTCGGAGTGGAGAGATTGTTTTAAGGGACAAATTTTAGGAAATAGGTGTTAAGTCATGAGATCAGTTAGGTTATGAAGAAATGTAAGTTACAGGAGAGTAGCTACTGAGTTCACTATTGCATGTCGTATCGCACTCCGCTTCCTGTTTACCCTTGGTAATCTTTCTCTAGAGAAATTAGATTTTAACTCAACTATTGCGTTTAGTTTTCGGCATTGTATACTTTTGTCATTGCTGTTAGTCTCCCTTGAGTCTAGGTACCAGTAACACCATTGTACATGGTATTACCGTCTGTGGTTTGGCCGGTAACGAATTGATGAGATTCGTTAGATAGGAGGAATTCTCTAAGTAATCGTTGAAACTGGCCGAGAGAACGATATGATCGTACAGGAGCGGGAAGTTTGTTCCACAGCATGCTGTATTGCGTTATGAAAAACCTACATTGACGTTTTGAGCGACGCCTATTTATTGGGATGATGTACTCGCTATTACGCAGATTATATGCCTGTGTTGATTTAAGTGATAGCTCATTTCGTTTTAGAGTTTCTAAATAAAAGGCGAAAAAGAATTGTTGGGTTGAGCTTCAGGTATCTCAGCCAGAGTGATTCTAGTTCTAGCTTTTTGCATCTTGCTTCGTATGAAAGTCCGTCTGTGCTATTAGGTCTTTCACAGTGTTGTATATCTGCAGTACGATGTCACCCAAGTGTAGTGTTACTTCTGGGTGGGATTTATTGAAATGGAGGATGCCACTTTTATTTGGGTTTAGAGGGAGCTGCCAGGTCTCGCTCCATATGAATATCCTCTTCAGATCTTCTATTTGAGAGAAACCCTGTGTTAGTGCTGCAGGAGAAAAGCTGTAGACTATCTTCAAGTCGTCAGCGAAAAGGTAGGGTATGCCATTTCGGATAACACTGCAGATATCGTTTACATAGATTAGGAAAAGTATCGGTCCTAGCACACTACCCTGGACGACACCACTTTGTATAAGTCTAGGGGTGGAGTAGCAATTACTGAATTTTACTACTTGGAAGCGACCCTCTAAAGATGTTCTGAGCCAGGACAGTAACGGGTCTCGGAAACCATATGATTGCAACTTAGTGACCAGGCGTTTGTGAGGCACCTTATCGAATGCTTGCTTGAAGTCTAAGAAAAGGGTAGTTACAAATAGGCCTTGGTCACGCTTGCTTGTAACGTTGTCTAGATAGTCAAGATAGCTTGTAGTGCATGACCGGCCTTTCAAGAATCCATGTTGTGCTGGTGAGAGTAATTGGTTAGTCGTCATATAGTCGACAACTGCTTTCACAATCACCTTTTCCATAGTCCTGGATACTACTGACGTGATGTTTATAGGTCGGTAGTTTTCTATATTAGATGTTGGTCCACATTTATGCTTAGGACATATGTATGATAGTTTCCAGTTCTCAGGGTAATTGCCACTGGAGAGGGACGTATTAAAGAGCTTCAAGAGAATCAGCGGTATATCTTCGCCACCTCTTTTTAACAAGATGGTTGGAATTCCATCAGGCCCCGCACTGTATGAGGTTCGAAGTGATGCTATAGCTAGAGAAATGTTTTGTTTAGAGAAGAGCACTGTACTTATGGAGTGAGTTGGTGTTGACGGTGCACCAATGACTTTTATTTCGTCCTCTTGTGTAAAGCAGCTAGCAAACTGGTAACCGAACAGCTCGCTGATTTGTAGTGGGTTATCGTAGAGGATGCCGTTGTCCATGATTAAACTAGGGGTACTATTTCTGGAGCTACTTATCCGGGTTTTCATCAGTCTCACTAGTGCTTCTGTATTACTAGTTTTACTACATTGGATGCGTTCTTGTTTAACGGCTTCTATTACTCTTTCTGCCTTGAATGTGTCGTATGTGTCTTTGAGTGTGACAAGCGACGAAAAGTCATTCGACTTATAGTACTCTCTGACATGGTTTCGCATGCGGATGCGTACTTTCTTTGGTATATAGTCAGCTCTGTTTTTCTTAATTTCTCTTCGGAGCGGTGGAGCAACATAGTCTTGAGCTGTGCCTATATATTCATAGAATAGATCACAGAGTTCTTTGGCTGAACTGTTGGTAAAGTAGGGGCTCCAATCTAGGCAGCGCAGAAACGATTGTAGTTCGTCCCATTTGGCATACTTGTAATTTCTAGTTAGTACTGTTCCTGACTTTTGGGCCAATTTTGTGCTGGTTATATTGAAGTATCCATATACAACCTTGTGATCGCTACCTGGAAGTTGTGTACCCACTTGGAGTTTTGTGGGTGTGGTTCCGTTTGTGAAGACTAGGTCCAGGACACTATTGTACCTGGTAGGGTGTTCCACATGTTGTTGCCAACCCTCTGTTTCAAGAATGCTTATGAATTTATCAAAGCGCTCTGGATAGCTAATTGGTCGCCACTTTATATCTGGCATGTTAAAGTCACCACATATAATTTTCGCTGTGTGGTAGTGTTGCCACACGGGCGAACACGCTTGTTAGCTTGTCGTCGTATTCGACTGAGGAGGAAGGGGGCCGGTAAATGCATCCTATTAGGAGGGAAGTGGAGCGAGTAAGTTTTGCGATAATCCATACTGAGTCGTCAATCTCGTTTAGCTCAGATGTAGGGCACTGCGTAGCAGTGATGTCAGACTTTACATAGATAATGCACCCTCCTCCCCTACCATGCAGTCTATCCTTCCTGAACAAGGAATAGTTGTCAATGGAGATCTCTGCGTCGCAAATATCATTGGTACACCAAGTTTCTGTAACCATTATCACGGACGGACCACTTATCAGAGATAGCAGCATAATCTCTTTCATTTTGTTGCGTATAGAGCGGGCGTTAATCAGGCAAAACGAGAGCGAGTTAATAGTACAAAAGTGTTTAGATATATCTCGGAGAAAGTCAGCACTTTGGTACGTTTCTTGGGCGTCCTTTGCGTACATCGTGCTAGCGATGTCATGACCTTTTGTACAGGGTGACGATTCGGTACTGTTTACCTCGGAAGGAGCGAGGTATTCACTACATTGTGATTGGTATAGAGACTGTTGGTCAGGGTAGAGAGCAGATGATCCGACAGCATCCGAATCACCTGCATTACTGGTGGCGTTGCAGCCGTAGGCTGTCCGAAAAAACCCTGTTCATAAGAAGTAACGGGGATTGATAAGTTGTATGGCACACCTATCCGCTGGTTGCCGTATGCATTTTGGTCATAGACAAATTCATATTCCCCTTGATTTTCTTTAGGGGATCTGTTGTAAGTTTGTCCTTGTGTGGCGTATGACCCACGTTTTCGGCGTATGGGTGAGGCGGAAAGCATAGTCTGTGACTACCATTTTGCTCCCTATCCAATAACTGTGATCGTTGAGGGGTCCGGCGTGATGTGTATCTGCTAGTGACCGCGGAAGTGTTAAGAAGTGTGGGTCGCCTGGAGAGTAGTTATTTGACTTGGTCATAGGATGACCTGAGAAATAACGTTTGGCATTTTCCTTAGTGTGACTTTGCGAGGGTGCAATGGTCTTTCAGCTATTTGTATTGTTTTTCGTCTATTGGTTTGGCTGCTTGATTGCCTTTTCGGCAGTTTATTTAACCTGGGTAGGTGCATAGTGGGGTTTGTATAAGATTGTCTAGTGCTATCTGTACTCTTTATCATCTGCCCATTTGATGCATGTAAGTTATGCACTGGCTGAAGTGGAGGTAGATTAGACTGTTTACGCGCTAGGCTTTGGGACGGTCCTATAGTAACAGGGTGCTTGTGGCTGGTGCTGGGTGTGTTTATAGGCTGAGTGACACCTGGTGACGACATGATAATGCCTTCAGTACTTTGGTGGGTCGATAGCGTAGCACTTGGTTTGGGGGTGACCTGTGTGACGGGTTGAGATGGGGACTGGCTTACGTAAACTACTGCTATGTAAACTAGGACTTCGAAATCGTAGCAACTGTTTAACAGAGTTGCACAGCTTGATCACCTCCGAATCCTGGCTCTCTGGTTTGTCGCAAACAGAATATACGTTGGAGACGGGTCTGCTAGAAATCTCCAGTATTTTATCTGCCAAGGCTGCCAGGTCATCGAGTGGGACTGACTGCAGTATCACTAACACGGTTTGCACCGGTTGTGGTAGTTTTGAGAGAAATAGTTCTCGGAAAAGACCATCGTTGAATGATCGTGTACCCATAACTTCTCGCATGCGTGCGAGGACTTCAGTAGCTGAGTGGCTGCCTAGCTCGATGTTACGAAGTAATTCGTCTAGGCGATGGCGATCTATGAGATCGCTTTTCTTAAAGAGTGCGGCCTTGAGAAGTGCATAGGGATCACTTACTTCGGGACTAAACACGTGTGCTGTAACGTGTCTGTTTAATTCCTGCGGTAGTGAACGTATGACAGCAAGAAATCGAGAATGAGGATCTGAGACGCCCTGTTCTCGAAAATTGGCCTCGGCATACAGAAACCATGTTTCCGCATTGTCTGGCCAATATGGCAGGAGTTGGATCGTGTTCGTAGTCGGCTTAATACGAATAAGCTTGGGAGTGTGGTCGGACATGAGAAAGTGTAGTAAATGGATATATAAATGTTATCGAAATGAAAACAATATACAAATATAAAATGGAACAGGCCCACCAATTCAATATTTGTTATTGGTCAGGATATATGTTCACGTCGGGCTCGCTAATTTAGGAATTATCCTGGTACGAAGTTGACAGACGCAAAGATCAATCACTAGTTATTCGGACTAGTTATATACCCACGAATACGAGACCAAGGAAGAACACGATAGCGTAGTCGGATGGAATAGTATATTTGGGTGATTGTGCCAAGATACCGATGCGTTCAAACTAACTGGTTAGAGAGTTGAATACGAGCAGTGCAACATAACACGACAGCGTGCCAAATGGCGAGGATGCTTGACCGGGTGCCTTCAGCTTAGCGAGTCCAGTTAAAGTATCAGGGTCAGCATCAATGTCGAAAGTGGTTAAACACTAGGGTATTGATTTCGGGGAAGTGTGTGACGCTACAGTCTCAATTGGCCTTTTGGGTAAGTGAATACCGAAGATCCTGTAGATTCCAGTCTCAAAACTCCTGCTTCTGATTCCGAAAAATTTTCACATAATTCATTAGAAGTCCCTCTTACATCTGAGAGTAATTTTAAACGGTTTCAGTGACAGCTTTGTGAAGTGTCACCACTGTATTATTAGCTTGTAGTGAACCTTTTCAGCATTAAATACTGCTATTTTTAGAGTAAATAAACATTTGAAATATTTAAGTATCAGCTAGATAATCTTCCGTTGTATCAGTGAGTGAACTTTTAACGCATGACATTAAAAGTCACTCCAAGATGTTGTAGCGCTAGTTATATGATATCTCATTCCGTGAAAAAAATGCTTATTTCTGTTTTCTGAGTGCATATTTCACCCATTTGCACAGTTATTAAGATACTGCTTGTTATTAGATTTCGCTTTATACCTTTTATTCGTGTCCAAAATAATATCTCCACACCTACTGCTTAGGTCAAAACTAAGCAGTGTTATTTCGGAAGAATGCTACTCGTAAATCAAAGTGACTTAAGTGGGTCCTTAAATTGTGGTAAAGGATCCGAATTTCCCCCCACAAACCATATCCTAATTGGCAGTAAATAAAGTTACAAATAAAATCAAAGGATAATTGATATGTATTCAGGTGTCCAGTTGTAAAGTCGAGGTCGTGTTTATTTATGACGCAGTGCTCTGTTGATAAGTAGGAATAACTATTGCATAGCTCGTTGTTGGACTTCACCAACGACGGAGGAAGAAGCGTGAAATCCATATTATCCAATCTATGGAAGCGTCGTGGACTGTGGAATCGTCTTGGTAGGGGAATCTGCAGATGGAGCAGCTACCATTCTCTGACGAATATCACTAGTTAGTTAACATATTACATCTGAGAAACAGTTGTCATAAATCTTTTTGTGTGCCTTCACCTAATATTGAGTTAAGAATGAAATTAAATGAAACAATATTTATTAGTATAAGTTTTGTACTCAGTTTACAACTATGATTAACAGAAGATTGTGAATAGGAATTACGATACTACAGTCAACCAATGGGACCCAGCTGAGAAGACTGCGACAGAAGTACATGCCAATTACCAATTCTTTGTACTTTTAGAATATCCACGAATACAAGACCAGGTAAGAAAAACGTATTTGATGAACTGTGCCAAAATATCTATGTGTTCTGATTAGCCGTATAGAGAATTGCGTGAGATCAACGCAAATTAACACGACAGCACACCAAATGGCATGGATGACTGACCGTGTGCCTTTAGCTTAGCTTGTCAATCAAAACCGTGAAGGTAAGTATCAATGCTCAATCTCCTCGAGCCCTGTTGATTTTGGATAGTTATTTACCGTTACGTCATACCACGATAAATCTAGTCAGTTTATCTCACCAACACAGGCTGGGGCCCTGGAATATGTAGACAACTTTGGTCTGACTATCCTGGAAAAAATAATGTTTGTAAAACAAAGTAGTATTTCTGACTTCTTGAGATTTGACATTATGCCAGAAAGCCGCAAATTGTTTCACACATATTATTTAGAGTCCAAAACAATAAGAAAACGGCTAGACTCGGAAAGGGATCAGAATGGGAGAGGAAGCTTGTCATAGTAAGTAATGCACATACACAGCAATCATGCTTCTATGTGTCCTTAGTCTTCCATTAGAACCTCATTTTGTCACAAACAGGGAACGAAATGGTTATGATGAACTACGTACATTTTTTGAAAACCGAGTCATGCCTATCCTACTAAACATAATCTACCTATAGTGATTGGAATGATGGGTAACTATCACAACCAAAACCCTAAAACCCAATTTGAATGAGGTGAAAAATACGCTGGGTGATATCTGTACAGAGATAAAACGAAGACACAAAGTGAATGAGAAGTTTTTTACTGATGGAATTCACTGCAGTTGTCGTTTAAAAGCATATTTCCCAGCAGTCTTTGGATTGAGAGACTGTTTACATTGTAGATACGACCTTCAAGACCTCCATGATTAGAATCACTGATGGAGAGTTGTCACTTTGATAATGTCTTGTCCTAAGGGCTGACCGAGTTCCATCAATCATGTTTCACAGTGGTTATCAAATCAATTACCTTCAGTTACCTAACACTGGTCAAAGTGCACCACGATATTAAATCTCCCAGTTTAATGATCAAATTACGAAATGACTGAAAGAATTTTATCAGCATTTAGAACGGGACATCATGAAATTAATTAATCTCTGATAACCAATAAATTAGTTTTTAAGGGGTTCATAATCAGTAAACTCAAAAAATATAAAAGTAAAAGATGCACCTTCATTAGCTACAAGGAATCTACGGACGTATTGTCTTTGTTTCGTTTAATTGAAATTGAAGGCAATTATAAAGTTTATCAACAAAAATTTCACTTTCCAAAACTACAGATGTTGAAAAATTTGCTAGGTGAAACTCATGACGTCTATTAAAAGAAAAATGTAATGCCTAAAGACAAACTGCCTGACTAAAGTAATGAAAAGTATTGGTGTAGTATGCATAAGTGAATCCTGAAATCAATCTTCAATACTTACTAGTCACATCACCTTAGCTCTGTCTATGGAACTAATGTAACTCCATATCTTACTAGGTGGCAGTAATAACTCTAGAACTGTTCTGGACAAGCAGAGATAATTCATCATTGATTTTAACATGTGACTGGATAGTTTGTGAACCCACCCCATCCAAAGAGATCAGAAGCTTTTCGTTTCCATGGTAAAATACCGGAAATATTAGATTTTCTTTGGTCGGTAGCAAATACCTTCCAACTATAAAGTTTAAACTTTATTCAAACACGTACTATTTCCATTCAACGAGGTTTACGTTGTCTAGTGCCCACTTTGTTGAAGTCAACCAGATACGGGTTATCTGTGAAAGTTGTGGTCGGCTTTCAGTTGGCGCACGTACAATAACCTATAAAAGGTTTAATTGATTCTTGCGGTACTTCTCTTGGGTTCTGTCACATTTTTAGCTGATAGTCCAGTAGCCTGAAGGAAGGTTTACAGCGTTTTATGAAATTTTTAGAATACAGGATGTTTGATATTAGTTAATGTCGGAAAACCTAGCTGCTATTTATGATTATCATTGTACTTTACAAGTAACTGATCTCACTGACACCAGGTTATACACAGATGTTAATGTCAAAGAATTCGATTTTATTAGAAATTAACCTTGTACACTATCCACAGTAGTGATGATTGTTAGAAATTACGTCCAACGTGTATTAACTTATCCCGCATCATATCGATCTTTGATGGCGTTCAGAATAACAATTTAGAGAAGTGGCAGATAAATAGTTTCTTTGCGTATGTGTCCCTAGGTTATGAGGTCCTCAATAATAAGACGACTTATGTATTTCTCAAATGCTGATTGGCTGTATCATTTTCCAGGGTTATAGCTTCAGAAGATACCACTACCTATCTGAAGTGGTTGCTTGTACTATGGGTGAACGAACTATTCGACGGATATTCACCTCATAGGAATCCACTTCGATATTTATTGCCTAGCAATTTGTTTAAATCTGTAGAAAATTATAATATCTCACGACATGTGTCATGGTGAGATTCCTAAAGGTTTTCCACAGAGGTTTTTCTCTTTTCGATTTACACTAACGTACCACTTAAACGCGTTCCTACCATAATCCTTCCTTTTACTGAGGTTGTGAAACTTTAGAGCAAAATTGAAAATCTGCGTAGACGATTTTATTTGACTTCATTGTTATGTATATCCCAATAAGAATAATTTCAAGTAAGAGCATACACATGATTTTATCTACGGTAATGTTTGCATTAGGCGCGCAAGGCCTCTATACAAGGTCTTCGACCACTAATGATTGGGCAGATTTTACATTTCTTAATTTTAAACGACGCTAAAGCCTACAGGAACCTCATGTGCGATTACTGCTTGTTACACTGTTTCGAAATCCTGGACATTTTTACTGCCAACGTTTAACTTAAGCCTCTAACAGATTTAAACCGTTTTATTTCGAATTTGGAATCATAATCGCCTATTTTTTACTTCAGGTTAAGTATGATTTAAAATATATTCAGTGACATTCTTAGAAACTACTTCTAAAGTAAAATGTTATGACCTTCAAATGAACACGTGACATTATCCGAGTTGCATTACGTAAGCTATAGAGGAGCGGAAAATGGACTTATACTAACTGAAAACACCCTCAATGTTCCTAGCTGTTTTCTATACTTTTTATTTTATTTTATGTGTAAAATCAACTTTGGAGGACACATTTGAAAGGTAGAATTTGACCCTAATATCTGGAAAAATATATGGAATGCAGTTTTTGACGAACTATTATTCTGTTTACGAATTTCCTTACTTACGTACAGAGGGAAACCGGAAGCAGTAATTTTTCCCAAAAATAATTTTAAATGACGGTCCAAAAGATGTGAAAGAAGACGACAATTCTTAGGTTGAGGCATCCTCGCAATACTGTAATGCTTTCATTTTCTTTTACAGTTTACACGCTTAGGTTTGCGAATCAGGGAGGTAGTAGTCATGCTACTTTCGAACAAAGTGGATCATCAATTCATTTTGTCTTCCACAGTGTTCTCAACCTTTAGCATATCTTGAGGATTCGGAGGTCAGTTTGATGCACAGTCATCAACCACTTACAGTGACTTGATAGTCACGCTCAAGTGATTATCCAGTAAATATTTATTTTGTGAATGAATAAACGCGTTACGTTTGTTTGTCTGATGAAGATAAGGTACATCTAACCGATGAATATTTTGTGAATCTTTCACTGAACATTTTTCTGTTTACCACGGTGATCAATGCTGTGGACAAAACATATGCGTGATATTAATTTGTGCTAATTACATACATTTCCTGGCAGTCAGTAAATTCTACATGATAATTATTGTTCAGATTGTAAACTGTTATTATACAGACTGAAGTAATTGCGAAAACCAAATACTAGTGAATAATCGCATTTTGAAACAACAAATTTCGCTGACTTGCGAATTCTTACTGTGAAGAAGCTTTCAGGGAGCTAGGATAATTTCAGGAGAGTCAAATGCAACCCTTGCGATTTGATCAAGCTTTAAGATTCATTCTTTCTGGATCAATTACCATGGGAATTATTACTGTCAAGTAATATCTTTCATAAAGCAGGAACAATAATTATAGAGTTTTGTAATTATTTATTCCTGGAAGTTCTAAATTTTAGCAGAATAAGTTCTAAACTCTTCAGGAAAATTTTTTACTGTCGAAACAATATGACACACTTCAGTGAAAGAAGGTGAAGTTGATACTAATCGGTGTATTAAGTTGAGCCCAAAGTTGTTTCCACTTTACTATAAGTTATCAAAACATACCTTTAGAAATACTCATTGATAAAGTCCTCGGATAAATATTTGATCTTCTGCGTCGTTCAGTGTTTTTAAGGTTTAATGAATACCCATTTACTGATCGGTAGCATTAAAAAGCAAAATATTATGCATCTACGCCTTACAGTCATTCATCCAGCCAAAATACAACTTACTACAACTAGTCAACCCTTAGTTTCTATTTCTAGACTGCTTCGTCTTCTCGCTGTGGATAACAACCACTTGTCGATTATCTTTTATTATCAAATCTAAGTACATTATTTGCGTTTGTTGAGTAGTCAGCTCATAGTTTTCTCTCCCTCTTTCCTATTCCAGATTCTCATGGTCACCACAAACCCCTACTCTTCTACGTGCCATCGTTAAACAGCGTACCAACAGGCTAGATGAAAACCTATTAACAGATGGTCATTACAAACCCATTTCCTTCAAAGTGGTTGGTGGAATTAGGAAGAAAAATAGATTTTCAACACGTAAAATTCTCTTTCAATATTCTATATTCCATATCTGGTTGGCTTTATTCTAAATAAAGTCGAAAATCAGTTTTTTATTTGTGTTTTGGCAATTAAAGAGTTTATTATAGAATTAGTAGTTAGTTCGGAATCTTCGGAAGGGTCTTCGAAGATGAAAAAAAATAATTGGGACAGATAAGACAACCAGTTGTGCTCAAATTTATTTCAATTTCCTAGTTACGAAAATCATTCTCCCTATTCAGCGATACGGATGGAGGTTCAGACTAATTGTTCCAGTACGTTGAACGGAAATCAAGTTTTTTGTGAATATGTTCCCTAAACGAGGTGCTCCTTGATTTTTCGGTTGAAATTTTCATTCATCACATTTCAGAACCTGACCCGCAAAAAAGGTTATTTAGGGGGAATCTGTGAAATTTCTTACAGCAAACTCTTACGTGATTGTTAGTCCCGGAAGAAGTAAAATATCAAAGGCTAATTTAAGATCACATAAAAGGAATAAGTTGAATTTTTGTTAATTTATCTTCATGAGAAGATCCCACTCTGTAAAAGCATTATAGCTTGTCATATTAAAGGAACAAATCTCTTGTTTGAACGCAGTATGCAAATGAAGTGAATTAGCCGAAAAATCTTTTCTGTGAGCATTTAATTTTCCTTGTTGCTCTATGTAGGAGAAGTAAACAAGTCCCGTTACCAACTTGTTTATTATCCATCAAATACGTTCTAGTTTAGTAAATTGGTTTTCACTTACACTCAGACCAAAGTACTTTACATGAGTTTATAAGAAGTAAGTGCACTGTATCTTAAAAATATCCTTACACAAGGGTCTGAAGGAACACCAAAGTGATCTTGCCTTTCGATATGCTTTAGCTGCAGCTGGGTTCCAGTGAACTGTTGTTTGTAAGATGTTTTTTATGATCAACCCTAAACCTTTTCGGTTCCAGAACGTCATCAGAGGTTATCTATTCAATAGATAGTGTTAAGACTCCCAATAAGGAAGATGTATTCTTGCACTGTCACTAGAATCGAACTTCAGAATTCCTGGTTTAGACTATCCTAGCAATGAGTGAAGATCAACTCAAAACACAAACCTGAATACGCCGTTTGGAACAATTCTTTAAGCCTCAATTATGTCGTCAAATGCTAGTAATGAGGATCTGAAAATGTTTTATCAACCATATATGCAGAGAAGGAATGCGACAGGAAGTACAGCAATACTCTGAGGGACTTCACTAATTATTGGTTCCTATTCAGAGGATATTCCATTCACATTTATTCTGACGTTTGTAGTTCCCTATTCACACCTTGATATTGTGATCAATGTCAAATGTAATAGGTTTTAGTTGTAGGCCAATATCAAAATCCCTCTTCGAAGGCTTGACTGGAGTTAATAAAATCACCACTATCACTGATTTCATCAAGAGACTCAGTATGCACTGAGGACTACCAACAACAGAATCGTCATGGGTATGGAAAACGGTAACCAAACATTGTCAGTCGGTAATATACGACGTTATCATAGCCTAGAATACTTAAATGAAGCATACAACTAAACGAAGCCATAGTACAACAGGGACAATCCAATTCCCGAACAACTATCTCCAAACGTACTATTCGGGACTTTGGTCAGAATGCCTATCAATGAACTAGTGTCGGAATAAGTGAGGCTAAGAAGCAGAAAGATTCTAAAAGCAAGAAAGTGATGCGTTTAAATCTCTGGACTACTGAGCCAGTGCAGCTCAATCCATATATTTTTATAGGTATGATTAATCTTGAAAAGGAATATTTGAGAAATATCATTATTTCCTAAAACTTGTGCCTAGAAATATCAAAAAGTCAGTTGTTCTCAGTTAATTCATTTAAAACGTTTTAGTCCCGCCTGAATTTTCTAATCAGGATTCAAAAACTCCGATCCAGTGGTCAATCTTGAAGGCGAGCTTGCTGAAATACACAAGTAAACATATGCTTTTGTCCTATTTATCATTATTCATGGTGAGAAACAAATATTTTCAGTTGTTTTTGATTTGACATCCTTCTCATTTACCATTGGTTGGGTTAGAGAATCAAAGGGAGAGCAGAGATGCAGTTTACAGTAGCTGTGTCCAACAGTTCAATTTCAAGTTGTATGACCTTAGAGTAATTTTAGATTATAACATTTGAATGTGTACATTCCCTCCTGAGTCCATTGTCCCATATACCAATTTGAAAACGCGTAAACTAGCATTATTATACTTCTCCAAATATTTTATAAGTCAAATGAAGTCATTTCAAATTATTCAAAGTTATTTCAAGGGGAAAAATGACACAAGTTTTCCTGAAATTGCTGTCACTTCACTATTTTACATACATATGTCAACTGAGAGGTATTTCACCTTTTGACCAATCAAAGTAAGACTCCAATTTACTTTTTCTTCTTACGTCACATGACCAACAATGAAATCCACCACCAATAGAATTTGCGTGTCTAAGTTTCACTGGGATTGGTGTAACCCCAATGCTTTTATACAATTCCTGCATTCCAGTTTCTTCAGATTCGACGATTACTCGATTAGGATCCAACATTAAGACGTTCATAGATAACCAGTTTGAACCAAGCCACATGTCATGATCTGTTGATTAAAAACATAAAATGAATTGGTATGAAAACTGTTACAGTTAAAAGTCAACATAGAAGCCTATGGTCGCAATTTTTGCGTTTTACTTTTAAATCTAGACTCTAGCATCAAGTATGTAATACCAGTGTTCTAATGTTTAATTTTATCAAGTAGTTTGACCTGAATTTGAGGAGCCGTAACCATATGACTGTTGAGGCTGATTTTAGTTCCATTGAGCTACTCTTTAAGTACACACAAGAAAAAGTACGAAATTCTAGGGTCAACTAAAAGGTTTTAGGTTTATTATAAGGTTATTCAAAAGTGCGACACAACGAATCGAAGCAGAATTGCAAAACCTCAACAGCATTCATCAAGTTGATCTCTGAAGGATTGTATTCTATTCTGATCAACGGTACTTTCAATTTGCTTTGATTCTCGAAAGGTAGCGAGTAACTAAACTGCATTAGAAACGGCTTAAACAGGGTTTCAGCCCACAGTGATTTACAATTGATATTCGATTTATGTCAATCATTCATCTGAACAAAAATTAGTGGTCATTTGTAAAATAAGAATTTCAAATAGACAGTCACTACCTCCAAAGCTATAAGCAAGTAAACTGCAAACATTTCTTCGACCACCGAAAGATGATAACCCAACTAAAAGAACGGAGGCTGAAGACCTAGAAGCAGGAGCTCAAAAACTACAAGTTTTCTCTACTCGCACTATTGATTTTTGGTGTTGAAGTTGAAGTTGAATGAAAACATTGTTATTTCTGTGATAATCCTGCAGTACTAATTCTCAATAGAAGTTGCTTGGAACTTCTACGATTTTACTATAGAGTTACTTTGATACTACATGCTTACCCTTTCTACTATTGATTTCTTCTTTGTTGTATGGTTTACACTATTATACTAGCATTACACTATTACTAATATTTCGACATAAAGAAAGGCATATTCTATGCTACGTTCTGTACTATCTCATAAGTTGACCTACCTACCCGACTTTGTTGGAAGTGACAGTAAAGTTCAGCACACTGCAAATAACGAAGCGAAAAATCATAGCTTACCTTTTCTCATCATCGGTTCCGGTGCATTTATTATTTTCCAACCAGCTTTTTCTATAATGTCAGCTTGATGACAAGGACGGTCAGGATTTTGTATAGCTATACCAGGCTTAACCAGAGTAAAGGTTGCATCGATATGCATTGGCCTAGGATCATCAAATGACAATCGGTGAACTTTGATACCACGGGGTGCTAAATGTCTCCTTACCCAATCAATTCCTGACAAATTAGTAACCTTCATTGAAGAGGTAAATAGTTAGAACAGGATTTTTATACTGAGAAATATAGCAACTTATAAAACATTTCTTGAAATTATTTGTGACTGGATGATTGATTTTAAGGTACTTATCATCACTAATTGATATCTGAATGAGAATAAGGAAATCTAGAGAATTCTAAATAATTGCGTCGTGGTTCAAGACTATTCAGTAGTGCCCACTCCAAACCTTTATGCGACGTGAAGTTTGACAGCTTAATGTCTCGGTGAAAACATCAACACTAATCTGCTGGGTTAGCTGTGAGTCCTTGGATCAAAATCCGCTTTTAGACTATCAAATTAGGACAGAGTAAATGAACACGGTTCCCTAGTTTTTGGTGGTTAACCAGGTAATACCAACTAGTTGTAAAAACTGTGTATAAATGAATGCTTATACTAAACAAGAGAAGACTCACCGAATTATTTTCCATGTTCATGGCTGTTTCATTCCTAGTATTGATAAAACGTTTCAGCTTATGGCTGTGAGACTGAAGTCTGAATCATGCTAATTTTGTAAACTTCCATAAAGGAATAATAACCAAGTATACTCTAACCATGAATTTACTAGATTCAGTGAAAGACTTCACGGCTAAGCTACTGACTCAGCGTAGGACTTATTATGACTTATTAAAGTACAGATATTGGTCACCAATGGGAAAGGGGTTTAGCTGTATTGTCCTTAGTGCTGATCGAAGTCAAAAGTCTTACGAGAGTTTGCTTAAATCATTTGGGCAGCAAAGTTTTGAATACTGTATAGTTTGAAGGATTCCAAACGAGTTTTTGTCAGTTATTAGTTCAACATTTCGGGCACAAACGATCGAAGGAAATAACCCGAGTCAGCACAAAAGCAGTGCAACAACCATCTCAAGCTATATTGCAAGAAAACCCTGAGGAAAATGTATTTGATAAGAGGTGGAGTTCCATATCCAAATATGGTATTTACAGATTAAAACTGAATCACGTTTTTTTATATATATTTATTTTGGAAAAACATTATGTTGACTGAAAGGGTTGACAAATAATAAAAGTATCAATGAAATGATCGGAGGAAATATGTAGAAAAACGTAATGAGTTTCGCAGCATATAAGATACGAGAATAAGTGTGGTCAAAGGGGCGAATATATTGTGAAAACAAAGAGTAGGAAAATGGGTTTGCTACAAACAGACTTTTAGGACAAAGGGAGGTTAACGATTGATTCCAGCTGGATTTAGAGGTCAGAACATGTTTTTCTGACGACTCATGATTTACTAAAGTAGTGCGGTGTTTCAGCCTTTTATTTATTTATTACCATGAAAGCTGCATGTAAACTCATTAAATGTTCTATGAAAATAAGGTGCCAAATGACTGCAGTGTATTCATTTCTAGATTCTCTGGTGAACGTTCATCTAACTGGGCAGATACCCATCGGTCTTTTCTTCCATAGTACTTATGAATTGATGAATGCAGTTGTAAATGATGTGAGAAGAGCATTCATAGGTTTCTGACTGATCCCTAATCCCATTAGTACTGTTGTACAGGGAGATCAGATAGGTATCTAAAAGGCATAACCTTCAGTCTCGATTTTAGACTTTCTTGAGATTTTATGTCTTTTGACGACTAGGTAGTTGCAACCTGGTTTCGTTTAAACAATGCTACGTTGTATGAACTTTTTTTCTAAAATAAGCCCTTAACCTTGCATATTCAAAGTTAAAGAACGTTAATCAACTTGTTTTGAAGTGGAAACAGTTACGACATGCACTTCCTTGGCATTCTAGAAATTCATTCGATCTCACTCTGTTCTAGATCGTGATGAGTGTTAAATGTATGGAACATTCTCATTTGTTTATTCTTTAATTAGGTTATCAGGTCGTCGATTTGGCGTCAACTACCTCTTGAATACCTTTCTGAGACTGTGCTGATAAAGTTATGAGTTCTGACGACTTGCCGTATTTTTATCAAAACTTATTTAGAAAGTGTTTTAACCAGCTAATTTATTTTATATCCATCCATTGGGAAGAGTGAAGTAGCATGGATAACTGATTTGTAGTCAAATTTAATAATAAAGTCATACTGGTAACAAGCCATTTGAAATTTGTTTGTGACTCACTAAAATGAAAGAAGTCGATCATGATTTCGTTAAGCGTGGAGCTTATCAGCTTGGACTATTGTTCACTTTTAACAAGCATGCGCAACATCCCTCTAGCTTAGTTTAACAAAGCTGTTAGACGTTCAGCTTGTTGACTCCAATTACACGAAAGTGGCTTTTGAAAGATGACACACTTTAAATCATTAAAATTATTGTCAATTTCAACAACTCCATATGGATGAGACTCTCTTTCTATAAAATAAAGCATGTTTTGAGGACAAAATAAACATGCATATATTATGACTTCAGTTTCATCACAATACAGTGTTTTCTTATTTATCCACCTTCCTTACAGATTGCACTGACAAATGCTTTTAATCATTTGTATCAATCTTTGAACTGTTTTAGTTTTCACCCTAGACAACTGTAGAATGTATTTCACGTCACTTCACCTCCTCTGAATTCATTTCATTCTAATAAACTTATCTTGTTTCCACTGTACATAGCCCTGATTATATATATATATATATATATATATATATATATATATATATATATATATATATATATATATATATATATATATATATATATCAGTGTATAGCACATAAGTGAGCTCTTTGGAACAGAGCTTTTGTCTTATTCTTTTTCGGAGATAAAATGTCACATGGTACTAGAAATGCTAATCGTTTCTGGACTTGCATTGATGAGGAAAAAGAAAATCAAAATTGGGAATAAACTCACTTGACTTCTTTGTACAAATATATCACGTCCAGCACGTATAAAGTCTGCAGCATCAAAGCATGGCTCATTCTCTGTAGTTACTTTTCTATATCCTGGACTACCTTCATCGCTAACATCAGAACCAAGAGGAGTGTCCTATAAATAAGTAAATAATTATTAAAACGAACTAATAATGCTGTATTACTTCGAAAGGAGATACTTGAACACAGTGTGAGTTAAATACAGATAACGACCAGCCCATGAGTGTTTCTGTAGACAGATAATTCATGGATAAATCAAACTGATACATTCCTGCTTGACTTTGGATGCTTCATCAAATTGTGCTCCGAATATTATGAAAGTAACAAAATAATTTCAACAAAGTGCAACCGGGATATTAAGGTAAACCGAATGAACAAATTTTTAGAATTAGAAGAAACTGTGACCCTACAATAACGTCTAAAAAATTGAAAGAGGCAAACAGAATGTTGGTTGCCAAGTCGTCCAAATTTCATTTTGATTTACATTTTATAACGTATGCAACTAATAGTTCATTGTGATACACTCTATGATGTTTTAAATAGTATTATCCAAAAATTATATAAATTTGGTTTTTGAAAAGTGACATTTAGGGTGGGATGCTATCAGTTTATTAGCAGGAAGTCTATGATATACATTTTGAGATTTTGTGCTCATCATTAGGTTGTATACCCTGAAAAAACGTCGATCAAGAAAACACATTATAGTTTTGCTTATGCCATTTAGTGATGAGTGTTCATAATGGTTCTAAGCTTATCGGAGTGGAAATATGTTACTCAGTATCATTAGTTGACTGATATTCAGAATCTAAGTTGCTAGTGATGAAGCTAGCTAGTTGATCACAGAAATTCAAACAGTGACTCTTGAATTTAGCTGTTCTCAGCCTAAAATAATAATTATTATATGTGTAGCACTAATGTGCATGAGAATAAGATGGAAAATATTCTGAGTATTTTTTTCCACCTGATTTTTGTCTGATATAAAAGTGATCTCCTTGTTACCCTAAAAATGTTAATCTGTCCATATGAAGTCACATTATTTGTTGTCCATAAGAAAATAACATGATCGAATAAATATTTCGCAGTCAGTGATCCAAACACAACTGAATGACCGACAGTCAATGCCTATTCATGATATAACTTATACGACTGACTCTGTTTTATTTAAAAAAAATCATAAACAGATAATAACCATGGACTCGAAAGGATAGAGAATTTAGCATTTTGTTTCCTCATGGTAATTGTTGCATTTTATCCAATCTTTACCAGAAAAGTTACTTCGTTAGTCATGAGGTTCCGTATCAAGAACATTCGGTGTATCTTTTTGTAACAAAGTACATAAAATTTACTAAATTCTTTCTCTTTTTAGGCTATTAGATACAAATCTATTTCTGTGAGAAGCATAATTTCTTTTATCTAATCAAATTAAAACTGTTTGAGAAAGCATGAGGACCAATATAACAAATTCAAATTTCGATTGTCTGGTCCGTGTTAATTTTTCTGTTTTGGAAAACAGGGATCTGTTGGGCGTGGTTATCTGTCTTATTATGAGATGACAATTTGTTAAAATTATCACTAAAAAAATTATGAGTTAGATGAATAGTTGAATATCGTGACTGAATGACATTTTTTGACTCCTAATAAGCTGGATTGTTATTCAAAGATTTTAAACTTATGCATAGACAACGAAATTGAAGGGGTTTCTGGAATAACTTTAAAGGTCATCCTTGCAGCAACTAGAATTACCAATCAAATTAATCTATTTTATAAAAATCTGCCTTTCCAGCCGAAATGAAGAAACCTTATTGGTTATTTAAACCGTTCCTAAGGTTGCCTTTTAAGTTGCCTGTTTTTGAGCTGACGTTTTCACAGGCTCAGCTTTAAGTCCCGCTTATTTCCATCTTCAGTGCTAATTATGAATCACTACATTAAGTGACCGTTTCAAAGGTATTTGCATAGGTCTTTTCTACTTTGGTGAATGAATTATTTTAAAGACCACTGACTTGACCAGATGAACATGTAAACTGAACTCTCCTCTCCTGAGATTCGGATGTCTGTTAACGTTTTGCAGTATTACAGGCAAAAAAGTAGTTTATAAAAAATAAAGTCCATAAAGAGAATAATTCCAGAATGCTTCAAAATAAAGCTATTTTTCCAGCCTCTATAATCGATTACGATTAGTTGAATTTCTATTAAGTATCCGGAAGCATTTTTATGATAAAAATATTGTTTTCTTAATGTGCCAAAAAAGGCTGAAACCTCATAGTGAAACTGTCAACTCACTTTGATCAGTTGAGAAAAGTTTGTTGGCTTTGGTGCCACAGTCCATTTGGCTCCTTGTCTCCAATAATTCAATACAAGCGGTCTATAGGCCAAAAATTCAAAATATCTTGACCTCCATGTCATTGTAGCTTCAATAATTTCATCTCCAACAATCAGCAGAAGATCTCTTGGCATTGCAGAGTAGAAACCTAGATAAATTTACTTATTTGTTTTCAATACGTTTACATTCCTGTTAGATATGATGAATTTCAAAGTTAATAGAGCTTATCTAATCTCTCATCGATGCTATGATTTGGGTATTCGTATGGAGAATTAGACACTGTCAAGAAAAAACTTTATTTAGTGTTTTGAACGTATATTTTTTATATATTTTCTAGAAATATTTTATTTGAAGGCAAACTACTATAAATTAGATTTACTTTCACTGCCTTCTGATAATAAACATCATTCAAAACATTGTTCAAAATTATGCCAGATCACATCGTGATGATTAAAATGCAGCCATGCGAAAGATAGATTGGGAAAATAGACTAAATAATGAATTTTGTATGTGTTATGCGTCGGTTGTAGTACGTTTAGCTCAGTTATTTGTGTTAATTGAAAGCATTAAAGCGTGATTTGTTCAAAATTATATACCTGTTGAAGCAAGATATTTGATTTTGTAGAGACAAAATTCTCTATGAGCATTTAAGGAAAGAAATTTGGTAGGACTCTGAGCCAGCACTTAACATCTATTTTAAAATAAAACAAACCTTATATTCATAACAACTATGGTCTAGATGTTTATAAACGTAGAACAAACCTTTTGAATAATAGTTAATTAAGTAGTTTGTTAATATGTTTTGTCTTCAGGGTTCAGGAATGTATTTTATTGTATTGAACATTCAGAATTCGGTGAATAAAATGTCCAAACCAGACCTTAATGTGGCACCAGTTACCCATTTCTCATTAGTGCCTCTAATACTGTTATTATTATCGCTATTCAGATGCGGTAATTTTTTATTTTAGAAACATTGTAGGGGGAGCGTATTTTTTGATTTGTCGCCCGCTGAAAGTCCCATAATTTATCATACATGTTTTTCGAAATAAAGCGATTATTATTATTACTATTAATTTGTAGGCCACGTAAAATGAGAAGAGAACAAAATTCAATTAATTAATTTAATTGTCTAGTGAGAACCAGGAGAAGAAACACATCCTACTGACTGATATTCGTACCTAAGATGTGTTTGTAAAATAAGGGTAAATAATGCTTATTAAAGAAATTTAATGCACGCAACCAACCGACATAACCAAATGCATATATATGACTCATTACTGAAGTCAACCATATGATGTTTGATCACTACATCATACACTGAGTTCTGTTCCTCAAACAATGCTGCCTGGTTAGTTTCCAAATGATTTGTGCTTACAAATGCGATTAAGCATTAAACCCAGACTCAGACATTCCATTTTGTCTCCCTCAACTATTTAGTGCACTGATATTTCACTAAGTCACAACACAGTTAATGTACTCAGTTGAACTCAATCTGTTCTGAGGACTAAGAAAATCATCATAAATATACTGATAAAACTTAGGCACGGTGGAAGACCACATTTCTTTTCGGTTGGTTTATTAAGCATATCACACAGTGAAACAACATGATTTACTGAATTTCGTTTTGGTTACAGTTTGTTACCCATAGTTATCTCAAGGAGACCAAGTCTAAAATCAATCCATAAGGCCAATGGTGCATAAAACTAACTACGTAGCATTCAGATAACAGTAAACCTTCTTCAATACCTCATCTTAAAATAAAAGGGAAACATTTATGCATTTACAATGATTTATTGTTCGCATCTTTATCATATGTTATTCAAGTTCATCTTCAACTAGAATACAACATTGAGAAGTCAAAACTCAGGATACTGTATATTACTAGCAATCAGGAAGAGTATCTGAGCTTTTAAAGTATTTAAGAGTCGTGTTTTTCTGTAGACCAAAGTGAGACTTTATCTCAAACTGTTAACGACAAAAGTAAGTTATCACACCGCAGACATCAATCATTATGTTACTTTCATTTAACTCTGAACTTCAATATAATAGAAAGTATGCGTTCTTTCCTTTTACGCTTAAAAGAGAAGTAAAGGTCTGGCAAAAAAGTCCCGTACGTCATATCGTTAAAATATGAAGAGATCAGAATGAGGATTTTAATAAGAAAATGAAGAAATCTTCCATTGAAGAGACTTAACATGTCCCAGATGATTCCTTAATCCTGACACTGAACTCAAACATCAGTCTTTACTTGTATATGTAGTAACATAAGCTGGTGTGGAGTGAAATAAACGGCTACGTTTTTCAAAATGAATTCAGCAAAATAGTAGTTGACAGAAGGTATTTACTTAATGACAACTACGCTAATGAGATGAACTGATTACAACCAATATCATAGAATTTCACCCCATAACTTTTCTGAACTGAACTTAAATTATTATTTATTATTATTTGTCCCTTGGGTTCCTAGTGGAACATACGGTCTCGGTAGCACGTCTCCAATGTGCTCTGCTCTCTGAAACCTTTCGAACCTCGCTTCGCGACTGCCCACAAGCTCTGATTTCTTCCTCACATGATCTACTCCATGTCACTCTCAGCTCAGACGCGAAACTCGTCGTTTCCCACTTGGGTTCCACTCGAGGGCTTGGCCTGGCGCGTTATGTCGACAGTTGGCCTTCTCAGTGTTTTTCCAGTCCATCACCACTTCCTTCTGCATATTTGTTGGGTGATAGCTTCTTGGTTGGTTCGTTCCCAGAGCTCCTTGTTGCTTATTCTCTCTGGCCATCTGATCTTCAGTAGCGAGCGTAAGCAGTTGTTGATGAATGTCTGTAGTTTATTGGAAATCCCTTTCGTGACGCGCCAAGTCTCTGAACCATACAGGAGCACTGACTTGACGTTGGTGTTGGAAATCCGTATCTTGTTCCGCATGCTGAGTGCAGAAGATCTCCACACTGGTTTCAGGTTAATGAAGGCCTGTCTTGCTTTTCCGATCCCGGCTTTGACGTGTTCGTCTGTGCCGCCGCCTGTAGTTGAAACAGTGCTGTCTAGATAGGTGAAAAAGGCTACTTCCTTTAGGTTTCTCCTGTTGATGGTGATTGGAGCTTATTGTTGTTGGTGGTGGTGTTGGTTGGGTATGTTCATCATCTCTGTCTTCTCTACGTTCACCAGAAGGAAGTCCCGTCCTGGCTGTCTCGCCTCTTCTTTCAACTTGTTAGTTTTTGCCTGTAAGTCTTCTAGTTTGTGTAACAGTAGACATAAGTCATCGTCGAAATCCAAATCTTCTAGGATATTTCCCTCAGTCCAGCGTATCCCCCTCTTCTCACTCCTCACTGTTTGCTGCATGATCCAGTCAACTACAATCAGGAATATCATGGGTGATAGTAGACAGTCTTGTTTTGCTGCTGTCTTCACTTCAAAGGCATCACTGAGCTTTCCATTGTGAATCACTTTGCATGTAGCATCATATAACATAGCATATAGTTGTTGAATGAGGTTGATGGGAGTTTGTTGCACTAAACCTGTAGTGTTGAAGCAGCTGCCTGCCAAATTAGTGGTCGGTCGACGCTGTCGAAGGCCTTTTCAAAGTCGATGAAGTTGAGGTACAGGTACAGTTGACTGGCATTCTACACTTTGTTCTATGATGATGTGTAGCGTCCTAATTTGGTCTGCACATGATTTATATTTCCTGAATCCAGCCTGTTCTGATCGTAGTTTTGGATCCAGCGCATCCTTTAGATGAACTCTAAATTGTGCTTCTCATTGTATACAGGAAGCTTTGAAACCAGTGCTATTAATTCAGTTTGTTGAAGAGGACGACTGTTAAAACACAACTAATTTAGTATTATAATTTGTGCTTGACTTGAATAGTTTTCATACTACTGATATTAGGGTAACTGAGTAGTGCATTAAATGTTTATAAATATAATTTTCATTTATTTAAAATGACAGAATTTGATGTAATAAACTAACCTTGTGTCTCAAAATCAAGAAGCTTATATGACTTTCTGTGATCTACTGGGTCAGGTCGTACAACTTTAATCCCTTCGAGTTCAAGTACTTTAACCAATTCTTCAACTTGTTTGCACAGTAATTGCCAGTGTTCTTTCGGTATAACATCAGCCCAATATTTACCACCATTTTTAAGGTAGAAGTCATGTTTATTACTTGGAGCACAAGGCTGTAAAATGTATCGTAGAACACGAAAAAATCATTGGAATTCTCTTTCTTTTTGTAATGTATGAAATTTTCGATGAAACATAAATTTCAGAAATTTGAAGCTAAGATGATCATTGATAATTTATCCACAGAAAATTAGTGTGGTTGGATGAATGGGAAAACGATGTAGACACTTCTTGATTCATACAGCTCAAGCAATATATGATATTGTTAAGATGTAAGTCGTTTTTTACACTTTTATTTATTCGGATTTTTTAATTGTCCTTCTCGATATTCTAATAAATGTGTTTTGCATCATTAGTGGTAAACAGGGCAACATCCAAAGGAGGAAGTTGCATGTAGACTGAAATCATTGCAACTGCTTGCATGCTAACACAAACAGATGAAGTGCTATGATAAGATATATGTTAATAATTTAATACGAAATTATTTTTTGAAATGTTTGTTGCTAATTGTTAACATACTTTGTATTTTTATTTCAGGAAGATAAATGGTCAACGGTTGAAGAACAGAGATGTGGAATGACTATTACAGACTTTGTAATATTTATTTACGGTTAAGTACTAAAATAAATAATTGCCTCCATGCTTTCGCTCATCTTAAAGACAGTCTTACAAGAGAATTTCTAGCTTACGTGAATAAATACATAGAATGAGAACACTGATGTCAACTAGTGGTACTCGTGATTTCAGGTAGTAACCTTCTATGCGAAAAGAATCACGTGTGAATCCAAAGGTTGGATACTTTTATTAAATCCCCAGAGAATAAAGTAAGAATGAAAGTACACAAGCAGAGGTTTATATTATGAAGTAAAGAATGAGAATATTATCTGCTACAATATACAAGTATATATTAGATATCTTAGACAAAAAACCCATCTACATGTTTCATTTAATGCACTGATGATAAACTGAAGTCTTCACGACCACGTCAGTTCATTCACTTGTTGAAGTTATCTCATAGTTTGATTCCGAAATCATGAAATGAAGACAAAATGATTCGAACATTAGAATGCATTGTTCTTCCGCAGATCAGCTGTTCATGATGAATGTCACCTCCTTGATTTTGTTTCATACTATAGGTTTGAACACATACCACACATTCTCCATGCCACAGGCTCTTTCCTGTCCACAGAAACAGAACTTAATGCAGTTTCCTAAACCCATATCGTAGGTTACAAACAAGTGAAACAAAAAGTCTTTCGAGTGAGATTATTAATTTCGATAGTGGGATCAGTACATATGACGTTTTGAAAAGCATAATGCAAACCAGTTTACTGATGTACGCTGGAATACACTAGGTCTATCTGATTGGAGATGTATCAGACATAGCTTGGTCTGTTAATTCTCTTCTGACCAAATTTGCATATGTTGCGACCAGTTTATATTTCAGATTGGATTTCTTTAGAACTATGTGACTAAGTGCGGCAAGATAAATTGTACATGTCTCCTGAAAACAAAAGTATATGTTGTTCGTGGTCTAAGGATCACTACAGTACTTAGTAGTTACCTTATTCATATCAGTTAATGCCAATTTTCACTCTTTCCAGCCTTCAAATTCTTCGTACATCATAAAATTCACGGAAACAGCGGTCAGACAACTTCTCGGCTCCAGTACATTCAAATAAATATGAATTTACGCTATTACAGCTTTTTTCAAAATGACTCCAAAAAGGAATGCAGATGTTTCTCCACTAATAGCCTACTAGACAAGTGGCCTATAACAAGTGCGTTAGTACCTTACTTACTCTGTAAGACCTCTATCCGGAATTTCCCAGACGTACTGAGCTTATCAAGACATACTGATTTAGTTTTTCTAAGCAGCAGTCACGGTTCAAAACCAAGGAAGCTCATTAAGATATAACTTTACCTTAGCGGACAGAATATCCATAAAATGTACGACAGAATCAATCCTTTTATGGCTATAAGTAGGTTCAACAAAGTTTCAGGTACTGTCGAATACGTAACTTAATGATGCGTTTGTATCAAGAACGTAACAAATCAGCAACGATGATACCTTTTAAAGTGTACTGATTTATTTAAAATTGGTTTGCACGAGAAAACAAGCTGTTTGAATGAATTTCTCTCTTCGTTGGTCAAATATTAATCGAATAAACAAAGGTAAATTTGAGTAAACTAAAGTTTTACCCCGGAAACAGTTGCTTATTAACATCTACTTTTACGCTGAAGTGGTGTGAACCAATAACCGAGCAAAAATAGTTCCTAAAATAATTTTTGATTAAATTATCTGGGGAATATAGGAAATTCGGAAAGTCCTAGTTCAATATTCGGTATACATCGTCTTCAAAAACACTTCAGGAAAATTCACTATGGTGATGTATCAATACTTAAGAGCACACAAACTCTCCCACCAGCACATTCATCGCTAACTTTTCGATATTTCTATAGGTACATGTAAGGTTGGTAAGGTATTCCTGGGTAGAAGTCAGCACCTAGTGCCCTATAGTTAAATATTTTCAAAGATTCTATTTGGAACTTATAAAAAATTGTGAATCTAATTCCAAAGTATAGAATCACAAAAGTTAATTTCTCGTTGAAAAAAAGTTGAAAATTACTTTCACTTCAGGGAGTAGGTGAGGTACTGTAGCATATTCTGGTGTACCAATAATCACTTCTTCTAAAGGATCCCATTCGTTCCATGAATTCACTGGAGACTGTTTGTTTTGTTTACTTTTTGCTTCAGTAGAGTAGAAATAGGAGGTAGTTTTGGTTCGTAGCGACGAAAAACTGCTTATATATCTTATCTGTGGGTAAAAAAGAAAATGAATTGTGAAACAGCGCGAAATCTGGATAAAATGCCATCTGTTATTAGCTCCTAACAATTTTTGATGCATAAGTAGTACTTTTTGGTTGAAGGCAAATAAATGAAGTTTTGTTTTACATCCTTGTATATTTCTAGAGAGTCTCAATGAATATATAGAATACAACCAGAAGGATTTAGCTGTGAATTAGAATTGTCACCTAGCCTCTTTATTACCGCTCATTCAATGGCCAATTGGACTGAGTTTACATGAAGCAAAATAGTACTATCTCCGTTAATAATTGATAAGTAAGGATACATGGAAGCTAAATGCAGTAGGTAGAACCTAATATTGGTTATGATAGTATGAGCTTTCGCAGAAATCCTGGATACATGAATTTTCTCTTATTTTAAAAACGATGGATGATGACAGTATGTATGCAAAGTACAGATAGCAGACTGACAGACTCAAGCGTGAAACACAATAGTCTGTAATTAGCATTAACTTTTATTTTACTTTAGTAGATTACCTTCACAAGGGAATGTGTAGTTCAGTTCAAAATCTAGTCAAATGTTGACTCTGGAAATGATTTTTAGAGATAAGTATGGATTAGAATGAGACAATAGTATTACTAAGTTCAAACGCTGATTATGTTCGTTTCAGCATTAGATTGTAAAAACCATAAACCAACCTCTAAAATAATAAGGTATGGTATTATGGATACGAATCTAGTTAACTGTGATATGGATAATTTTTAATTCTTTGAGAAATGATGCATAAGCCACCTGTAAAAATAGTTAGTCTGCTTAGTTTTATTTATAATGAAAGTAATCTCCTTAAATGATTGTTTAAACATTGATTTCACCACCATTTTATCACTTGATGATATATATATACAAGGTAATAAGGTCTATTGAGTTCGAAGTATTTCATTCTGCCATGTATCTTCAACTCCATCCTTCAGATATTGTCATGAATAACCATTCCTACACTAAGCTATGATGAAGAGTAACAAAGTTTCATACATTTTCGCCAATGTCTTCAATCAGTAAAATAATTCAATTCTTACTTTAACCTTAACAACTGTTTATTTCGAAAGACCGGAAGTATGAATTCTTCCATAATTTAACACTTTCTGAATTAGATTGACTTTTTTCTTTTCTTAACTCCATGGTAAAAAGTTCAAGAAATTAACATACATTACGAAAAGAAGCTCCATAAAAAGAGAGGTCAGTTAAGTTAGCAAACGCCAATGATATGTTTCATTCAAGGTATATTGACGAGAGATTCAATTCATGAAAATATTCCACTTTGTGAATATTTACACAGAAAAAACACCAAACAGTGTAGGATACATGAAATTCATTTCGAGTGATCTAACTTTTCCATATATACATTAAATTTAAAAATATCAGTGTCTAGTGTAAGTCGTTTGATACATTTAAACAGCAAAATCAACACCAAATGCATCTTTCACATCCAAACATCAACATATATATATATATATATATATATATATATATATATATATATGCAAATAGGGAGGAATGACAAAGTTTAAGACCTAGTCAACTAATAGACAAAGAAGTAGTAGATTGCTTCTTTATAGAGAACCATTATAAATCCATCGACTGAAATCAAACTCATGTGCACAAAAGGAGTTTGTGGCTGATGTTGTATTGCTCTGGTGAAGTTTTATTTTCCTAAGGCTTTATTTGCTTTTTCATTCTTTCAACTTGTTGTCTCATATATTATGTTAGTCAATGATGATTACTACCTCAGTATACATTGCAGTATAGTGCTCATTAGTGATATGTTTTCAGATGGATATCCCAAAGTTCTTATGAGAAGCTGTGACCTGTGGGGTCAACCAGTCGGGAGTGAATTGGATTTCAGCTGAAGACCTTGAGTGGTAGTCACGCCATATCAGGAAATGACAGAAGTGAAAAACTTTGAACCATTGAGCTCCGACACAGTTAACACATTTGCCACAAAAATTGAACGTCCTAGATTCGATACCCGGCGAAGTCATGGATGTGTACTGCTGAGGAGTCTCATGCTAGAACAAAACAGCCGTGCAGTGCTCCCAGCCTTTTGATGGTTCTTTAACTGAAGTCAGTCTGCGATGAATACTACCTCAAATGGTTTATTATTCTCGAATATTATTCATATTTCTATCATTTTACTTGATAGGTGTATTTGTTTATTAGTTTGTCAAATTTGTCATTCATGACTGTTCCCATATTTATACTCATGTCTAGATGTGGAAGATGTATTCGGTGTTGACTTAACTACTGAAATGTATCAAATGACTTACACTGGACACTGACGAGTGACTCTTAAGACCAACCTTACAACAACTGAGATAACCAATTAGACTTTTTGATTTTATGAAAATCTGTACTTCCAACTAAAATCAATAAATTTAATTTCAGCCATTTCTAGGGTGGCCTCATCAGTGGTGGCTTACTGTATACAGTTTTCAAATTTACTGCGCATATGAAAGAGTTACAGTACCTGAAATGAATTCGACTACCCCACAGTGAGTTTTGTTCATGTTATGTAGAGATATTATTTATAAAAATGTTCAATAAGGAGACAGGTCAATCTGGAATTTTAAAATTACACACCACAGTAATAAGTTTAGTATGAAGTAAGAGGAGTAACAGATAAACGTTTTCTACTTATGCATGAAAGGTAATGAAGGCCGTGCAACAGAGGAAGGAATTCACTGCAAAACGTCTCTCAGCGATCAATGTTAGGACTAAGAGAGGTTTTCTCTGGTTAACCAGGATGGAAGTTTATTGGGAAAGGTTTATCAGAGGGGAGATGACTTGTGCCTGTTATCGTGAGAAACAGCTGATGCATCGAAAGTTCACTGTCTAGGATCCAGCTGGCTGTATCACAGTATCAAAAACCTGTTCAGCTACACAGTCCAGATAAGATGGACTTTCAAATCTTGTCAACTGTGACCTCATTCATTTATTCTCTTGTCCATTAAGGGTGCAAGTACGTAAGAAGAATGCAAAAGAGGTTGTCGACTGGAAGTGTTGAGCACGTTTCTTAGAGATTCCCCCTGAGAGGTTCATTTTCACTTAGTAATGCACTAACTCGTGACTTGTCTGATACCGCATATAAGGTTGATACAGTGGGTACCTTTGTAACAATTAACACATAAAAGACTTCATACTCGCCTCAAGTTGTTGAAGCCGTCATTATCGGACGAGTTTCATCAAGTTGTGTGTTCACAGGAAGATGGCTAGTAATTTATTACTGCGTTGATGATGAGTGACATTTCACCCTCACTTTTAATTTGTATTTACGCTCTTCCATATTCAAACTGACTATTGTTTCGTTCTCATTGAATTCGATATTTATTACGATAATTTGTCTCACCCATTTATCATTCTGTTTAGATAAATTTTATGCATCTTTGAGTGACCTTTTATACTTGTTTTTGATCTTATCCCACTCATTCCTGCACATTCCTTCCGTTGTCTTAAATAGCATGTCTGTACCCAGTGAAATAGTATCACCTACTGGATAACGTTCAGGACATAATTTATTGTTCATAACAATTACAATCTACCACAGTGCCCATTTTACTCTTACATTAACATGTGTACGGTTCTTCTGAATTCGTTACTTAAACACCTTTTGTTTCCTGAATTGTAATGCTTTTCTCAATTGAAAATAATAGGTGAAATCTTGTGGTACTTCATATTTTTTATTAGTATTAGTCCCTTGGGTTCCTAGTGGAACATAGGCTTCAGTAGCACGTCTCCAGTGACCTCTGTTCTCTGAGATCTTTTGAACCTGGTTCCACGACAGCCCAGAAGCTCTCATTTCCTCCTCGCACGATCTCCTCCATGTCACCCTCGGACGTCCAACTCGTTGTTTCCCATGGGGATTCCACTCGAGGGCCTGGCCTGACGCGTGATGTCCCCAGTCGGCCTTCTCAATGCATGTCCAATCCATCTCCATTTCTTCCTGCATATTTGTTGGGTGATAGCTTCTTGGTTGGTTCGTTCCCAGAGCTCCGGTACTTCATATACTATATGTTAAAATTTATTTTAGTGATTATTTACTTATTCAGATTGTTTGCGACCGGAGAAATTCGCCCCAAGTAAAATGACTTCGTCTTATTATACAAATATTCTTATCTCATTACCTAATCAAAATAAATAGAAGCCTTAATGATTACTCTGAGTTTCTTTACCTAATCAGTAAGCCTTAAATAAAGCCAGAATGATAGTTAATTCTAGCGTATACTTAGAGATGATTAAACAGGGCAGGCTCAGACATTTCCTCTTCTATGAACTCTTGAGTTAACTTTTAAAATGATATTATCAGCCTAATAACAGGTTGAAAAGTTAATTTTTGGACAGACAGAAAAAAACCTGTGACAATAATTGCTTAGGGAAGAATAGTTTAGGCGGAGAGCAGCCATTATTATTTTAAATGCTCATTATTTTTCAAAATATTTTATAACTTATTGGAACAAAAGTCTACAACGGAGAAACATCAGTTTTTCTCTGGAGATAAGCAATATTTTATATTTGGAAATATCTGTTCTACTGATTTATCATTTTAAGTTCGCAAAGTCATTTTCTGATACACATAGTCAAAGTTACGTGGTCTTAGTATTAAAACCTAAAACGTATTAATAAAATATTTTTTTCAATAGATGAAATAGTGAATCACTTTGTTAAATATAAACATTTTATTGTCGAGATAACATATAAACTCACGTATCAATAACTTAATCATTAGGATTTATGTGTACAGACGATTAGTTGAAAATGCATGAAACCAAGGAATAGATATATATTTCCTAGAAAAAAGACTGATTGAGCGAAGAAATATATTCCTTTTCCAGTTAGATCTTTGTCTTGGGCTCTTCACTAATATATGGGTTTGCAATTCAATCAAAAAACGATATAGCGGTGGGGGTTGGTGACCAGTGGGCGTACAAGGAGGCAGCTCCATCGTCGAATTTCTGAGAACCACCCATCATGGTCGATATTATTATTATTATATATTATTAGTCCCTTGGGTTCCTAGTGGAACATAGGGCTTCAGTAGCACGTCTCCAGTGACCTCTGTTCTCTGAGATCTTTTGAACCTGGTTCCACGACAGCCCAGAAGCTCTCATTTCCTCCTCGCACGATCTCCTCCATGTCACCCTCGGACGTCCAACTCGTTGTTTCCCATGGGGATTCCACTCGAGGGCCTGGCCTGACGCGTGATGTCCCCAGTCGGCCTTCTCAATGCATGTCCAATCCATCTCCATTTCTTCCTGCATATTTGTTGGGTGATAGCTTCTTGGTTGGTTCGTTCCCAGAGCTCCTTGTTGCTTATTCTTTCTGGCAATCCATCTGATCTTCAGTAGCGAGCGTAAGCAATTGTTGATGAATGTCTGTAGTTTATTGGAAATCCCCTTCGTGACGCGCCAAGTCTCTCAACCATACAGAAGCACTGACTTGACTTGGTGTTGAAAATCCGGATCTTGTTCACGCTTTATGCTGAGTGCAAAAGATCTCCACACTGGTTTCAGGCTAATGAAGGCCTGTCTTGCTTTTCCGATTCTGACCTTGACATCCTCGTCTGTGTTGCTGCCTGTAGTTGAAACAGTGCTTCCTAGATAGGTGAAGGTTACTTTCTTTAAGTTTCTCCCGTTGATGGTGACTGGAGTTTGTTGTTGTTGTTGGTGCTGTATCTTCATCACCTCTGTCTTCTCTATATTCACTTGAAGTCCCGTCTTCGCTGCCTCTTCTGTCAACTTGTTAGTTTTCGCCTGTAGATCCTCAAGTTTATGTGACATTAGGCACAAGTCATCGGCGAAATCCAAGTCTTCTAGGTTCTTTTCCGCCGTCCAGCGTATCCCCCTCTTCTCGCTCCCCACTGTTTGCTGCATGATCCAGTCGACCACAATCAGGAATATCATGGGGGATAGTAGACAACCTTGTTTCACTCCTGTCTTCACTTCAAAAGCATCACTGAGCTTCATCATGGTCGAGCAAGGGACAAATTAGAACAATAAAAAGCTCCACACTTGCACACTTAGTTGACATTAGACATAAAGTGGATACTAGAAAGGCATTCAAAATTGTTCATCACATGCCAAATAATTTACCATATGGATTATGCATTCGCTTACTTCACATAGCAGAAATGATTGCAACACACTTTACAAACCTAACCTTTGTATTCAGAAGACGTTTGTTCTACCAATTTCACTATCGTGGCGGTCAACACAATATAACTTTTAGTGTTACTTTATACACCTCTTCCCCCTCTTGTTTCTATCAACATTCATTTGTTTCCTTATTATTACGTAATCATTTGTTGTTTATGATTGAAATCTCGTTGAAAATCACTTTATGTACTCTACCAGTTACTATGCTATTTATCTAAGAATAACCTGCTTCATATCACCAACTTTAATTACTCTATTGGTTGTCTGCATCTAAACTTCTAAAACTTATCATCTTCATGACTCTTAAAATCTGTAATTATTGCTCACCAACTCCCCACCACTTGGTTGGTATTTTGTTTGAATTGTAGACCTATATATTAGTGTACAGGCCAAGACAAAGACCTGATTGAAAAGGAATATATTTCTTCTCTCAATTAGTCCTTTTTCTAAATGTCTAAATGGGCATGTTCAATATATTTCTTGAGACAAAATCAATTCACTCAGTGTATCACATGTCACTGTGGAAAATACTAACTTATTATTGCATTTCATATTTAGGGAGAATGTGTCGCAGTTGATGCTTTAAAGATCATTCTCCTCTGAAATCCTTTATGAGGTGAGGCTATATATCCCTAACTAAAACAACTCAGCGTGGATGATTACTGTTTTCACAAAACTGTGACCAACAGCGTTCATTAAAGCTTTTAACAATATATATGTACTCCACAATAATATGAATTTCAAAAATAAGATACTCAGTGGTGCAGCGTAAGCCATATTAAGGTCACAAGAAAACTGGTAGTAATCTGAAGTTCTTGGTTAAATTGAACTTCTTTTTGACTAACTTTAAGCTGTTGGCAAATATTTGTAGCTCAGGATGTAGATTTTGATGTTGTGCTTTCCAAAACGGTTGACTTAATCATGAAGCTTATATTGTCATTCTAGACAACATCAGTACAAACTTTCTGGCGAGTCTAGAAGACGAGGACAAGTTAGCCTACAGGATGCCTACCGGTACAGCAGGATTAAAAGGACTATTTCGATACTGTCTACTTCTTGATTAAAATACGAGTCAATAAAATGATAAAACTGCATCAAGACAATTAGAACTTGGAGAACTTTTCCCCAAAGATGAGAGTATTGACGAAATATATTGTTATAAGATATTAGCTTTAGTGACCTTCAGATATTATTCGATGATAGGTGGTTAAATGTTGTATAACTTCTAATCACTTCAAATTAGTGTCAAACTTTTTCATGTCACTGAATGCTGCTATTTAATATATGATGACAAGTTATTAACGAATTTCTAAAACTATTTTCATCAAAATGAAGTGTTCGATACAGCATAAAAGTTACTGAGTTTAAACTCATATAATATCATAACTTGTTTACGTAATACTGTTCACCATGAATTTCAACCAGCACTCATACAGAAAAACGCTTTACATAAGAAAAACCTAACTAATAATAAATGCTTTCATGCATTTTGCGTTGCTTAAGTTATCGGAAATAACTGTGCATAGGAATATTTTTATTTATAGTTGAGAAGAGAAATCTCCAAGTATGTGGCGGATTATTGTAATAATTTGTGTTTCATAGCATAAATTTCCTAAAATATGCATTCGCAGGTGAAAATAAGCAATCATTAATACTGATATTGATCGGAGATTTAAGACGAAATAAAAGCCTGGGTCGTGGCAGGATTCACAGCAGTGGTCACTGGGTTACTGACCTGGTAATCTACTGACTGAGATAAGAGACCCAAATGTTGACCAGATCCTTATTTTGCCTCAATCACCGAGGGCTTCTCTCAACTCCTGGATTAATAGGTATATTTTGGGGTGTTCTATCAAATACAATTTCATCGCAACATTGCATAAGCAGTAAACTGTTTATAAAGTCTGAAAGACAAGTGATCTGAACAGACTGGTAGGAGGTCATTTGCTGAAGTCTAAGACATAGTTAACCCAGGTGCGCGTCTGTTATTTTTAAGAAAATTCGTGTTCTCTTCAAGATGCAAATCTGGATCACTTAGTTATGAAATCGAAGCCTTCATCACTAATTTGGCCTGTACGTGACTAATTTTTTCGAAAAGTTTATTGCATGTAATAACTGACTACAGGTTGGTAACAAGAGTGAATATTTTACCATTTATTCTGATAAAAGTCAGTTGACTAAGTGTGCAGTATGTCCTTTAGAAACCATATGATACAACAGAATAGCAAATTTTACCGTTATTAGATGAGTGGGATCAAATGACTGGGCATTATGCTTTTTGAAAACATATAGGATATAAGTTCTCTAATCTGTATATTTTCGGGAACTACCATTTCTTCCTGTTGATTGTTTAGCTGGTCAAAAAGTGCAAAATTTATGCCTAATAAAGATTTCCAACAATAATTGAGATGTAAAATAGACATTCAGTTGTGTTGTATTAGCCATCAAAGTTCAAGAAAGTCAACAACAATGTCAGTTCCTTGCATGTTAAACTGAATATTCTCCTATCACGTTTACGTCACCATTCACCTACAGAATCTCTTTCAGACCCCAAAACCTATTATATATCCAAGCAGGATCCAAAACCAAGAAATTAATATTATGGACATCAGGTATGCATGTTCATTGTTGATTAGCTTTGTAAGATAAAATTTTAATTATGAGAATCTAAACATGTGGATTTCTAAAACAGATGTTACCTAGTTTGATTTTCTATGACCTAATTAGTTTTGTGGCTATTTATTATTTTCCAATGTATCAGGTTTTCCTGGCATGTATCCCTTTTGACGGTAACAGTTTACTTGTGAAATGATAAAAACTTTCTGTTAACTAATTAAGGATGATGTAAACAATGTACTCGTTATAAAGTACTAACTACTCTAGTTTCATTTTGAATGAAAAATAATATGCAGAATGATGGCACTAAACTATTTCGAAAGATAACTGTAATAGTAATCTTCGCTGTTGGATCACATCAAAGAAAATACTCAGGTTTTTGTTTCCCTTCAAAATTAAGTTGATCACACTGCTAACCAGTGATACTAGAGCTCTCGATACACCAAAAAAAAAAAGATATTCAAAAACTGAGGTTGCTTGAAAGTAGGTATCACAAGAGAATGGGATAAAACGTCATATGATTCGTCTCAACTACTATTCGAACAATGAACGGTATGTAACAAACAGTAAAGTTTCCCAACAGACAAGTCAACTTTAGTCATAATTTGGAAATAACTTTACGACACCTTATAGTGACTAGCTTAAAGGTATATTCGGAAATACAATGAAAAGATTTTACCATATGTTGTGGAAAGTTTGAAGTATTATGTACAGGCGACTTTATTCCTGTTTAAAGAGGTGCTAACAAATATGTAGTGCGAGGAAAATCATTCTTGCAACGCATGTAAGTCTCTCAAAGAAAACGTTATAGCAACGTTAGCTCTTCTGTATATGTGGAACTGTTCAAAGTTTCAATAACAACAATATGCATCTTTAGTCTTGAGAAGGTTGACACTGTCCCTGGAATTTGAATTGACGTCGCTAAGTATAATTGTTGTAGACGTTCCTGCTAACTATGAAAACGATCCAGAATGATCTTCACTAACCATAACTGAGTAGACAAATTCATCCGTAGAAACAAACAAGTATCTAGAAATTCTGTTTTGTATTTCCTTCTGATGATTATACTTGTCCAATAACAGATAATGTTTAGTGTGATGTACGGTCAGCAAGCAAGATGGACAACAGGCTTTAGTCAATATCAGATGGAAGAATGAGATATTTGATAAACGTTTCCTGATGAATCATGTCTTATCATAATTTACACAAATCAATCACTGGAGGATAACCGACGTAACCATCAATTCCTTAGGGCTGAGCACTTACCGAGGTTTTTCGCTGAAGTTCGTAGTGTGTCAATCAAGTTAATCAGTGGAAAACTGAAATACTGTGTGTTAACCGTTAAATTTCATGACTTTTGGATGGTTAATTGCTAACACAAAGATAAAATAACTTTACTACAGGGCCGTATTACTTATTTTTGTGACTAAAGTACAAAATTTACCAAGAGACGTTAGTTAGTGATGAGGAATTAGTTATATCGTTCACCACACAGTAAATAACTGATGTAAATAATCCAAACTTAAAGCGTTCAGAAGCATTGGATAATTGTGACTTCCCTTCTAATTGAGTTGAATCTTGCTGTCACGAACTTGATCCTGCAGGAGGAGGAGATTGGTTCCCACTGCATAAGGGAGAGCAATCAATGCTGTTGGGGTCATCATGATGGCCACTCAAAAACTCAGTGTGCTGTGCTCATGGTTGTCGTCTGTGTGACAATCTCGGAGTAGATTAGATTATTGACTCCTCTCCAGTTGACAGTTTGCAGAGTCCACTTCCATCCCATCTGCAGACTGCTTGCAGATTCTTATCCTAGCACTTCTATGCTATATCTTCTCATCTCTTTTGCAATCTGGACAGCCTAGCCAACCAGCTTCAAATATTGTTTAAATATTCCATGTCCCCATGTTTGCTTTCGCTTTTATCGAGTGGAGAGAAGACACATGGGCCAATTGGTTTCCCGGTAGCTTTCACCAACTGGTGTCATTTTGTCTGCCCGATTGCAGCGATGGATAAGTTTATTTTTATATTTCCTTTGTGCTTTGAATTTTCTTTAGATTTGGATTGGTCTTCCGGTATAGAGTTGCTAGCCATATGCCCGACCTTTCCTTTTTATCCGTGCTTAGGACTGGCTGGCAAAAAGTGAACTAGTTACATATATCAAATAACCAAAATACTACCTGGGAAAAGATCAACGCAGTTAAAACCGATGAAAGATGATAGTGAAGTAAACTTAGTTACCGTCAAGGTGAAGAAACAAAGGAGACGATGGGCAAAACACTTCAAAAATCTCTTGATTCGACCACCACCACCAACAACAACAACAACAACAACAACACACCCTGCAACTCGTCCACAAATACCATCAGCAGCCCAGCCACACAACTATCAGTGAACACAAACCCTCCAACAAAAGCAGAAGTGAAGTCAAGAAAGCCATAAATTTGCTGAAATCTGAGAAGGCAGCAGGACCACATGGGATTCCTCCTCAAGCACTGAAAACAGATGCAGAGACAACGGTGGACATGCTGACACCACACCGCTACTGCGGAAGGATTAGAAGGTGAGGAATGAGGGAATGTAAGGTACCTGTAGAGTGGAAGAATTGCTACCTAGTAAAACTCCCTTGTAAAACAACGGAGACCTAAGTGCTTGCAAGAACGAGAGCTGGTGAGGATTCATGGTTCTGTTTCTGTCCACCCGGAGCAAGCGAAATATGAAGGCGCATCATCCTAGAGCGAGAGAGAGAGAGAGACTATAGGATGCTCGCCATTGAAAATCACTACCGGAATAGGCTGAGTGGCTGGCCGGCTGGCTGGCTGGCTGGTGGGTTTCAGGATGAACAAATCATGTGCGGATCAAATTGCAACGCATCGCATCGCTACGCTACGCATCATCACACAACAGAGTGCAGGATGCCAGTCAACTGCATCTGTACCTGTACCTGTGCCTGTACCTAAACTTCATTGACTTTGAAAAGGCCTTCGACAGCGTCGACCGACCACTAATTTGGCAGACAGCTGCTTCAACACTACAGGTTTAGTGCAACAAACTCCCATCAACCTCATTCAACAACTATATGCCATGCTATATGATGCTACATGCCGAGTGATTCACAATGTAGCGTTCAGTGATGCCTTTGAAGTGAAGACAGGCAGGAGTAAGACAAGATTGCCTACAATCACTGATCATCTTGCTGATTGTGGTCGACTGGACTTCAAAGCAGCCAGGATTGGAAAGACAGCAAGACAGGCCTTCATTAACCTGAAATCAGTGTGGAGATCTGCTGCACTGCACTGCACTCAGCAGAAAGCGTCAACAAGATTTGCATTTTCAACACTCATATCAGTCAGGTGTGTCAGTGCTTCCATGTGATGGCTGAGAGTGTTGGTGGCGCGTCACAAAAAGCATTTCCAACAAACTACAGACATACATCACATCAACAGATGCCACCTGTGCTGGCGCGCTCGCTCGCTCGCTTGCTCACTCACTCACTCACTCTCGATACTGAAGATCAGATGAGATGTCCAGAAAGAAAGAATAAGCAACAAGGAACTCTGGCTGGCTGGTGACGAACCAATCAAGAGGTCATTTCGCTTTGAGTGTGCAGAGGAGAGTGGAGTAGATTGGGGAAGGAAGACGGTTTGTTGACATCATGCGCCTGACCAGGCGAGACTAGGTGAGGCCAGGTTGTCGAGTGGAACCCGAATGGGAAACGACGAGTTGGGTATCTGAGCTGAGGGTGACATTGAGGAGATGGTGTGATGAAGAAATGGAGGCTTGTGGTCAGTAGTGGAGTCAGGTTGAAATGACTGGAGAGAAGAGAGTGAAATGGTGACGTGTTGCTGAATCCGTATGTTTCACTTGGAACCCAAGGGACAAATAATAATAATCAAAGCGTTCAGTCCTACCCACAGTAACTGAAGAGTCTACATGGATATTGCATCTTTATACATCGCAGTTGGAATCATGAAAATGGAGAATGTGTTTCCTGAAATTTCAGATTACACTATTTTGTTAATCATCTGCCAACAGTATTATCACCATCTTCCAGTATTCGTATTCATTGAAACAAGAGATTAACAGATGTTTTTGGGTTAATAAATGGCTAAACTACTGATCATCCAATATGCCAAAAAAATGTTTAGTTTAAAACATAATTATGCACCTGTAGCAAACAGTCGATTCAAATGTGTTAAACTTATTCGGAGCGCATAACGCAATAATGTAAATTGTTTTAAATAAAAATAAATACTTACAGACTGTTGATACACTCTACACAGAGTATTTAATGCCATTTAAATGATAGTCGGTGGTTTTCACAACTATATATCTATAAGTGACCCAACAGACACAACACTAGCATATACTTACAAACTAGCATAAAGCTGTATATAACTCAGATACTGAGAAGGACATACATATGTATATACCATTAGATAACTGATGATGCTAGAATTTGATTGGTTGAACGAAATTTAGACAACAGAAGATGAGACCGATCTCCAGGAAATACATATTCAGTTCACAGTCACATTGTGACTGACAAAGACGCAGTAGACAAATTTTGAGTTTGTAATCAGCTAATAATATTCATCTAAAGTCTTCAGTAACTCAAGAATGATTAGAATATAGGTGTTATTTTTTTTAAAAAATATGTTAAAGTTATAACCAGTATATTAGAATGTGATTTGTTAGTCTACTCTGTTCCGATTGATAATATGACAAGCTTCTCACTGTTTGGTAATCACCAGAGAGAGAGAGAGATGTACTTTAGATTCTAATGATGAAGCCTCTGAGTTATTCAGAAGACAACTAAACTGTACAACTTGATCGTGGACAGAGATTTAACTAGGTGTAATCACAGTACTACAAATATAGTTTTCGAAGTGGACTGATATCATCTAGAAAACCATTTACATTCACTGTAATGTACATTCTTGACATTATACTGGATGGTATTAAGGAAATATAAGTCATACACTAACCATAATAATATCTGGTCAGCTGATTAGAATATAATGACCTGTGCCTTTTTATTTTTGGCCAGTACGCTAATTCAATAGAACTTCAATTTAGGATCTTCAGTGAGTATGCATCATCACTCCTGAATTGATTAATTCACAATTAATGCCTTCTTAGAGTGACTATTCAGAATACTATATACAGCAAATCACTAATAAATACGACACCACTGTTTATCGAAGCAACATGCACGTGAGGCAAACTTCGCTTTTGGCGATTTTTGGACTATTACTATAACACATTTTCTCCTGACACTATTTTCGTGCTGGTTACAAGTAAAATTCAGAACATTCACTGGGACTTAGAAGTTGGGTTCATTTGCATTCGTTACCGTGCCGCTATTGAGAATGAAACCCCTCACGCATTGCTCTAAACTTCAGGAGTTATTCATAAAGCCATTGAGTTGTAATAAGCGTTTGTTATTGAATAGGTATAAGTTGTATTCAAGCTTTAAGCTTTTCAATGCTGATGCTTGGAAGTAAAATGACCTTTTTATCGGTAGCCAGTACTGAGATAATATCAAAACCGAATAAAGGTTATCTTAGTGTTTGATAAAAGAGGCATGTGTACTAAAATGGACTGATAAGTTAGGCGTCTGAAGCCAAGAAAGTAAAATTTTACACTCTGACAAACATTCTTCTTGATTTACCGTTAATCAGTATGAAGATGCGTTAAACGAAGTGTTATTTAAGTGTCAATTTTTTAAAAAGACAGTCTCCATAATTCGTAGTATATCATTTTCTTATCGCATAAACATTAATATATGTCCCAATTAACAGGCAAAAAGCAAATAACTCATAAATATAGTTTTGAACATCCCCACTAAGTGAATGTGAAAGTTATTCGTAAGAAACGTTTGACTAAGTTTGTGACTTGATGGCTGTGATGATACAAAGTAGGATTTACTTTTTTTTATAATGGAGTTGTTCTGCTAAATAACAAAGCATGTTTAGAAAACACAAACTCCTTATTTTTGTACATAGAAAATTTTAACCCAATTAGGAAACAGTTTGAGTTTTCGGTCTTGACTGTTGTCTACATACTGGATAAAATCCGTAGGTTTTCTTTAAGCATACTGGATATGTATCGATGAAAACACCAATATTCAAAAACAAGTAACAAGATCTATTTGATAAGCCCAGAACAGTGGTAAGGTACATCTAAAATTCGAGTACTAATAGGAATGAAAGATAATTTCTACCAAGAATTAAAACCTAATAGAGATATATATAATTGGATGAAGCTTCTGTAAGTGAACTGTTTGTTATTTGAATTAAATGAAAACCTTTGTACCTAAGATTACGTTGGATGTTTAAATGGGATTCAGCCTAATCTTAGGTAGATACGTTTCCAAGTCATCGAAAACGTGTTACTGTAGTCAAGAGACAAGGTCGTACCTCACGTAATGATTGGACCAGAACCAGTGAGTTACAGTTGGTGCTATTAGTAGTCAATCACTAAAACCACTGGTAACTAATTCTACTCAGTTTGTTGATGGATATTATCTATTCTTTAATGCTTTGTATATGCTGTCAGTTGTTGCATTTCTGAGGTTCATGCTAAAAGAGGTACATTTGGCTATTTGAGTGAGAAACAAATTATTAAGGGCAATAGATGTTACTCGCTGAATAGTGACCACGTGGTTGTCATTTATCTCTAACCATCCGGTATGCATTAAACTTTTTTCGGGTCACTATAAAATAACAAGTAATACTAACAATAGTCTGTAATAATAAAATATAGCTAAGTTATAGAAGTTTAGAGTCACTTGTCTGAAAGTCTTGAATTCAGGCTTTAGTTTTATTCGCATTGAACAATATGAGGTGAATCCAACGTTTAATAAATTCATTTTCTGGGTGGTGAAGCATGTGCTGACATGGATGAATAGATATACTGTCCAGGGAATAAACTATCCGCTCAAATAACAAATATATTTCATCTCAAAATGCTTTTTGTTGTAGACTGGAGCCAGTGTTATGTCTTTAACCCTAATCTTTACAATTTGAACCTGCCTCACATCATTCACTTAGGATACTAAGATAGAGATCCACACTGTTTACCAGTAGTGACCTTATCATAGCAGAATTAAGATTTTCAGTTTTAAGCAGTACCTAAAAATTCAAAAGAAAAACATTTAAAAACATTACAAAGGATGATTATCCTGGTGAAAATAGTGATGCTAATAGTAGACTTTGTAACATTGATGAAATAAATTTGTAGTTCATCAGACAAAATATTTTTTAGATAATAGGATAATTTTCAAAGCTAACTATCATTCAGGTACTATTTAATGCCTATCCTAAATATTCTAAAAAGATGGTAAGTGAACACACTTTATTCGTAATATTATCTACCGGATTTCATACCAAGTGCGGTTACAACCAGAGATTTGGTACAAATAAGTTAAAGATCACACAATGAACTCCAAAATAATTGTTAAGACTTGAAGATTAGGATTAAGGTGATAACTGTCATTTATTCTTCAAAATCTGATATGTTGTGGAAACTTCCTCATCACGATAGATGGTTTTATCAGCACTTATTTCTTAAAGAAGGGGAACACTTCTGAGATTTATGAATATTTCGTTTATATTGAAGGATACCGACTAGTGGAGTGAAAATGTAGCTGAGACTAACTTTTTATTGTCATACCATGGAAGTCAGGCAAGTCGAATAGGCCACTTATGAAGGGTTCATTCACTTATATTTCCCTATGAATATGGTTTGATCAACACAAACTTGTGATGGAAACTAAGCAATTTCGCTGCTGTATTTTTTGTGATTCCATTCTCTCACTAAACGGAAGCTCATAATCTGTGTTCTTCTCCTATTTTTACTGAAGTTATCATGCATCTTAGGGTCTTAAGTAGCCATAAATATAGATGTTAATTAACGTCAGCAAAACTAACCTTTATGCAAAACGTCTACTTAGCTTATCATCTGAGTAATATTTATGATATTGGATCCTCCACATTTGAGTCAGCTACTCATTCAGTGTTCTTAACTTTCTGTGTAGATTATGAAAGTTTAACTCGAAGGTAATCAAGTTAACAACGGTTTAGGCACAGTGATCACTGATGCTCACATTCAGTCACTTACAAACAACATGTATTTCCATCTATGCAACCCCCAAAGGAAAGCAGGAAAATTGTCCTACTGAGTGCGTTAACCCAGTCAAGGAAACTTTGGGTGCATTTCATTAGGTCGGGCACTTTTCTCCCTACTTATTGGTCAATATTTCAAAAATTGTCCAAAATATCTAAGTTTATGGAGTGAACCAGAGTCATGACCCTTATAAAACAGATATAAACCATTACTGGGTACACAAATCTGAACTTGGTTATTCAGGCAAATGTATTTTACACAGTAGATTACAAAGAACACATCATTAACAGATTCTGCTAAAGTAGATTGGATTTTCATGAATCGTAAGTTATTGAGGAAATTAGTAACAATTTAAAACTTATGAAACTGTCATATTTAGTCGTATACAATAGAATGGATATCACTCCCTTTGCTCACCTGCATGATACTAACGTCGCTGTGCAGTTTTGCAAAAGTATATCAGACTAGACATGAGACTAGAATATTTCGGTTGTTAAATGTAGGAGTTATAGATCATTTTTCTGAATGTTTCTCCCTAATTCAATAGAATCTGTTCATGCATTTTTCTGCGGGAGAGAATAACGTCGGAAAACTACTCGTTATCTAGAATCTTACTGGTTAAATTTCTTGATATGCACAAAGTTACTTAATAACAGATTTAAAGACCTCTTCATCGGTTAAAACTATCAACTAGATCCATTTTTATTGATCTAAACATTATTCAATGATTTATACTCTTTGAAGATGGCTTGAGATACAGCTGAATGTGAAAATAACTTCACAATTTATAAATTGTATAATCCAGAGCGTTAGCTGTTCTGTTGGCTTACATTAACTTGTTCTATAAAAGTCTTTTTTCATTGCGAGTAATAATCCTCAGGTAGGCAAGTCAACTTTAATAATGAGAGGAAACGGAAGCTGTTGCAGTTTCTTTTATAAAAAATCGACTGAATAAATAATGTTAGGTGTTTATCCACTAAAATCCTTTAAGCTTCGTGGTTGTTGTCACACAGTAGCCAGGCAAGTCTACAAAGACTAAGAAATTGTGTGTTATACTGTCGGATCAATTATTTCGGTTGTAAAATCTCAAACATTATCATTAGACCAGAGAAAACTCCCTGGTTTGCATTCATGATTTCTTTACGAGGTGAAATTATTTTTTTAAAAATAAATAAGCATACCAAAGTTGTAGTGTTCATTATTAAAGTTGAAATTCAACATCACGGCTTTCATACTGTCGACTCAATGCTCTCTTGTCTGGGGTTTGAGACTAGTAGTGTGAATACCTTATTTTTGACGTTTATAAACAAATGAATGGTCATCTGAGAGGATAAATGTGATTATTTTAATGGATTTTCAAGCTTCGTTGACTACATTGTCACTTACATTTCAGAATACTGATACTACGTTGGGGGTAAGCAGGAAATAAATTTCCCATTTTGTGTACTCAATAATCAATATGTAGTACTGTCATGAAATTCGATCTGTATTTATCTGAAGAACGTCAGACTTAGTTGAATCAGTAAGAAGATAATAATTTGCTCGTCACGAAACTCGTAAGTAAAGGGTTTGGCTCAGGATGCATACTGCCGAGGAGCCTCATGCCAGGAAGAAACAGATATCTCTTACTCCTAGGTTTTTGATAGTTCTCTAACCTATATCACTCCGCGACGGATGCCACCATGAAAATTATTCAGTCCTCATAGACCTCCAAACTGAATGTAGTCATGTTGAAGTATGGTACATTATTGTTCTGAATTAGCTTTATTAGAGATATACCACATACTTGGTTGTAAATAAGTGATTTAGAAGCAACGCAAATCTTGTGTAACTTAGGGGCACTGGACTTAGCTTTTAAAGAGATACTGAATATATACATTTCTAGAGAAGCGACTCTGTAAATGGCAGCTTTTCTTTTCATTGTTTCTATGTCGCATATCACTTTTTGATATGAATAATCTTGATCATAGTGAAATCCACTTAAGTGTTTATGAGGTTAGTCGGAATTATTATTAACCTTATTCAGGTGGATAATTTCAAACTTATTCTATAAATGTATTAAAGACTTTTTTTAAAGTCATTTTTGCTTGGTTCAAATCATCCATTACAAGGCATGGTATTCATCCGCTTATGTTGCATTCATGCCATCTATGAAAATTTTTATCAAGACTGTTAGTCACTCTACTCCTTTCTAAAGATGTGAAAAAGATTCATAACATTTTTTGAAATCAAAGATTGAAAATTCCGCGAAATGAGAAGCAAGTTAGTGGAAAAAAGTTCAGGTGATTAAAACTGTTTCATTTTTTTTAAATTCTGATTTCTTTTCATTGTTTACAAGATTTTATTCTCTGTAAGAGGAATTAGAAATTTGAAAATATCCTCGAATTCATTTTTACCACTTTAGTTGATATGTAGCAATATTTAAGCTAAAAAGAGGCTGAAAGGAAGAAACGAAAGATACTTAACGAGAAAATAATATAAGAAAAACTGAGGAAAGAGTTCTTATTGATATTGTTACAATTGACTGTCACGTGGAGTAGACGATGAACGGATATATTTTATCATTTGATCTGACTTGGGGTTTTTTCTGCAGTCATTGTCATTACTGTTAGGCGGTTCCACTGTTTCCTGTTTAAATACAACTTGACTGAAATTCAACAAAATATGAGAGGTGTATAACAACTGGATAACATCTAGTCCATAACTCGACAATAAAGCCCATTCTAGTATACGTATTGGGTATTTACCAGCGAAATTCAGTAAAGTTGTTGTCGGGCTTAATGTACCCCATAAGCATATACCTTGATTCCATTGAATGATTAAGTTTTTTAAATCTGGATAGCACAGATATTGTATAAGTGAGTTAAATCTACATGGGTCACGTTCCGTGACATCAATATGTTTGGCTAACTTCTGCAGAATACTCATAGGTAACGGGTAAGATGGTACATTCAATAGGTGGTTTGATACTTCTTGTGCCAAATGCTCATCGTTGAAAAACAAGTCTTTAATTAACTGGTTTTGTAATTTTACTGAATGAAGAGATTTTCTGTCTGTCATCCTTATACCGCTGCTCTCACTGGTTTCTCCTTCATTATCATTCTTTTCTTCGTCGTCTTCATCACCACTGAGGCCATCATCAGTGGCTTCGTGAAGAAATTTTGACGGCCCGTACTTCTGAAGTTCTTGTTGTTGGGATGTTCTTGGTTTCTGAAGATCGATACTACACAATGAATTATTATTAATATGAGAGTTTTGAGCTATCACTAATATAAATGTTTGAACTAGTTGTCTGGGATCCCATACTTTTGGAGTTATTCGATGGCTAGTCAGGTCGTCTGAATTAATCAGCCTTAGCTCAAGGTTCAGGTTTGGACAACATCTCGAAGTGACTTGTCTAATTAAATGTATAGTTTCGTGAAGAAGACCGAATGTTAAGTGTGTGTGTTGCGGTAGACACCTAGAACGAATTTCAAGTACCTGCAGAGAATATAACGAAAAATGTTATTAACAAATGGTAGATCTAAGCAACTTAGAGATTGGTGTCTGTAGAAAAAATCTTATCATAAAAAATATACACCTAAAGATAAATGAAAATTCCAATATATTGCTGTAAAGCCATTAGGTTGATGCATTTCCATCTGAAATGTTAAATCAAGCATATTTTGGCCGCCGTCCAAATTTTCATTTCACCTTCAATCATCACCCGGTGTAAATAGAAGTGTTAGCAGTTTATAACTTTGATTAGCATTTTATGAAAGAATTTATGATAAACGAAGTCAAATGTAAAACTTCGGTTCATCGGCGATTTCAAAGTGATATTCCTTTTGATTTTGAAACTGAATGAACAGCAAGCTTTTTAGCTTCACAGGTCAAATGCCAAACTAGCAGTAGAAAAAGAGTTGACTTTAAAGGCCACCCTAGCAACTGACGAGCCAGCCAATCACGTTGCTTTATTTTGTGGGAAAGTAATTTTTCAGGCGAAATACCAAAGGCTGATTAGTCACTTCAGCAGTTGCTAGGGCAGCTCTTAAAGTCATCCTAGACAAACCGATTAATTTAATGTATATTTATTCATCATGCTTAACAATCCCAGTAAGAAATACATGTGCCATAGTAATAAGTGTTGATGAATGCGTTAGCTTTGGAACATAAGCGATATCGCCATTTACATTTTAAATGTACAAAAAAAGGTTCAGTACCATTATTCCCACTACAAAGAGAGCTTTCTCGTAACAATCGTGTGACTTTAAAGACCACCCTAGCAAACAACTGAAATAACTAGTCAGATTTAGTATTTCATGAAAATCTGCCTTTACAGCCAAAATGAAGAAATCTGATTGGTTATTTCAGTCGTTTCTAGAGTGACATTTGAAGTCACTCTAAATATTAGGTCGGAATATACCACAGCTTACTTTGGGTGACTTATAAGGGTATTTGTGTATTTACTGGCTTGGCTAGTTAAGGCCGCCTATACTCGATTTTAATATGGAAAGCCTATGTAATCGATTAATATTTTCTGACAAATAAATATCTGAAATTTAGTAAATATTAATGATGGGTGGTAGTCAGCATTGGAATCCAGGACGCACGTTTCGTCCTATTTGAGGCTCATCAGATGGATGTGCCTGCCTCCCAGTGAGCAAAGTTGTTGCCACTGGGACTCGAACCCTGGACAAACAAAAAGGAAGCAGTTTTTAGTGAAAGTTTTATTGCAACAGGGCTAAATTTCACTAAATAAGTTTTCAATAACTTCCCCACCAGATCCTAAAGTTATATATCTATGCTGTTTAGATGTGAGAGTAAAACGCATGTCAACAGCAGAGATTTTTTTACCATTGATCAGTTCAAATCACTCAGTCATGGTTGGGAAGCAAGCGAATGGTTTGAAAACTCATGAAATTCAATTCAAAACGAACATGCAGTATATACGATTCATGTGGTGAAGATCGAATAATAGAGCAAACGTTATTCAGCATACATTGACAAATGATTGTGATTGAGGCTTAAACATGAACACTATTCAACCTAATTATGAACTTTCTTTGAAGAATGTCAACATAATTAGACATGAGGAGATCTACATGGAAAGTAAAGTTCTTCCTTCTCTGTACAAATTTTTGCGTGTGAAATATACCCATGAGGATATGAAAGAAGAACGAATATTTCAGCGAAGAGTCTCTTTTCGGCAATTTCATTTTCAAATCTGTATTATCACAAGCTATCTCAAGAACCTCCTCGTTCAAAGTTATCTATGATGTAAAAAGGTTGTATGTTTTCGTATTCTCTGTATCACTGAAGCTCTTGCTATACATATGGAGAAACCTAAACTGTATAAACAAAAGAAGATTGTTCAACCCATTCTCCTTTCATGGTATTAGTTTTCAGTCTTCGAAATCTTCTCTACCAGCCTCCTTCCCGTTTTCTTTCCATTTTTCTGTTTTGATGCTATTCACTTGTTGAGTAACTTCCTACTCATTGTTGGTGCTATGTTCTGCCTGATCACAATTCAGTTTCAAATTATGTCATGACGAAACATCTTGCGTAAACTTAATTCGATTAGTATTGGCTGCTCATCAGATCTTGGTTTTTTATGACAGCTCATTTATTGACACTATTTGTGTTACCATGTTTGACAAACCGTTTTTAACTATCAAATCCTTAGACTAGAAAAGTGTATAAATTTGCGGTTGTACGGCTTCGAAAATAAAATCACCGAAAAGAGACTCTTTCCTGAAATATTTGTTTTTCTTTCATGTACAAATATTTGCATAATTGTGAATTTAGGAATGGACACAGAAAGATGAATAAGATGCGTAATACCGAGTATATATATATATATATATATATATATATATATATATATATATATATATATGAGGTGATGATTGCAGGTGGAAGGAAAACCTAGGTAGTGGCAGAATGCAAGCCTATGGTATCCAGATTGCTCACCTGACAGTCTTTTAGCTGAGCTACGAGACCTAGCTAGTGATCAGATCTTAACTTTGTTTTGATAGCTCAAGGTTATGCTCGGTTGCGATTCGAACGTGTGTTGTGTAGTTGTACGTTCATCTCAGTCACACTGGTCTTCCAGCTAGGCTTTCTCAACCCAATCCATATCGAGCTGAATTAAAAAGGTGAAGCGTCGTGTTGTTTGTTGTTGGAGCTATTTGAGATAGCCATGGTTTGGTTGTGAAGTTTTTAGCGTCAAATTTGGTGACATCACTATCATTCCGTCCGTAGAAACCTATAGTATCTACAAGTCGCACAAAGCTTTTTATTCATAATCAAATTTGTAAATCCGTTAATGAATTATGATTTTTTCTGGTACACGTTTATTTGTCTGACCTGATATTTTAGTGGGTCACTGTATGAAAAATTTCTGTTGCTGTGAAATCGTGATTTTAGTTATCGATGTCACAGTTGATTACAGACTTATTTTGATCAATACTTAATTTTTTGGAGTATAACATATTTCTTTTTAATTCAGTAATACTTTTAGTCTATAATTTTGGGTATGTTGACCACCATTTAGCTTGAGACTTGGTATTCTGAACATTTTCATCCAGTTTCTGAATTTGCATGCCGTCAAATTTAACTCAACATTCTCCTAAACAAAGTTGTGATAGCAGTTACCTACGCTCAATGATGCCGTCAATGATATATCATATTATCTCATCATTACTTACTTCTTTCAATGATCTGAAGGTTGAATGATAAACTTAAAGACAATGCAAGTCTTTTTAGTTAGTTTTGTGAATGCAGTGCACTACAGTTTCCTCACTTAGTTTAGTTCGTTTGCTGCAAACTTGATCCTAGACTTTTATGAGTGCTGCTACATCGATTACCTTTTGATGACCCCCAGCCTGACAGCAGATCAGTTATCGTCTGAATAGCTAATTGGTAAAACTCTGACTTTGATATGGAAAGTTGTGGTTTTACAATCAATGGGGAAATACTAGTTTACTCATTGTTTTTGGTGAGCATTAACGGATGTGGAATATATGATCAGGGCTTCCGCATGATGGATTCTCGACTTGTGACTTAGCTCATATACACACAACTATGAATCATACTAGACCGTAAGACATCACTCATTATTTTTTTGCATATAACTGAACTGTCTATTTGATGTATTACTATTTTTCCCTTGGGTTCCTAGTGAAACATAGGGCTTCAGTAATACGCCTCTGTTCCACTCTATTCTCTGCAGTCTTTTGGAGCCGGCACCACGACTGCCCAGAAGCTTTCATTTCTTCCTCACACCATCTCCTCCATGTCACCCTCAGCTCAGATGCCCAACTGGTCGTTTCCCCTTTGGATTCCACTCGATAGCCTGACGCGTGATATCCCCAATCAGCCTTCTCAGTGTATGCCCAATCCATCCCCACTTCCTTCTGCATATTTGATGTGTGATAGGTTCTTGTTTGTCTCGTTGTCAGGCCAGAGTTCCTTGTAGCTTATTCTTTCTGGCCATCTCATCTGATCTTCAGTATCGAGTGGGCGTAGGTGGCAGTTGTTGATGAATGTCTGTAGTTTGTCGGAAATGCTTTTCGTAACGCGCCGCCAAGTTTCTGAACCATCACATAGAAGCACTGACTTGACATCGGTGTTGAAAATCCGGATGCTGTTCACGCTTTATGCTGAGTGCAGAAGATCTCCACACCGGTTTCAGTCTAATGAACGCCTGTCTTGCTTTTCCGTTCCTGGTTTTAACATCTTTGTCTGTGCCGCCTGTAGTTGAAACGATGCTGCCTAGGTAGGTGAAACAGACTACTTCCTTTAGGTTTCTCTCGTTGATGGTAATTGGTGCTAGTCGTTGATGCTATTGTTCGTTGGGTATCTTCATCACCTCTGTCTTCTCTACATTCACTTGAAATCCCGTCTTCGCTGCCCAGCCTCTTTCGTCAACTTGTTGATTTTCCCCTTGTAGTTTTTCTAGTTTGTGGGACGAGATATTAGACATAAGTCATCATCGGCGGCGAAATCCAAATCTTCTAGACTCTTTTCATCGGTTCAGTGTATGCTCATTGTCCATTTGAATTTATGAGTAACGTCTGGGGTGAATTTCCAAAGTATTGTTAGGGAGAATAAAGATAGGGAGCTGAGCAAGTAATAGAATATCCTTGCTTAATGATCTGATTGATTTAGATTATTTATTTTATCAAACTAAATTATGCTTTTTCCTCTGCACGTTTTACCCAAGCACCATAAACATCTCATCTAGTGGCTTAACTTGGTGTTCGCTGACTGGTTACGAAGTGTTTATTGAAGAGTTTTAGCCCAGACAAAAACAATTAAGTCCGCGACTGCACACTCTAAGATTGAAGTTGTATACCACTATTTCGCCTATTAGTTGCCTATCAGTTACGTAATGCTTGTCACCATTTAAGACAACTGATGACTGATGGTAAGGATAATGAACTGTTGAAAGAATTTCATCGGAAATAGTACATTACTACGTGAATCAAAGACTAGCTTACCTGTTTACTTTCGTCAATACATATAAAAACTTGAATTTCCCCTTTAGAATCCGTGATTTTTGAACCATGAAGCCACTGTACTAAATTCCATGAACGTGAATGACATGTTCTGCGTTTATTAGTGATACTATTAGAATGAAGGTCTAACAAATTCATATACACCTCTGAAGTGGCGTAAAAATTGTTTTGATCTTTAATACTTAATTTCGGAAAATCATTTGATATCTTCATTTGGGTGTATTTCTTTCTGTTCACTGATATTTCTCGTCTCAAGTGAACTTGTATGCGAGGCATTAAGTGTATAAATTGTCCGGGTGACGATATTAATTGTACACCAGAATAAAGCATTCTTTTATTCTCAACTTCATTGTTATCCCATAAACCTTGATATAGTGGGACTAAATTTAAACGTGGTATCTCAATTTGTATATCTTCGTTTCTAAACGATGTATCATTTAACCTTGAAATATCAAATACAATAGGTTTTAGGACTTGAGTAGTGTTTAAACTAAAGTCATTACTGTGGGCTTGATTCACCTTATAAACACTGTGACCATTGTTACGGTTACTACTACCACCATTTTGATCTGTGTATTCAACATTCGATGAATATGGCGTTGAATGGGGATTACTGTTGATCTGTTCAAATAGTTCAAAGCAATCTGCTGAATGCTTTTTGCCGCGAGATTTTACACGAGTAACAGGATGATGTTCTTTGACAATGCAACAAACACATAAACCAAATGATTCAAGTAGTTTAATCATTTGTTGAGTATTCTTTTCACGTACAAATAGTTGTAGTTCTTCGAGAGTATAACTACCTGTTATACGGGTACGATGGATGAATCGTTCAGAAAAACATAGACCAAGCATTTCACTACATAACCAATTTGGGTCGAGTACAATCATATCTTTTTTGTTATAATTATTACTTTTGCTGTTTTCTCGATCAACATCGTCCAGCCCGTTGCTGTTTGTGGTACTGTTAGAATAGGATTCGATATATACAATCTATAAAAGACAAAACAATTATATAGGTTATAAAAAACGGTTGCAGAGTATATCAAATTTATTGAAATACATATCAGTTTTACACAGTAAGTGTCAACAATAGTAGCACAATGAAATATTCAGTGGTTAAAATACCTAAGAAGTAGACATAATCTTAGTGGACTGTCGAAATCCTTTGAACCTATTTATTCAAAGTCTTCTCACTTAATTTAAGACAGATCACAGTTAATTTAGTTTGATACTAAGCTTAAATGTTTAACGTTATACAACACGCTATGAGAAATAAGATTATTTCTCATTTTGCATGTTCGTGGGGATTTATTTTCTGATTTGAGGTTGGTATTGAGCATGGGAAAACATCAGTCGGAGAAATACAAGAAACCTGGAAAGATCGAACAGCTGTTTCGTCCTAGTGTAGGACTCTTCAGCAAAACTTACTCATGATCTCGACGGGAATCGAACCTGGGACCTTCAGGTTCTGCGACCAGCATGTTAACATTGACCCACTGGGTCACAATCTTATGATCCATATTTCCTACTTCACGAGTTAGCGTGACCTGCATTCACTGCCGTCGGTGAACAACTGTCCTCATATCCAACTTGGTCGGGCTACTGGATTCCAAACAAGTGGCGGAACCTATAGGTCCTTGGTGCGCACTGTAGAGAAGTTCCACACTGGGACGAAACGGCTGTTCAGTGCTTCTAAGGTTTCTAATATTTCTCCAATTGATGTCGGTTCATTATGAATACTAGCCTAAAACAATTTCTGTTTTAACATTTCACTACATGAATTTCCCGTCATCTGATTACAACTGAGGCAAGGGGAGATGAATAAATAGCCAGAGTGACACAAAAATGAGAGTTAATAGTTTAGATCCTATAACAACTGCAAAAACAGTTGTACTTTGTTTTGTAAATTTAAATAATTTACCTCTCAATAGTCTTACATCTAACACCTAACTGATTCGTTTAAATGCTGTTCTAAGTTCTATATACTTACCTGCATGTTTTATTTTCGCCATGGCTTATCTAGGTAAACCGTTGACTGATTGTACCAGAAAATATGGGAAGGATCTCATCCCAATACAAAAAAAGTAGAAGTCAATTTTTTTTGATCGTGATTTAGCGGACGACAATCACTTTGCGTTCTGTAGTGAGGACTTCCCTTAAATTAACTTTCTGGTTACCTAAACTAAACTTTCTCTTCAATTATCTCATTTTTTTGTATTAAGTATTACAGTTTATTGAACAATTTCGTTTTTGGTAACCTTTTTGAATCCACTCTGTTTTCACCGCCTAATCAAATTTTCTGGTTTATTTTCATTTGCTCCACTGCAATTTGTATACAGGACATTCTATCATGGTCATTGTCCGTAATAAGTTTATTGTGATCCCAAGCTGCCCGGGACAAATTTGAATAAGCCGAATTCAGGTTTGCCAGTTTTTATCTTCAGATATAGAGCCCTAAATTTTCTGAAAGAAAGATAACTTTGAGAGGAACAATTAACTAATTCACTTAAAGCACACTACAGGAACCTATTAGAATACGGCGGAAGAGTAACATGCACAATAATTTTTCACCCTTATGTCAAGAACTCAGTGTTAGGCTGTAAAAGCAAGACATGAAATGAATAGCTACAACAGAGGCCAAGAGGATACAACTTGTGGTTAAGGATATAGTATACAATCTAGGAAATTCAGTACACTTAAAATCATCCAACAATTCGAAGAAAAAATTGCAAAAGATTCTGAAAATGAAACACGGAAGTGGATGAAACGAATATTGCATCTGCTACTATGAAGAAAACCTTGTACAAAGATCTCCACAGCCACAAACACAACATTTGCATAGACCAGCCTCTAACATAAAAGGCTGCAGAAAGATGCCTGAAAAAGGAAGATAAGTTCTTGGTTAGTGAATTGTATCCTACTGAACTAGTAAAATTTTAGTTCTTTCATTGATGAAGAAAGGTTTTGTCAGGAATAGCTACTCAATGCCCATAAAAACTAGACATTTTGTATGTAGTTGAATGAAGGATATCGGAGGTAGAAAGAGTTTCTCTGTCACATCACCATATCTTTGGGGTATAGTCAGTGAGAGCGATGTAAAGTCACATCATATAATTATATGAGGTTTCAAGCTCAATAAAAATTCGAATGTGGAGATTCTAAAGAACATAATATGGCTTTGATTGAATAAAGTGATATCTGGAAGGATGCATAAGTGAAAGTAGGATTCAATACTCAGAAGATACTTTTCACAATTTCAAAAACTCCTACATCTGACCTCTTAATCGTTCTTCTGATCGTGATAATGTGTACTACGACATTATGAGTATGAATGATAAAATACCGACGAAACTGCATGTAATGTGAAAGCCTAGATGATCATTAGGATTAATAAGGTACTTTAGACTCTCTTGAGGGATGCTGAAAAGGTCTAACTTGTCGAATTCTAGGACCTGACTGTGGATGCTAAGAACAGCCTTTTTGAGGGCTAGCAAGTAGGAAAACTAGATCCACAGTTTTTCATTGACCAAGTTCATTCAATTAACATCTATCACAGTGCTTCATGATGATGAGTTTCCTGGTGGCAATATTGCAAAACGATCGATAGAATTTGGTCAGCGCTTAGAACTAGACGACATGAATTTTGGTTACAGTTCGCATATGTTTGTTAAATTTCGAGCCATTTTATCAATTCAGTGTTAGAAACATGGTTGACAGATGAGACAATAAGTTTGTAACAAAATACTAATCAAACTATTCAATTTAAAAAAAACTGTGAAGTTTCAACAAAGATATAAAGTTTACCTTCCCAACCAACTAATTAAATACCTACATTTCCAGCATACTGCAAGTGTTCAACAAGAGAAAATAAATGTTCTTCGGTACATAACGGATTAATATCCTCATGAACGCGTTCTGCAAACTGATCCAAATCATAGACTGGGAATAGATCATTCACTGTCCATTCTGGTAGTTTGTTCGATAAATCCAACATTAAAGAATTAGTTCTTGGTAGTGTCTGTATTTAAAGATAAAGAATGAAACATATATACTCAGTGAAATCCAAAATGGAATTTTGTATGTCGATTCAATCAAGCTATAAGCAGTTTTAAACATGTTTAGTTACTTACACAATTAGAACTCTTGTATTTGAGTCACAGAAATACTTAGATAAAACCTGCCATTGTAAACTAGGATTTTCAGAACACATTGTGTGACGTTAAAAAGTCTTTTAGGTTAATCACGAATCGCCATGTTTTATATTCAAACCATCAACAGTAGCTGAAGGTCATATTTTAGAGTTTGTTTGCAATAATTAACTGGATCGAGTTTATATGAATATAGGAGTGAGTAGAGGGATGGAATACTCAGCTTCCTATGTACTGAATTTCTCAGTCATATAACTAATACCTTTTACTGACCTAATTCTTTAGCTGTTAAACTTTTACCCAGTGGTTGAATCATGGTAAATTACATACATATGAGATCACAGATGTGCATTGCTGAAGAGTGTAAAACTAGCAAGAAATAATTTGATAATACTTTTTCATTTTGAAAGGTTCATCATTGAAGATTTTCTTCATAATCCGGGATCGCTTTTAAATTAAGTTAAAACATACTAATCAAACTTCTGTTTGCTGTGAAACATGTTGAACTACTAACGATAGTATCATCATAAACTACATTATTCAGTTAGTCACTGTTGTGCAGAAAATGTTGTAGGTATTTCTCACGAGTTACATAAGTAGAAGTTTATTTCTTCATCAGTCACCTCAAAGGTAATGTTACGAATTGGACTCCAGATAACCCAGGTTCGATATCATTCCTTATACGTTCACCTCTTATAACTTCGGTCTACTCTAGAGATGGCGAGCTTGTTGAAATGATGGAAAAGATTTGTAATACAGAATCAGGATGATGATGGCATGGTGTACGAAAACTCAAAGAATACCAAGCCATTGTCATCAAAGTCATATGTTCCTTTCATAGAGTTCACCTAACATGGATTAGCTTGAGTTAAAAGCGTAGTAACTAGAGTAATAATAAAGAAGGTACCCCAAGTAGTTTTATATGAGAAATCTGACTGATTGCGATTTGAAACAATTAAAGGAGTTATGTACACGAAAATCCTTTTTTCTATATTGTTGAATCTCACAGGGTATTAAATTCATTGTCCGAATGTTTCAGAGTTCATAGGTTAATCGACAGTATTTTCTGAAAGACAAACTACTGCATAGGTAATTTAATGAGGGTGGGGACAACTCACGGTTTGTATTTCACCACTCTTACCATATATTAAACGATTAAGTAATAGAATAGTCAGTGACTCAGTGTTTATTTACACTTAACTCCTGAAACTAGCTAACTAGTTAACTGGGGTAAGTGGGAAGTTGTTTGGTTATTTATAACAGAATCTCTGACATACATCAGGCTGTTTAAGGATTTAATACCCATGTAGACGATTCAGTGGCTTTTGACTTATGGTTATTATGCCTCAAGTGTAATGTTATTGGTGGCATCCAGTATTTCGTCAAAGAAATTCATCATTTTTGCGCAACAGTGAATGAACTGAAATTTTCTACCGATATGAGAAATATTCCTGTTATGCGTAAAACTTTTGTTACAGCGATAAAGACAGTGCCTATAAATAGACGAAACAGTAGACATTTCACTTCAGAACTCGACCAAATTAGTCTAGTAATTAGAACAAACCGACAACCATTTACAAACAGTATTTATGGGATGAAATACAATAAAACCACCAGCGATTATTTTTGGTAATATACCTGCTGAAGAAGATACTGACAAAAACTGCAATGTACTCTTTTTAAGTTCACAATATCAGGGTGCTGTCGTCAGGAAGTCTGTAATATAGGTTTTTCTTAATAGCAGAATGAATGCTTCCTCAGAGACATGTTAAACAGCGTGAACTTCAGTACTTTTCAGCTGAATAGTTTAATCAGTCACCCTATAACTGTGAAGGTATGATGTTACGGAAGACTCCCTTAGAAAAATTTCACATGTGCCTTTAAATGAAGAGCAATTAAGCGCATCTCAGTCTAACATAAATTTCATTTCTGTGCAACTAAACCATCCGGCCGAGAGGATGCCAAGACATCAAGGTTAACATCCTAAGTTACAAAGCATAACCTAGTGCAAAACAGAACAAAAAGTGGATAGAGAGACACCGTGAGTGATAGTTTATGAATTAAATTATTGATAGAGAAAGCGTTTTTTGACAGACCGAAACAATCTACAGACATATACGAAAGTTATAAATAATGTTCAAAGCTAGATCTTTGTTTTGTACAAAAACTGAAACTTAAACATATACTCTGTAGACTGAATAAATAGGACGTGCATAATTTCATTTCAAATTATTTACTTACTTGTCAAATTTATTTCACTTTTTATGTTGAAATTTTTAAAAATGGATATTCTGACAGACAATTATAGGCAGTATTGATTAAGCATCATATGTTTTTCGCGTTATTCATAGTGCCACACGTAAACATGGCAACTGATGAGAATTTATTACAACAATAATGAGGAGTGAATCTTTTTAGAAATATTCATTAACAAGGAATGGGTTAAGTCTGTGAGTTCACTTGTTTGTATGAATGTAACTGTTTTTATCTTGTTTCCCTAACAAATCTCATCCTTCTCTTTCGTTGCACGGTTAAATTAGTTAATAGTCTACAAGCAAGATGAGGTTTTAACAATCAATCATTAAGGCGAGTTGAAAAGACTGTATACACTTTAACTGACTGCTGATCTTCTTAAGATAATTTCGACATCTGATCATATGAAGTCAGTTGATGTGATGATAATCGGATAGTCATAAATCAGACATTCACATGACAGCTGGAAAAATCCATCAATATGTGAATAGGAATTAAGTCCCAGTCAGCTCACAGCAACACAGCTTGGTAGGATACCTAGTCCATACATTGGAAGTTGCTGGTTTGAATGGTCCCACTATCCAGATTCTTATTTCCCTTTGAATTATTTGTCTCCTCGCATTATAAATCTAAGTGTGGTAAACCGTGAATATCTCAGATAGGCTGACGAAAAAGAAATCTGTTTGCATAATGTAATGATTTATTTGTTCAACCGTATCTTGGTGCTGACAATATTTATTGTAAACTTTGTATCATTTTTTCCTAAATAAGGTTGCTTTCAGCTTCATTAACATTCACATTAACAGCACGTTAACCATGCAAAGTAAGACATATTACACACTGCTTAGAGTTTTTACATGTGAGGTTGTTTATTTACAAAAGTAACTAAACTCTAAAGTATACGTTTTTTCTTCCTCACTGTCTACCAATACAGACTTCTCCAATGTACAGCCATTTACCTAAACAGTACTTCTCTTAAATGAGCCAAGTGAATGATTACTATTTTCGGTGAACAATGTATACCTGCATTGGTGTACGCATGACAACTGAAATGCGAAAAATTGTTATGGAATCGAATACTGCAACTAAGATTCTACAATCACATATCTATCAGTTACATCATATTTTTTAGAATCATATCAATTAACAATACTAATAACTACTGGGCAGAAAATTGCACCTCGTAAAAAATGCTTAACTAGCTAAAATATGAGACACTATAATTACTTCTCACCAAGGTACCAGCAGTAAATACGGCGTCAGTAGCAAGTCACCATTTCACTCTCTTCTCAACAGTCATTTCAGTCTGGCTCCATCACTGATCACAAGCCTCCATTTCTTCATCACACCATCTCCTCAATGTCACCCTCAGCTCAGATACCCAACTCGTCGTTTCCCATTCGGGTTCCACTCGACAACCTGGCCTCACCTAGTCTCGCCTGGTCAGGCGCATGATGTCAACAAAACGTCTTCCTTCTCAGTGCATCCCCAGTCTAATCCATCTCCACTCTCCTCTGCACACTCAAAGGGAAATGCACTCTCGATTGGTTCGTCACCAGCCAGCCAGCCAGAGTTCCTTGTTGCTTATTCTTCCTTTCTGGACATCTCATCTGATCTTCAGTATCGAGAGAGTGAGTGAGTGAGTGAGTGAGCGAGCGAGCGAGCGCGCCAGCATAGGCGGCATCTGTTGATGTGATGTATGTCTGTAGTTTGTTGGAAATGCTTTTTGTGACGCGCCACCAACACTCTCAGCCATCACATGGAAGCACTGACACACCTGACTAATATGAGTGTTGAAAATGCAAATCCTGTTCACGCTTTCTGCTGAGTGCAGTGCAGTGCAGCAGATCTCCACACTGATTTCAGGTTAATGAAGGCCTGTCTTGCTGTCTTTCCAATCCTGGCTGCTTTGAAGTCCAGTCGACCACAATCAGCAAGATGATCAGTGATTGTAGGCAATCTTGTCTTACTCCTGCCTGTCTTCACTTCAAAGGCATCACTGAACGCTACATTGTGAATCACTCGGCATGTAGCATCATATAGCATGGCATATAGTTGTTGAATGAGGTTGATGGGAGTTTGTTGCACTAAACATGTAGTGTTGAAACAGCTGTCTGCCAAATTAGTGGTCGGTCGACGCTGTCGAAGGCCTTTTCAAAGTCAATGAAGTTTAGGTACAGGTACAGGTACAGGTACAGATGCAGTTGACTGGCATCCTGCACTCTGTTCTGTGATGACGCGTAGCGTAGCGATGCGATGCGTTGCAATTTGATCCGCACATGATTTGTTCATCCTGAAACCCACCAGCCAGCCAGCCAGCCAGCCAGCCAGCCAGCCAGCCAGCCAGCCTGCCAGCCACTCAGCCTATTCCGGTAGTGATTTTCAATGGCGAGCATCCTATAGTCTCTCTCTCTCTCTCGCTCTAGGATGATGCGCCTTAATAATTCGCTTGCTCCCGGTGGACAGAAACAGAACCATGAATCCTCACCAGCTCTCGTTCTTGCAAGCACTTAGGTCTCCGTTGTTTTACAAGGGAGTTTTACTAGGTAGCAATTCTTCCACTCTACAGGTACCTTACATTCCCTCATTCCTCACCTTCTAATCCTTCCGCAGTAGCGGTGTGGTGTCAGCATGTCCACCGTTGTCTCTGCATTTGTTTTCAGTGCTTGAGGAGGAATCCCATGTGGTCCTGCTGCCTTCTCAGATTTCAGCAAATTTATGGCTTTCTTGACTTCACTTCTGCTTTTGTTGGAGGGTTTGTGTTCACTGATAGTTGTGTGGCTGGGCTGCTGGTGGTATTTGTGGACGAGTTGCAGGGTGTGTTGTTGTTGTTGTTGGTGGTGGTGGTGGTCGAATCAAGAGATTTTTGAAGTGGTTTGTCCATTGTCTCCTTTGTTTCTTCACCTTGACGGTAACTAAGTTTACTTCACTATCATCTTTCATCGGTTTCAAATGCGTTGGTCTCTTCCCTCTCAGATTGTAACCTGGTTATTTGACACAGTGTTGTCAGGTCTCTCCCTCTCTCCTACCTTCAGTCTGTTCTGCTTCACCTGCCAATGTATCGTAGAGGTGCCTTTTGTCTTTCCGTGCACGCTTCTTCACTTCTTTGTCCAGTGTAGTGTTTTATAGGTTGTGTTCAGTTCCTCTTTTCGTTGTTCATTCATGCACTGCACTTCACTTCACTTCACTGAACTGGTTCATCTTCTGCTTCACCATCACCATCTTCCTCTCCCTCCTCTGCCAGCTTCCATGTATACGTGCAGGTATATCCCATTCCTCGTCTTCCCCCTTCTTCCACCTTGACACGATTGTGCAGATTTCCTTCCACATAGCTTTCAAACAGTTCCAGTGTTCCTCCACGCGGGTTTCTTCGGCGATGTTGCTCAATGTCTCCCATTTCTTTCTACTGACTGACTGACTGACTGACTGACTGACTGACATGAAGATGTCCTTCGTAGTTTCGTCCTTCAGTCCAGTTTCTGTTCTGGGTGTCCAACTTGGACTTGAACTGTGGTCTATCATAACCAGCTTCTTTCAACGCTTTCAACTTGATTTTGAATGTAGGTTCCTTGCACTAGATGATGGTGTGGGTGGTGCGATAGCCTAAATGAATCATACTGAATGGATCAATTTACACTGAATTTAACGACTGATGTGTCATTGAATGCTTTGCCACTAACAGTCTTTTCCGTTGTAAAACTTTCATCAAAACAAAAAGACACTGTTCGTTATTCTGACTAATGGACAGTGAAAGAAAACTGATGACATTTCCTACCTGTACTATAATATTTCGAACATCGGTTAAGTATGTCTTCAGTTGTTTCAATTCTAGCGACGTAGCATCTCTTGCATCGAGTAGGTAGATAAATTCATGGATATCTAATTTATCTCTAAATAGTAGAAGAAGAAAAATAAAGAAGGATGTTGACAATAATATTAAGTGTTCAACATTTTCTTTTGAAATATGAAGTCTAAAACCAATAGCTTACACGTTTTATGAATGAAATTAAAATTTTCTGAAAATTTAGTGGGATTTTTAAAGAGGGATTTTCGCCTTCTTTTGAATAAATTTAAAAAATTTCTCAGAAACATCTTTTATTGTCAGTAGAATCATCCCATGTAGTCTGTAACAACATTCTAAGCTTTATCTTTTACTGGATTTCCGAAAAATATCCTTTTTAAATCAAAAAGGATGTTTTTCGTTTCTAGAAGACATTTTCATCAGGATTCACGTTGAAGCAGCAAGTTTACGGATGAATGAAATTTGTATTTTGCACGAAATATATTCATTTTATCATACATGAGAATATAATTTTTTCAGCGAAGAAATTTTGTATCGAATTTAATTACAGAGCAGCACGATTATACTGGCATTTTGTAAAACTTATATTAGTTATAGTAAAAAGTACGCGGTTGAATAGGAAAAGGAAAAAGTGGGTGGATATTGTTCAGGTCTCTTCAAAAAATCATAACTGCAACTGTTAATAATAATGAAATCACGAAATGGATTAGAACAAAAATGACTGAAGAGAGAGAGTGAGAGGGGTAGAAAGAGATGAACAAAACACAACACCATTAACCTTTGAATATCTATCTTATTAGGTCGAGTCATGCATCTCCCAGGAGTACACCTTTCACATTACTTAGCATAATAAAGTTAACGCATACTGAAAGCCTTCATTTAAAACACTTATGAATGCCTGAAAATCTAGCCATGTATGGTCAAAAATTTAAACTCAATGCTTAGGGAAGTTTTACAAAACTTCTTACTTTATCCTGATTCTAATACCACTCTTCAGTCAGTTTAACGTCACTTCACTAATAATCAGTTTTGAAAAAAGCCTTTTTATAAACAAATGGCAAAAAAAATACAAGTAATGACGGTTGGGTACCTCTACATTTATGTAAACATGTAAAGCTACAGAAGTGTTAAAAAGCTGTGTTATATGGAAGTTTCTATGTTTACACGTTTATGAAACTCTGTGCAGTGGTTGCAAGTGTTTCTACCCTCTTATAGTTTCAAACATTTTATGCACCAAACTGTAACCAGTCAAATATATCCAAAAAGTATATCGAAGTAGTCATAAAGTAATCACGAACGCATAAAATCAGGGATATCAGTAAAATTATCATTTTGACTATCTGACATAGCGTTGGTTCGGCAGACTAGTATTGGTGCTGACCTCGTAGCTCAGTTGGTAGAGTATCGGATAAAAAATTCTCTGGTCACTGGTTCGAATCCTGCCGCTGTCCACATTTTCATTTCATCTTCAATCCTTACTCAGTATCAATATCATTCAAGTTAGTCTCATTCAAAATTACACCAAGCATAAACTTATTTACTGTCTGAAAAAAGGGACTGTGTTAGTTTTAATATATAAAAGGCGATAGCTTTGAACGCTAACTTTGTACAACTAACACCAGGCGATAAATACGTTTGTATACAATCAATACTGACAGGTTTTCATTAAATATGAAGAGCCAAACAGTCTACGTCTGTTAAAACTTTATTTCCTGCTGGATGACGACAAGAAATGGAGACACAACTTTACTTATATGTAATATTGATGAAACGTCATTCGCCAGAATGATTTAGGTGGTATTTTTAAGCTAAGGGAACTTCGTAAATCCAGATGAAAACTGAAACCAACAGGAAACTGAGGTATTCAGCTTCTACTTAGGTTTCGCTTATCTCTCTTTGATCAGCCGTTTCTTTAGCACTAAACAAAACAAATAAAACTGCTCACATAAGAGATCTAACTAACAGTTATAAGCCTTTTGCTTGCAGAAATTTGCTACTGAAACCTCGCCTAGTTTACTAGTTCACTAGTTGCTAGCCAGTCCTAACCCCGGATAAAGAGAAAAAGGTTAGGAATATGACTAACAACGCTACCCCGCAAAACCAATCCAATAGCTTAACAAACTTCTATACATAAAGAAAATATAAAGATTACAAAATACTTATTCCTAGTTGGGATTGGGGAAAGCAAATGACGCCAGTTGGTGAAACCCTTCGGGAAACCAATCGGCCGATATGTCTTCTCTCCACTCGATAAAAGCAAAAGCAAACGTTGGGACACGGAATATCCAAACAATATTTGAAGCTGGTTGACAAGGCTGCCCAGAATGCAAAAGAGATGAGAATGTATAGCATAGAAGTGCTAGGATAGGAATCTGTAAGCAGTCTGCAGATGAAATAGAAGAGGACTCCCTCAACTGTCAACTGGAGAGGAGTCAATAATCTAATCTAATCCGAGATTGTCACACAGACGACAACCATGAGCACAGCACACTGAGTCTTCCAGTGGCCATCATGATATCCCCAACAGCATCGATGACTCTCTCTCCAATGCAGTGGGAAGCAATCTCCTCCTCCTCCTCCTCCTGCAGGACCAAGACCATGACAGCAAGATTCAACTCAATTGGAAGGGAAGTCACAATCCTACATTGCTGGGCTTTGCTATGCTCTTCACCTACACATGAAGTGGATGAAGAGAAGAAGGAGGAATTCTACAGAAAACTGCAATCAGTAATGGACAATACCCCACTCCAGTTGACGACATCAAAATCCAGTCTGATAGGTGAAATGGAGTGACATGAATGCCAGACCGGGAGCCGACAACACAGGAGGAGAACTGATCATGTGTCGAGAAGCACTCGATGAAATGAGGAATGAGAATGGAGAGCTGTTTGCAGACTTCTGCACATTCAACGACTCGGTGATTGGAGACAGTGTGTACAAATACATACATACATACATACATACATACACACACACACACACACACACACAAGGATATTCACAAGGCAGCGACATGGATTTGACACGGATTTCATGAGACACCAGGAGACACTACACGAAAAATCAAATCGACTTTGTCTGAATGTGAGGAGAGTGGAGACGGAGACACAGCCTACTGGACACAAGATTAGATCAAGAAGAGGAGCAGATGTAGGTTCAAACCACACACCATTGTCTCGTGCAAGGAACCTACATTCAAAATCAAGTTGAAAGCGTTGAAAGAAGCTGGTTATGATAGACCACAGTTCAAGTCCAAGTTGGACACCCAGAACAGAAACTGGACTGAAGGACGAAACTACGAAGGACATCTTCATGTCAGTCAGTCAGTCAGTCAGTCAGTCAGTCAGTAGAAAGAAATGGGAGACATTGAGCAACATCGCCGAAGAAACCCGCGTGGAGGAACACTGGAACTGTTTGAAAGCTATGTGGAAGGAAATCTGCACAATCGTGTCAAGGTGGAAGAAGGGGGAAGACGAGGAATGGGATATACCTGCACGTATACATGGAAGCTGGCAGAGGAGGGAGAGGAAGATGGTGATGGTGAAGCAGAAGATGAACCAGTTCAGTGAAGTGAAGTGAAGTGCAGTGCATGAATGAACAACGAAAAGAGGAACTGAACACAACCTATAAAACACTACACTGGACAAAGAAGTGAAGAAGCGTGCACGGAAAGACAAAAGGCACCTCTACGATACATTGGCAGGTGAAGCAGAACAGACTGAAGGTAGGAGAGAGGGAGAGACCTGACAACACTGTGTCAAATAACCAGGTTACAATCTGAGAGGGAAGAGACCAACGCATTTGAAACCGATGAAAGATGATAGTGAAGTAAACTTAGTTACCGTCAAGGTGAAGAAACAAAGGAGACAATGGACAAACCACTTCAAAAATCTCTTGATTCGACCACCACCACCAACAACAACAACAACAACACACCCTGCAACTCGTCCACAAATACCACCAGCAGCCCAGCCACACAACTATCAGTGAACACAAACCCTCCAACAAAAGCAGAAGTGAAGTCAAGAAAGCCATAAATTTGCTGAAATCTGAGAAGGCAGCAGGACCACATGGGATTCCTCCTCAAGCACTGAAAACAAATGCAGAGACAACGGTGGACATGCTGACACCACACCGCTACTGCGGAAGGATTAGAAGGTGAGGAATGAGGGAATGTAAGGTACCTGTAGAGTGGAAGAATTGCTACCTAGTAAAACTCCCTTGTAAAACAACGGAGACCTAAGTGCTTGCAAGAACGAGAGCTGGTGAGGATTCATGGTTCTGTTTCTGTCCACCGGGAGCAAGCGAATTATTAAGGCGCATCATCCTAGAGCGAGAGAGAGAGAGAGACTATAGGATGCTCGCCATTGAAAATCACTACCGGAATAGGCTGAGTGGCTGGCAGGCTGGCTGGCTGGCTGGCTGGCTGGCTGGTGGGTTTCAGGATGAACAAATCATGTGCGGATCAAATTGCAACGCATCGCATCGCTACGCTACGCGTCATCACAGAACAGAGTGCAGGATGCCAGTCAACTGCATCTGTACCTGTACCTGTACCTGTACCTAAACTTCATTGACTTTGAAAAGGCCTTCGACAGCGTCGACCGACCACTAATTTGGCAGACAGCTGTTTCAACACTACATGTTTAGTGCAACAAACTCCCATCAACCTCATTCAACAACTATATGCCATGCTATATGATGCTACATGCCGAGTGATTCACAATGTAGCGTTCAGTGATGCCTTTGAAGTGAAGACAGGCAGGAGTAAGACAAGATTGCCTACAATCACTGATCATCTTGCTGATTGTGGTCGACTGGACTTCAAAGCAGCCAGGATTGGAAAGACAGCAAGACAGGCCTTCATTAACCTGAAATCAGTGTGGAGATCTGCTGCACTGCACTGCACTCAGCAGAAAGCGTGAACAGGATTTGCATTTTCAACACTCATATTAGTCAGGTGTGTCAGTGCTTCCATGTGATGGCTGAGAGTGTTGGTGGCGCGTCACAAAAAGCATTTCCAACAAACTACAGACATACATCACATCAACAGATGCCGCCTATGCTGGCGCGCTCGCTCGCTCACTCACTCACTCACTCACTCACTCACTCACTCACTCTCTCGATACTGAAGATCAGATGAGATGTCCAGAAAGAAAGAATAAGCAACAAGGAACTCTGGCTGGCTGGCTGGTGACGAACCAATCGAGAGTGCATTTCCATTTGAGTGTGCAGAGGAGAGTGGAGATGGATTAGACTGGGGATGCACTGAGAAGGAAGACGTTTTGTTGACATCATGCGCCTGACCAGGCGAGACTAGGTGAGGCCAGGTTGTCGAGTGGAACCCGAATGGGAAACGACGAGTTGGGTATCTGAGCTGAGGGTGACATTGAGGAGATGGTGTGATGAAGAAATGGAGGCTTGTGATCAGTGATGGAGCCAGACTGAAATGACTGTTGAGAAGAGAGTGAAATGGATGGGTGTTGCTGAATCTGTATGCCCCTCTTTGAACCCCAATTGACGATTTATGATGGTAATAAATTTGCAACTTTTCATTGTAATCTGCTACATCCTATTTGCTTTGTGAGAAGCACGGTAGTGCAATATTTCATTGACCACTGTTTTAGGTGATCGGTATGATGTCAGTTGTTTTTTTACTTGAATTACTACTCCGAAGCTTTGCTGCTATTCGGATATTTTTGTAAAACTTTTTGACGGCATTGGTCTTCCGAATATTTCCCTATGAATAACCAAATTTTATGATGCTGAATACCCTAACATCTCGAAATATATCTAGGAAGGTTACAAGTCCACCTCACTGTCGATGAGCTTCACAGTTAAAGAGTCATAAAACTGGGTGAACATTACTGTGACCACTTGAAAACTGGTATTGCTCGTTTAAAATATGGAAACAGTAGCTATAAGTGCTAACTGTTTTCCTTCTACTGATACAATGTACATTTTATGCAGCATACGACCCTTCCATATATTCACGTTGCATTTTTCTCAGAGTAAAATATCACATTTAGTAGCTTTTGTTTCGTGAGGTACATTAAAGTCTAATTTGAATATTTTAAGAATAATTCATTGTAGAACATGAACAGTGAGTTAGACTTTTATCGGTTGGATATTCGATTGTTTTTGTTTACATAGCATATAGTGGGACAGTATCACATACTGGATATCGAGAGGACAGTATTGTATTACTGTTTGCTAAATCAAATTAATGAATCAAAAACTGAACAACATCCGACGGTTTTCGTGTTAAACAAAACAAGTTCACCTCAATAGTTTTATATACAATTCGTGTTCCAGTTATTCATAGTCTATTTAGCGGTATTTTTTTTAATGCTTTGACTGATGGTTCATCAAAGTATGGTATATTGTTTCTATCGGATGACTTTTTACTGACCGATGATGTCTGGTGGCATGGTCTAGATGAAGAAAGTCTCAAAATTATACTCTTGTCTAGATCAAATTCTTATTATGCTCTATCGTGCGTTCCCCACTAATGTATAATTAGTTGAGTTATGGACGATGAAAAGTAATCCAGAAATTCTTTAAACATTTTTTTGAGTATAAAACAAACATTGTTATAAGCAAACTTCTTTTCAACAAACTTGAAAAGGACGACATTCATATTAAAATGTGACCTAATAACTGATAGGTTTTAGATTAACTTTAATTGACGTTAATCATTAAAATCCTTCAAATAGTGAAGGAATGAACTTCATTGACTTTTCAAATATTTGCAAAATGCGAACGCCAGAATTTCGTATTTCAGTTTATTTTTATGTATACAGAAAGACAGACAAAATCGACGTAGAACCTCGTAAATAAATGCATTAGTTCAAGTTGCCACACTTTGAAGTAGCACGCCAAAAACAAGTAGATAGAAACGACTGATATTAAAGTAGACAAAAGGAGAGGAGAGAATTTAAAAATTAGGGTTAGTTAAAGCTTGAATGCTTCAGAAGACGTCAAGGAATGAGCCGTCAACCGCTGATTCCTGTCAGCTCGAGGACCTTAAGTTAAGTGTCTACACGGCTAATACCAACAGTCATGGAAACTATACACTAGTGCCACGTCCTAATCTGGCCATCCTTCACCCTCTTCCGAACTAATTCAACTTACCTTGAAATGACAAGCTGCGGTAGGCAGTGGCTAGGCATGTGCAGCACGTGTCCATGTTTCTCAGTCTGTCAGGGTTCATAACCTTACGGAGGCAGTCGCCTACCCTTCATTTGACATTCGCATTGTTTACATGATGATTCAGTCATACGGGGGCTGCGTTACAAACACACCTGTAATCATAAACTTGTAATACCTTCATATATTCTACTTTTAACGGCCACATCTCTCAGACGTATAACAGGACAGAATGGACTGTAGCGCAGTATACTTACCCTTTGGTAGGTAGTCGAATATCTCAGCAGTCGGCCGCAGAGATGACGCAACTTCTCTGGTACCAGATGGTCCTTCTGTTCTTCGTCAGCGACCAGCCCGTTCATGCTGACGCGACGCGCCAAGTAAGTTTATTAATCAACTCATTTCACCACTTCACTCCTTATCCATACACTAGAAGTGGTGTCAAACCAGTCTTGGAACATCATTTTACATTTAAGTGTGAACTGTTTGCCAAACATACTCAGATTTCTTCTCAACGCTCTCATAAGACCCTAGATTTCGTTACCATCTTCACCTAGCAGGATAATTTTGTCTGTGTGCTCTAAGTCGAACAGACGGACTCCAGAGAATCCCTGTAAATTTGTAGATATCTAAAGTTATGTTCATTAGTATGCATTTAACGAAGTTAGACAGGAGCGGTGACTGCAGGCACCCTTGGTGGGTATAACTAGTTATCATCAATTCACGTGATAACTCTCAATAGGCCTATATACGGCTGGTGAGTTCAGGCAAACAGCCTTGATTAGATTTACACACTTGCTGGGTAACCCCTTCACAGTTAAACGCTGTCACAGCACCTTGAGGTCGGAAGAGCTGAATGCCACCTTCTGATCAAGAAAAATGGTAAGTCTCGGTCATCAGTGAGTATGTCTTTGTTCCAGAACCTGTTGGAGGGTAAACGTCTGATCAGTGCACCCTCATCTGGGTCGAAAATCTGACCAGTTTTCTCGATTTGTGGTTCTGAAGACCCCGCAAGCGTTGGGTAACTATGAACTATAGAGTATCTTGTATACGATATTAGCTAAATTGATACTTCTATGGTTGTCGCAAGCAAACGTTGCTTTCCTATAAACTGTAATGATCAGCGAGGTAAACCTATCTGATGGGAACACCTCCCATTCCCATATGCTGCTTGGTAGCCCTGTTACTCTACTCAGTAACTCCCCGTTTCCGTTCCAGAAAACCTCGCGTGACGCAGTCAGATTCTGGTGATTTGGATCATTTCAGGTTCAAAACAGCCTTCTCCACTTCAAAAAGAGTTAGACGATGAACACCTACGTCCCATTCAGGTTCAGGCTGGATGCTACGCAACGTAAGCGTTGCTGAGGGTTAGTGCTTCAAAGCGTTCCGCCCAATGTTCTAGCCACCTATCCTACGAGGTTTTCAGTGCTCTATCCCTTTTGGTGATGGTTTCACTAACAATAGTCGTCGTCTTACCAGTATCCTTAATAATCTGAAACACTTGCTGGGTGTTACCTAACGCTGATTCTTTCTCCATGTACCTCAGTTTCACCCCCCTCATTACTAACCGTAATCGATGAAGAGACTCTTGTTCACTTTACGTTTCAGTTGTGTTCTGTCTTCGCTGTTGTCAGAGCCAGCTGGAATCAGTCTTCTCATATCAGTCAGTTCGGATGATGTTGTCGAAATCTAATGACGCTTGCTAACCTTATAATGTAGGTTAACAACTGTCTTTATAGCTGTTTCTAAAGCAGATTTTATCACACAAGGCTTCCACGGAAGGAGTTTCGTAAACAAGCAGAGAACGTGAATTTATTCCATTACACCTATCCTTTTTCTGCCTTCTTGGCCAATCTGTAAAAATATCTCACAAGCTATACTAGTTCAAATAATAATTAATTTTATCCATTGAAACTTTTAATACCTTGTTGTTATAGGAGATCAACTTTATCGATCTCTACTGGTATGTGGGCTCCTACACAAATACCTTGGTATTGCCTGAAGATTCAGTATGCTGTAATTTGCTATGTTGTGGCTGCTAGCAATATCCAGGATACACAAATTACAAATATTATTAATAATAATGAGAAATGATACCAACGAAGATGCACCGAGTTATTTGACTGAAATAGATGTTCTGTGTCAAGGTTGCTAATCACATGAACTATTTCGTTATGTCATATTAATCAGAGTTTATACCTTAATTATTTTAGAAGGGTGCTGACAATGTTATCTTTCAATATTTGTGCACAGTTATTAATAAAGTGTCATGCATAGGATGACACAACACATTCGTAAAAGCATTCAATGAAAGCCAAAATTTAAACGAATAAGTTCATGTTATTGAAATTAAGTTCATCAAGTCTGTTTCTATGTGATACTCGATTAAAAGATGCTCTAGTATGGAATTTAAACACTCACTATCAAATTGTATAGTTTTTAGCACAAATATTCTAAAATGATCAAAATATCCGGATTTTTTTCAAATATGTGAATGCACATTATTTTGATAAGCACCTCAAAGTCAAACATAATACCTGATTTCTTTTTTCTAATTCATTTTTTTTATCTCAGATTTCCTAACAATTTGTATAAGGGAATCCATCCAGTTGTAACCGAAAACTCTAGTCTTAAGTTTGGTGAGTTTTGACTCGAAAAATACGTGTCCGTTATTTTGTTAGGCAGTGGGTTATTTTCACTATATAAGGAGATAGGAAGCGTTGAGGTTGGCCAACAGGAGTTCATTTGAAATAAGGACTCATCACTTGCTGAAACATAAGACCGTAGTTTTATGACTTCTACAATGTACTACTAGAGTGAATAAAATACACTAACTCAGTGAACTTAGGAACTATTATTCATTTTGTTTAAATAAAGCGCAAAAGTACGGTAATATTCATCAATACATGCAAATAAGTATGCAATGTTCAAGGTCTTACTTACTCATATTCTGACATAATTTCCTTCAAAAACTGCAAAGCTTCTTCATCATAGTAAAGTCCATTTGGATCTTTCTGACATTGCACTATATCTGCATGAGTTCCAATCAGAATAATACGAGCCATTTGTGTAGGTCTGCCTCCAAATACTTCACAAAAGATGATCAAGTGTACAAATATAACTGATGATTTTAAATCGAGCTTAAGAAGAAATAGTTTTGTATAATATGCCGTAAAAGAATAACAGAAATCAGGTCCCTAATCACAGATGACTGAGTACAAAACGTTCACTTTTGTAACCTTCAATAATTTAATTGTTCACCGGTTGTTTTGAACAGTAAGTTATACTATCGAGGAGGTTTCTTATAACATATCAGATATTTTTATCTGATATGGCGCATACTGACATAGTATTATTCACATTAGTTGGTCACTGGAGAGCGACTAACTTCACGTTGTCTAGTCCTAAGTGCCAATCGAATTCTATCAATCATTTTGCCATGTGACCACTAGGCTAGTTGATACAACATCGTGATACACTTCGATATATGTTGGCTGGAAAGAGGCAGTCAGCAGGAAGCTCTGAACGTAGACTTCGCGCATTTTGGAATTCGTCAGCAAGGCGTATGTGAAACTCCTACAGAACTGATGCCACGCATAAGATTCGAATAGCTCAGTGGTAAAGTCTGTGAGTGAAGCATTGGGTAATGTGGAGTCGAATAGCAAGTAGGACAGTTTCTCAGAGGTTGCAGACACACCTTGTTGACGTGTAGAAGAGGTCTTGGGCTTCCTGCCGACTGTCTTCAACAAGCTAACAGTATAATTTACTTGATGACGTTTCAAGTATAAATTATTGTTCTTATGCATATCAGTGTAATGACACCACTCAACAGTCAAGTTTTGTAGCCCTATCATCTCATATTCTTCGGTTTCATTGGAAGTTAAATTTTCAGTGCCCCTAGTATAGCTGTACCATCATTCTCATTACAAAGGAGACTCTGAACTTCTTTCTACTCGCATTGTCACTATTTCTGCATTCGTATTACTGTTATCATTTTGTTTCTTATGTGTTCATACAAATTTTTGAATAAAGCGTAGAGGATATTCATTAATTGCTAAAGTTTTTTTTTTACGTGTTTCGACTCCTTTTTTAAGTCCTTTCACTGATTAATGAGTTTTTGAGCTATATGGCAACAGCTTTGAAAACAGTCATACGAATGCAAAACTAACGACAACACGAGTAGAAATAAGTTCAAAGCCTCTTTTGTGTTACTCAGTAAGGAAGGAACTTCAGGAACTTTACGTAGGACTCTAAACAAGGATGGAATTATGGTGGTATTTAAACTCAGAAGTTAACTTTGTCGGTTGTCCCATAGATCTCATTCAGAAAAATATAATCTTGTCTACCAAATCCCGTGCAATGATTTTCAGGTTAAGTACATGTGTCAAAGTAGCGAGCCGGAGTTGGTTAAATTAGCCAAATGTGGAAAGACAGGCCCCCATAGGATCAATAATATTGGGAGAACCCGGACATTGCAATACATACACTAGCATACAACCACACAGTAGGGTTGGATAAAACCACTGTACATTCAATTCACTTTAATATAGTTAGATGGAGAGAGAGACTGATTGTTTGATTACTTGATTTTTCTTCATCGACTTAACACCCAACACATGTAATAAGAATGATGAAACACCACTTATACCAGAGATATGGAAATCTTAACTTCAGAAGAATACGAGGTGACAGGGTATGAAAACTCGTTTGTCGAAAGTGGTGTGATTACATCGATTTGAATAAGAGGAACACTTCACGCTTGGAGCGTCACGAAGTAAATAATACTGAATCACTGTAAGTTGTATATCAAGTAAGGCAACCTAATATGCAATTTCATCCTACTACATTTTCCAAGTTTTTGCTGAGATTTCTCATAAACTTTAATTTAATTGTGCTAATGATAGTCTGTGATAGACTTAACGTCGCTGACTTATTTCCAAGAGGGAGGATACGTTTCTGAATCCAAGCTAAAACCTAGTTCAGTAGGATGTTTGGAACTGCAGAACCAAAATATCAAATAAAAATCCGTGATATGTAGATTTGTTTCTAAACAGCTTTGTATCACATTGTATGAAAAATTTGCTGACATTTTCACTTCACAACTGAAATGTACATTTTCGTTTCGATCATAAGATCAATCATAATATGACGGAAATTGTTCATAGCACTTTAGCATATTAGTTTTGATAGTCAGATCAACTGGAAAAATGATAGGGGACTGAAAATCAAAGAAGCAAGACAAAAAGCAAACGAGCGAAGGAACATGGTGTGATTTCATTTACAAGTAGGTTATGTGAAAGAAAAAATGTAAATATCAGCCAGACACAGTGTGAAATGATAAGAATATAAATTTTAACGTATATTTAAATAAAAGGTGACATAAGAGTTGTCAGAGATAAATTTTCCAAGATGTTCTTCTTACCGTTAGTTATTAAACCCTAAAGTACATTTAACACGTCGTTAAAGCATATGAATATTCAGTGACGAAAAGTTACTAGTTTTCAACGAAAGTTTCGCATTATAACTGTATACAAATTAAAGATAGTCTACTTGATTTTCTCAAAATTCAAACAACCGTATCTCATCTACACATCTGTTCGATTACACAGTAAATATAATGAATATATCTATAAATATAATTCTTGGCTGTCTTATAATCTAAGTGTTCACTGTTTTAATAGGTAAATAGTACTTAGATGAACAGAAGAAATTTACATTTTAACAAGTGTTTAGTTTTCAGATCATCAATCGTAACCTAAATTAATCAAGTTTAAAGTTCAGGAATGTTGAGTTGTAGGAAATGGATTTAAATCTGTGAAAAAGTACGGTATTATATCGAGCCATCATTCCACTGTTCTGCTAAAAGCATAGAAGGGTAAAGTTAGTGTCTTCCGCTTGTCAATTTTCTGAATATGATATTCCACGAGTGCATGTCCTAGGAATATGATTTACTACTGAGTGGATCCTGGAATTATTTGATATGAAGTTCATATGTGCACAAATATACATTCTGTGAAATGAATGCTACATCGAAAAAAAGTTCCATTGTCATTCTGAACAATGAAGTCAGCATACACTAATATAAATTGTTGGTAACTGCTGTACCAATCTGATTCCAAGCTCAGAGAATACAACGTGACTTAATTTCAATTTCAGGTCTGGAGATATTTCAGCCATTTTAACAGTGCTGTCTATTTTTCTATTCTGCACGTTTCATCAGAATGTTAAGCAAAACTGTCACTAGTTTAAAATGTGCCAAATGGTTTATACAATTTTGATAAGAACACAAAATTGATTTTTATTAAAATGGTAACTTTGTTTACGAAGGTACTATCCTTAGTGACCTCCAAGATTCTTATGCCAAATATGCGAGAACTCAGCAGACAGAACAAAGATATAATGTGAATGGAATTCACTTTCTTTGTTAAATTCTTACCAAAGATTAATGGTCTGCTTTTGCTGGATGTGATAAATTTCATTTAATTTGATCACTAAAATCAACCAAGACTCAGTTGATTAGAAATATGTTAAAATACATGCCAGGTGATTCACAATGGAAAGCTCAGTGATGCCTTTGAAGACCGATCATCTTCTTGATTGTGGTCTACTGGACTCGACTCGACTCGACTGGAATGGAATGGATAATGCGAAAAACTGTAAGGAGAGAGAAGAGGGGTATACGCTGGCTGGACCGCTGAAAAGATCACAGAAGGAGATTTGGATTTCGCCGCCAATGATGATTTATGTCCAGTGTCTCGTCTCACAAACTAGAAGATCCACAGGCAAAAAACCAACAAGTTGACAGAAGAGGTGAGGCAGTGAAGACGAGACTGACTCCAGGTGGATGTAGAGATGACAGAGGTGCTGGAGATATTTAACCAACACCAACACGAACAGCAGCAACAGCAACAACAACGGGCACCAGTCACCATGAACGGGATAAATCTAAAGGAAGTTATCTCTTTCATCTACCTAGGTAAGGCAGCATCGTTTCAACTACGGGCAGTGGCAGTGGCGATGAAGGTGGTGGCGGCGGCACAGATAAGGACTTTAGAGGAGCCGGGATCGGAAAGACAGCAAGACAGGCCTTCATTAACCTGAAATCAGTGTGGAGATCTGCTGCACTGCACTGCACTCAGCAGAAAGCGTGAACAAGATTTGCATTTTCAACACTCATATCAGTCAGGTGTGTCAGTGCTTCCATGTGATGGCTGAGAGTGTTGGTGGCGCGTCACAAAAAGCATTTCCAACAAACTACAGACATACATCACATCAACAGATGCCGCCTATGCTGGCGCGCTCGCTCACTCACTCACTCACTCACTCTCTCGATACTGAAGATCAGATGAGATGTCCAGAAAGAAAGAATAAGCAACAAGGAACTCTGGCTGGCTGGCTGGTGACGAACCAATCGAGAGTGCATTTCCCTTTGAGTGTGCAGAGGAGAGTGGAGATGGATTAGACTGGGGATGCACTGAGAAGGAAGACGTTTTGTTGACATCATGCGCCTGACCAGGCGAGACTAGGTGAGGCCAGGTTGTCGAGTGGAACCCGAATGGGAAACGACGAGTTGGGTATCTGAGCTGAGGGTGACATTGAGGAGATGGTGTGATGAAGAAATGGAGGCTTGTGATCAGTGGTGGAGCCTGACTGAAATGACTGTTGAGAAGAGAGTGAAACGGAGGCGTGCTACTGAAGCCACATGTTTCACTAGGGACCCGAGGGACATATTTATAAATAATTAAATACTATGGTATCAGAAATATTTTTATAATAAATAGTGCAGACACAAATAATATTCTTGGAATATCAAGCTTTCTTGTTCGTTAATCCACCAAAGTCCACTGACCTCTTCGTACGTGTTAACAACATGAAAATCATTAACAGTATTTAATACTGATCTTGTCTATGTTTTTTTAACGTTGCAATGAATCTCAGTGTTAAATTAATTTCTGCTGAAACTGATTTCTAACTATCAACTAAGACTGTTGTTTTGATCTGCAGTGTTTACGTGAATGATTTAATGCTCAGATGCGATGAGATTACCGACAGAACAATGTTTTGTCAAGATGATGTTCAAGTGATACCAGAAGAAGTCAGTGGGATTGAAAATATATCCACTTCAACGGAATAGTGAGATTATAGCTGAAAATTCAGCCGTTTACAAACCTTTATAACAAACTTGGCCAGGGACAACAAAATAGCATATTAAAAGTGCAAGATGTATCAATCAGCTTTTAGTGTCTCAAAGAGAGGTAAAAATAAGTAACACTGGGTGAAGCGAAAAAGGCTCGAAAATAACGTTTCAATTTTTAAAATGAAATATATGCGTGTGATGAACTTGTTTGTTAGAGACTAAACATCCCCGGAAACTGTACCAACACGATATCACAAATGCATGGTCAGTGAACCTTACTATCAATGATAAGGTTAATCCAATCTCATTTTAGTGAGAATAATTAGTGGTATCACACAGCAGGGTTTGTTTGTTAAAAATGATGCCCTACAATAGGTTTCATGCCCATTGACACATTTCCTGGGAATAGACGCAAGCTGAAATCTGCATTATACAACACTCCAGTTAGGGCTATTACCGAGGTGATTTCAAGCAAACAGACTCACTGCATGTCTAAGGATCATTTACTGAAAAGTCGTGTCATACAGAATTTCTGTGACCAGTAGATGTTCATAATACGATAAAGATAATGACTGACAAAGGATGTAGGATGCTTCAGTAGTTTTAAAGGCAGTTACAAAGTATTTGTGACAGCTGGATGTTGTTTCATAAAAATGTGTTAGGACATTTATTCACGAATCAGTCTATTGTTTTTTCCATGAAGGCGAAACAGTGTACTGATGTCTATTCTAAACTGTCTGGCAGTATAATTTATAAGGTGCATTCCTTTGCATTAGGAATCAAATGGTCTATTCCTGCTGGCATTAAATATTTTATATTTTTTCAATCTGATCTCTACAGAAACTGTATATCACCTAACAGTTTTTCAAAATGATCAAGATGTTTTATTTTGTATGCTCTGAAAAATGGCAAATGCTTTGAGATTTTATCACTTTTCGACTGTGAAAAACGCTTCACATGTTGAACTTCCTGTTAATATTAAAGGGTAGGTATAACATTTGGATCATGGGAGTTGTAGTTAATAAATCAGCAAAAATATATTGATTCATGAAGTTGCTTCTTTATACTTTACAATTAGTATAATTGGCAGTCAAAATATACGAGACCAAAAAAAACCAATCGTAACGGTCATGTATAAGAATGTGACCGGTTATGTAGCAGAATCTTCTTGATACCTCGCAAAATGAAAGACAATGTACAAAATCACTTATCTGCATATTATAACTTGGTGGTATTCACAAATATGAATCACTCGTGATGGGATTCACTACTGTCTTCTGGCAAATATTCTGAAGCTGGATCCTAAGGTTATGTAATGTATGTTAGTTATACTAATTTTAGCTCATGAAATAAGTAGAAGTTGATACACTAATGAATAAACACAACACAAAATGTCAGTGAAAGAGTTTTAGAGACCACGTATGACTTACATAGAGGGCCTATGATAGGTATTCGTGCATGCAAGAAATCAAGCCAAAATCGCACACTTTTACGTCTCCATTCTAATGAATCCATTAAATTGAACAATACCAAGTGGATACAGTTAATGTCGCCAATGAAATGATCGTAAAAACAGTAATAAGATTGAAATCCAGAAAAATCCCATAGACTATACTCGTTTGTAACTGTCAGAAAGAAAAACAACAATAGTATGCAAACAAGAATTTAAAATGAATGAAAGTTTTCCTCCTGCTATGCGGAAACGTTACAAACATAAGATAAAAATACCACTTAGATATACGTCTTGTATTGTTAACTTTGTGCTAAACTAGTTAATTTTGATCTTGTGACATAATATTAGAAGGAATGTCAGACACATAAATCAGACTGTATAGTCGCAGTTATAGAAGAATAAAGAGTTGTCTTTCGAAGCATTTCTATATATTGAAAGGCAGTCCGTTTCAGAGAGCAGTTTTTCTGTTAGTGATAGCAAATTTTGTAGATGAATAATAATAAAACTAGTACATACCACAAAAATCCTTGTAGATGTAAACGGAGACTATGATTTGAGTTAGTAATAAAAGAAAGATAATGCTTTCGGATGCATTGCGAAGTTTTTTTCTGTTTGTACAACATAGATGAATTGTGTACATTAGTTGGTTTCGTAGACTTAGAATGGAATCATTACCTATGGCAATCCGTTCTATGTATTATAACAAGTACTTTGATTGACAATAAAGAAGGTCTGATAGCTAAACTAATCACCTCCAACGGACGTTCATCATCAGTATGGTTTAAGAAATTTGCTGTATAAACCTGATAAGTCAGTTAGTTTTATTGGTGAGCTCGATATGTAAACTAACGAAACAATCATCCCATTTAACAGATAACCTCGATCTGGCTTCTAAGTGCTGATAATTGATGGCATTGGATTACACCTTTTCACACCTGTAAATTACAAACTGCTTATCAAATAAGAAACACTGGTTTGAAATTTACTTTCAAATCATCACCTCCGTTTTTGGATACTAATTACAAGGAGATGTCTGAGTTTAGTATACATCAAAATATGTATGAAACAACTCAAAAATTTCAGGCCACTTTATGCTTTCACCACGTTCGTAAATTAGCAATGTCCTCTTCAGTATTTGGCAGCTACATGTCAAAAGTTGTGTAATTTGAAAAAAGATTCAGATAAAAATCCTGAGGTCAATCTAATTTACATCCCAGATTGGTCTTCATATTCAAAGTATAATACACAGCTCAATATATTGCCCATATTCCTTACTGTTATAAAGATCACAACACAATAAGCATTTATTCGTGTGTCGTATTGCCTTATAACAATTTCTGTCAGCTTTTCACATATCTTGTAAATATTGATGATAAATTAACACCAATGATAGATGAGATGAAAATTCCGGTAAGTTTGCTGAATGAAAGTGATATATTGACAAGCATTATTTATTGATTACTTTTTTCGTCACGATATGCAACACAACTAAACAGCAACAATTCATTCTACCTTCGTTGATTAAAATCCCTTCAGTTACTTTGGGGATTATATTCAAAATTCTAATGTGAATTTGAATAAACAATTATCTTACATGAAAACAACACGCTCGCAACCTTAATAGTGAAAATTTGAAGGTCTTATTCCCTACAGACTGAAAAAACACATAAGCATTCATTGAAAACAAGGCAACAGTTGGCAACAGTTTCACTTTTCCTCAAGAACTACTCAGCAGTATACATCCTAAAATCTAATAAAATATGGAACTCAGAACTCTCATATTTCTCAACCAGCATCCTGCCACGTAATCAGTGATCCCTAATTTCTAATCTTAACCAATGATTGAAACAGTATGACTGATAGTTACTTAATGATGGACTCTAATTCACACCTCATTAGAGCACAAATTATTCACTTTAAATGCAGTCACAAATGAGCGTTGACATATTATTCATTTATGCCCTTTATCAATGGTTCACTCAAGCCTTCATCAAAATTTCTACGACGTTTACTGTCCATCAACTTCATAAGAAAACCAGAGTGATACCTATCTTCCAACCTACTTTATGTTAAGCCCGATTCCCCGTCTCTGTCGATCAGGAAAATATGTACCAAGCATACTGTCAGCGAACAGAATCAGGAAACTTAGAGAAATACTGTAAAAGGATTCTTATTGACATAAAATAGTTGAAAATCTAAAACGACAGGGCATGATTAAAAGTAAACATTGGTCTTTGAAGATGAAGTTTCTATTCAACCTCCAGTTGAAGCTTAACAGTGCCGTGGGTATTCGAAAGAAAAGGTTATCTAATTACGGTAATTTGATTGGTTTTGGCTAGCAGAGGAATCCAGGACTCATATTTCGTCCTATTTGGGACTTGCAAACTGGACGTACCTGCACTATCAATAAAATAGTAATAAAAAATTGTCTGTTAACAAATTACACCTGTGAGAAATATCCAGCCTTGGTGATAGAGTAACAAACAGGAATCGTGTGTGGTTCTGACATGACATTCTGTTAATTGATGACGCTAAGTTACTTCTGAAAAATTCTTGAAGTCACGCAAACTTTTAAGTTAAGTCACTGAGAAGGAACCAGAACTGACCATTTGATCGCAATCAAGTTATAACTAAAGCCAAAAGCGCAGATACCTGCCATGTGATGAAAAGAAGGAATTACAACTTCCATCTTTGCTTTGGATATCATAAAGATTTTATCACTTTGGATGAGTTCTTTATTTCCTTGTCCTAATTTATTTCATTTTCTGAATTCTTATTTGTGTTGTGAAATGATTCGATTAATCATTGTATTTTAATCCCTGAACAAAAATTGTTCTGAATATTTTTATACTTCCAAGTTTATAGTGACTAATGAACTGGCTAGAAATATTTTCGTCAGAAAGTGGATTTATTTTCTTTTGTTTCTGCTAGGATTTCAAGTTATAAATCATACAGGGTGAGTGGTTATTCACTTATCTTTACTAACTTGCTGCGAATTTCTAATATAACTATATGACCTGTGGCATGAATCAAATTAGAAAAGAAGCAAACCAATTATACGGTTAAATTGTCCTGCTTATAGTCTGGTAACATGTACTATTTAATTTCATATTAACCTTGATAATCGCAGGTTCTTTTTACAGTATCCTCAAGAATGCAGAAGGCTTAAGCATCTCAAGTTACAGTCAGGCAACTCATCAGTGACGTTTGGTTTTCACATAGTCACAGGTGATAATTGTTACTATATAAAACTGCATTTTAAACAATTACCCTCAAGCAAACCATTCAAACGAAAAGCAAAAATCACCTAGTTTTTTGTGACTTAACTAACCAACAGAATGAAGTTTCAGCCTATTTCAATCTTTTCTTCTTCAGAGCTAAATACCCAACAAAAGTCAGCTATCATGAAACTATTTCATGGACATTAGCGATACTCTTGTAAACATCATAAATTTCGGCTTTTTGCTGAACTTGTGTTTAATTCTCTTCTAAAACAGTGATGCAACTTATCATTAACTGTGATGAGTAGTTAAGTATACAGTAATCTGCCACTGAACCATTGGATTCCAACCCACAAGGTTGAGTGGTAACATGTACGGTGTGAAACCTTGGGGTTCTGGCTTACATCCGTGGTGAGGTAGTGGGTGTACACTGCTGAGGAGTCCCTTGCTAGAACAAAACAGCTGTCCACTGTTTCCAGGTCTCCCATGGATTTTTAACTGATGTTCAAACTGAATTACTAGATAGTAAGTTGACAATTCCTTAGAGGTAAGTGGTTTTGTTCGTCAAGCTTACAAACTGACTGTTTCTCCTTCTCTCAGTAAAAATTATTACATTAATATTGTTAGATACATTTTTGTTGAAATTTTTTGAATTTGGTTTATTCAAACTGGGTATTTTTCCCACTCACTCGTCTAACTGTTCACAAACACTGTTTGCCATTTAGAAATAAATATTTAGCTGTTAAAGTTTTCCTATGGTTTATTTTCACTGTATATCCACAGTTTCTACTTTCACCGTTTGAGTAATTGAATTTTATGATTCAGTGTAAACAGGAAGTATATCTTCACAGACACTTCAAATAATTATTAACTGAAGCTAAAATTGATTTTAATGAAGGCTAAGCACCGGTGTTAAATGAGACGTGGGACACTGAAGATACTGTAACCTTGCTTCGGATACTCGACAGAAGTTTAAAACCTTGACAACTTGCCAAAGTGGACTTAGAACACAAGGTTTATATTTTAAACATACCATTATTGAGTCTTATTAGCGAAATATGTCACCTTCTGAGGTGAATTTTCATTGATCTGAATTAGTTTATTCCACTGAAGAACACTTCTGTTGGTATCTTTCGAACGTCATTTGTAAATTAGACATCACTGTTGATCGGACAACGTAACGCAGAATAAATTCATGAGATTCAAACTAATAAAAATGGTGATATTGTATCATTCAGATGACTTGTAGCAAATTACCTACGGGCCAGGACCAAAACGTCCCTGATTTGATTCCTAGGTGTAATGAGAAGGGGTCATATAATAAACATCTGTAATTGTATGTATGAATTACTGAAGGGAGTCTGTAAGCAAAGAAAATAAACTCAGGTGTCCTGGCTGACCTCTATCAGCCACCTTGTACGAGATATGCTCAGATAACTGCATTTAGTATGTCTGTAAATGTTTCCCCTGAAAATACAATAAATCTGCCCAGCTGTTTTCAGAAATAATTCCAGATGATACAATAAAGGAGGCTTCTACCTTTAAACAAGTGGTTTACTTAGTGAAGAATGTTACTGTAATTGCATCTTTTCTAACTGCATGTTTTTTGAATAACTGCTACTGCTTTTTTACTCTCTATTTGGGGGAGAAACAAGATACTGCAGATATCTGTCATGAATACGATGTTCATGAGACTCCTAGAAATATGAAACATTCAAGTTGTCTCAAAAGCGCATCCGATATGGTCACAACTAATGAGAACTAATGTTCACAACAAATTATGAGAGCGAAATATGGATTCCAAGTGAGATAAGCGTATTAGCAAAACATTTGTTTTGATACCAATATTAGTCGGAGAAATTCTGACTACGCAGTTGTATTTGTGAAAATGCTCCCAACAGTAAATCTAACAATAAGATTAACAGAAAGCTTAGTTAAGGAATGCAGTGAAGAAAACCTTCATTCACTTGGTCAGCAGTTATTCTAACTCTCATGAAACTTCTTTTTTTTTCATTTTACTGGTGTTTTCCACTAGAAAACTGACATACGTAGCTATGTCTGTCTCAGTAGATAGTGGCAGGATGGTTGAGTGTATTCTTTGACAAACTACAATAAAATGATGTCGATCTTGATGAAACGAATCAAGGTAAAATTCTTAAAGTAAATTTATTCATCCGCCCAAATAATAGTCAAGTCTTGGGAAAGAACCGAAACAAGAAGGTGAAAACAGATAGAATCATTCAGAAAAATATCAATACCCATTGACATGGGATTAGTTACGTACAATAAACAACTTCACTATGAAATTCAGGGATACTCTGTTCCCCAAATAATTTGAAGTTTATGAGTATAATCCAGGAAGGGGAAGTAGGCCAATGAATGACTTCTGCTTCTAAAATTGTACAATGAATAACCACCATGAGTAACAAGACATATCTTCAGGCGATACTGTTTAGTATATCAGTCTAAAATAACCGCCAAAACTCAAAGATCATTAAGGTGGTTACAACAAATTACTGACTTGTGAAATCTAATTACTCAGATGATAAATAATATTTACTTTACGTGAAAATGAAATTTACAACTATGCAGTAAGATTAAATCAGCGTGATTAATTAAGCAGAATAATTTGAAGGAGCAAATTTCCAGTTGGATGAAATGAAATCGCAATTGTTTTTTCGATAAATATTTAGGTTATTGGATAACAAGTGTGAAAAAGGATTAATAATTTGAGTTGAATAAGTTTGTGATTTTATCATGATATGGAATTTACACTGCTTTATTATCACCATGTATAGAATAACAGTGTCCATTGATTTTACGACAAAGAGTAAAGACTTTTTTTACCGTTGTTTCTTTCAAATGCTCATGGAATCAACGCACTTAGGCCGATGCCTATTTTCAAAGCGTAATATACGTCTCTCAGGGGGTATAGTAACTAACATCTAGCTCTTCTTGTCAAAATTAGTTCACAATATTAAGATTCAGTAATTTGCCACAAAATTAGCTTTTACAAAACTTGATGATCATAACAAATCTCCAGGCTGGCAAATTGAAATCACTATCATCAGCTGTTACAAATCGTTATTCATGTCCTTAGGGGCGGTTGCTGTACTCATTTTACAACAACAACCTGGTTATATCTTCTCAATAGATAAAAACTTGCTCCTCTTTGTAGAGTAATTAGAAGTGTTGAATTTCTGAAGCAAAACCAGCCTTTCAATGCCAGTTTACCCTCTAAGATTAAAGCCATACTAGTCCAAATACACACTGTTTGTAAACGAAAATATTTTTATCTAGGAAATAACATGACAGAAAATGTTAACTACAAACTGGAGTAAATAAAATGCATAAGGCATACCGGCCCAGTAAAAAATATATCCAACAGCTGAGGTACAATATGATGAATTAGGCATTTGAACTTAAAACAGTAGGTTCCAAGTGCATACTTGTCTGCATGTGTTGTAATTTGACCTACTATTTACTGATGTTGACGCTGGAATAATAAATATGTCTTATAATCCAGTACATATATCTGTATATGGTTAGACAGCTGAGTTTGTTGTTCCATCCTCATAACCAGACCACACTTGTCTAATCACTTGTATACTGAGTGCTATTCGAATTGTATTACCAAAGCTTACCATCTAAACAAATCCATGCTTCTTGATGGCCAAACTGAAGCAGTTCTGGTAACGAAATGTCATCTACAAGTTTACTAAGTGTTTTCAGTTAACTGATTAGGAATCTGTCAAAGAACACTTTCTTCAACCCTTTTTGAAAATTCTCAGTTTACATACCTTGTTCAGACTCCTGTAGTTTTTAAATACCCTGTCTCTAGTTTTGGATTAAAACAGGTATCTTTGATAACCTGCAAAAAAGTGAAGGAGACCTTAATTCCCAAAGATAATTAGTAGATTAGATTTTCCTGTTTAGAAATGAGTAGACCAATAGAGTTAAAGAAAACGTTGGTGTTTATTGGTTAGATGAGTCTACTGATCAGATGTAATTTACGGATAAAACTAGCTCAAAATCAACTGTATGTAGGTAGACACATTCATTTCAATGGATATCTTTTTATTATTTGTGGGTTGCTAAATTATTGCTTCATCTTTACAGAAGTAAGCCTAATTAAAAATCTGTTTCTATTCCTTTTTATGACTAGGAGTGTACACCGCAGTTATATAGACTAACATGCATACTGGGTAAACGTCCGATACATGTTAGGAATAGCAATCATTTTTTCATTTCACAAAAACATTTTTCCTATTGGGTTGTCGAGGTATGAAAATTTACTTTGTTGACGTCATACCGTGCGTTCACGATTTTTAATCCATCCTTATTTTAATCAATGAGCTAATTCAACTTCTTATCTTCAGATGATTGTTAGTCATCTATATGGCTTGATCTGCATAGAATTCGTATGGTTTCCTATCTGAAATGAATATTTAAAATGAGTTCTTGAGGATGGTTAAATTTCTTGTTTTTCCTACCTGAATATATAATTTCTTCTCTTTGGACTGAAAGGATCGTCATAGATCTTGAATATTTTGAACCAAATCCAGTAGTTGTAAAGCAAAGAGATCAATAAATATACAAATTCGTCAACGTTGTCTAAATTATTGGTGTAAAATCAAATAGATGAAGCGTTAAGTTGCGTCCATCCACTTCATGTTTATACTCTGCTTACTCATAAGTAGTTGAAGGATTTAACAAAATTCACTATTCATTGTCCATGGTGAAGTCGTGCACTATACAAAGTCTCATATTTTTGCTACAAAATCTACTATTTAAACCAAGTAGAATATACCTACTAACTGCAACCAGTTGTTAAATCATATTTTTCTACGATATCTGGTGAATTACTATAGCTGTAGTCAGATACAGATGGGAAATTTAAATGCATAGTCCCAAAAGACTCCGAATTTTAGAAAAGTAACCGTTTTAGGATGATTCAGTCACTTCCTTGATAGTGAACTAAACAGTTAGTACACCAGTAGCACGGAAATAAATAAGTAAAAATGGCACCTCCATTTTCCTGTTTTTGGTTTACAAACAGTTCGCATGATTTGCGTCTTAAAAGCCGCATTTAGTCTAAAGATATTTAAACTATAAGGAATAATAAATAAATATTTTACCGACTGTAATTTCTAGGAGGATGAGAAACAGTTTAAAATTCGAAGAGATACAATGAAACGTGAGATATCTGAAAGAAGCTAGTTGTCACAATTAAAATGAGTAACAATATACATGTAGTCTAGTTGAGTGACGACTGAACTTGAAACGGTAAACTACATTGCAGTAAAATTTACATCATTGACCACGGAGTAACCGAAGCAGGACTTGAGGAAGTAAGTTACAAGACCTAACTGAGGACAAGATCCCAACTTGTGTTCGTGCTCTCTACCAGCTATCACCTGAATATGTGCTACATAATTATTCGTTAGTCATTACACTCGCTATCACATCAAATCACATCCGAATGCATATTAAGTTAAGCCGGAGAAGAAAAGCAAGTAATTGATTGGTGATGATAGTATCTGAGGTAAACTGGTATTATTTCTACCGAATAATGACTAAAGGTGAAATGAAAAGCCCAGTGACAGCAGGATTAACTGAATTTCAACCACAGTTAGCCGTACAAGTTGCAATAGCTTCAGAAGAAGATTTAATTGTAAACAGTTTATATATGAAGCCTTTAGAAGAGGTAACAGGAAGTAGTTCTCACTGTGAACTTGAACCGCTGAATACATGTGTATATCATCGTGTTATCATCGCTGAAAAAACCGAACACGAAAATTTCTTCCAGCATATATGCCCAGTGTCAAGTTGTTGAAAGTTAAGGAATGAAGTCTAGTGGAATGGAACAACTCTAGATTCTTTAGATTGCTTCATCCAAAAAACATTTGGAAGAAAGCTTAAAACTAGAATGTACACAAAACTGACTCATTTTGATGAATAAATATCTTTTTCATTCCGATTATTCAAATAGACTGAAGGCTACAGTATATATATATATATATATATATATATATAAACACTTAGAAACTACTGGAAGAAACCAAGATGAATTTAAGTAGCAGCCTCATTCTGAGAAAAATTCATGATAAATCATACTTCAACAGTGCATACCTGAAATGACTGCGTGGGAATATATTATATATATACTATCCACAAGTAGTCAAAGGAAGTTACGTTGTACAGAATCTTACCGGATTCTACTAGGATTAATCTTTGTTTTTTCAAGTGGCCTGATTTATTGCTCTTTTTCAGCTTCTTGAAACAACTCAGGCAATTTTTTAATGCGATCATGATAGATTGTGATATTCTTTCACACCTTATTTCTTGTTGCTAATATATTGAATAATGACAGCTTACATTAATTCGATTAAGTTATCGACATTAATCATATATGCATTCATATAAATATATCATACACAAATCAAGATAAACTCACTGTGGACATTAATTCCTTGAGTATAGTTCTCATGTTCTGAGTCTATATTCCAAATGTATGGATAATAATGACGATATAAATGGGATACTGGACCTAGATGATAAGACAAGTTTTATGAATAAAAATCTGTAGGTAAACAAACGTATATTGAACTTAATACCAAGACATAGCCCTAGATGTTACACATATTTGTATCTGCATATGTGCATACGTTATCCGAAGAAATAGTTTAACTGACTGGTAACTAGTAAATAATCTTGAGTGTGTAGGTTCGTTACTCTTTTGAATACTGTTTGTGCATCAATAATCGACATCAAATAAGTGACCTCTGGAAATTTGAAAATAATGAACCCTCTGTCAATTGAACAATGCACATACATGAAGATTCTACAAAAGAAACTGGAAACTCAGCAATCCTAATAGCATATATTAAATATGAATTAACTGGGGTTTATGCTTGCAGTTTGCATCTACAAAATTGCTTAAATATATCCATAACTACTCAGTAATAATTTTAACACAATGATTAGCAAATTTTCATAGAGTGCTTCATACTGGCATAGGATGGTTAGCACATTACAGGTTATCAACAGTTGTGCAGGACATCATGGTGACTTACCACAATGTCTATCATGAAAGCAATCTAAGAAGTGAATTTTTATAATTCAGCCGTTTACTTTGGTTGTGAGTGGATTAAGTTTACTAAGTATATCTACTTTGGTAATCAAGTTATGGCTTTATTCAACATTAATTTGATCAACGAAAGGACAAATTGGAAATACAAAGCATATTCAATGGAAGTTAACACTTTATAGTCTGTCAACCCTTATGGTTTGCATTTCTTTCTTCTGTAAGACTTCAACCCAACAATTAGATGCATATTCATTTACTTTTTAGAGTCTTTAATTTTTACATTCCAGATCCTTATAGTTACTGAAAAACCCTGAATAAATTTACAACTATTTAGCACACTGCGAACACTTCAGACAAGAAAAGATTATTGTCCTAGTTGGCCATTTTAATGAATACCTTCCAAAAAGATTGAAAAATTCAGAGCATACATGCAGCAATTTCTTATGCATCGAAAATTTTGTTAAAGGAAGTGTACTGTTTTATCAAATTTTCTCATTTCGAAAAATTCAGCAGAAAAATGAAAAGTACAAGGAATCATATACGAGTATCAGCAAACAGAATACTTAGGTATTATCTATTGATTGGTCATGGGAGTGCAACCAATTTCGTGTTGTCTAGTCCTCAGTGCAGACCGAATTCTATCGATCATATTTGCAATGTGGCAACCAAGCTAGGAAGCTCAGCATCGCGGTGCACATAAATAGATAATAGTTAGTTGGAGGCAATCAGTATTAAATAGTGGGCAGGACTTTTGAGTGAAAGATTCGACACATCTTCTGACTACCAGATTAAATTTGAATGAATAATTTGTTCTTGACAAATTCGGTTCCTTATTACACATGAAAAACATTCTGAATGATTGAAACAAATTTCATGGAGCATTGGTTTCATTGTCAAAGTTAAATCTCTACTTCAAATCTGATTGCAGTCAGTTTTTTGAACACATCTGGACAGCGGTTTAGTACCAATCACAAAAAAATATATTGCTAATGTGATGGCTTATTTACTGTTGATCTCATCCACGTACCATTGCAAAAGATTCGTGGCTCCAGTCCATTGCATGTTGGTAAGTAGAGATGAAGATATTAGGAAATACTGAAAAATCAGTCATTCATGCGTATTCGAATACTCATCGTCTCATTCAGAGTAATAAATGCAATCTGAATTTCCATTCTTTTGTTTCCTGTCTATTAAGATTTTCTTAATTTCTCTACTTTTTACAGTTTGACAAGTTTGATTTCATTTGTCATTAAAAAGTGTAATAAGTGAAATCAGTATACAATTATCCTGAGTTGTTCCATGTATCTTTCTATTCAACCTGGATATTTTACTGGACACAATTAAGCATGCAGACGAAAGTATACATGATAATTAAGATTTCTGTCATAAATAGCGGAAATAAGCCAATTGTTTTTTCGCTAAGCAAACCATCTCCATGAAAATATATTGTACACATTTCTTGGTGTATACAAAAAATAAATCATCTGTTAGATAATATTGAGGTAGTATTCATCACGGAGTGACATCAGCTGGAGAACCATTGAAAACTTGGGAGCATTGGACAGTCATTTCGCCCCAGTATGGGACTCAGCGCAACTCACCTATGACCCGACTCGGGATCCAACTCAGGACCTTCAGGTTTCAGGGCGAACGTGTAAACCATTCAGCCAGTGAGTCGTAGTTCAGTGGTTCACAATTTCCAACTTCTGTCAACCCGTCAGTCTGTGATGGGTACTACCTCAAAACTAAAATCCCCAGTCACCTCAAAAATACAACACTTTATAGTGCTCATTAGTGACACGTTTCCAGATGGATATCTTGACGTTCGAATGAGAAGTCGTAACCTATGGGGCTAGTCAGCCCGAAAGGAAGCGGATGCCAAGTGGGTGATAATCACGCTATATTGCGAATTGACAGAAGTAGAAATTGTGGACCGTTGAATTCCAATCTAATGGCTGAATGGTTAAAGCATTCACCATGAAACCTGAAGGTGCTGAGTTTGGTTCTTGGCCGGGTTGTATGTATGTGTGTGTACTGTTGAGGAGTTTCACACTACGGCGAGGTGACTGTTCAGCGCTCCTAAGTTTTCATTGGTTCTCTAAATGATACCAGTCAAAGTTAAAATCGCTATTCAACTCAAAATGTGTTAGATAATACACAGGGTATGGAGATGAAGACGTTGAGAGTTCATTTTTTTTGAACTTTTCCGTTGATTGTCAACGCTGCACCACCAGGTGTGATCGATTCAGACGTACCAAATGTATACAGAAGTTAATATACAGGATTTTAGCACAGAATAAAAGTAAAGGTTATTAAGCATTTTTCATATTTTGCTAATTTGATGTGAACTTTTACATGAAGGTAAAAATGTAAAACCATAACATGTGTATGTCCCATGCAGAGTTGTCTCTAGAATAACGGAGGAAGTATATCGATAACTGTCACCTCATATCAGTGTGTAGCCACAGAATCGAGTTCGTGGAGTAGGCAGTTTTGAAACTAAATAAATCCGGTACACTGTTCATCGTTTACAGATAGTGTACATAAAATAACCGTGGACATCTTAATTAGATTCAGGTGAATAATACACTTTTAACAGACAGTAGTGAGTTTGCCTGGAAAATTTATTTTCCCTTCTGTCCTTATTTCCACATTTCATAATAACTCTTGAGCAGAGCCAAGGCATTATTTATATTTGATGTTCTGCAGAAAGATATCTATATGCCTTCGTCCATCAAATTTACCGATTATAAAAGTTAATCCTTTATTATATCTTTTAGTCATAAAATACTGGAGTTTATCACAAATGGTAAACAAATATCACTTTCTTGTATCAAGTCAAGGTGAAGGTCATAGTGACATGAAAAGAAGAATATCAAATAAATTGATATATCTAGTTGGAAAGGGAGTAAACTATTATATTTAGCGAATTTTAATGACAGGAAAATAAAATGTAGTGAATGATGATAATTTTTCTCATCAGTTCTCCAAACCAGTAGAAAATGTGGATGATTTGTTGATATGTAACCAATGGGAAGATAGAATAAAATGTACATTTTTTACCTACCCAGGTAAACAGCATCATAACTTAACAAACTGAAATGGTAACGAAAGGGCTCTCAACTGACTGAGTATCTGATAAAGTCAAAACCTGTGTAAAAACACTATCAGAGATTAACTTTGGAAACATGGCAGAGCCTATTCACATGCTCTATTGTATTGCAAACACAGTTTTCAATGAAACTGCTTTACGCTGGTGATCACTAGCAAAAGTACGTGCTCAGACCTCTGTCATTATGAAGTTGGTAATTGCGACACAAAAAGAAAGAGCGTTTGAAACAACAGTTATTATTAGTGGTATGGTGTACAAAAACTATATTAATGACATACGAAAGAGAAAGCATCATATATCAGATTATTAAAACTATTGCAAAGTTTTCCAGTAAATAATGTGTTGTTTATTTTCAGTTGAATTACAAATAATCACATTTTGAAGGTGACTGGACTACTTGAACTATGATCCCAAAGTAAAGCCATGAGAATCCCAAAGTTGCTTCACTTTTTTCTTTATTACCTCGTGAACAGTAAAAGACTGGAAACTTTTGTATTGCCACTGATCAAACCAAAACTTTGGAGCCGATATGCAGATGACGCGTATGTCATCATTAAAAGAAACGAATTGAAAAACGTTTACATATTATTCAATAACATTTTCGATGACATCAAATTCACAGATGAAGAGGAATAAAATAATAAACTTGAATTTTATATGTTCTGGTTACTAGAACAGATTCGGGGAAATTGGAAACTGAAGTATAAAGAAGACCAACTCATACAGGTCAAATCCTTGACTACAATTGCAATTTGTTAGCCTACAAAAATATTGTTAAAAAGAGCGAAGACACACCGTAGTACATCAACCTTGCGTTGGAAAGGAGAAAACTACCTGATGATTTTCCAGAATAACTCCTATTCATGTAACTTTATTGAAATGATGTGCTAGCCGCCTGGAAGGAAATCAGAATGGTTCCGGTGACTAGGTTTATATCATCAGAAGCAAAAGTTAAATTCCAACTGATAGCAATAACTTTACCATTTCTAAAAACAGTGGAAAAAATGTTGCTTCCTGCGCTGAAGCCTCCTTTGGAGGCTTTCACAGATCCAAACCAATTCGCCTACAAACCCGGAAGAAGTACCTTAAATGGTGCAGTTTATTGCATCATAATATTATAACAAGTCTAGAGAAAGGTGTTAAGTATGTTACATCTTAGATTATACATTTGCTTTCGACTCTGTCCCTAAACTCCTCTTACCAAACAAGCTTGTCATTGCTCACACTGAGTCATGGATTGTAAACTGGCTTGATTCATTCTTTTCTGAGAGAAGACAGTACACTTTATACAGAGTGAAGCGCTCTACTCCGCTGCTTAGTGAAGTTGGTGTGCCTCAGAGTTCTGTTCTTTCTTCTTTCCTTTTCTCTTTCTTTCTGAATCATCTACCAACCTCACTTATGCTAACTTCGTTAAATAGGCTGAGGAACTGGCAGTATCCATATCAATCGTCTCTTCAGATTATTCTCAGTTTCATAACTTTTTAAACGAAATTAGTTACTGATCTTTCTTAAGTGGCATCACACTCAATCCCTCCAAATGTCAGACGGTTAGTTTTAAGATGTGAAAGATCCTTGTACATTGCTTCAGTCCCGGAACTCTTGTCTCATAGATGACTCATCTGCAGAGAATGTAACAAACGTTATTCATCTTGGCTTATGATTTTCTTCTGATCTTTCTTAGTCCCCTTATATCTTACTGATTTCCAGAAAAATCCTTCGCCTAATCTTTCATGCAAGGAAACTCAGACTATCTGGCATAACTGAGACCCTACTCTTACGTTTTATGAATTCCTGTTTTTTGCATATGTTTATTTATTGTTTCCTCATATTCTTTCCGGGACTCCAGACAAACGATTTTGAAGATTGCTAGTAGATAAGTGGTACACCACTAACTGTGGTGTTGTGGATAGGCATATGAGCTGTTTTAGACTTCTGGCTAAAATATTTTAATCTGATGACAAGCATCTCATGCATTTACACCTATCTACACTTTTGTTATTTGGGAAGACAAGGAGCAAATAAATTAGACTGTTAGCATGCACAACTACACACAAAAATTCAACCATACCTTATTTAACTTGTGCACTGTGTGAAGGAAATCATGTTAGACATAGTCTTATCAATCAGCTTTGCAGTAACGAACAGTTATCAAATCTCTGAAGTCACGAAACAATCATGCTATTTCTTATTATGTCAAACAGTATACTTTTTTAATATACATTTGAAAAATGTTTTACAATGGGTAAACTGATGCAATACCACGTCCTGAGAATTCTGCACTGTAAACGTAATTATGGTTTGAAATAAGGCAAATGTATTATTGTTATTATTATAATTCGTCGTCAACCAAAAAGTCGACCTAGAAAACTAGCATGTGGATTGTCCTGCTCCAAAGAAGAACTTCTTCGAGAGCTTGACTAGATTACTGGAACCTTTTGGAATCACTGTATCTCACAAGCCCGCAAAGTATCTGCACTCTCTGTTATTCAGGTCAGGAAATGCAACAAAGGAGGAAGACAAACTAAACACTATCTACAAGATAAACAGGAGAAACTGCTCAAAACACTACACCGGACAGAATGGACACTTTCTTCGTATTCGTCTGCAAGAAAATCAACTAGCGTCATGAGATATCTTCACTTATATCAATGCACAGGGACAACTGTGGATATGAATTTGACTAGGCAAATGTGAAAATTGTGAATAGAGGAGATTCTAAGCATGCCAGAGAATTTTAGAAGCTTGGTTTTTACGTCACTCAGTAGTCAACAGACATACTGACATTGACCCAATCTATCAACTAATAAGAAACAACAAGAATATCGAATTTCAGGTCATCAGTACAACCAATAAAAATAAACATGGAGAGAATGATTAGATCTTGGCAGAAACAACCAGTGACACACAAAACCATTAGGCTATTGAATAAATTGAGGAGTAAGACTTATAGCTAACTTCTTTCTGAAGCTTATGCTGATGATGTTGGCTGGAATGACAACGAAAGCTCCACGATTATACCGCCCAGCTCACAGAACACACCATCAAAATGACAAATGCCTCAGGTTTTTATTACCTGGCCTACGATCGCGATTTCCGTCTACACAAACAAATTCTGTAGAAATTTTTTTCAATCCTTTGTTATAGTGAGCAGTAAACTGAATGAAATCAATTTAACTAAATAAGATGATGTATCAATAAAAATCTACCTAACCACCACTATCTCAGATAGTCAGACTGATAAGCAGTATGATTCTACCCCACCTAAATCAATTAAATTTAGACTGCAATGAGAAGTCCTGACTTGGCAGCCAGTGTGAGTGTGACCAACCAATAGTCATGCGTTACGAATCCCCATGTCATTTGAGCAAAACCCTCAACAACTGACACGAAGCTGAGACCTGGTCAGCAGTTATTCCTCGTAGCTCATTGGAGAGAGCACATGGCCGGAAACCCACTGGCTGCTGTTTCGAATCCTGCTACAACCTACATTTTCATTTCACGTACATTCATCAATCAGTTGAAGTAAAATGTCTCATGTGTATGATTAAAGAAGGGGGAAGCTTTCATCCACACATTCGCTTCCTTTAACAGCCATCAGAGCCTTGAAATACCCACTGGAAAAGTAACTTCGTGTAGATTTTGTGAATAATACTGATTGTCTAGCAGATGTGGGAAGACTCTGTCAATGACACCAAAATTTCACTGGGAGACTTTTTTCGGTTTCCAGAAGTAGTGTAATCCCATGCGAATCCAAGTTCATTTAAGTTGATCAATCAGATGGGTCACAGCAAAAAAGTTATTATTTACTGGAATACACTTTAGAAGTTAGTTATTTTCCATAGTGACCTAGAGATAACTCTGTAACTTTGGGACCTGGTTTAGATACTTCTGATTTTCTCATCTTTTTCTTGATATAAATGATAGGACTTCACATATAGATGGAGCAGGCACTGAGTCGTTTTTGTTTCAAATAACCGATGTGGATTCAACCCCTACCAGTCTGTTCCATGGACTGTCACTCTGTCCTATTCCCTTAAGTGGCTGTTTGTCCGGGCTCAGAAGCCTAGCTTAATTAGGAGTGGTAGATCCTAGTGAGATACGGAACCTAGAAAATATCTGGGCTACAACTGTACAAGCAATTACATAACCGCGGAGTAGTATATAACCGTGACACTCCTTAAGAATGGCTTGATGGAATTGAGGTAAAGACTGAATACCAGATATTCGCTTACCGAACCAACATTGGATATTTGAAGTAAGAATGACTCAGCACTTGTTCCAGATATGTGTAAAATTGTATCAATTATATCAAAAAGGTGAGAAAATTAGAACCATCTAAACCAGGTCCCAAGGTTGTGGAGTTATCTTGAAGCGACTATGGACAATAAATTGTCTCAGAAGTGTAATCCAATGAATGATAATCTTTTGTTTCATATGTCTCATAAGTCAGCTGAAATGTGGTTACATCCCTCAGCGGTACCCGAGGTTCACTCTTATATCTGAGAATCCAAATTCTAAAATCAACAATAAGGAGCTGCAATCAAACGTATTCAAGCATCGTTAGGCGTTGCAATCCAAACAGTAAGCGTTTCAATGACATTCTTTAAGGATGCACAGTACCAACTACTTAGATTAATTAAGAAACGAAACTAGAAACTGTTGAAACATTCAGACGCAACCAGATTTTTCAGGCATTTGCCAGCGAAACACATAAAGGCAATCTTCAGTAATCTTGAAATGGTAAGGTTGTCTGTAACGGCAAAAATATGCTGACTTGGTAGGTAACCTTTTGTCATTAAACCTCTTCTTCTGTTTGGTAACAACTGAGTGATCATCGGAGATTTGATGGTATTAAACATTCATAAGTGACTTTCAACACTGAAATTACAAATTATCGATATCCTTCATAATGTAAATATTAGATCAAATTAGTCTTACCAACTTCTCCACTCAAACCAGCAAATTCTGATACAGAAGTCAGTTTCTTCTTCAAGTAGGCAGAAATTGGCCCAGTTTGAAGGGAATGCACCAGCTGAGTTTTACCAACAAGACTTGAACCAAAAAGTTTCAGTTTAATTCTGGGTAAACGATGTGTACCTTCTTTTAACTGTTCAATCCAAGCTATACGCCTCTCCTATAAATTATGAAAGGATTATTTAGAATAAAGTCAACTTTAAATTTCAGAAAATTTCAAAAGGAAAATATAACTTTCGTTAACTAACTATTTTTAAGTTCTTTTAAAAATACCACCCTCATAAGGTTAAAATCGGTTTATTTAACACGGAATATGCAGAGTCACTCTATAGTAGCAAGGGGAAACATAATCACAGTTGACAGCAATAAAATCGTCAAGAATGCATTATATTTGATTGATCATAGTCACTAAAGTTCTAAAAGTAATCACCAATTGTTTCAAACTGTTAATTTCCGCTGTCATATGTGCTTCACTACAACACTTCAGAATGTACTTCTACAACACCCACGCTTCTACTAACCACCCACTTTATGAACACTGTCGCCCTATTTGTTAAACTGCTTTCAATAGTGCTTTGATTTTTCGTTACCTTGGAGAAGTTACTGAATGTATATTGTATATAAGTTAGATCATATCAACCACTGAATGATCACCAGTCAGTTCAATACATGAATTCATTTACCGATACGTGTTTCATAGTTTCTTCAGTTCTTCAAGTAGATTCAATTTAATTTATAACTTAGAGACAATGGTCATATGAGCTCTGTAAATTATCTGCCTACTACACCGAAGCAGCTGATACAAAAATCACAGTTATCCTACGTGCCTGAGCTTTAGCTATCAAGTTCAGGTTTCACTGATGTTGCAGGTTATATCTTTCAGCGAATAATAGTATTGCCTTGCTCATTTGTGTAACACTTCAATTAGATTAACAGAATTCATAGATGCCATATTAGTATAAATCATATAACAAAACACAGTCCATGCACTGAGTGTAGTTGCAGAACAAACATTTAGGATTACTGTACATCAAATAAACTGAGATACTGAGAAACTACTATAAAACTTCAAATGAAGCATTCAAAACTCGGAAGTGTGACTTATCCTTAGAGATGAATCAGTAATCTCTCCTAGACATAGATGAAGCAAGCTTCAAGAAGCGCGGAATATCTGAAGCCTCCAGACACTCCAAGTTATTACTTAAACTTAAGAAACCAAAAAAATTCCACTTACATTCCTTCTGATCCCTAACAACTGTAATCGCGGAATCGATCGATTCGAGTTCAGATGCCAGACAGAGATACTGATTTCACTAAGTATCACCTGTTACCACCTTATATAACAGTAATATCAGTTTTAAATACTGTAACTGGTTCAAATAGCTTGTCCTGTATGAAACTATTCAGTGTACTTCCTTCATGGCTTTCTAAAGCTGTCCATCTTGTTAGCAAACACATTATACGTTTCAAAGATACATTGAGTAGCAAGTGAAATACTTGACGTAACATCCTACTAGAAAACCAGTATACACCTGGATTCATAGACCTTAGTATGAAAGAAAAGCCACAAATACAGAAGTTATCGAACATCCTAAAGACGCCTCTTATATGAGCCTGGAATTTTAGGGAAACTACCGTTGAAATTCCCCGAAGTCACCTCTCAAGATCTTAGGAGACGAAATTTGACACAGGTAGGATTTTGAAATGATGGAGAAAAATTATAGCTCTGGTGGATGATCTTACTTGTGTCGTGTTGTCTGGGCCGGGTGGCTTAATCGTGAAGCTTTCATTGTCTTTCTAGACAACATCAATGTAAGGTAAGTGTTGATGATTTTATCTGGAAAGACAATGAAGGCTATAAGATTAAACCACTCAGCTCACAGAACACAACTTAGACAATATTTCACACAGCTAGGGTAAGAATCACAATATTCAATAGATAATTGCCCCGTAAGCACAAAATACCACTTCAGGCCACCTCAGTGTGGATCTATCAGTTTATTTGTTCCTGTGGAACGAATTTCATCGTTCGTACACAGCGTCCATTCCACAAACTCAGTATTGAACACTGTTCAGTTTATGATTTCGGCTTCTTGCTAAGTCCTTATATGGTAGTCTCTCAAACCACTTGCTTGTGAAATTGATCTTGATGACTAGCAGAGGAATCCAGGACGTGCGTTTCGTCCTATTTGGGACTTATCAGCTGGATGTACCTGCACCTCAGTCAGTGGTATTGTTCCTACTGAGACTCGAGCCCAGTACCCATCGCTTCAAACGCCCAAACGTTATTCACTAAGCCATCTGGGTGCAATACCCACCTCTTGTGAAACGAGTATCAGTTGCTGTTATAATACTTGTAATTTTCTGCTGCGATACAGGGCCGAATGGCTCGAATTCTGCTGACAGATGGGCTCCTATGCGAATGCCTTGGAACCGCTGAACATTAATGATGTTATATTGATCGTGGTGACTGGCAGAGGAATCCAGAATATGCGTCCCGTCTTGGTATTTATAACCGAAGCTTATATTTCACTAGAAACTCATAACTTTTTGGATACTTGAAATAGGGTGACTTTAAAGGCCACCCTAGCAACTGCTTCAATAACCATTCGGGTTTCGGTATTCGGTATGGAAAGGTAGTTTCTCTTAAAATATAGGAGCCTGATTAGTTATCTCAGTAGTAGCCAAGGTGGCCTTTTATGTTGTCCCATAAAATATAGGGCTGCAGCTTAAAGCAGACTAGCTTGAACCATCAAAAACCAATGTGAGCAAAAAATTTCTGATATATTTAATTATTTTTAAACAGTTATTGTTTGTAATTCTATAACTGCCAAAATAAAGTTTGAAAACATTACAGTGATTTATCGTGCAATGTACTACCAAAATATCGGTAACTTACCGGTTTCATTTTAGTTAACAACATTCCAACTTTTGCATAGCCTTGAGCAAAAGCCATAACGTCTGGTGTTATTCCATTCTAAGAAAAAAATCCAAGCATGAAATTAAATGAAGTTTCTGACTGTTAGACATATAAAGTAGTAGACAGCTGACTTTCAACTACTTTTGTTCCCAACACAATGACAGATAACCACGGCAGAAAAACAGATTTTTTTTCGTCTTATGAATAGTACACAAACTAACATTAAATATCTTATCTGAAGCATAAAACTGAATATGAACTATTTTCATGAGTTTTTCTGGCGCTAAAAGATGAAACAGAGTCGCCTTCCAACTACCCAAACATGAACGTTCCTTTGTTTGTCGGTAAAACGATTTCATGAATAAATTTGTTCAGCTTTCTGGTAGTTTAACTAATCTATGTTTGAAGTCAACCATACATTTGATAAGTGAGTGACTTTTATTCGCAGTCTATAGTTAATCTAACACATTTATTACCATGGGAAATTCTTCCACTGTTTACTAATAAGACCAACCTTTTTGAAAACAAACAGAGCACGGTACATGCTGGCAATCAATTATACTACTTACCTATTAACCAATATACCGAATAGTTTTCGCTTGTCTGGATTAGCCTTAATTCGTAGCATACGTTTACTACTGACATGTATATGAGCTTCTCGGTTCTGGGTTCATAAATTTTAATGGTTTTAAGGTTTATGTTCGGATGATGTGAAGTTCAACTCAACTTAAATATGTTAAGTTGAAACAACAAAAGGTGCAATATGAACCTTAAAGCCTATAACTATGCCATGGAAGGGATTAACTATTTAAACCGCTATGATATTAAATGATGGAATCGAGAACCTGTAATGTACTTGTTAGGATGTGGTCAGAAATACACACCATCATTCAAGGTCATTCACTGTTGGAGTAGAAATGTTTTCGTTTTAAATCTTGATTTATGCCCATATATGTTCAAATTAATTTTACTGAGCACCTTCGCCCTTCAGTTGATTGGTGATCTGGTGGTTTCATCCTCTGAACAGAAGCTGTATATAAATACTATATTGTTTGTTAAGTAAAATATTCTTCCTTAAATCATTCACAGGCCTGTCTTTTATCTTCTGATTTTCGCGGTTCAGTGAAGTACCAGGTGTGGGGAACAACAGTTGCATTATTCATATCTAGTCCAAGTATCTCGTTGCGTTGTTACTCGTTTCGCTTATTATTACAATCTATATCTTACTCCAACTCAGTCATATCAGTGCTAAGGCGTTTACAGATGTTCTGTGACCAGTTTTTTTTCCTGCATCATAAAAACTATCCTGAGATCTTTTCTGAAAGGCGTAAGATAATTCACATAGGACTCATGAAATAACATCTTACGTGCATGTCATCAGAAGTTTTGCACATCAGACTGCTAAATTACAAAACAGGCACTCGTCAGCAAGGCGTGTTTACAACCTCAAAAAAATTGATGTCCCTTTTGAGATTCGAAACTGCATCACCCACTGGCGTAGTTGGTAAGTTGCTACTGAGGTATTCAGGCAGCAACTAACCTCTTTTAGAACTGGATTAGATAAATTGACTGGTCACTGGAAAGTAATCAATTTCATGTTGTCTAATCTTGAGTATTTACCGAGTTCTGTCGGTCTTCTTGCGATGTGGCCATTATCAAATTGCACCAAAATGCTTGGTGATGGCCATATTGCAAAATGATCGGTAGAATTCGGCCAACTCAAGATTAAACAAAGTGAAACTGGTTACTCTGCGGTGACTAATCAATGTACTATTTCAGTCCTCTTATTAACTCTATATACGAAGAACTAGAATGAAATTATATCCCACATCGATGGTGGAGAATGTCTGTAGTTTAGGTGGATGATCTTAATTATAGTGTGTTCTCAAGATTTCCGGTGAAATTCTGGATAACGCCATCGGTATAAACCTCAGACAAAAGTTTTTCACAAGACTTCAGAGACGTAAACAGAAAGATAGCATTCGAAAACTACTTTTTTTTTACTCCAGTGATGACTAATTGTTGAAAAACACTGGACGATTGTTTACTTTATTTGTTAATAATTTCGTCAATAATGTAAGGAAATCGATTTTCCTTAAAGATTACGGGTCTCATCAAAAAGTAGTTTTTTAAGTTAAGCCATAAAAACTCACTAATCAGATAAAACACTTCTATATCTAATAAAACTACATTTCGCTACACACATTGCTATGCCTCCAAACGTACTTGTGCATAGTAAAAAGTATGATCTGGGAAAGTCTTCTCCTATCTCAAGAAAACATAATGAAGCATTCTTCATTCTGAAAACAGTCATTCAGTACAGTTACTCAAGTAATACACATGCAATATTTTCCTCGAAATGCCTTCTTTATGTATACCAAAAAGAATTCTTCAAGCTATTTATCTATTTTTTGCAAACATTTGGAGGTCCTAAACCCTTCAACTGATTGCCAGAAAACTTCTGTCATATGTATGATAAGAATCAACTAAGTTACTTACACGACTTGTGATACCAGGATCAGCACCAGCGAGTATCAGATAACGAACTGTCCTAAGATGTCCATGTCTGGCAGCTAAATGAAGAGGAGTGAATTCTAACTGTAAAAGAAATATAAAGTAATTCTTAGACATTTTGAATACCAGCAACTTTAATGGAATTTCTTTTACTGTTGTCATTGAGGTTCGAGTATAACGATACTACTGTTTCTGTCGAAACCATTTATCAATAGGTTTAAATGCAATCGTTAAATTCTCAATGGGTATTTCATTTGCCAGGGATTCTGGCATGATCAGGAAAATTAATAATAACATGTGCATACTTGTCATGAAATAAAGAATCCCAAATCTGCTTTTGTCACCTTATATGGCGGTAAAGTACTGGGATAAAACTCTTATTTAGACACTGGATGAACAAAAAGTGATGTAGTAGGTGTTATTTTATCCTTAGCGACGATTATACAGGTTGAAGCAAACACTTTACCATGGACATGTGGCTGTCAGTAAAAATGTTTCTTTTTTAAGAGGTTAATATTAATATTATGCCATCTAATATTGTTGTGTGCACCACTTCTTAGATTAAATATAAGTGGAACAAAGTACGATGTTATCGGCGAAAGTAATAATAGTTGATACTCGGGTGTGGAAAATTCTGTGAAAGAACACAACAATTTATAAACGCCGGCTAGCACAGTCAGAAGCTGTAAGAGAATATTTTGAGTCATGAGATTCCAATGAAAAGTCAGCTAACAAATATGTAAATAAAGAACTAGTCTAAAATTTACTTCCAGTAAAATTGCCATCTATCAATGAAGTGCAAATTAATCAAATAAATCTGTGATACAGCACACAGTGACAGTAACAAGTAGGTCAAATAAACCAAGGTGCCACAACAGTCTGTTCCACAACCTATACATAGACAACATTCAGAGACAGCAGAAACACCACCTAACATTCGTATAGTAGTTGAGCATGCTTTAATTCTTTATGAAGTTAGTTTTGAAGATGCCACCACCCCTAGAGTAAAACATTCACCAAAACATTTCGAAGGTTAGAGAGGACCGAACTGCCGTCATCCTCATGCTGAGCAATGCATCATCTTTCTCATTTCAAAAAAATATATATTAGTTATAGAGGTGATAAAATGGTTAATTACTTGTTTTTAACTCCTTTAGCTTAACTAAAGATCAAGATGACACAAGAAGACATTAATAAAAAGGTTTCTGCGATGTGGCAATTTGTTTAGATGGTCACAAGTGTTTTGCAAGTGCGAATTCCTCCATAGTTGGGTGTGAAAGTTGAATTTTGTTTACAAAAGAAATTTAGCGGCAGTCATACTACTAAATCACCTGGAAAAATTATTTGAACCTGATCTAGTGAATTAAATATATACCAAACTGATTTTAAGTACTGAGAGTAAGTCAGGCAACTGGGTAACCTTATAGCGAAACTTCAGTCCAATCTCTCTGAGACTCATGATTCAAAAAGAATAAACTAGTATAGTTAGAGAAGAACAGCAAGTTCGGTTTAAAATAAGTGTGTATCAGAATCATGGTTATAGTAGCAGACTCTGAAGAAAGATTTTAAGACAGAACACAATGGGTAAAAGATAAAAATCAAACTTTGGATAATGTTAGTTTAACGTCGCTAGTGATCAAGTGTCCTTATTAGCTTCAGTGGTAATTTTTGTGTAATTGTTGAACTGTCGCTAGAAAGTGATTAAAGTTGAATAAACATTTTCAGCTGCATTCATGTCAGATACATTAGCCAACTAATAAACAAACTGAAAATTTCTAGTAGAAGCAAGATATAAGTAAACTTACTGTGTTGTAAATATCAACATTTGTAACAGCTTTGGAAAGTAATTTGACGATAGGATAATCTCCTTGTATAGCAGCGAGATGAAGTGGTGTATTACCTCCCTGTGTGAAAAGAAAGTGTATATAGGTGTTACAAAATTGAAAATTGTAGAAAAAGATAGCATGTGTTTTTTATGCAATTAAAGAATCCATGTTTTGTGTTATTCTGAAAGCTGTAAAGTTTCGTTTTACTTTTAACACCAACTCCAAGAAAGATGCAAGAACTTCTTAGTTTTGAGTTCATTTTTTTGTTCAGCTTTAGCTCAATTTAAGGTCAAATATTAGGAATTATCTACAAAAAATTGGTTTTTCTTAATTCCCTAAACTTCAAGGTCATCTGATTACTTACGTCGCACGAACTTAAGAAAATAAGTTCCAGTCTGTCTTATTGGGAGACAAATAAAGCAGAGCTAAGACTCCTGCATTTTCAACTTAATTATTCTGGCTACAGGATAGAACTTCTATATCTAACCAAATGTCTTCGATGATTGTGAAAGACACCAAATGATGCGGCCATATATATAAATGCAGTTCTGCTTTTTCTGATAGTGATGGGATCACTCTAGCAATGAGTCCTGAATCGTGGATTATATCTATATCAGGCTTTTATGAAGTGATCAAATCAAATGTATTTGACCAGCTAAACAATAAAATAAGCAGAATTATTTAATACCTTCATGATTCAAACAGAAAGCTGCAAAGCACCTTTGTCAAAGTCAACAGTTGCAGAATTAAATGATGGATTACACTAGGTATCTTAAACAGTGACCCCACTTCATACTGTTTTACTTTTACTCATAATGAAAACTGAATTAAAAGGAAAAATACTAAGCAACATGCACAACTGTTAACCACTCAGCTAGATCAAATCATTAAAATACTTGTGTTTTGCTTCTTAAGCTTGAAGCCATATTTGTTAATTTCGCAAACTGAAGAATGTTACTCAGAGTTACAGGATTCAGAAAAGTTGAATCTTACGAAAGTGTGAAAACAGTTTCCAAGGTGAGTTTTATGCCCAGAAAGTTGATAAACCTGAGACATTTACAAAAATATTACTGTCATTACGTCGGGAAACGGATATAACAATTAGGAGCCTCAGACTACTTCACTTCATTCAAAGTGCTCACTTTTCTAGGGATTGAAAACAGAGAGGTCTGGAAAGATAGACTTTGAAACAGACTTCAAGAAAATCATTATTGAATTGATGACAGATGCTTTAAAAAAGTGTGATAATTCCTATCATTGTACATCCTGTGAACTGTTCACAAAACATTTCATCTGGTAAACTCATTACTGAGAGGTATTCAACAGTGTTTTCAAATATTGATTCTTAATGTCCATTTGATGCCAGAAAGATATACAGCTGAGTGATACAAACTATAACATTGAATATTTAGTGCTACGTGATTACTAAATGATTAATGCCATTTCAGCGACATTTCCTATGTCGTTTTCAGCTCTCTTAATCTTCTTAACAAATACGCGAGAAATTGGATTATTGGCTAGACCAAAACTAATCTAATTCCGTTTGTCAAAAAACCATACTGTTTATCAAACTTATTAATCACCAGATGATTATAAAGTCCCAGAAGATAACAGATTTTTGGAGTGATAGCTGGCATCTGATACTCATTCAAAGTTAGTTAAAATTCTTATAGTCTTACCTCATCAGTAACATCTGCTCTTGCACCAGCTCGTATAAGAACCCGTACACAATTCTCTGAACCAGCAATTACTGCACATAACAGAGGTGTTTTACGATTCTGTTGAGTGAAAATAACATCAGAATGGGCATATTTTATGCAGACAGCTTTAGCAAACATGATGGTATCTTTTGTTAAACAAACTTATCATCAGGACGTCTTATTACCATCAACCACTGACGACCCAATGATTATGATAGAAGTAGGTAAACAAATATCACAACCACCGCATCATCCACTTGAAAATGAACGCTTAAACCTGTGACTTATAGGGAAACAATATTATTTTGATTATCTGTCATACAGACTTGCCATACTATACATACTTGTTCTCATGTATTGAACAGTAAAATAATCATGGTAAAGTCCTTAGTCTTTGGTAGCAAGGTGAAGCATGCAAACAGTGAATATCCCGATAATCATCATCATAAGAGTAACAATAACAATATTTATCCTAGTAATATTAAGAATAATGACAAAAGCGTTGTACTGTAGACATGTAAACAAACAATGTAGGTAGGAACAGTTGTGTAATACTAAACAATGAAGTATGTATATTAGATTTTGAATTTGATACAGCGCACAGCGATGAGGCACTATTTACTAACAAAGGGAACTCGACCGTATTTATGGATAAAATGGATTAGTTAAAAGAAGCCAGTGAGTATATTAAAACAGGACCATATGAGGAAACTAAAAAGCCTGCAGTCACTGTAATGAACAAGACAAAAATAGGCCACTGCTGACCCAATACACCGAATAAAGCCACCTTTGGGTGAGTCTCAGTGGTTTAATTTAATGCCTAAAACTAATAATCCTAATGGTATCATTAAGGTTCATAAAACAGGTTTTCCTTTCGAGCCAATAAATGACTTAAGAAACACAATAATATAGCTATCTAAATATTTAGCTATAGTACATTCCTTTAGTAGAAATCGCTCAAACTCAATTAAATTGAATTAAAACACAGACTAAAGGGAGAAAAGATAGCCAATTTTGATGTGACCAGCCTGTATGGAAATATACTAATTTTGAAGGTATCCTGGCCAACAATGGACTAGATAGTTTTAAAAAACTTGGGCACCGAGTTATGATTCATTGTATAGGATGTATTTTTACTTGCGTAACCCCGGCGTAGTATATTGGAACAAATAACAAAATAAACAAATATTTTGTATTATTCCTCAACGTTTCGATCTTGCTAGGAAGATCCTTTTCAAGAGTATGAATCTAACACTAAGTTTTCAGGTTAATATTCAAGTTTTGGTACAAAAAGTGGTGACCTTTACAATCATCCAATTACATAGTGATACGTAGCAAAGATCAATGTAATACAGGTGAGTGAATAAGCAACTCGGTCAGAGAGGTTTTTCCGTTGTGCGAGTAAGGTGGAACAAAAATAGGGTGGGGAAATTTTTTAGTTCGTCTATGAAAAATACAATGGAGTGGTGAGACATCAAGGGTGAGAAAGAATAGATTACTAGTTTGGAAGGATGAATATTTGAAGATGAGACAATATATCTTAAATACATAATAATAATGATAACCATAAATGTACTTTTGATAACACTTGAAGTATGAGTGGTAACAAAATGGATCATGTTATGGTTCATCGAATGTATATGACTCGGAAAGTAGTGTAAAATTGATGAAGATAGTAGATCAATAAGGTGTATATAATAGGGCTAGACAATCTACCTTCGCTTCTGAAATTATTTATAACTACCCAGGGCGAGTCATTAATGTTTTCCATATTAGTGGGATGTCTAACCCATCTTTTCTGTTGACCGAAGAAGGATATGAGCAGATGTGCAAAGCTTCTGCAATGGTCCGCTCTTTGTGAGAGAGAAAACCCTTTTGCAGAACTTTTGTCTGTTCGAATGATATTTTATGAACTGCAATAGCAGAGCTTTTTTCAAGTTTTTCTAGATCATAGGAATATTTTGGTGGTTTTTTGGAACTTCTACCATGTTCGGCTAGACCTATTAGTACTTGACGTGACGTCTCTCCAATATATGTGGCATCGCATTCACTGCAGTCTACCTTATAAACACAGTTTTGTTGTTCCAAATGAGGAACCGGATCTTTTAATTTACATAAGTGTGAGTGTAATGTATTCGTCACCTTAAAGAGGGGACCTTTATCGTCAAACCAGTCGGGTAGCAATGGGTTCACCTGTCTCACCCATTGTGGCTAATCTATACATGCACAAAGTAGAATCAGACCTACTTAACCAACATAATTTAAAACCAAGAGTATGGTGGAGGTATGTTGATGACACCTTCGTCATAACCAAAAAGCAAGGATTAGAAAGTCTTTTTGAATACCTAAACAACCGTTTCAATTCTGTAAAATTCACATGTGAACTAGAAACAGAATTCAGAACGTTAGCTTTCCTTGACTGCAAGGCGATACGAAACAGTGATGGGACACTTGACATTGATGTCAATCGAAAAGACAAACATTCTAACAAGTACCTTGACTTCGATTCTGCTCATCCATTGGAAACTAAATTAAACATTGCCAAAAATCTGTTGACGAGATCGCAAAGGATACCAAATAAAGTGGAATCTCAGCAAGTAGATAGGCGACTTGTTCGGGAAGTCTTAAAACAAAATAACTATCCAGATAAACTATTAAAGAGGATCGAAAAAACTTTATTGTGTCACTGTTTTCTTTATCAAATATACAGTTTAATATACACTTACAATTTACCACAGTGTTTAAGTTTTACTCTTAGATTAATAAAGTGGGTATACTGGTTTATGTAAGCGAAACTGATGGTGGTTATTCATTTGGATAAAGCAAATCAATTAGCTAACTCTTAACAGCCACTCAGAATCCAGTGTAAGCTTCATTTTATAATTTTCCTCTGAATGGTTGATGAATTAAGCCTGTTTCAAAGTGTTCAGTGTACACAAATTAGGATTATTTTTAAAACTCATAGTCCCAACTGATTCTCAGAAGCCAAACCACTCAGGATTTTTATATCTTACCAGTATATACATCTAAATCTTCACTTCACTTTTTGCCATGTTACGTAACAGTATAAAGAAATACATATATTTGAAAGCCTTCATTCTCCATTGATTGAATGCATTTTATCAGAAGTGCAATCGCCTACGCTCCAGCGAAGAGCAATATATACAGAAACACACTAATACATTTTTATACCTCAGAATAACTATATGGTAATAAAATAAACGATATCATAAGTGTAGAACTCTGTTTGTTATGCTACAGTGATTTTCTACTGGGATTAAAATCAATAAACGAATCCGTTTACAGATTTCCTCAGTAGTCCACATTGTTTCATTTGTGCCTTACACATTTATTTTTAATCTACCAAAAGGATTAAACAACTTGTAAATTTGTTCTATTAAAATCCTCATACGCTTAAATATCACTTTGAGCAGAATGTTCCCGGAACGGTGGTTTGGTAAGTGTTTCTGAATCCCATTAATCACTCAAACTATGAGACAATTGGCACTTACTTCATAAAGTAAACGGTCATAAGGTTGTCTATCCTGCGGGTGACATACAAGAACAAGCATCAAAGTTCCTAGTACACCAAGTAATTATCCTTCACATTCTTCTCTTCTGAAATCCAATGTTTTCTAAGCTATCGATAGGAAGTGTTATCTTTAACTGTATACGTCATGATAATTTTTGTCAATGATGATTATTCATAGCTTCTAAAAAGTCTTCATCCTCTTCAAAAAAGATTTCTACACAATGACTAAAGCAGAATTTACCACTCTTTGTCCAAGTGGTTTAAACTAAAATGAACTTTCCATGAAACTAGTAAGTGTATTCAACCAATACTGCAATGCACAGTTGATTCATGCTTCCGATTTTTATAAAAATAATAACTAAATTCAATTTTAAATCCAATCGAAAGCGTAATTTGTTGAAAGCCTTTACTTTATTCCGAACTTCCAAAGGTGCACCAGCGTTGCAAAGTGAAAAGGCCACATTTGATTGGTTATGTATACTAGCCAGATGTAAAGCCGTATTACCATGCTAGAAAAAAGAGACATCAAATAATGACTTAGATTTTATGCATAGAAAGAGTTTAAACTTATTACATACTTTTGAATAGTGCCATCACTGATTAGAGATATGTAAAATAAACTATTTAATTTGGATAGATTCATGAATTTTTGATAAGTTGAAAACTGTTTCTCTTCGCAGCTGATGCAGTTCACAAAACTACTTACTAAGTTTCATTTATTGGTACGTAATGACGATTGAAAGTGAAATGAGAACTTGAGTTACGAACAGATTCGAATCAGTGGTTTCCAAATTACCAACATGGCATTTTACTAAGTGCGATACAAGGTTCAGTTGCTGACCACATCTTAAGTACACTTTCTTTTCTAATAGTACGCAGTAGATTTTTTTAGCCCGTATGAACCACGGGTACTAAATTTTATCCTCTCGTTCCAATATACTTGTCGCATGTCATCTGATAACAAGAAGTTATGAATTGTTTGTTGTGAGTTGAATCAATGATAGCTCAGTTTTAGGAATATCTCAACCCATATTTCTTGTTTTTGTTGTAATGTGCATTGTCCAGTGACCAAAATGATCCATTATGAATTAGCATGTTATTTACTGGTGAATCGTGACTGATAGGTTTGTAAACACTGACTTGTTGCGATCACAAGCTCGTTCATCTACGTTTGAAACCGTAAACAGTAGGTGGCTAATTTCAAAGTATCACAGACGAGAGAGCTCGATTAGTACTCTAGCTATATGTAGACGGTTAAAAGTGATTCTGAGGTGTGATTCGAATATCTCAGTGTTTGACCAATGGTATGTAGATATCAAAATTAAACTAGTGTCAAATAATCTTCAACAGGAAACACTTTTGTCACTATAGCAAAAGAATATCGGAAATATATCAATTATTTGGATCTTTTTATCTTGAACTAAGGATGACAACTCAACTTAGAAGAATTTTCGCCTCAAATACCTACAAAATGTGACTACAAATAAAAGAAAATGACGTTTACATATTTATCTTCGACAACAGCTGCCTACGCTCGATACTGAAGATCAGATGGATTACCAAAAAGAATAAGCAACAAGGAACTCTGGCCTGGCAACGAACCAACCAACAACCTACTACCCAGTAAATATGCAGAAGGAAGTGGAGATGGATTAGGCATACACTGAGAAGGCCGACTGGGGACATCACGTGCCAGGCGCTGGAGTGGAATTCAAATGGGAAACGACGAGTTGGGTGTCCGATCTGAGGGTGACTTGGAGGAGATCATGTGAGGAAGAAATGAAAGCTTGTGGGCAGTGGTGGAACTAGGTTGAAAAGATTTCAGAGAACAGAGTGCACTGAAGACATGCTACTGAAGCCGTATGTTCCACTAGGAACCCAAGGGAAAAATAAATAACAATAAATTTATCTTCGAACTCTGAACTGACTACATTGTTATCTGATAGAATAAGAATTCGAAATTTGGAAATAAAACACTGGTTCATCAAGAGTTCATAAAAACTTCAGGAAAATCTAAAATCAGATAACAATCAGTAACTTTATTACTCCAGTTCAAGTCTCCTTATGGCGCCACACTGAGTTATGCATTTGAATCCCAAGTCTTGTTCATCACTTCTGTTTCTCTTTATGTGTAGTCATCTGTCAGTGTATAAGAACTTCTGTTCTCAAAATTATAGCAAGATACGCAAAAAAAGACATTTTTTCCACTAGATCACCTCAGACTTCATCGAAAAGTCCATAACCTTACATGCGTATAATACACTTTACCAGTCATGGTGAATTTTGAGTTCGCGATCGAAAAGCAATGAAATATACAATCAGTAACTAGCAAGATGATGATAGTAAAGATAATAATAATAGTAATGTTAGTGTCTGCATTGGTGATGATAAGAACAAAGAAAGCAGCATTGTACTGCAAACATTCAAATATTCAAAACTGTTCAATGCCAAAGGGTAAAGTGGGTGGACAACCGAATTCCCAACAAACGTGATAGGTAGATGAAAGGAGATGAATAATGAAAAAAGATATTACAAGTTGAAAGGCTGCAACTATCCGTTAGGCTTTCTTGCGTCAAGAAAGAATGAAGACTCATACTAACTTTATCTGAACACAGAGACAAAAGTCATCAACTGTTATTTCTCTAACCTCAGGAATGTGCAAAATACGAATATGACATGTGACCAAAAGCTTTTGGGGAGTGTGATCAGATTTTTCGAACACTGAGCTTATGTACTACACAACCACTATATACTGGATGTGATCAAATCTAACTTCAAGTTAAAATCACTTGTCTTTTCCGTAAGGATAGGTTTAGCAAACCTTCTGTTAAGTTGTTTAGTAGTATGCGTTACATCCTGTCCAAAACCGTTCAAGAACAATATCCCACCTGGCTACAAAGAAGTGACAGGGGATCTATGAGTGCGATACTAGAACACCTAGTAGAAACTACTCATTCATTATAAACAACCATCTCTTTCAAAGTTATTTACAAAATGAAAAGAAACTTGCCAAATTCAGTGCACATCTGCCTTCATGTTGCTTAAGCTATAGCAATTAAGATCGGAAAACCAGGGCCTTGCACACGAAAGAGACTTGTATAGCTCTTATTCCCCTCATGGCCTTAAACTTCAACGCCCGTTTTTACCATTTCCATCCCTTCTCTCTAACTCTTCTTTACATTCGTACTATTAACTACTTGTTACTGTACCCACCCTTATTGAAAATTATTCATTAATATTTTATCATTTTACTCAAATCTTTATTTAGACTTCATCATCTTTACATCCTGAACAATACTCACCTATCTTAGAAACCCTGAATTTTATGTTATGACAATTTAACTTTGCTGGTTAGTATGCCTTTTGATTGCTTCCCAATATCCATATCACCTTGTAACCATGCCTAATAAACTACTTTCACTTATGAAACCAATTGTATATTTTCACCAAAAAATTGTATATAGATGTGATTGTGTAGCTAAGTGAATGCATTTGCCAAAAAGTACCTCTTCACTGAACCACTTTTTCTATTTTCTTATATGTCTTTGTGGAGATTTTTCGAGAATTTTGTAGCTTTCTCCTAAAGAGCAGCTGAATTGGTAAACCCATAGATGGGACAAGACTGAAAGGCTTATTCTTTGTCTAAGCAACAGTGATCTGCCATATGGCAAATATTAGGCAAAGCTAAGCAGCATAAACATTTCTTCTGACAGCTATAGACAGGTTCAGATGTCGTAATTTGTCACATACATTTCTATTAAATTAGGGCTTCACGAATAATGATTTCTTTTATATTGAAAATTGTTCAAATGTCTCGCTAACATTCTTATCTCAATAAAAATTTGGGAGTAATCCACTTCTGTTAGCATACTTTGAATAGAATCTAGCTGTTATTGAATCAAACCAAGTGAACAGGTCCTTATAGCTTTGCTAGGGAGACATTTAACTAACCTGTTCACATTCCAAATAAATACAACATTAAGAAAATGTTTGTACTAATCCATTCATGTGACCTTGCTATCATAGACTCAAAAATCACCATGATTTATTGATTATTTTGTGACTTCTAGGACAATCTGACTGGAAACATTATTGTTCACTTTAATGTCATATTACAGCTCTTAGTATATCCACGTAATCAATACTTATTGTGAAATGAGTAACAAGTGTCAATTGTACTTGGATTACGCACTGGAAATTAAAATATTTACATGAAACACAACTGACTACTAGCATTAATGGTAAGCTAATGGGCAAAACATCTTATGACTTAAAACTTATTCAATACAAATTTGAATAGTGTGTGAAATGATGCTGATGAAAGGGAATATGATTAGAAAACATTTACTGCATAGGAAGATTTCTCATTGTGTTGTTATCAAAGCATGATGGCCTTAACTGCTTCATGTTTGTAACGTTCATTTGAAATTCTGTTCATGTGCTAATGAAGGGCAATCAAAGATACATGACATATGAAAGTTTTATTCAAAGTAAGTAATAAAAGAAACTGATGAAAAGTGCATACAATAAAACTTTTACAGATTTCTATCTCGAAATTCACAGCTGAAAGCATACATTAAAGCGATCAGCGTATAGCTATGGTGTAAGCATAGGAGTGAAGGGTGAAAAGAAATGATAATCGTTCAAAGTGTAGTTCAAACTACGTTAACATTTGCATGTAACATCTTAGTTAGTACGGCAGTGGCATGATAATCTGGGAGTCACCAGTGTGAATTCTGAGATGATTAGCGTTTCTGCTCAACTTAACTCATTTCCTTCTAATTGAACTTATCTCGGGTATGATAAACAACAAATTCATCATTAGTTCAGTATGTGAATCAATGCACTCAAACAATAATATGATCCAGTCGTGTAATGCAGAAGTTTTTTTCTACATATAATGTTTGTTCATCTGAATTTTATAGCCTAGCGAAATTTATTTATATTTCACTGAAAAACAGTGTATATGATGAAATCTAAAATGCAACTAAGAATAATTAATTTTAGTAAATTATTAGACTTCATCCACTCAACATTCGAAAGTTGTTTGATTTCTTACCTATGAAACATGATCAGAACACTAAATATTCTATGTTGAAGTTATCTTTAATATTGTGGGAAAAGTCTCTGAAGTATCTAATTTTGCAAAACTGTCACTTATCAATGTTCAGTTATAACGATTCTGATAGCAGGAAACTGATTAATTTTTCATTCTGCTTGCCACATTTTTAGGTGAGGTTATTACTTGTCGTAACAAGAATCAGATTTCTGAATAAAGGCAAATTGTATGATCTAGTTCTCCTAGGAGAAATGAAGGATCATTAGGTTTGACTAATAGTGCTCCATTTGGCAGTATTATAAGTTGGCCTTGATCAGTAAAGGCCTAATGGACAACCTCGAAATAGAAATTCATCACCAACCTGCTACAAATGTCATTATCTTTTAGTCTAAGCGGCAGCAGTATTTCCGAAAGCGTAATATTACGTTTTAGTTTCACCGGGTGTTCACAATGTTATTAACACAAAGTTCTATGGGTAGTTATGAGCGGGACCAGTTGAGTATTCCGGGTTTTATGTTAGATTCAATTATCACTCACTACATCACTAGTTAGAAACTGAAATATTTACCGAAAAAAGTAGGAGAGGACAATTCCCCTTGTTGATTACTGAAGAGAATAAAATGGTAGAACTGCCCCATCACTTAAAATTGACTATGATGCTATATGAATAATGTAATTAGAAGACGCTATAAGTGCTATAAGTGTTATGTAATGCTACAAGTGAATGATGATGACTGTCCAACACCATATTACTGAACCGCTTGAATTGTTGAAAACTACCCATATCAACCAACCTGCTCACTAGTATATTTCTGATTATTTTATGACAAACACTTCACTTTCAGAAGCTGATACACAGTTTTTCAGCAAAAATTCCATTTTCAATTGCCACGGTGGAAAACAGTTAGGGGTAGGGCTGACAAACTATTCACCTACCTGCAGCAAACTATTATTGACCTAAGAATGAATTTTAGTTTCTCCTCTGCTAGCCAGGCTGGGTAATATTTTTGAGAGCGTTTCACAACTTGGAGCATGGTACAGCCGATGTACTAAGATTCACAGTAGTAAGTAGGCTAGTTTACACATAGTGATGTGATTTAGTGAGTCAGTTTGTCTTTCACACATCGACCAAAACCCTTCTTGTAAAAGAAGATCATTCTAAGCTGGCAGCAAAGTATGCTATGTTTAAGGATCTCGACAGTCGTTTTTTGAGGATGTCTGCAGTAATTTCACTTTTGAATTCATGATTCAATAAAAGAATCTTTTCCGACGCTAAATGTGTTTGTACAGATGTGTCCTTTATCTTCAAATTCGCATCTATAAATCTAGGTTTCAAACCATTCTCTACTGGAGTTTTTTGAAGATTTTACAGTTCTCCATCAACATTATCCTCTTAACATATTTTCCTGGTTCTCAAGGAGAATGAATAGATAGCATTTCTATTCATACTTAGAGGGAATGAACATCGAAAACCAGTTAGTTACCCGTTCTACGTAGGCTTTCTTTAAATCGATCTACGAAGCCAATTGTCGTCTTTTCTCCGGAGTTAAATATCAAGTAAGTGGGATATTGGACTTGATTCTGATTATACAGTGAAGTTGATTAGGGAGTGAGGATTGTTTAAAGCATGGGGCAGGTTTGCATGATTCATATTTTCATTTCAAACTATGAAGGTAATAACAATGTATCCGCTGTATATATGAAACTAATTGTTTGTTGCTTATAAATTGACGTCTTCGAGAGTTGCTACAAAGCATCCTGCTAAGGTTGGTCATAGTGGAGAACCCATTGCAATGCTATTTGTCTGTCTGCAAATTTCATTAACAAATCTGAATAAAGCACCGAAAGTAAATTGCAGAAGCAGTTTTCGTAAGCAGTTATTCGCAATACCAATATCAACGCTATGGGATTGAATGAAGTAGCGTAAAAAGTAAGTGGTTTCTGTCAGCGGGACGTTTGAGAAGAGGGACACAATATTCAACGAAATCGTCTATTTGTAGGTCAACTTGACATTTTGAATCGAACTAATTAATTCGAATACGTCATGGAGATTACGGTTCAGCATCCTTTTTTTTACTAGTTCAAGTATTCCCACAAAGCATTTCGCGACTGAATGACACAGAGTTAATCATGCCTAATATTGAACAGAGTGGTATACTTTCTTTCGGTATTTTTGGAAGACCACATAAACTCAGGATTATAGAACCGGATAAGTGGAGTTGTTCATACAATTCCGTGCCGATGAATAATTCATCTCTAATTTTCTTCAGTGTCTTCAACAATTGTAGCTCTATTTACTCAGTAGGATCTTTCCAAGTTGCTTGCTCTAAGACGTGGTTTTCACCGGATAGATTGAATGAAAGTTTGTTGCTATTGTCTAATTCTTTTAATAATACCATTTCAGAACACTTTTCCCAGCGCATCATGACCGAATTTCCGTTTTTGTTCAGCTCATTCAGTTGACTTTGTTGTTCTTTTGACAAAAGATATAGACAGCTAGATTTTCTGGTTATATAGCTAGAAGAGCAATTTCAAACTATTGACTTTAAATGGTTTGAATCATCAAATAAAACGAGAACTAGATATTTCGCTTAAATAACTAGATTTTTGGACTAGTCGTTGGTGTTGTATTTGTCAACATTTGATGTCACATCGAAGAATTTAGGTCCAAGTGATGAGATTGGCATTTGAATTGAGGATAGTTGTACATTTGATTAGTTGAACACTAGTTTTCAAGGATATAAAGGAAAGGCTGAACTTCAAACTTTTACTTACCTTTTGGTTGACATCATCAGTTTGCTTCTTAGTAACAGCAGGAAAGCAGTGCTAAAATTCTGATTTTCACCGGCGGATAATTGCAAAAGAGTGTAAGATTACTGTGACAGATTCTTTTCAGTTTTCAGTGATCGGGAATGGACAGCATCAGAATGATTGAGGGTGTGTCACTTCAAGGTACGCTAGTCTACAGAAATATGGTTCTACCTGAGATTCTTCCAAAACATTTTAGGATACTCTGGCTTCTGTGGATATTTCTTCGAGAAGAAGATTTTCACACATACTACTTCAAATTTGAAGTAAAAACGAGACCTTTTTAGTTCCAAAACCGTCATGTGGTTTTTGTCACTCTATGAACAGGAGAATACACCCGTTATATCATACGAGTATGCAGACGATATTGTAGTGCTGAGTGGAGACGATCACAAAATGTAGGGTCTTGTGGATGCGTTGATTAGGGATTTGAGTATGTTTGGGATGGGTTCGCCAGCACCTTTCAAATGTAAGATGATGCTGAAGGACTGGTCTGCTTCAAGTACTCCTAATTTAATGATAGGGAGTGAAGTGGTGGAATATGTAGACCACTCCACTTATTTGAGGAGTTGCACCAGCCTGAACGGGTTGGCTGGTGACAAAATCTCAGCTCGCATACACAGGGCTTGTTTGGCATTTGCCAACTCACATGATCTGTGGTGCTAGCTGGTGAGATATCCGACTATCTACCGAAGGACGAGTACAATGCACTGCTGTCTATTCTGTTTTGTTATACAGCTGCGAGATATGTCCGTTGACAGTAGGAGATATGAAGCGGTTACAGGTGCTCGATCGCAGATGTCTTCTTAGCATTGATCGGGTTTGGTGAAATCACCGTGCGACCAGTGTTGAGGTCAGACGAAGGATGCTAGGCAAGATAGGCAAGGTTATGAAGCTTTATCGTCCCAGATAGCTTGGATATGTACTGTGCATCCGAAGCCACCACCTTTCTGGAGGTGCCATGCTAAGGAAGCTGGATTAGGTTAGAAGAGGCTTCAGGGTGGCCAGACCACGACGTGACACCAGTCTATGAATTCTCTGACTGTAGATAGGAACAGTGTTGGGAGATGTACACTACCTGTTTAGGGTCTGTGAACTGACAGGAATCAGAAGTTGAGGACTTTTAGTGATATGGCTGAAGATTGGTCATACTGGCACAGATGTTTTCAATTTTCGAGGTCTTTCAAAGCTTGACTATTCATTCTGTATTTTTACAAATTACTTATCCTTTCACACAACTATCCACCTGTTATTCATGTACTACTGTGAAGTGTGGCAACTTGAATCGGAGCACTGTTGTACGAGTTTCTACCTTGATTCTGTCTTTTTCATAGAAATAGAAGTTACTACACAGCCTGCCTAGTTAATGGAGAGTGGAAATGCATATTCAACTCAATAACAGAAAAACTTGTGAATTCAGCGTTGTCAGTAAATGTTTACTTGAACGTAGGAGATTCTTATTAATATGCAAATTGTTTATTAGCTTTATCCTATTTGTTGATGAATTGTTTTTTTTTTCTAGAAGGAAAAGGAAACCTGTGAAAGCAAAATATTCCCAGTTTTATTTGGGGGAGTTCATACGGAAGAACAAAACAGTCAAGATAGTTCTTTGTTAGTGCAACCGATGCAGTAATTATTTATGCTTCTGCTTTCTATGCTGCTTTTACGCTGTTAACACAGGTGTGACAATCGCTTTCCTTGTTCTTCCTCCTCCTCTCTTCCATCAATATGTTCCTTCTTTGATATTCATCTTGCTTATTTTAATAATTCCTAACTCGGAAGGATGTTATACTTTTGTGAGTTTGTCTTTTGTAAATCAACTGTTCAACTGACTTCTCATGAAAAGAGATAAATATGAATTTATGGATACTTCTTTATAACTGTCTAGGGGATACACTCTGAAATGAGAGCATTAACACTTCTCTTTGAGCTAGAAAAACAAGATTGGATTTTATGGTCAATGGAAGTAAAAACTGTTGACGTATATGTTAAGCAGTTAAAACTAGAATTGATGTGCATTTCCCCATCAAGGTTATTGTTTTATTAATAGAGAAGTAAATTAAAGTTTGCGTAGAATCGTTTTGAGCTTCTTTGTTTTTACTCTTTATTTTTATTATAAAATGTCTCAACATATACTGGTAATCAGTGGGTGACCGGTATAGTTGTCTTGTCCTTGGTGCTCAGCGTTGATCGAAGTCTTTCGATCAAGCTTACAACATTGGTACGAAGTTAAATCGTGCTACACTACATTTTGGTGTTGGACGTTATGTTAACTGATTTCCAGCTTGTCACACCAAAATACAATGCACCGCAGTGTTGCATCACTTAGCGCAGTGGCCAGATTGTGAGCTTAACCGATAGACTTTGAACACTGGTGAATGATATGAACTAGATACCTGCATCGGTTGTCCACTAGTAACTAATTTGTGTATTTGAGATGGTTTGAACAGCTTAGTCATTCAGGTTCTAGTCACTAAATGAACACAAGTTTCTTAGTAGCTTTAGATACGCACTGCTAATAAGCGGTCTTGAAATTTGGTACTGTTAGCGGTGACTTTGTTCTGATTCCGAAGATATCAACGACAATGAGAGCAAAATCTTGATGGTTTTGGAAAATTCATTCTGATTTTCCGTACGCAGCTAACTTGTAATGAAAGAAGAGATGGATTCATTGAGTTGGCAGTATTGATGTGTCACTTTATAACATAACAAGCTACAGTTGTGAAGACGGATTGTTTCAAAATCTCCCATGTACAACTCGTTTTGAACAGAATAAGCATCGAATCAGAAGAAAGAAGTTACCTACTCATGATGTAAGATAGGCTGTTAACACAAAGAGAAATGAAACGTTTTTACATTGAATGGTGCTATTTGACTGTTTTATAAAGGTAAGCATCCATCCCCCAAAACAGTGCTGATGTTACTTTTCCTGAACAAGATTCAAAAGACAGTTTCATTCTATTTTCATCAGGCAGTTTATCATTTGTAAATTTTGAAAACGCTTTGGTTCAAGTAAGTCCAACTAAACAAATTACAACTGTAACTTCGGTCCTGCAGAATATGAAAGACTTATAAACAGTCGAATTCGTAGACACAAATCACTAATTGATTAGGAAATGTAATATATAACCAGTCCAAATTTCAGAAAAAATCCCTCGCAGAATAATGATAGAGGCATTTCAGAATAGACTTGAAGTCTGTTAGTTAATACCAAGTAGAAAAGAAAAATAACATCTTCTTCACACTGCTTATGACACATCTAGATTATAGCTTTAAATAAAATGCGACTGTATTTGACTTATTACATCTATTACACAGTGAAACAGTGTTAGTTACTGGATTGATTTCAACCTTTTCGCTTACTTCTTAATCCTTCTTTCGCTTTTGCTTTCCTTCTCGCTTTCTTTTCTTCTTTTTTCTAAAGCGAAACTATTATTATTATTGCTACTATTTTTAGGCAGGCTTCTTTTCTGTCTTATTACAATAAACCTTTAAAATTTCTGTTAAAATTCTTTTCACATTATTACTACTCTTACTAACTTAGGCGTTTCACATATTAACCGTCTTTCGATGATATATTCACTCCATTTCTACCTTCAGGAAAGCTCATGCGATTTTTTGTAATAATCCCCCCAGCGACACAATGCAACCCTGAACTTTATTATTAATTTTCCTTCCCCATACGTCTGATTACCAATCGATTGACAAAGTTTACACCCAACTTATTACCACAACTGACACACAAATATGCATTACACTATCATCTACAAACTTAAACAATCTAATCTTAGTTATAATACCATAGTCATTCTAAGATGCATTCGTAGCAAAATTTTGACTTTTAATATGTTAACGAAATTGATTTTTCTGTTGTAGAACCTGACAAACGTTATTGAAAAGAAAGTTCTACTTTCATATTTGACTTCAAGTGTATGAAATGAGAAATTTCAATTGTCTGAAATCATAACTGGATAACTCCACAATTCTATCATACCGCTTAACTTTTCTCTTCTTTTTGCCTTAAGTAATAGGATTTTCCATACATCTGGTATAGGTACTGACTCAGCAACTGTTCCGGGAAGATGGACTATATATTGTAATTAGTAAATTGACGATCACATGGAAGTACTTTCGAAGTATTCACCAAATTGTTACAAAATAATAATTACTTATATTGCTATCTTATCTTGCGCAGGAGCCATTCGTTTTTTTGAGTGATTTTATAACTGATTTCATTGTAACTAGTAAGTTAGGCTTTAGCTATTTTGAACGTAATTTTTCTAAAAAAAATCCAGAAGGTTAAACTGTACTTCCAAGAAGTATGAATAATGAATAGATATGTCCTAATATTTCAAAACCTTATCACAATTCCATATCTTTTAGAAGAAATTATTATCTGCTGATTTCATGGTAGTTAAACTGACCGTAGGAAATCTGCTCTCACCCATGAAAAGTTCATTGTATTGGCCTACTGTCAGAGTTTTTAAAACCATGATGACTGACTTTATTTATCATTAGGTTGAAAAATAAGTGCAGACTATCAATCTCACTGTTAACAGCTTTTTAAATTGATGAGTCTCTTGGTACAAACGAATTTTTTAAAGGTATCAGCTCAAATCTTGAGGTCATGGGATTGTTTGATTACATACAATATGTGATTTCAGCCAAACTGAAATGAAGCCTTTCAATAACTGCATTGCAACCACAACTTTAATCTTGGTCCACACTCTGATTCTCTTTTTCGATTTTTATTGAAGACTATTTCATTTTTGTCAAGATGTCAATGTTTCAAGAACTTTGAGTGGATTCAAAATTTTTTCTCAACAAAAGAAAGCAATATGGAATTAAACCATTCTATTTCTTGGCTTTTCATCTACTGTGGTATAGTTTTTTTTGAAAAATGAAAATAATGAACTAAAATTGAAGTCAGCTTTATGTCAGATGATTTCTAGGGGAGATCAGTATCTGAAACCAGAGATCACTATGAGATTAAGTGCCAATTTACGGAAAAAGGGACCCGAATCATTGTTAATAAACAGCCGAATAGGATGTAGTATTATTTTGTAACGGTTTGAGGTGGTACACCTCATATCAGAGGGTGTCAAGGTGCAAGAAAACAAAATAAGGAAGAAAGTAATCAGCAATAATAGAAAGGCGTAAAAGAAGAGAGGAAGGGAGTAAAAACAACAGTGAAATTCGACAAGATAATTCAGGGGAAGATAATGTGTGAGTGTAGATGAACTATTGAAATCGATTCTGAGTAGTACCACCCACAAATTTCAATCACTGCTTTCGATTGTCACTTGGACTCCAAATAGAAAGTCTTGGTTTCCTTGTTAAACTGGGATTAAAAGTCAGAGATTTAGTGAATTGATGCCATGTTTCAGTCTTGCCACCAGTAAACGTTTTGTGGCCTGAACCTAATTCAGTTTAAGTTGCGGAACGGGTAGATGGTGACTAGGCGTGTTCAACACATGTTCCAGTCATAGGAATGGAAAAAGGTTTAAAGCTTCATCAGCTGACTTATTTCACCTCTATGCACCAAATGTTAAAGTTAGTAACGTGTCGGTTAAATCAAATTGAAAATTAACTTGATGGACAGTTTAAATGTTATCATATGACTAATTCAATAAGCATACCACTGAGGAAGTCAGTTGTTAGCAAACAATTCACAAGAATCTTCATTTTCCTCGGTCATACCTGAGTGATCTTCATATTAGATTGTTACTTCTGTTAGTTGAGATATTTTCAGGTGTTACAAAGAGTTCGGCTGACCGAAATCTATTTATTGAGGTACATCTTGGCTAAGACTGCAGATTTACCTACTATCAGCATCGCCAGTAAAAATTATTGGTCAAAGTTAGTAAATTTTTGGTGCTGATGCTCACCAATAATGCTTTTCTAAAACCCATTTTTTGTCTCTATGAGATATTCCAACTTTTGGTTTCAGGTAAGTACTTCCTGATCAAAAAAATGCTGAAACTTAAACAGGATAGTCACAAAGCAAGTTTCCTGTTAATGCAGAAATTTCAATTCCAGATAACTTTCAAACTGTCCGCATAGCCGAAGGAAATGCTTAAACTAGGAAAGAAAATAGACGCTAATTAGTATTATTATAATTTGTCCTTTGGGTTCCTAGTGAAACATACGGCTTCAGTAGTACGTTCCCATTTCATTCTCTTCTCTGTAGTCTTTTTAACCTGGTGCCAACACTGCTCACAAGCTTTCATTTCTTCCTCACACCATCTGCTTCATGTCACCCTCATTTCAGATGCCGAACTCTTCGTTTCCCATTTGGATTCCACTCAACGGCCTGGTTTGGACTGGTTTTGCCTGGCGCGTGATGTCCACTAACCGTCTCCCTTCTCAATGCACACCCAATGTAATCCATCTCCACTTTCTTCTGCATATTTTTTGGGTGATGGGTTATTGATTGGTTAGTTGCGAAAGTGAGTTCCTTGTTGCTGATTCTTTCTGGCCATCTGATCTTAAGCAACGAGCGTAGGCGGCAACTCCAACATACAACATATCAAGAGAACCGTCGAGAAAAATGAAATACCTAGTCCAATCATGTGGACATTCAATGAAATCACCAACAGAATTCTTAGAAAAGATCAAAAGCATTAACACAGAAAACGACGAATCAATGGTATCCTTCCATGTCAAGACACTGTATACATCCATCGAACCCCAGTCGACCAAAGAAACTATGTCCCTCCTGCTCATTAAAGACACAAGTCTTTCAAAAGGCACAAAAAAATAAATGTTCAAGTCTAATGTGACTAACTAACTTTTGCCTGACAACATACATCCAATTCAACGACAAGATATACAAACAGATGAAACGAACTCCAATGGGGTCACCAATAGCCGGACTAATTGCAGAAGCAGTGAAGCAGAGACTGGAATTCATCATTCTACCTATAACTAAACAAAAAATTTGGATTTGCTGTGTGGACGACACTTTTGTCATCATCAAAAGATGATATAGAAAACAACCACAGTTTGATCAACAACGTTTTCAATGACATCAAATTCACAATGGAGAAAGAGTCAAACAACCAACTACCATTCCTGGATGTTTCAGTCAGCAGGACAAATGCCGGAAAGCTGGAAACCAAAGTGTACAGGAAGCTATAACACACAATGACCAAATCCTCAACTACAATAGTAACAACCCAACGACACACAAAATCAGTTGCATACAGACTGTAATTAGAAGAGCGAGAACACACTGCAGCACAACAACTTCATGCAGAAACCAAGGAAATTACTTGATGTCCACCCTAAAGAAGAACGACTACCCACGAAACTTTATCACAAGATGCCTATCCCACACATCATCAACCACAAAGTCATCGACAGAAATCAACAAACGCATCGTCCTACCATACATAAACAAATGGAGTGTGAAACTGATAAACGCTGATGGGAGACAGCCCTCTTCATCTATAGCCAAACATATCATAGAAACAGGTCACAAAGTTAATGTCCAAACAGCTTTTAAAGTTTTATATACAAACAGTCAGGGACGTATTCTGAAATTTGTGGAAGCCATAGCCATACACAAATTTAAACCACCTTTATGTGTACAAAAACAGTTTGTTCTTACACTACACCCATCTTGGTAAACTTTGTTTTCTTACCAAGACTAGGATCAACTATATCACTTCCTGTTTGTTCTCATCTTTCTTAACTTTGATCCCTTATTGTGTTAATTGTTGTATTTGTCTCCCCCCCCCCCAGTCCTCAGTTTAATATATATTCACTTGACAAGTGAATGTGTGATCAGACTGTTCGAAATGAATTGCGCAAATACATCACATTGTTGACATAAACTTCCTCTTCTAATTACGCTATCGAAATCCGGATTCTATTATTTCCTCTGAGTGCAGTAGATTGCCACTGTTCCACTGATATAATTGAATTTTAGATTTTTTTTCTACTTTAACACCTTCAGTCTCTACAACGTATTCCTTGTTCCTACAAACTTCACCTAACCGTAGTTTAGTTTCTACAATGAAAGTTTATTGAATAAAACAGTATCATTTTATTCTTCACAAACATTTTGTTTCAATATATTATAAAACAGAATCTACTGATATTTATTTCATTGCACTATATGCAGAGAAGAACACAAAGGAACAAAGTAATAGGTTAACTTTACCTTATCAACGAAAGAGAGCAGATTTAATTCCAAACCGACTATATAATCAACAATTAAAGTCAATCCCGATTTTGCAGCAACATGAAGAGGTGTTTCACCATCCTAGAATTCAGGAAAGAAGAAACGGGAATTACCGTTGATATCAGGTAGTAATGCAGGGAATTAGAATATCGCAAATTCAGATTGGTTAATGGAGTAATAATCAAAGATTAAAACACCTTTCGAATTAACTGATGAATTATTGTGGCACATAAAACTTCTGTATTACCTCACTGGATATCTAAGTCACCAAAGCTGCTATTTATTCTTCTTTTGATTGATCTGGGCTTTCTACGAATCTAAAAGACTTCTCCGTGTAATAACAAAGGTTTCATAACTGTACGTCTCAGTCTCATAACTTATATATATGTGTGCTTTTGCAGTGACCAGAAGTCTGTATGTTAAGTGAGTAGCCTCATAGTTGTTTTGTTGAATATCTCTTGTTTTATAACCCGTACATCTTTCTTTTTGACTACAACACCGGCAGAGTTTAAGTTTGACAATAATAGTCTCTGGAATTTCTACATGATCTTCCCAAGCTTCATGTCGCTTAGCACGCTAATCAAAAATTTATCATACTTAAAATAGATATTTACCACCATGATTTACAGTGTTGTATCAGTAAATAAATGATAATTCATAACCATGTGTTGCATCGTATTGTATTCTAATGATGTTTCTTTTTGGAGCTAAATATCATCATTATGCAGCTGAAATTGTCATTTCCATTAAATATCACAAAGCAAAATTGAAAAAGAACTGAGTTTTGGTAGGCTCTCAGTTAGTGATTCGGTAACTAAAAATGATGAAATGGAATGTAAAGGCTTGTCATCACAAGTGGATTGCAGCTAGTTATACACTTACGTGCGTCAGCTGCTTGCTGGCTTGACTTCCTCCTTGTATTTCATCTTTACCGATAAAGTAGGTCTGTGTCAATGGACCTGTTGATTGATGAATAATGTACACAGGAATGTTCATATTCGCAAGTCAGTCATCCAATCTAAGAGAGGTAACACCTAAATAATTCTGCCGAGTTACAAACACTCACTATCATCTTAAGATTACTTCCCTGTTAAAAAGGTATATGATTGTGAACGGAAAGGTTTCCGTATTTACTTTTGTAACATGATGCAGCAGGCATTACTTCGATTGTTTAGTTGGTAAGATGGTCACTGTCTGTCATTATAGGGTTAGATTTTACCAGCAGGAAGCCTAAGATTTAGGCTGTTTACTTGCTGGCACTTATCAGCTAATCATATCCGAAATTTTGTTGCAACTAATGTCCTCAAAGATATCCTAACCGGCGACAGTAGAGACTTGAGTCATAAACAATAAAAACCAGCTATTATGGTCACCACGTGAACCACGTAGGACCGCACAACTCAAATGTGGTCTCTCGCCAGCGAACAACAAAAATAGCCAATCAATACACTCATAGACAGTGTAAACGTTATATAAGTTCAGTTGATGAACCATTAATGAATAAATCTATAGAAAAGATTAATTTTAAGCTAAAAATAAAGTTGGGATGAAAATTGTTCACAATGTAGAATATTTCATTTGAATCATGCTACATGAATATTTTAGCTAGTGGTTTTCCGGGATTGACTGACTTTAGGGTAGTATTTGTAACCTCGCCTGGTTAACTAGTTTACTAGTTACTAGCCGGTCCTACGCCCCAATAAAGAGGGAAGGTTGGGCATAGGGCTAGCAACCCTACCCCGTAAAACAAATCTAACCGCTAAAGAAACTTCAAAGCACAAACAAAATATAAAAAATGAAAACAAACTTATTCCCCGCTGGAATCGGAGAGGCGAAATGACGCCAGTTGGTGAAAGCCTGCCTTCGGGAAGCCAATTGGCCGATGTGTCTTCTCTCGATGAAAGCGAAAGTAAACGTGGGGACATG